>OX104127.1:68455418-69090676 GCA_944470555.2 Heterobilharzia americana | reverse complement strand
TATTTTATGAAATTTCAGTCAAGCCGAAACATTGACGGATGTGTAATGCACCTTCCTGAGCACCAAAATACAATTACCACCAAGGTAATTAGATTACCTGTAATTAACTAAATATTAACTAAATAAACATCTAGCTTACCTCCGAATGCTTAGGGTGTTTCAGATTTTTTAACGAGTACGCATCAAAGCAGGTTTCGACACCATTTTACCCTCTCTTTGTGCTTATTAAAGCGCAAATTCTCAGAATTTCCAGCTGACCCATGTAAGCCAGATAAGATGAGTGCACATTTTTGACTCACCTTCAACTTTAGCTTGTTTAAATATATTACCGTTTTATGTGTTATTTCTAAACAACTCAGTTTTCTTGATCTGTGCTTCACTACTAGAACTAACGTGTTAGATAAGCTGCTGATTGATGAAGTAGGTACTGGAGCACACCCAGTTTAGCAAGGCTGGCTAAGCGTTAAGCAATGGAAGCACATCCAGCAGCTAATGAATGTTATCTTATAAACAAGTTTCAAGATTTTGCTTAAATTTTCATCCTGAAATTTTTCTAAATGATTCATATCTACACTTTCCTTAGGTCTTTAACCTTAATACATAGTGGAAAATTCAACACTGCAGTGAGGATAATGCTTGCCAGTAATTTTGGCAAACGTGTATAGCGTCACATGACAGTCTGACGATAAATGTAAACTAACATGTGGTAAGATCGTAACTTACAGCCTCATCTTTTCATCGTTCACATTCTTTAGTATAGCAGCTTGAGTGATAACAAGCAATGATTTGAGTCATTAGGTTCGAAATGAGAGCAGAAACCTGTTCGCAGTGATTAAACGCAATGTCGACGACCTGGAAAATGCAAACAGGTAAAGACTTCTGAAGCTAAGCTGAATACACATCAAGGTGGACTACTCATTTTTACATGATCGGAAAGATTACAACATGAAATGCAGAGTAATCAACATTGTGATCAGCAACTAAATAGCGTGTTTGCATTTCTCCAAATGTAAATTGAATTTCGTGGAAGCAGGAAGAAGAAAAATTGCAGTGTAATCATTTCCAATTTGGAAGTTTGTAATGATTTGTGGATTTCAAGTTGGTATTCACCATGAAATCACCTCTTTTGGAGAACCATTGAAAACATGAGATCATTGGACACCTTTTTTGTGTTTTTATGGAACTCCTCATCAGTGCACAAACATAACCACACCAGCGATTCAGTTCATTTCACTCAGGTATCTTGGCGAGCTTTTCGCCACTCAGACACTCAGTCAGAATCTAGCGGTTCACATTTTCCCACTTCTATCGAATGATAATATAGTGTGATTTTCATCCAACACCATCATATAATAGTTGTCTTTACTTCTGACTCATTGGCATCATCGGTTACAAAGTCTCATGAGAGCTGTGGTAAGTCTCATCTCGATGTATATCATTAAGGAAAATTGGAAACCATTCAACTTTGGGGATTTGGGAAGATTGATTGATTTCAAGTTGGTGTTGATCACGTAATGAAAAGACTTGGCGGATCATTGGAAAGCCAGCAGCTGCTTTGTATGTATATTTCCCAATGCATAGAGTTAGTTCGCTCTAACACCAGTGTAGCTTTGTCATCGTACACCATACTCTTGACTAGTTGCAGCTGTAGAGAAGTGGCAAAACGAATGTGAGATTTTCAGGTAGTATTCTCAATGCACAGGTAGTATTCGTCATAGACTGACATTAGTTGGATAACCAGTTGAAACCTGGTAGTAATGGTTGACTGTTTCCTCCTAGTATAAGGTTTTATTACACCAATGGTACTGGTTTCATTTCAGCACATAATGAAAACACTGGCCATGATTAGCCATCATGTATTTGGACTTATCTTACGATGGCTCGTTATAGCTGACATTCTGCTAGCAGTATTTCAGTATTCTCAGCTCCAAATGAATTGTATGAATTAGGCAACGACATAATTTTGTTGCATAACCATTCTGAGTAATGAAAAGGAAGAGAAACGTAGTTTCACTTCTCATAAGCTTAATGGGAGATTTCAAGTCCAGTAGAGCGAAATAATCACATAAATTCCGCCTATCGTTTTACATCCACAGCACAAAATATCCTCCATCATTCACAGACAACTTTGTATATAAACACATAACAGAAAGGGGAAAACTTCAATCCATTAAGCACTTGCATTATATCTTTTTTAGACATTAGTCGAAGCACAGCACTTGTCATCTCAAATGAATCCTCGTGTCGATTTGAGTTTTAAGGACTCCATTTCATGGTTTTATAAAATTTTCCCAATACCCTTTCATTAGCTAATCTTATTGATAGACCGTCGTCATCTCGCAAATAAAAGTCTTCCGTCCAGTTCAAAAAAAATTAATTATTAATTCTTACTTTCTTCAGACAAACAGCAGACTACAAGTATCTTCGAAACCACGAAGTAGGTTGTAGTGTAACAGTGAAACAGACCATAGCCATCTTCATCTCATCACTCGATCAAATGTAAAACAGTCAATGTTGCGTGTACTTTGATTTTGTTCTTCAATGTATTCAAAGGCATTGACCACTCGCTTTGTTCGACTTCAGTCAAATTGCTTGTAAAACCATATTCAACCTCTTGATTCGATTAGAGTTACCAGAGGTGATGGAGATGCCCAAACAACGACAACAAGGACAAGAAGAAGAAGAGCGACGCCACTGCCGTCGGTGGGAGAAATCTGAAGGAAGTAGTCCCCTTCACCTATCTAGGCAAGGCAGCATCGTTTCAACTACAGGCGGTGGTGGCGGCACAAATGAGGATGTCAGATCCAGGATTGGAAAGACAGCAGGACAGGCCTTCATTTATCTGAAGTCAGTATGGAGCTGTTGTGCACTGCACTGCACTGCACTCAGCGTAAAGTGTGAACAAGATCCGGATTTCCAACACTAATGTGAGTCAAGTCAGTGCTTCCATGTGATGGTTCAGGAACTTGACGGCGCGTTTCGAAAAGCATTTCCAACAAACAACTGTGGACATAAATCATGAACAGCTGCTGCCTACGCTCACTCGAAAGTGACGCCGAAGATCAGATGGATGGCCATTAAGAATAAGAATAAGCAACAAGGAACACACTCTGGCTGGCTGGCTGGCTGGCTGGCTGGCTGGCTGGCTGGCTGGCTGGCTGGCTGGCTGGCTGGCTGGCTGGCTGGCTGGCTGGCTGGCTGGCTGGCTGGCTGGCTGGCTGGCTGGCTGGCTGGCTGGCTGGCTGGCTGGCTGGCTGGCTGGCTGGCTGGCTGGCTGGCTGGCTGGCTGGCTGGCTGGCTGGCTGGCTGGCTGGCTGGCTGGCTGGCTGGCTGGCTGGCTGGCTGGCTGGCTGGCTGGCTGGCTGGCTGGCTGGCTGGCTGGCTGGCTGGCTGGTAACGAACCAACGAAGAACGCATCGCTCAACAAACATGCAGAAGGAAGTGGAGATGTATGGACTGGACATACACTGAGAAGACCGATAGTGAACATCACGCACCAGGTCAGGTGGTCGGCTGGAATGCAAATGGGAAACGACGAGTTGGGCGTCCGAGGCGAGGGCTACGTGGAGGAGATGGTGTGAGGAAGCAATGGAAGCTTGTGGGTGTTGGTGGAGCTAGGTTGAGAAGACTGCAGGTAAGAGAGTGGAATGGAGATGTGTTACTGAAGCCCTCTGTTTCTCTTGGCCCCCAGGGGATCCATAATAATATTTCTGACCTGTAATGTTGTTTTAACCTCGCCTGGTTAACTAGTTTACTAGTTACTAGCCTGTCCTAAGCCCGGGTATACAGGGAAGGTTGGGCATAGGGCTAGCAACCCTACCCCGTAAAACAAATCTAACCGCTAAAGAAACTTCAAAGCACAAACAAAATATAAAAAATGAAAACAAACTTATTCCCCGCTGGAATCGGAGAGGCGAAATGACGCCATTTGGTGAAAGCCTTCGGGAAGCCAATTGGCCGATGTGTCTTCTCTCTCGATGAAAGCGGAAGTAAACGTCGGGACATGGAATGTCCGCACGATGTTTGAACCCAGTAAGGCAGCCCAGATTGCAAAGGAGATGAGAAGGTATCACATCGAAGTGCTTGGGATTTGCGAAAGCAGATGGAATGGGAGTGGACTCTCCAAACTGTCAACTGGAGAATCAATAATCTACTCCGGTCACCCAGACGCCAACCACGAGCACACTGAGGGAGTGGCTATCATGATGTCCTCAAGAGCATCGAAGGCTCTCATGCAGTGGGAACCAATCTCCTCCAGGATCATGACAGCAAGATTCAACTCAAAAGGAAGAAAGGTCACAATCATACAATGTAGTTATGCACCTACAAATAATGCAGAGCAAGAGAAAAAGGAGGAATTCTACAGACAACTTCAATCAACACTGGACAAGACGCCAGTTGGCGATATCAAAATTCTAATGGGTGACATGAATGCCAAACTGGGAGGGGACAACACGGGAAGAGAACTAACCATGGGTCGAGAGGCGCTAGGTGAAATGAATGAGAATGGAGAATTGTTTGCAGAATTCTGTGCATTCAACGATTTGGTGATTGGAGGCAGTGTGTTCAGGCACAAGGATATCCACAAAGCGACATGGATTTCACCAGATGGACACACTAAAAATCAAATCGACTTTATCTCAATCTCAAGAAAATGGAGACGCAGTCTACTTAACACAAGGTCAAGAAGAGGAGCAGATGTAGGCTCAGACCACTATCTAGTGCAAGGAACCTTCCAAATCAAGTTAAAAGCCTTCAAGGAAGCTGGTGATAGACCTCAATTCAAGTACAACACTCGGAAACTGAAGGATGAAACTACAAAGGAGATCTTCAAGGCAGCCATCAAGACAAAATGGGAGACATCGAGGGACATCCCTGAAGAAACCTGTGTGGAAGAACACTGGAAGTCTTTGAAAGCTATGTGGAAAGAAACCTGCACAACAGTATTAGGAAGGAAGAAGAAAGAAGATAAGGAATGGATCTCGACAGATACCTGGAAGCTGATAGAGGAGAGGAGGATGGTGAAGCAGAAGATAAACCAGTGCAAGGATGCTCAACGACAAGAGGAACTGAGCACAATGTATAAAACACTGGACAAAGAAGTGAAGAAGAGTGCACGCAAAGACAAAAGACACTTCTACGAAACACTGGCAAGTGAAGCAGAACAGGCTGCAGGTAAGAGAGACCTGACGACATTGTATCAAATAACCAGGTTGCTATCAGGGAAGAGACCAACACAGATGAAACCAATAAAAGATGAAGAAGGAAATTTAATTACAAAAGAAGAGAAACAGAGGAAACGATGGGCCGACCACTTCAAGAAGCTCTTGAATCGACCACCACCTGCACTTCGTCCAGAAATACCACCTGCAGCCGCTGAATTACAAGTGAACATTAATCCCCCAACGAAAATGGAAGTCCTGAACGCCATAAAGCTACTGAAATGCGGGAAAGCAGCAGGACCAGATGGAATACCGCCAGAAGCACTGAGAACAGATGCAGAGACAACAGCGGACATGCTCACACCACTATTGCAGAAGGTGTGGAAGGAAGAGAAGGTACCTGGCGATTGGAAGAAGGGTTACCTTGTCAAACTGCCGAAGAAGGGAGACCTCAGTGCTTGCAAGAACTGGCGCGGAATCACTCTCCTGTCCACCCCAAGTAAAATATTAAGCCGCATCATCCTGGAGAGGCTTAAAGACGCACTGGATTCAAAACTGCGACCGGAACAGGCAGGCTTCAGGAAGTACAAATCATGTGCAGACCAAATTGCAACGCTTCGTATCATCATAGAACAGAGCGTAGAATGGCAATCAGCTCTCTACCTCAACTTCATCGACTTTGAGAAGGCCTTTGACAGCGTCGACCGAGAAGTAATTTGGAAACTGCTTCAATACTACGGAGTACCGCAAACCTTTATCCGCCTCATTCAACAACTATATGAAGATGCCACATGCCAAGTAATTCACAATGGGAAGCTCAGTGATGCCTTTGAAGTGAGGACAGGAGTGAAACAAGGTTGCCTACTATCCCCCATGATATTCCTTATTGTGGTGGACTGGATCATGCAGCAAACAGTAGGCAGCGAGAAGAGGGGGATACACTGGACGACGGAAAAGAACCTAGAAGACTTGGATTTCGCCGATGACTTATGCCTAATGTCACACAAACTTGAAGATCTGCAGGCAAAAACTAACAAGTTGATAGAAGAGGCAGCTAAGACGGGACTTCAGGTGAATATAGAGAAGACAGAAGTGATGAAGATACCGCACCACCACCATCAACAACAACAACAAACTCCAATCACCGTCAACGGGAGAAACTTGAAGGAAGTAACCTCCTTCACTTATCTAGGAAGCACTGTTTCAACTACAGGCGGGACGGACGAGGACGTCAAAGTCAGAATCGGAAAAGCAAGACAGGCGTTCATTAGCCTGAAACCAGTGTGGAGATCTTCTGCACTCAGCATGCGGAACAAGATACGGATTTTCAACACCAACGTCAAGTCAGTGCTCTTGTATGGCTCAGAGACTTGGCGCGTCACGAAAGGCATTTCCAATAAACTACAGACATTCATCAACAACTGCTTGCGCTCGCTGCTGAAGATCAGATGGCCAGAAAAAATAAGCAACAAGGAACTCTGGGAACGAACCAACCAAGAACCTATCACGCAACAAATATGCAGGAAGAAGTGGAGATGGATTGGCCATGCACTGAGAAGGCCGACTGAGGACATCACGCGTCAGGCCCTCGAGTGGAATCCCCATGGGAAGCGACGAGTTGGACGTCCGAGGGTGACATGGAGGAGGTCATGCGAGGAGGAAATGAGAGCTTGTGGGCTGTCGTGGAACCAGGTTCAAAAGATCTCGGAGAACAGAGGTCACTGGAGGCGTGCTACCGAAGCCCTATGTTCCACTAGGAACCCAAGGGACTAATAATAATAATATAATAATGTTGTTTTCGTTTACGAATACTCAACTTGTGATATTGTTCATTCGTACTCGTTTTACAACATTTTTCTATGATTTTTTATTTTTGTTGTTGTTTAGGAATATTTTAGAAGAATATCAGTTTCGTTCAATAGTTCGATAAATTGAGGATCTTGATGGTTACGCGCTTTTGTAGCGTTGATTGATAAAACTCTACTGGACATTATTCTCTTCACATATTTAAGAAACTTAATAGGATATGGTTTAAATTTTTAATTTGAATGTGTGTATACATTTGTTTCTTTTCTTCTATGATGTGGGACGTGGGGAGAGTTGTGGATGCAGAGGATGCTTGTTATCAGGTAGAATATTTTTAATAAGCTGTTTAACAAATTTCGTTTAGTTCAGGAAAATCTCTTTTTGGTTTTGTAAACACTGTGGGATTTTATTGAAACTTACTTGCATAAATTTAACTTTAGTTGAGATGAGTAGGTCGTGCAGAAAGACGGAGAAAAGAAAAGGAGGAAGAATAATACCTTGATTGACATCGACCTCATTAAGTAGGGAAGCGAAGTCCCTCATTCTGTATAGAGTGTGTTGTATTTACTCAAGAAAAAAGAATCAGGTTAGTTCACAGACGGGGACTCAATGCGACTTCTGGCAACCTTGTTCAACAACAGATGTCTAGGGATAGAATAGAAGGCAGAATTATAATTCAATAAGGCAGATCTAACATACTTAGCACCTTCATTCAGACTGGCAATGATAGTTGTATGTAGAACAACTGTAGCATCTAAAGTACTCCTTCTGAGTTCTTAGGGAAATTGATTAACATCTCTGGAAGCCTCCAAACGAGGTTCAAGCATAGACGTATTGAGGTTACTACGATAGATCACCATTACACTTTTGCTCCAGGAGATATGAACTAAGCACGGGAACCACTTTAAATTTATTCCCATGCTTTTAGCACGTCGTTTTTGGCAAAAGAATCTTTCCAAGTGGATGACAGAGAATTCCAACACATTTGTCAGATAGAATTCGTGACATCTCATCTGGTTCGAGGCTCTGGGAAGGCTTTAATGATTTTAAGCATTTGAATACATCTCTCATTTAATTTAGGAAAACTTCTGTCGTGTGGGAAGGGAGAACTAAATAAAGTGACACAAACAAGTTTACTGATGCAGTGAACGGACCTAAGACAGTTAAAAAGTTTCCATATACAAGAAAGGTTTTTATGTGATGTAACCTCCTGGCTATACAGTAAGTTCAGGCTCTTTATTTCAGATGTAATCAGGCAGTTAATTTGTTTAACACCAGTATCACCTTTCAATTTACAGATATCTTCTTTTTATCCTAGCAGAATTTTGAATTGCGAAGATAGTCTGTCAAATCTTTGGAAGATTATTTCAGTTAACCAGCAAATATCAAGTCGACATTTAAGATAATATGTGACAGTATTGATTGGGTCATCCAAAGCTCCATTTTCAAATATATACTATTCTGTGCTTTTTTCAATATGCATCTGAGCTTGTGTATATTGTCATATGTAAGGATTCTGTGTAGTCTTCTCAGATTGGTAAGTATTTTTCTGCAGTTTGTCATGTAGTTTTGATGGAAGATGTATAATACAGTGATCTAAGCTCAGGAGTGTTGCACTTTTCTGAATTTCATACTTACCAGGTTCATTAACGCAAACGAAGTAAACTGTGGCAGAAAAACGAATTGAAAAACAGACTAGGTTCCTGTCGCCAAAAGAACACAGGAAGCTTCAGTCACAACAGTTAGAATCACCTCAGATAAGAGACAATGAATCACACATCATAAAAGTGGAAAATTCTGCAGATTTGTTGGCTAATCTGGATAATTTCGAATAGATGGAATCAGGAGTCACGTAAACATTCATGATGCAAATGAATTCGAATTTATCAAAATGTTTCGGAAGACACTTAACAGCCTATACTGCCATTAGAATAACCGAAACATGTTTAATTTAATGAGGACCACTGAGTGTTGATAAAGGTAGCTACAATTCCATTACACTTTCTCATAGAATTACAATGATCCTGGAGAGTCATTTCAAAAGCATTTAGAAAGACTAAATCGTCATCATATGATTGATGCAACCCTTTTTCCTGTGATTTTGTTACACCGTCACTTCAATAATTTTATTCTTTTTACCAGAACATGACGGAATGGCTTGACAGGGCGGCAACTGAATCATCTTACACCATGAATATTGGTCAGCTGCTTACTGCTTCAAATTTTAGTAGGCATTCATTATCTCCATGCCATATTTATCTGTTGAAGAGAGAATTAGTTTATAATTATTACACTTGTCAGTGAATATTTTCACATAGGGATAGGCATTGCGACAAAAATGTATATTTCTTATGCTATGCCAATATTAATGACGTGGGATGCATTGGTAACTAGGGTGACGAAAATTGAGATTCTGTTAACACACTGAAAAGACGAAATTTATAAGTTTGAGAGCTAAATCTCTGTTCATCTGGTTTTGAATATGACACAGAATTCATCTACTGACTGTGAAAACCATGTGGATTTCCAAGCTATTCTGTAACACACATCTGTAGAATTTGAAAGGATGTGATGGTTATTTTAATCTGGAGTAAGTCAAGAAGAACAATAGTAACAGAATTTGTGTGCATTTATTTTACCGGTTCTTTTCAGGTGTTTTACAACCCATAATATATAGTGTTTATGACGAGCAAAGTGAAATACACCATATACTCGCATATATTTGACAGGGATGTGTTGAATGAAATGAAAGATAACATGGATATATGTTGGCAGTATAGAGGTTTGTGGAAAACGGTGGAGTGGTTAGGACTTCTTGAAGGTTAATTGCTAATCAAATGAACATTCTAGATTGGATTCTGGAAGTTGAAGACAGTGTTATTCTCGAGTTAGTGTGTAGATAACATTATGCTTTGTGAAAGTGTGGAGGTAGATTAACTGTTTTGCAGTTGATCGAGTGAAGAGATGAAGACTGTTATTGGCTGTTTTACTGCTTCACTACCACATTATTTCCATAGATACTACCAGTCAGCTTTCAGCCCTAAAATTAAAAATTATTAACAACCTTTTTTGAACTAGACACAAGGATTACCATCTACCAGATGACGACAGTTTGTTAATTAAGTAAGCTAATGAAACGGTGTTTGGAGAAATTTTTAAAACTGTGGTCTGTGAAACTCAAATCGATCCAAAGATTTATCTGAGATGAAAAGTGCTGTGCTTCGACTAGTATTTGAAGATCTCCTCCAAGTGTTCAATGGAACAGCACGTCAAAACTCTCTGCCCTTCTGCCATGTGTACATCTACAAATTTGTCTGTGAATGATGGAGGACATTTGTAGCTCAGGATGTAAATGTTAGTCAGTATTGTTTCGCAAGGATTTCCTCATGATACAGTGATGATGAAGTCTAATATGCTATCGAAATATTTGTTAAATAAACCTGAGGTCAGAGAATAATTCACCCTGAATATATATTTTGAACTTAGTGTAGTGGAAATTTTAACGGTGATATTTCAATCAATTGAAACAACTATTTCATTCCATAATGTCTGTATCTTTGAGATTGTCATGAACTGAAAACGCATACTGCTTAAGAAGTCTTACTACTAGTCTCAAAATGATTCTTTTACAACTAAAGATTATGCTTATAAAACGATATGGGAAATTTACTTGATTATTTCGATTCAGTGGACTTGATATCTCCTTACTGAACTGATATCGAGTGAAACTATGATCTTGGTGCTCTAATCAGGATCATTATTTGCAGCAATAGGAATGCTTTGAACAGTTAATTACCTTCATAAAATGTCCACTCTCATGGTTTTCACTAGATGGACACACTGAAAATCAGATCAACTTCATCTCAATGTGAAGAAAGTGGAGAGGCAGACTACTGCACACAAAATTAGATCAACAAGCGGAGAAAATGTAGGTCGTTCACATCACTCACTGTCTAGTGCACGAGACCTGACTTCCAAATCACTTTGGAAGACTTTACAGAAGCTGGTGACAGACCACAGTTCAAGTTCAACACCCAGAACAGAAACTGACCTGAAGGACAAAACTATGAAGCGCATCTTCATGTCAGCCATCAGCACAAAATGAGAGATACCGAGATATTTTCGTTGAGGAAACCTGCGCGGAAAAATACGGGAACTCTTTGAAAGCTTTGTGGAAAGAAATCTGCATAACCGTGCTAAGAAGGAAGAGGAAACAAGACAAGGAATGGATGTCGATGGACACATGCAAAGCTGAAAGAGGAAGGGGAGGAAGATGGTGAAGCAGAAGATGAACCAGTGCAGTGCGGGGATGAACAATGAAAAGTGGAACTGAGTACAACGTACAAAACACTGGACGGACAAGGAAGTGAAGAAGAGCGCACGCAAAGACAAAAGACACTTCTACCACACATTGGCAAGTGAAGTAGAACAGGCTGCAGGTAGGAGAGACAGAGACCTGACAACACCATATCAAATAACCAGGTTACTATCTGGGAGGGTAGAGACCAACGCAGGTGAAACCAATCAAAGATTATGACGGAAATCTAATTACCAAAGAGAAACCAAGAGAAACAAAGGAAAAGAAGGGCCGACCACTTCAAGAAGCTCTTGAATCGACCACCACCTGCACTTCGTCCTGAAACACCACCTGCAGCCCGGCCACAGAACTGCAAGCGAACATAAATCCTCCAACAAAAGTGGAAGTCCTGAGCGCCACAAAGCTACTGGAATGTGGGAAAGCAGCAGGACCAGATGGAATCCAGCCAGAAGCACTGAGAGCGGACGCAGAGACAACAGCAGACATGCTCACACCCCTATTGCAGAAGGTCTGGATGGAAGGGAAGTTACCTGCTAACTGATTGGAAGAAGGACTACCTTGTCAAACTTCTAAACAAGGGAGACCTCAGTGTTTGCAAGAACTGGTGCAGAATCATGCTGCTGTCCACCCAAAACAAGCACATCATCCTAGAGAGAGAGTGTAAGGATGCACTGGATTCAAAATTACGACCGGAACATGCTAGCTGGCTGGCTGGCTTCAGGATGTATAAATCATGTGCGGACCAAATTGCAACGCTTCGCATCATCATAGAACAGAGTATAGAATGGCAGTCAACTCAATTCAACCTCATCGACTTTGAAAAGGCCTTCAACAGTGTCGATCGAGAAATGATTTGCCAATAAGCTGCTTCAACACTACGGAATACCACAAACCCTTATCAATCTCATTCAACAACTATATATATGAAGACACCACATGCCTAGTGATTCACAGTGGGAAGCTGAGTGACGCCTTTGAAGTGAAGACAGGCAGGAGTAAGACAAGGCTGCCTCCCACTATAACCCATGATATTCCTGATTGTGGTTGACGGGACTGGATCATGCAAGAAACAGTGAGGAGCTTGAAGAGAGGGATACAACGGCTGGACCGCGGAAAAGAACCTAGAAGATCTGGATTTCACCAATGATGACTGGTGTCTAATGTCCTATCGCACAAACTCGAAGATCTACAGGCAACATCCAAAAGGTTGACAGAAGAGGTGAGGCAGCGAAGGAAGACGGGACTTCAAGTGAGTGTAGAGAAGATGGAGGTGATGGAGATACCCAAATAACAACAGCATTAGCGACAAGCACCAATCATCATTGACGTGAGGAATCTAAAGAAAGTTGTTTCTTTCACCTACCCAGTCAAGGCAGCATCGTTCCAACTACAGGAGGTGGCACAGATGAGGTTGTCGAGACCAGTATCGGAAAAGCAAGACAGGCTTTCATTAGCCTGAAACCAGTGTGCAGATCTTCTGCACTCGATATGTGGAACAAGATCCGGATTTTCAACACTAATTCTGTCAAGTCAGTGATTCTATATGGTTCGGAGACTTAGAGCGTTGCGAAAACCATTTCCAACAAACTACGGAAAGGAGTAAGCAACAAGGTACTCTGAGAACGAACCAACCAAGAACCCATAGCTCAACGAATATGCAGAAAGAAGTGGAGACTGATTGGGCATACATTGAGAAGGCTGACTAAAGACATCATTCCTCAGGCCAGGTGGTCGAGTGAAACCCCGATAGGAAGCGACGAGTTGGGCGTCCGATATAAGAGTGACATTAAGGAGATGGTGCGAGGATGAAATGAGAGCTTGTGGGCTGTCTTGGAACCAGATTGAAAAGATTGCAGAGAAAACAGCGCATTGGAGACGTGCTACTGAAGCCCTGTGTTCCGTTAGGAACCCAAGGCACAAATAATAATATAATAATAATCAATCAGCAGGAGGTGAGTCGAGCATTTAATTTCGAAATAATACAAATGCTATGTGTAGGTGTATCGCAACTTGTCTGAGTTTAAGTTTTATGTTAAACTGCATAAAGTAATTCGAATAGCAGCTACAAGTAGGTACAACATTTTAATAAGCTAAACTTCTTTCACTGCAAATAAGTGAGATGATTTAAGTCAGTAGAGATTATAATTTCCTGTATAATACGCAAACAAAGATATTTTAATATCAGCGACTGAATGTTAATATTGTTGATGACACAGTGAAATTAGGATATAATATGGGTACTTTTAGATTAATCAACCAGATAACTCATAACTTTTACTGCAAGCAGGTTGATCTATTGTTTCTTATATCCTCGATCACAACAGATACAGAACAATCATTCCAAAAACAAAGCAAATGGAAAAAAGACTGCTAAATACGTTGGTATTTACTAAGTCTTTGTTTTATTACGATGCACTTATTGGTGTTGTATAGGCTCCAGACATAAATTGACATACACCGTTATTTGCGTCGTAATAGAATCAATAACAGCTTCAGTAAAAGCTAGACATAAGGAGCCGATATGTTGTGAGAAAGAGTAGCGATTATGGTGTACCTGTTTCCTTGACAAATTTAAGCATTGTACTGAGTGCCGTCTGATATAGTCACTCATCTAAAACATGTTCATTGCATCTAGCTCGGTAAAATATTGAAATAATGGAGAATAGTTGTAGCTCAGGTGGATGGTCTTGGTTGCTCAGAGAACACAATGCAACCAAGATCAATAAAATATTGCTACAACAAGTTCAGTTTTCACTTTTCATGAGTAGACTCATTTTACTGCCAGATAATAATATTCACTCTCTTCTCCAGACTATATTCTGCAATACAATGTTGAAATTCTTCGAATTCTTTCAACCCTAATATAATATTTTATTCACACAATATCAAGTTTTTATCAGTACGTTGTTTGAGAAAACTGACCATACAGTCCTCTCCTTCCCTTCCCTTTAAAAGTACTATTTCTGATGCTTTGACAAAGCATTGCTCATTCTGTTGAATTGTATCAAACGATTGATTGCCATGCAGATACTAAAATTGAACTAATTTTATTTCAGCACTATATTCCACAAAGCTTAACTGCATGCTCAAACTGTTAGTATGAAGACCAATGAATAGTGTAGTCAAGACGTGAATATCTGTAAATTGCTTGTTTTTATTACTTTATACAAGGTGTTATAAGCACGGGAGAATACGTTACAAGTTCAGATTTGGCGATCATCAACACATTTGACACACGTCAAAGTGCAATTGAAATACAATCATGGGATACTGGTTAGTTTTTATCAGAAATTATCTTATTTCAGTCGGTATTCAGTAAACTTTACCTGATGAATACAACATATATAAAATCAGATAAACCATCATACTTCCTGACTAGATGTGCAAATAAAGAGATATTAGACTGAAAAGTTACGCTGATCGTTCGGTTACCCCTAGGGGTCGACTTTTCTGAGTTTATTAGAAAGAGTTAACGAAACGTTTATGAGATAAACTCCTCAAAATCGTTATCACCAAGATCAGAAACTAAGTAAATATCGGGAAACGAAACGGTAGCAGGAGACCAATTTCTCGAAGTGCTCCATCCAAATCCCCAGTCGTCTCCCTTGTGAGTGAATCTCAAACCCATCCTTCTACACTGCAGTCTCACTAACCGTTGACCTTTTCCCCTAGTGTCCTTAATAAGCCTAAATAATTGTCTGCTGTTACCCACTGCAGCTGCCTTTTCCACCTCTTTAGCCTTCACTGACCACCACTGTCCCCAGTCATTGCACTGACCTTTTGTCAGTCTACGTTTTAGTTGTGGTCGCTTCTCGTTGTATTCACAGCCTGCAGGGATGCATTTGTGTGTTTCCATTAATTCAAAAGAAGCTGCTGATACCCACTGGCTCTTTTCAACCACTGTTTGAGAGTCAGTTACCGTCTTCAATGCTGTTTTTACACGACTACAGATAGCACCAAGCTTCTTCTTGATGTGTGATGGTGTTATGTTCCGATAACTGCCTAGCCAGTTTCTTACTGAAAGCTGCCTTAGTAATCTCATTGTTGAGCTGTACTGATAATGGTCTCGTTGCTAAAGTGTTTCTACGTCCATTGAGATGCAGACGTATACATGCTGAAACCAATACTTAGTCCCTATCCAAACACATACTCCAGAGGCAGCAGCAATCTTCCACCAACCCTCTTTAAAGATAAGTGGTAGCAGTGTGGTCTATCTGTCTCCGTCAGTGAGTTGAGCTAAGTGGGCGCTATGTCAGACATTGCCTTTCTTTATATCTGAAGTTTGTTCAAGCTAGGAATAAACGGTTATCTAAACACAGTTGTAGCAGATGGTCACAGTTATCTGTTCGTTCAGCTGGGATTCCGAAAGTGCCACCTAAGAGCCTTTCTGCCTGAATCAGCCTACCCACTTCTACACTAGAATCACTTGCAATAAAAGCCACATCTTTCAGAAGGAGGTTAGTTAGCTTTCGGTAGAGCTCGTCCTTCACTTCATCCAAACTGCAGTCAGTGGGTTCGTAGACAGAGATTACAAAGAGACAACGGCGAGTTTCACTATTTCTTCTCTCTGTGCTGTTCAACCGGAGAGAGCATAGTTGACAGTCAAATAGGATCCAGTCCAGTAGTGAGCTTTCTGCCCTAATGCTTAATTTTATACCTACAACCTCAAGACCACGAGAGCTGGACATCGAATCTCCAGAAATTAGAAAAGTGAATTTCGCGGATTCACCATATTGGCTGGGAGAAGTTAAGTGAATAGTTTCGATTGGGTCCAGTATGCGTGTCTCATAAACGCAGCACATATCTATGATTCCAGTTGTTAGAGTTTTGACTAGTGAAGTTTGTCGGTTAACTCGACGGAGGGTGGAGCGTGGCTTAAAAAAGCCAGTAATGCTGTTCTGTGGACTCAGATCACTGTCAAAAGCTCAAAGCTAGGAGGAATTAAAGATGTTGGATTGTTGACTGAGAGATGTGAAGGACGATTAGAAGGTATGGTTGAGAGAGGTGGATAGTAGTCTGAAAGAAATTGAGTGCTGAAAGAGTTTAAGGGTGGTTGACACTTCCCAGCTACTCACACCATGGAAGACTAGGTCTTCTTCAGGTACCTGAAAAAGAAATGTTAGTGCATGATCGCAGAACCCAGAGGACATCTGCTAGAGGCCGGTCATAAACGTCATTTTTGATGCCACGAAATTCGGCCTGTATCACGAGACGCGTGGTCAGACGTAAGTCCTGCGGTTTGAGGTCACCACTGACTACTGATGACTGATCTAAGCCATCATAATGCATCAATTCATTGGTTGAGAACATGTTAAGGGTAAGCCGAACTGCTGTTTTTCTAACCAATATCCAACACATCCTTCTTGTATGTCAGTATCTCGAAGGAACTAGTATTCCACCAGCATAGCTTGCTGGGTCATCGTGATATACAAACTCGACCACCACATCAAGGTAGCAGCTATCGGTCAAAATAATGGTACAAGGTTCACCTCTCCTTTCTCTTGGCTGCCAGAATAAAAATGCTTGTTAGTCACGGTGTTCATGAAAATAATGATATATTCTTCATTTTATAGAAGAATATTTGGCCGTCAAACGGTTCAATCTTACAGCAAACGAAGGTTCTAAAGGAACAGTGGATGGTAGTGGTAAGTATAATTTGTTCAATAGGAAATAGTATGCCTTATTAGATATTGTCGGAGATGTGTGCATGTTGAACAGAAGTTGACATAAGGCATTTCATAATCACGTGTGCTATCCCAAGCCGAACAACTGAAGATGTATGTCTTTTGTCTTTTCAGTATCTCTAAATTAAAGTAGAACCGAATTCAGGAGGATCATTTAGAATTCCATGAACCTACACTGAAATCAGTTTAAGTCATGAGTAATGTAGTCACCTGCGGCCGACGAAAAACAGAAAGACTTGAATCATTTTCGAATCAGATTGGAAGCAGCAGTTAACATGAATTCTATCTACATTAAGCGGAGTAGACATAGAACTTCAGACATATTAAAGGTGCTTTCGAGGAGCAGATTTCATTGTATACGGTTCAACCTGATTTTCATTTCACTTCACTCATTTAATAAGTGTGAAAAGGAGAGCGAACTCAGCTCCTGCCTTCAGAAATGACATGAAACATATCAGCTGAGTTGAGTCTTGGTGGATGAAGCTTGGTGACAATGTCAGTTGCATCGATTTGTGCGAAAGACAAAATAAATCACGTCAAATACTGTAAACACTTTTCGACAGGTGATGACAACTTTAGATTTTAGGAATATTGAAGAAGAGTGTTGTTGGGTATGCATCATGAACACAGATAAGAATGTCACACAAAATATTATGAGAGTTAGGAAACTTTCAGTCTGTAGGGACATCTGTCAAGAAATTATGATGATACAACTGTTTAGTCAATTTCACCGAAATTATTCATCCACCCGGAGAAGAATCATAAATTTCGTCCTTCAAGAAGTGAAACCAGGTAATTGGCAGTTGTTTCCTAAAACAAGTGGCGCAACTTTGAGATTATGGACAGCAATTCCATCTTCAGTCACCTCAACTAAACTCGGATACAGGATAGATGAAACCAATTAAATTGATAAGTACGCTTCAACGTTTTTTAGCATCTGCTTGTAAATGTGATTTCTCAGCGCTCAATACATCATGCTTAATTGTGGACATCATCTTCTGGCATCCATATCAAGTGTTTAAAGTATATCTACCTGCAAGTGTCTGCAGTCATATTCTCCTAACAGCTTCATCCTCTTAACATGAGATAGCTGAGAAACATGCTGAACCAAGGAGGAAAGCCTCCTCTGCATAGATCTCACCCGTTGTATTCATTTTTATCCTCACGCTTATTGGGGTCCAGTTGTACATTGTAATCAGTAGTCCTCTTCTTTAGTACAGCAGCAAAATACGAATCTAAAGATTTCATACATAAACAGTATTAGAGTAGCCAGTAGCCACGTTTTTGGAACTGAAAACACGGCAAAAAAAGTAGTTGTGTTCCTAAGCAAACAAGTAGTGGGTTGGAGGAAGCCTATTCCCTGTTATAAGCTTTGAAATTCTATAATAGCTAGCAATGAAAATTCAGACTGAATCAATGGTGCTTTTATGGTACATTTTGAAAACGCCCGACAGTTTCAGAATAAATAATTCAGGAGTAAATCTGTCACCTCACCCATTGCCTTCATAGCCTTTGTTTTCTATCTTCCAGTTCAAGTCGTCTGTGTAATATATTTCGGTGGAAATACATCTGTTTACTGTGAGAAGGTAAGAAAAATGCTTTCTGTAAGATATCTAAATCATTTTGATGAAATTAATCAATTGCGCGGTTGATTTTAGGATTGGTTATCACGCATAAACTGTTGAGACACTATAAAGCCAATGATAATATAAATCTCTTTGCACCGAACGATATGTAACATTCATGATGATTCTTTGAAATATCTCAGTCTTCTGACTAAAACCAATTCTTTTTCACACAAACTTGATTTTGAACTTAGTTTGGCCTCGAGGGAGGGAAGGAAATGAAGAGTCACTGTAAGCGTTTGCTTTGTCACTGATATTCTGATTAGGGGACCACACATGCTTTCCTTCAATGTTTATATGGCAGTAACGAAAAATGAGTATAAGTTGAATATTACACTGTCGATTTCGCTTTGCTTTCTAGATACCCAACATAAGTATTAAGCTAACTTAGAAACTGGAGATTTCAGACAGGTTCAAATTCTCACGAGGTACTGAATGGATGGATGTTAAAGTCTGATTAGTTGTATCATATCTCATCTATTCCTTTCGAATTGCCAATTACTGCATATTCTCAGAAGGCAAGAAGTATCAGATTTGAAGAGTAAAATGACACAGTTTCACTGCACGAATATTCTTCAGCTGCAAACAATCTAAATGTAAATTGGTTATTAGCATATAAGGTAATTTATGATTAGGAGGTCAACAATCGTAAGCTGTGCAGAGAAATCATCGATAGTCTGCCTACATAACACGTCAGAGAATTAACTGTACAGAGGAGTGAGAAATGTAAGAAAGGAAGCATCAATGATAACTAACAGCGAGTGAGTAAAATAAACAACTATGTACTTAAAATGATCAGTTTTTATGAGGTTCTTGCTGACTGTACCATACACTAGGTTGATCTGTGTGATTCTGTGCGGTTTACATCAGCACCATTTAGCACGGGCGCTTCCTCGATCATCTTGTCCATGCCCGACAAGTTCCGATGCATCAGTAGGAAAAAAACTGTTATGTGTCACACTGAAGTGTTTCCAAGATCTAAATATTAGGTATTTAGGTTGGGAGTGATAAATATTATATTGTAGTCGATTCATATCATGATATCGAGAGACCTTTCTGGAAATATTGTTTGTATTTATCATGCGCCGATTTTGGAAGTGAACAGCCATGATGTTACTCTCATATTAAGTAACTGCTAATTTGTTTAAACTAAGAGTAGTGTATTAACGATGGAAATGTAAGGTGCGTGAAATGGGTAGCGAAACGCACACATCTTCAACCAATAAGTCCTGGTAGCAACACTGCAGTATTCACCGCTGCCAGTTGTATCATACTAATCCGTGGAAATGTTATCAACAACAAAACACTGATGAAGGTGACCACTTCGTTTTTCGCGAAATTTTTCAGTCGCCAAATACTGCTCACACCTCATTCAGCAGCCAGTGATTCACAGGGCTGTGTGACACTAGTCACTAAAGTGTCTGAATAATATGCAATGAGAGATCGAAAAGATTAAACTTCTTGGTGAATATCATACTCGTGTATTTAGTAATACTTCATGTTCTCCATTATCGTTCATAGATTCTGAAGACATAAGGGTCAGGTACAGTCACACTGAGATTCCACTGGCAATGATGAAGTCTGGCACGTTGGTTGAATTCACTCCAAATAAAAGTATGAGCATGTAAAATCTACTCATTTTATGCTATTGTTTTTTTCAAATGCTGTCACAGAGATTTAATAACTAGACATGTAGTCACCTAACACTTTGTGTATTCCTAGTAGACTCCGTAATGATGAACATAGCTAACATGGATTCTTATCATCATTTTTTCAATTTCTTGTGTTGGATTTTAGTCTCTGAGAGTGGAACTTTGTGCATGCATGACTGAATCCTTTTGAAAGAAAATAAAAACTTAACAGTATTCAATAAAGTTTGCTATTGCAGTCTCCAATTACAAACTAGAATATTCCTGAATGACAATTTCTTTTCGCTAGGAGTAGACTATACTGCAGTGATGAATATAGAAGAAAAACTTATCAGTGAGTTTAAAAACACGTGGTTTATAAGCATGACCATGACGTTTCAATCGGTTACTTGTCGCTCTTAATACTCATGATTGTTATTTCAGGAAAACAATGAACTGAAAATATTTTAGGTTTATTTAGCTGTTTAGAAGACTTGTGACTGAAACA
This sequence comes from Heterobilharzia americana, assembly GCA_944470555.2. NCBI lineage: Eukaryota > Metazoa > Platyhelminthes > Trematoda > Strigeidida > Schistosomatidae > Heterobilharzia > Heterobilharzia americana. Next base: position 69,069,945 of record OX104127.1, on the reverse strand, counting down.
TCTTTCTGCAGTGTGAGGAAAGAATTTGCATGACTTGTACATTAATCATGAAAGTTTACAGAGGAAATTTGAAGGAACATCCAGGGTGCAGCACCCTCTGAGCAGTTCCCACCTTCTCTTTCATGCCTTAGAATCCATGGACACTTGAGTTAAGTAAAATCTGTTCAGAAAAAGTGTTTCCATAAAAATTTGAGAATTCGTATAAAAATCAGTGTCTGGCTTTCACACTCATACACACTACATTTCTGTGTTAATAAGTACGATTGTGTATCAAGGCAGATTATTTTATTTGTTTAGAGCCGAATCATTGAATTATTTTATTATGAAACACTCTTCTGGATTAGATCGGCACTAGTACCCTTTCCAATGTTGCGTGTTGCTTCATCTTAAATAATTTAACTAGCTCATTTATACATATTTAACAAAGATGCTCCAAGAAATAATGATGCTTTTGAATTTCTTCAGTAATGATTTTACCATAACAGAAGGACTCCGTTTCATCTGCAAGTTAAAATACTGTGTCTCGTTAGTTTGCTGAGAGGCTTGACACAAACCGTGTTTTCGGTTAGTTTATATGCTGTTCATATTAAATATGGGTTTGAGCGACTACTTAAACCATTTCCTCGATGACGATGACTTACAAGTACAATAAGTGAGAGTGACATATACAAGATGCAGTATAAGACTGGCAAGGAAACGATAGTATTGTGAATTTGGAACGGCTGACCTTTGCAACCTCATACAATAAACTTTGAGACTAACCTTCAGCATTCCTCCAAAATGTTGATTATCAGAACCAATAGATCGAGGGCAGTGATCGGATAGACGTCCACAACACCATCCTATAAATAGCACAAAGAGACTTTGAACCAGATACGCATTATTATTACTGTTATTATTATTATTATTATTATTATTATCATTATTATTATCATTTATTCATTTATTTATTCATTTTTACTTTGGGTTCCTAGTGGAATATAGGACTTCAGTAACACGTCTCCATTCCACTCTTTTATCTGCTTTCTTTTCAACTTGGCTCCACCAATGCCCACAAGCTGTAATTTCTTCCTCACATGATCTCCTCCATGTCACCCTCACCTCAGAAGCCCAACTCATAGTTTCCTCTTTGGGTTCCACTCAAAGGCCTGCCCTGGAGCATGATGTCCCCAATCGGCCTTCTCAGTGTATGTCCAATCCAATACACTTCCACTTTTTTCTGCATATTTGTTGGGCAAAGGGTTCTTGGTTGCCAGCCAGAGTGTGTTCCTTGTTGCTTATTCTTTCCAGCAATCTGTCTGATATTCAGTGCCAGTATGAAGTGAGCGTAGGTGGCAGTTGTTGATGAATGTCTGTAGTTTGTTGGAAATGCTTTTGGTGGCGCGCCAAGTATCTCAACCATCACACACAAGCACTGATTTACTTGATGTTATTGTTGAAAATCCGGACCTTGTTCGCGCTTTATACTGAGTGCAGTGCAGTGGTTTTACACACTCTCTTCACATTAGTGAAAGCCGGTCTTGCTTTTCCGATACTGGTCTCGACAACCTCATCTGTGCCACCTCCTGTAGTTGGAACGATGCTGCCTTGACTGGGTAGGTGAAAGAAACAACTTTCTTTAGATTCCTCACGTCAATGATGATTGGTGCTTGTCGCTAATGCTGTTGTTATTTGGGTATCTCCATCACCTCCATCTTCTCTACACTCACTTGAAGTCCCGTCTTCCTTCGCTGCCTCACCTCTTCTGTCAACCTTTTGGATGTTGCCTGTAGATCTTCGAGTTTGTGCGATAGGACATTAGACACCAGTCATCATTGGTGAAATCCAGATCTTCTAGGTTCTTTTCCGCGGTCCAGCCGTTGTATCCCTCTCTTCAAGCTCCTCACTGTTTCTTGCATGATCCAGTCCCGTCAACCACAATCAGGAATATCATGGGTTATAGTGGGAGGCAGCCTTGTCTTACTCCTGCCTGTCTTCACTTCAAAGGCGTCACTCAGCTTCCCACTGTGAATCACTAGGCATGTGGTGTCTTCATATATATAGTTGTTGAATGAGATTGATAAGGGTTTGTGGTATTCCGTAGTGTTGAAGCAGCTTATTGGCAAATCATTTCTCGATCGACACTGTTGAAGGCCTTTTCAAAGTCGATGAGGTTGAATTGAGTTGACTGCCATTCTATACTCTGTTCTATGATGATGCGAAGCGTTGCAATTTGGTCCGCACATGATTTATACATCCTGAAGCCAGCCAGCCAGCTAGCATGTTCCGGTCGTAATTTTGAATCCAGTGCATCCTTACACTCTCTCTCTAGGATGATGTGCTTGTTTTGGGTGGACAGCAGCATGATTCTGCACCAGTTCTTGCAAACACTGAGGTCTCCCTTGTTTAGAAGTTTGACAAGGTAGTCCTTCTTCCAATCAGTTAGCAGGTAACTTCCCTTCCATCCAGACCTTCTGCAATAGGGGTGTGAGCATGTCTGCTGTTGTCTCTGCGTCCGCTCTCAGTGCTTCTGGCTGGATTCCATCTGGTCCTGCTGCTTTCCCACATTCCAGTAGCTTTGTGGCGCTCAGGACTTCCACTTTTGTTGGAGGATTTATGTTCGCTTGCAGTTCTGTGGCCGGGCTGCAGGTGGTGTTTCAGGACGAAGTGCAGGTGGTGGTCGATTCAAGAGCTTCTTGAAGTGGTCGGCCCTTCTTTTCCTTTGTTTCTCTTGGTTTCTCTTTGGTAATTAGATTTCCGTCATAATCTTTGATTGGTTTCACCTGCGTTGGTCTCTACCCTCCCAGATAGTAACCTGGTTATTTGATATGGTGTTGTCAGGTCTCTGTCTCTCCTACCTGCAGCCTGTTCTACTTCACTTGCCAATGTGTGGTAGAAGTGTCTTTTGTCTTTGCGTGCGCTCTTCTTCACTTCCTTGTCCGTCCAGTGTTTTGTACGTTGTACTCAGTTCCACTTTTCATTGTTCATCCCCGCACTGCACTGGTTCATCTTCTGCTTCACCATCTTCCTCCCCTTCCTCTTTCAGCTTTGCATGTGTCCATCGACATCCATTCCTTGTCTTGTTTCCTCTTCCTTCTTAGCACGGTTATGCAGATTTCTTTCCACAAAGCTTTCAAAGAGTTCCCGTATTTTTCCGCGCAGGTTTCCTCAACGAAAATATCTCGGTATCTCTCATTTTGTGCTGATGGCTGACATGAAGATGCGCTTCATAGTTTTGTCCTTCAGGTCAGTTTCTGTTCTGGGTGTTGAACTTGAACTGTGGTCTGTCACCAATTTCTTCGAAGGCCTTCAACTTGATTTAGAAGTCAGGTTGCTTGTAATCAATAATGGTGTGATTGGTGTGAACCTACATCTGCCCCTCTTCTTGATCTAATTTTGTGTGCAGTAGTCTGCCTCTCCACTTTCTTCACTTTGAAATGAAGCGATCTGATTCTGAGTGTAGTATGTCCTGGTGTCTGGTGAAATCAAATCCATGTCGCTTGCTTTGTGAATATCTTCGTTTGTGTACATACTGCCTCCAATCAATAAAAATTTGATTTCGTAGAAATCTGCGAAGATTCCTCCATTCTCATTTATCATTTCACCAAGTGCTTCTCTACTCATCATCAGTTCTCTTCCCATGTTGTCCACTCCGAGTTCGGTATTCATGTCGCCCATTAGAAGTTTGATGTCGCCGTCACCAACTGGTGTGAGGATTTGTCCATTACTGATCGCAGTTGTCTGTAGAATTCCTCATTCTTTTCTTCATCTCCATTATTTGTGGGTGCATAGTGTAGCACTGTATGACTGTGACTTCCGTTCCTTTTGAGTTTAATCGTTGTGTCATGATCGTGATGCTGGAGGAGATTGGTTTCCACTGCACGAGAGCCGTCGAAGTTCTTCAAGGGAACATCATGATAACCACTTCAACAATGAGTGTGCTCGTGGGTGACAACGTCACCATCCTTACTTTCGCCTTTATCCAACTGGCTGCCCAATGGTTTCCACTAAGTGGCGTCATTTCGCCTCTCCGATTCAACTGAGGAATAAGCTTAATTTTATGTTTTATATTTTCTCTGTGCTTCGAAGTTTGTTTAGCGATTGAATAGGCATAGATTCCCTAAATTGAATAATGAGCCTCGATTGCTTCTTTCGCAGACAACTGGAAAATTTGTCAAATGAATCAGGGGCAACAAGTGTACAGGTTTTGTTATGATATGGGCAGCAGTACAACACTGAATGTGCTTCGATGCCTCAGCTGATGATTTTGAATGCCGACTAAATTGTTGAAATCACAACCAGAAATTCATCAGAATAAATCTTCTCTGACGCATCAAAAACATCAAAGTTGTATTTATTTATCTCACTTTATGCACAGCGATGAGGACTGTATCAACCAGACTTCATCACATTCTTGTCAGATTAAATGTAACCTCACCTAAACACTGGGGTTGCCTAACCCAACAGCTTGTATGTAAGCAGAGTTAGTGCAAGTGAAGAGGCTCACTTGATCTTCAGTAATTCAATAGGCAGTTGGATTGTTGGCAAGCCGAGTATGTGTAAGTAGGCGTTGTTGCACAGAACTCTGTCTTCCACCATTATATTCACCTGGCTATAGTTCCCACTGTAGCTGAGTACACTCATTATTTCAAGGAGTTATATTGGTAGAGTTATGCAATTTGTCTAGCTTAGACATTTCATTTTCATCGCGTACTGAAAAATGTGGTTAAACCACGACACATACGTGCTTAGCAACAGGTGGCCTGTAAGGCACTGCTGTGAATGATGCTTCTCGGCCCATCCAATATGCTCACATCACTATTGGAATCGTTCGAGTTGAATGATAAACTTAGACAGAAAATTGAACATAACATTTTTATAATCACATTTCCCCCTAAGTGTCATCCAATACATGCTGTTTTCTTCTTTTACATAACAGTTTGCTCGGAACAGATGGATTACGATTTATTCAGTCAAGCATCTACAAACGATGTCGAATGTTAATGGTGTCAATCAATCAGCGTTTACAGCAATGGCCATGATACTCACTACCAAAATGGACAGATGCTAGTTGTCTAACAAAAGCGACTATGGTGAGTTTGACGTAGTCTTTTTGAACTTTGTTGGTTTCAACACCACCTATATCGCCTTAAATACTTGAAATTACATTTAAATTGTATCAATGCTGATTAAACATTTTCAATGATATAGAAGTAAAACTTAAGCACTGCGGTCAATTGCAATAAATTTTGATGTGCATATGGAAAATAAATTACGTTTAAAGTGTTATCCAACGAAGAAAACTGAAATACTTTATGATGAACCTGGTGAGGAGATTAAAATAGGACTTTTCTATGCTGAGCTTTGGGCTGTACACTAATCTAACGCTTAATAACATACAACGATTTCATACAATGTCTATAATTTGCATGATATGACTTGACTAAGTTCAGTGAATTCAGAATTCGTTAGTGTTCTTCTATCCACACTGTCTTCAAATTCTACCTATAAGTAAATTGAATTTGTATAATGCAATATACAAAAAAACTGTATTCAATTCGAAATACACGCAGTTAAGCCTATTTGCTATGGTTACAATATTCACAACTGTATCGACTCTTATGTCTAGCTTATTACGCAACCAACTGGAATCAGGTATCTTCTGGAGAACAAGATCACCAGAAAATATGCCAATAAAGAGTCAGAAACTTTTTGATTTTCAATTAGGAACAGGTGCAGTTTTTGTTTGTAAATAGAAAAGCCACCGATTATGTTACGCATTTGAATAGTTTATTAGTCTAACATTTTTCATAAAGAATCATCCTATTTAGCTATCGGTTTGTATCCCTCCTCTGACTGGCTTTAAAGGCAACTTGAAAATCACTATGAATTAATGGTGGGCGTTTGTGTTTATCAAGATCGAATATCATATCTACAAAAACGCAAAACGTTTCAGTTGTGTTATCCCTAATGTGCAATAGGTTTCCTGTTCCACTTAGTTTACATTCACTTAGAATAACATAATTTCTATCTTCTTCTTTACAAACACAGCCTAATTCATAAGATGTAGTTTATATTTGCGTAAGTCAGCATGCTTTAAATGAAATAATTTCAACCTTTCTCATGAAGTCTGTCTCCATAACCTATCGACAAATCACTCTTATTTGAGACTACTCTTCTGCTTGATCTAACTAAATCACAATCTTGTCGGTGTAATCAATATATTCATTCACCTTACCACTAATTGTCTGCTAAAAGGTTATCAAGGTCATGAATCTTAACCAGTTTTTCGTGGACGTTGGTTTCATACAAGCGCAGCTATAGGTGCGTCCTTCAATTTTAATTCAAAGTCAAGTGTATTTGAAATGAGTCTAATGAGAAGGTAAGAATTTATCTCGACTATCTTCAATCGCGTAGAATATGAGCACGCTCACTGTTTGATGTAACACAGACAATCATTCCCAACTACCAGTAGATCATTATCAGATTGAAACTGAAAACATCACCATACAGAACTCACTCCGGCTTAATCAGCTCAGAAAACGAGATGATACTAATCTTAGACCACATAATATGAAGATGCGGAAGAAGTAGTTCAACTGTGCTTTCACAGCTGAATACAGCAAGTAACTAACAACAAACCTCTTTCTTCATTTTATTTCAGACTGAACCACAATACACAGAACCTGTTAGTGACAAAAGTGAATCACCCCAGCCAAGCGAGTCTCCTGATTATGAAACATCTGATTATTTTGACAAAACATCATAAATGATCATGGATAGTGTCGAAGTGAAGAGAAGGATGTCAACCACAGTTGGACTCAACAAACAACAAACGAGATTCTGAATTTTCAAAATTCTGATCCTAAAATTTTCCTTTAAATTGCCATGTCATGTGCTGTGGTAACCATGGTTGGGATAATGGGATGTGCTCTTTGGCTTTCGGCGTGCAGAAAGTAATGAAATGTAAGTTTGCAATGGATAAGCTAACATCTAATAAAGTCTTCTTGAAGATAATATATTATTAATAATCACTTCATTCCAAACAACATCACGAGATTTTCAGTACGTAATATTTCAACAAATACGCTGACTTTACAACTTTTTTAAAAGAAATAGTTACTGTATATGAATAGTGGCAATAATAACGCAGTATTAAAGACACTAATGAGAGAGGTGGTGGCTGGAGTTACGTCAGCATCTGCTCTAAACTTCGGAATGAATAATAAATCGAGTGAAATTTTGGTGGTGTCTGGACACTATCAATAGTACTGTGCTGTATTTCTGAGCATTCATGTGTCCATTTTCATCCAATGTAACTTTGTTTCCTTGTTTCCTTCTTAGCTTGAGAAACGCAGTTTAAAAACATATAAAAAAGGCTCGAGAGTACACGATACGTTTAGAGGACATATTTAAAAGATTAAAACAAACTTAAAGGGAAGAATTGGACGAAATATATTTGGTGAAAAATGTTTGGTAACCAAAGTTCTAAGCAGGTCACCAAACATATAAATATGAGCAGAGAGTAAGCGCTTGTTGCTGAGGGGAATTTGTTCTAGTTTACACCACATATATTTAACTCTGGGTATACAGAATGACTTGTGAATTACTTTCAATGAAATCAATTCATATAATTGTAATGAACAGCACTGATATTGAAACTTCATATCGAAATAGCGACCACACCCTTATTCATTTTCAGAGGAGATATTTTGCTTTTTTCGGTGACACCTTGTTATCTCCGAAGCTGACATTCATCGCTTAGAATCACATTCATCCTTCTGAAACAATCCACTTTGTCTAGCAGCACTCTATAACTGATCGAGTCATAGTAAAATGCTGACTAAATTTCAAACATTACATCACCTCTCTACACTTTCTGATGCACAGTGACCTCACTTTTAAGTTTGAAATCTGGTATCTGTATTGACAAACTACGAGAGTTTCTTCTACATTCCCTACTTTACATTCTGTGGTTTAAAGTAGGTCCGCTTTTTGTTAAACAAAAATTCTCAAGTTGAACTTCTGTTTCCAACTTGCCACCAGTTCGTATCAGAACATGGGATCTACATCCAATTAATACAACTTCCATTTAAGATTCATCTGGTGAAAAACTACAGCAGCTATAAACTCACTTCTGCATTATGCCAATAATCACATCTCAAAGGTCAATCCAACTTCCCTGAGCACGCCATTGGTCTAACCTGTTTTAGTGTGTGTTGCTTGAAAGACCTCACTCATTATATAATAGGTCTTATAAAGTACACATTTCTTGCAACACAGAAATTCAGTCGTTAAAATTCTACTTTTTAAACAGGTTTAAGCAGTAACCTCATGAATGAACTTAAGTTCTCAGTCATTTTACCATCGAATCTCCATCACATATGTAGGAAGTAAAGTAGTGAACAGTTGTGCCAATTTCACCAATCGGTCAGTTTCCTAGCCCAACGCAGTATTATTTTAGTGTGTAAACTTTCAGGCAACTTGATGGGTAATTCATAATTCACTTGTCTTATGTACACTAATGTGCTTTGCATTTCATACCCCTTCTCATAGAGAAGACGGTATCAATCCACTTCAAGCTGTCAACATTGATACCATACACAGATATACCCGAAAGTAGCAGTTCGGTGAGGGCAGTATCTCTATTGTGAATCCATATAAAAATGCTTCATGGCTTATATTTATTTCATTCGAAATTGAACAAGTTATTTCATCTTTGATTAAATGTCGTTACTTATCATCAGTGTTAGTTTTCATTGATGAAGTGTTGAACTCGAATAAGCGTTACACTACTGAGGTCCATGTATCACGTCCATCAGTAACAAGCAGCTTGTAAACTGAGGAACGTTGTTAAATATATTTATCATGTGTCATACTGATTCAGCAGAATAGGTGCTATGGGAAATTACACAAATGGATTTCTGATTTCGAGTGCATTATTAAGTTGCACTGGTTATCTCTTCAGCGGAGGTGTGGATTCAGAAGTTAGAATACCCCCAGCAAACTATTCGCAACTGTAAATCAGTCAGTCAACCAATCAGTCAGTTACGAAGACGTTTACGAGCATAAATTCACCGACACTTTGGTTCGCTCACTTACAGGAACTTACAGAATAGCCTGAGAGCGATTTCACGCAACTTAATGTTCCTGGTCGTTATATTTTATATATATATATTTTTCATCACTCACTTCATATTCGACAGACAGGTGAAAAGTAGCTAGAAGAAAGTGACGGTACCTCTATCACGGTTCCAACTTCAATCAGTGTCAAACACTAAAATTCAGCCGTACAACACCACTAAATTAAATTTACTCTCACGATGATCCTAGTTATGTCACTATGAGATGTGAATGATTACTGTCTCGATGAGGCTTCAGAGTAGCTCGAAAATAAACGTCATGATTGTTAAATTAGACTAGACTGTTCAATCACAGTGTTTGCTATACGTAAAGCAATTTAGAATACTGAGTCGCATAACTGAATATGTGTCAGTCGATTGTCGAAAGAGGGGACTATATTGTTTCGAGCAGCTTTTTGAACTCCAATTAATGGACCTGCGTTGGATGTTGTGTGTTCTGAGTGATCATAAATGATCCGATTAGACAGCTGATGCATCCTTCCTGGATTATGGACAAGCATAGGTTTACCATATGATACAAGTATATAGGCGAGTATTTATTACAAAACTCTCACTTCGAAGAATTGCGTTGTGCTCACGAAATGTAGTATTTAACACAGAGGTGTGTTAACTAGTGTCTCTACTTCGGACGCATTCCAGTGTAAATCGTCTTCACCAAACTGGGATTTGCATTGACTTCTTTGCAGATGACATGTAGATTTCAGCTGTTTTGAAAAGTGTAACAAAGTGTTTGATCCTAACTCTTCTGAAAAATCAGATTAGTATTAGCAGTGAACAGACCAATACATAAATGTATGAGCAGCTGGCCACGAAGTTTATATTTTGTCACTTAGTTTTAAACGGTGCCAAATATTTTATTCAGGAGAGTAAACGAGTATTTAGAAGAGAGCACTCTCGAGCGTTTCATGAGAAGTCAATAAAACATAACCCCCAGACTATTTATCTGTCTTGGTGAAAAGACAGAGAAATTGGCTTATCTGGAAACTCAGCATTATTCAACAAACTGTATGATTCTCTACCAGTGACAGGAATAAAATAAGTAAAATCCTCATCAGCTCAAATTTCCTTCGACGGACATTGAGCATCGGAACTTTCCACGTCGTCTCTTATTTTTGCAGCAAAGCATAAGATAACACTTTCTCAAAGCTACTGAAATTTACTGTTGTGATAAATATTTCAACGCCTCAGTGCACTGAGACCAATAATCGCACAATCCACGTAGACAGAGCTCGTCTATCGAAATACAGAAGTTGAGATTTAGTGTTTAGCAGGATCATTCGCGCTGTGGTATTGGAATATGTAGAGACAAGCAACAATCAACAATATCATTTACACAACGAACAAATTTTCTCAAGCCACCAAATTCCGACATGTTTCGGATATCTTTAAATTGATTTAAAGCCAGACTACTATATCAAAACGATTAGCATTCTAATTGTATGGTAATCGAAATAGTCAATCACCATATAAGATCATGCTCGCCTCCGCAGAAAGAGAGACTCAAAATCAATCAAAGAATGAAGATAGAAAATCAGTTGGTCTCAACTGTAAATACTGAGTAGTACTTATTAGTCGCATCGATGATGGTTGTTGAGGGATGCGTTGAATGTGAGACGTAAACACAAAGAATTTTATTATTATCATTATTAGTCCCTTGGGTCCCTAGTGGAACACAGGGCTTCAGTAGCACGTCTCCAGTGAACTCTGTTCTCTGAGATCTTTTGAACCTGGTTCCACGACAGCCCAGAAGCTCTCATTTCCTCCTCGCACGACCTCCTCCATGTCACTTTCACCACGGACACCCAACTCGTCACTTCCCATGGGGATTCCACTCGAGTACCTGGCCTGACGCGTGATGTCCCCAGTCGGCCTTCTCAGTGCATGCCACTTCAATCCATCTCCACTTCCTCCTGCATATTTGTTGCGTGATAGGTTCTTGGTTGCTTCGTTCCCAGAGCTCCTTGTTGCTTATTCTTATTATTCTGGCAATCCATCTGATCTTCAGTAGCGAGCCAGCGTAGGTGGCAGTTGTTGATGAATGTCTGTAGTTTATTAGAAATCCCTTTCGTCACGCGCCAAGTCTCTGAACCATACAGGAGCACTGACTTGACGTTGGTATTGAAAATCCGTATCTTGTTCCACATGCTGAGTGGAGTGCAGAAGATCTCCACACTGGTTTCAGGCTAATCAACGCCTGTCTTGCTTTTCCGATTCTGACTTTGACATCCTCGTCTGTGCCTGTGCTGCCTGTAGTTGAAACAGTGCTTCCTAGATAGGTGAAGGAGGTTACTTCCTTTAAGTTTCTCGCGTTGATGGTGACTGGAGTTTGTTGTTGTTGTTGGAGTTGGAGTTGTTGGTGCGGTATCTTCATCACCTCTGTCTTCTCTATATTCGCTTGAAGTTCCGTCTTCGCTGCCCTGCCTCCTCTGCCAACTTGTTAGTTTTCGCCTATACATCTTCAAGTTTGTGTGACATTAGGCACAAGTCATCGGCGAAATCCATGTCTTCTAGGTTCTTTTCCGCAGTCCAGCCATTGTATCCCCCTCTTCTCACAGCTCCCCACTGTTTGCTGCATGATCCAGTCCAGTCAACCACAATCAGGAATATCATGGGGGATAGTAGGCAACCTTGTTTCACTCCTGTCTTCACTTCACTTCAAAAGCATCACTGAGCTTCCCATTGTGAATTACTTGGCTGGCATGTGGCATCTTCATATAGTTGTTGAATGAGGCGGATAAAGGTTTGCGGTACTCCGTAGTAATGAAGCAGTTTCCAAATTACCTCTCGGTCGACGTTGTCAAAGGTCTTCTCAAAGTCGATGAAGTTGAGGTAGAGAGCTGATTGCCATTCTATGCTCTGTTCTTTGATGATACGAAGCGTTGCAATTTGGTCTGCACATGATTTGTACTTCCTGAAGCCTGCCTGTTCCGGTCGCAGTTTTGAATCCAGTGCATCCTTTAGCCTCTACAGGATGATGCGGCTCAATATTTTACTTGCTTTGGGTGGACAGGAGAGTGATTCCGCGCCAGTTCTTGCAAACACTGAGGTCTCCCTTCTTCGGCAGTTTGACAAGGTAACCCTTCTTCAAATCGTCTGGTACCTTGTCTTCCTTCCACACCTTCTGCAATAGTGGTGTGAGCATGTCTGCTGTTGTCTCTGCATCTGTTCTCAGTGCTTCTGGCGGTATTCCATCTGGTCTTGCTGCTTTCCCGCATTTCAGTAACTTTCTGGCGTTCAGGACTTCCATTTTCGTTGGAGGATTTATGTTCACTTGTAGTTCTGTGTCCGGGCTGCAGGTGGTATTTCAGGATGAAGTGTAGTTGGTGGTCGATTCAAGAGCTTCTTGAAGTGGTCGGCCCATTGTTTCTTTTGTTTCTCTTCTTTGGTAATTAAATTTCCGTCATCATCATTTATTGGCTTCGTCTGCATTGATCTCTCCCCAGATAGCAACCTGGTTATTTGATACAATGTCGTCAGGTCTCTCTCTCCTACCAGCCGGCAGCCTGTTCTGCTTCACTTGCCAGTGTTTCGCAGAAGTCTCTTTTGTCTTTCCGTGCACTCTTCTTTACTTCTTTGTCCAGTGTTTTATACATTGTGCTCAGTTCCTCTTGTCGTTGAGCATCCTTGCACTGACTTATCTTCTGTTTCACCATCCTCCTCTCCCTGCTCTACCAGCTTCTAGGTATCCGTCGAGATCCATTCCATTCCTTGTCTTCTTTCTTCTTCCTTCCTAATACGGCTGTGCAGGTTTCTTTCCACATCTCTTTCAAAGACTTCCAGTGTTCTTCCACACAGGTTTCTTCAGGGATGTTCCTCGATATCTCCCATTTTGTCTTGATGGCTGCCGTGAAGATCTCCTTTGTAGTTTCATCCTTCAGTTTCCGAGTGTTGTACTTGAATTGAGGTCTATCACCAGCTTCCTTGAAGGCTTTTAACTTGATTTAGAAGGTTCCTTGCACTAGATAGTAGTCTGAGCCTGCATCTGCTCCTCTTCTTGACCTTGTGTTAAGTAGACTGCGTCTCCATTTTCTTGATATTGAGATGAAGTCTATTTGATTTTTAGTGTGTCCATCTGGTGAAGTCCATGTCGCTTTGTGGATATCTTTGTGCCTGAACACACTGCCTCCAATCACCAAATCGTTGAATGCGCAGAATTCTGCAAACAATTTTACATTCTCGTTCATTTCACCTAGCGCCTCTCGACCCATGGTTAGTTCTCTTCCTGTGTTGTCCCCTCCCAGTTTGGCATTCATGTCGCCCATTAGAATTTCGATATCGCCAACTGGAGTTGAGTCTTGTCCAGTGTTGATTGAAGTTGTCTGTAGAATTCCTCCTTTTTCTCTTGCTCTGCATTATTTGTAGTTGCGTAGTGTAGCATTGTATGATTGTGACCTTCCTTTTGAGTTGAATCTTGCTGTCATGATCCTGATGCTGGAGGAGATTGGTTCCCACTGCATGAGAGTCTTCGATGCTGTTGAAAGGGGACATCATGATAGCCACTCCACAACTCATTGTGCTGGTGGTTGTCGTCTGTGTGACAATATCGGAGTAGATTGTTGATTCTCCAGATGACAGTTTGGAGAGTCCACTTCCATTCCATCTGCTTTCGCAAATCCCAGGCACTTCGATGTGATACCTTCTCATCTCGTTTGCAATCTGGGCTGCCTTACTGGGTTCAAACATCGTACGGACATTCCATGTCCCCATCCTTACTTTCGCTTTAATCGAGAGAGGCGAAGACACATCGGCCCGGCCAATTGGCTTTCTGAAGGCTTTCACCAACCGGCGTCATTTCACCTCTCCGATTCCAGCGAGGAATAAGTTTGTTTTCATTTTTTATATTTTGTTTGTGCTTTGAAGTTTGTTTAGCGGTTAGATTTGTTTTCCGGTGTAGGGTTGCTAGCCGTATGCCCAACCTTCCCTCTTAACCTGGGCTTAGGACCGGCTAGTAACTAGTGAACTAGTTAACCAGGCGAGGTTAAAAAACACAAAGAATGGGGGAATATAATTTATACATTGGCTTACATGATATCACTGAGACGTGCAGATATTCCCTTTGATAAAAGTAAGATAAAATTATGTAATACCGGATAAACTTATAATAGAGTAGGAAAATAAACGAGGGATTATAAGAATAATTTTGTAATTAGGTAATGCTGGTTAAATCTATGACATATCAGGAAAATGAATGAGGGATGAATGGAATGCAGGTATAGTTACCTAATAAATGATGGATCTATGACAGTCAAGGCTTTATCATGGCCATGGCTAAGATAAAGGTTGGACGCACCTTTTTGGACGCAGAACGCTGGTTTGAAATCCTGGATCGCTAGTGCTCCAGCTATAGAGAAATGCCTTGATCTTACTCCCTTCGAGTTATGTGACGGACCCTGTAGAGAATTTTGAATGAGCTCTCAAAAGGAGCTAAGAGGCCTGAGTTCAAGAGGTGTTCTTTTATTAAACTGAAGATATATTTCCATTCTCCCATTGTCAGCCAGACTGGTTAGTGTTTGAGGGCCCGTTTTACAAGCGGACTCCTGGTACGGCTGATGTAATCAGCTCTTACCTTACCATACATTCATCCTGTACTTCATAACGACATTTGATTTTATAATCCCTCGCCTATTTTCCAACTCTAAACCCAAATGTGCATTAATTGACTTTAGTTATTCAATATATTTTGCTCCCTAACCGGCAATAACTCTGGAACGTTCTGCCTAATGTAAAAATAAGATGGTAACAAGCTTCCTTTATTCTCATTTCACCGGCCTATCTTCTTTGAAAAAGTCACAGCGCCCACAGAAAATCCAATACGTCTATGGGAAGAAGACCACTTTGGTGTGTGAAATAGTTTGTCAAGTAAACCAAAATCAAGTGACATTGTACTATCTGCGGGTTATCGCTTAAGGATAACAAACCACATCCTTCTAATTAGAGCACTGTAAAAGATATATGTAAAGGACATCATAGTGAGTGATAAACATGACCTTGTGACTTCAGAAAATGCAGCTGGAGGTAAACACCAGATAAGACTTCATCCAGCAGCAATCATAATAATGCCACATGTTGATTCATGTGATATCTAAATAAGCAAGTTTGCATGTATACTGACCAACAATAGACTGGATAGTTTCAAAAAACTTAGGCACCAAGTTAGTATGATTCATCCTACAAGGTGTATTTTTACTTCTGTAACTCTCCCGTAGTATATTAGAACCAAATGAAATGTAAAAAAAATTATATATTATTCCTTACCTTTTGGATCTTTCTAGCCTGATTTTTCTCAGGAGTAGAAATCTGACATTAGGTTTTCAGGTTAATATTCAAATGATATAAAACAAAAACCATTATGATGTGGATAAATGAACTAGCAAGTCCATCAGCAAGGCTTATTCCAGATATGTAAGTCAGGTACAACAAAAACAAAGGGGGAGGATTTAGCTGGACTATGAAAAGCATAATAGAGTTGTGAGTCATTAGAGGAGTAAGAATAAATTGCTTTTGGAAAGATGAATATTCGAAAACTAAAAAATATCGAACAATAATGATTAATAATGACAAAAATAACAGTGATAACGATAAAAGCACTTGTACTTCTGATAATAATTGAAGTATGGACGATAACAAAATCGATTATGCAATGCATACAATATTTTACAGAGTGTAAATAACCGATGGATCTCCATCGTTTCCAACTTTGCATTTGTGTGCAATTGTGTTTCCCGCTATCCATCCACCTAGCATCCAAAATCTGGCCCCAGCTGTTCCACCGCGCACTCCCATCCAATCTTACCATCCACATTCCATTTGATGCCAAGTTTCGCATTCACATGAACTTTAGATGCTTTCTCAATATCACTATCTTTACTTTCGCATCCACATTTATGATCTCCCTCGTCGAACAATGAAGGCCATGGCATCTGCGCAGAATGCGGTCAGCCAGGATAACTGATGGGAATAACATAGACGAGCGCTGTATTTGAAGTCAGTCTTGGTTAAATATCATTACCGTATGAAAACTGTTCGTTCAGCAAGTACCACTCGTGTTCAGCTTCCAAATGCAATGCAATCAGCCTTCCTCTAAAATAAGGTAGGAAGAATTCAGAAATGGCGGAAGGATATAGAATGAGAAGCGGAAGAGGTCAAGCGACAACGAAATTCAACACGATAACCAAGATGCAGATAATATGTGGAGGCGTGTGTGCCAATGCAGTGGAGTCATGTTACCCAAAGTCTGCAACCATCAATTTCGGTAATTACTGGAACCTCAACCAGAAAGTCTTCATTTCACTTCATACTTCATACTAACAGTTAGAAACTTTATGAACTTTTGCCACTATTCAAACTTCCTGCCTTTAACTCTTGTCCAGCATAAATCCACTTCGCGTTATATTGTGCAGCAAAGAAAACAGTTTGCGAAATTCCAGTGTCACCTTATCCGATACGAATTTATACCTTAGGTTGAAATGTTTGTTTAACCGTTTAACAGTGACTAGGCATGCACTGAACATATCTGGACACCTCAGTTAATGAAAACTGACGAATTAATCATTTGACTCTTCTCGCTTACCTTAAAGTTTCTCCTCAGTCCGACGTCACTGATGTGATGATGCACCCAAAGTTCTGAAAACTAACCGTAGTCTAATACCTACAGCTTTTCCTTGCCTCCATATTTAGTGGACATGTTTCACAGGAAAACAACAGAACATAGCACACTTTTGAGCAGGACGGTCAACCTTTATTAGGGAAATGTAAATAACACAGGCTTCCCCAGTGGCATGGGTTAGCAAAAGTAGAACGAGCAATTTGTATTGCTGCAAAGATATTACTGATCATTGGTCAATAAAGACTGATCTGACCGCATAAGTAAGATTAGTGGTCAACGCACTGAATCACATCACTCACTTCTGTCAGATGAGGTACCAGTGCAGACCAGTCCTGTAGTAACAGTCTGCGATTCGGATGGTGAGAAAGGCCTCCTGTGACGAAGTCACTCTCTGTAAACGGAGTCAGGTTAGAGGAAAGACAGCCACAGGGGCTTCTCTGAAAAAGCTAAATTAAAAGTAGTGAAAGTGTGAATCCTTCACAGAAATCACTCAATATATACAGTTCACTTGATACTTCATTTCTAACTGCAAAAAAAACAGATGTCGGAGTATGCAGCCACTAACAGAGTGACGTGCTTATGTGCAACTCTATTCAGTTACAGACGCTGCCAGGAGAACGCTCAATCGGCGTAGTTGAGTGTTACGTTCACCTCAAAAAATACAGTAAACGTCAAAAGACTGAATGTGTGCAAGTGTTCTAAAACAATGTAGAGGGTGAATATCTGGTCACTACACCTAAATACTAGATCAGAAACCTGCTTGTTCTACTCCAGTTCACCGTTCCGCAGCCCAAATCAGGCATCTGATAATTACAGGACATGAAATACTGAATGAATTCACTGTTGAGTAAGATGATATGCCTAGAACCATCACCGAAGAATTTCTTTTTACTCTTGAAGAATGAGTTAGTCGGTGGTAGAAACTAGACAAAGATGATCATACCTGACTCTCACATGCTTATTATTATTATTATTATTAGTCCCTTGGGTTCCTAGTGGAACATAGGGCTTCAGTAGCACGCCTCCAGTGACCTCTGTTCTCTGAGATCTTTTGAACCTGGTCCCACGACAGCCCAGAAGCTCTCATTTCCTGCTCGCACGACCTCCTCCATGTCACCCTTGGACGTCCAACTCGTCGCTTCCCATGGGGATTCCACTCGAGGGCCTGACGCGTGATGTCCTCAGTCGGCCTTCTCAGTGCATGGCCAATCCATCTCCACTTCTTCCTGCATATTTGTTGCGTGATAGGTTCTTGGTTGGTTCGTTCCCAGAGTTCCTTGTTGCTTATTTTTTCTGGCCATCTGATCTTCAGCAGCGAGCGTAAGCAGTTGTTGATGAATGTCTGTAGTTTATTGGAAATACCTTTCGTGACGCGCCAAGTCTCTGAGCCATACAAGAGCACTGACTTGACGTTGGTGTTGAAAATCCGTATCTTGTTCCGCATGCTGAGTGCAGAAGATCTCCACACTGGTTTCAGGCTAATGAATGCCTGTCTTGCTTTTCCGATTCTGACTTTGACGTCCTCGTCCGTCCCGCCTGTAGTTGAAACAGTGCTTCCTAGATAAGTGAAGGAGGTTACTTCCTTTAAGTTTCTCCCGTTGACAGTGATTGGAGTTTGTTGTTGTTGATGGTGGTGGTGCGGTATCTTCATCACTTCTGTCTTCTCTATATTCACCTGAAGTCCCGTCTTCGCTGCCTCTTCTATCAACTTGTTAGTTTTTGCCTGCAGATCTTCAAGTTTATGTGACATTAGGCATAAGTCATCGGCGAAATCCAAGTCTTCTAGGTTCTTTTCCGTCGTCCAGTGTATCCCCCTCTTCTCGCTGCCTACTGTTTGCTGCATGATCCAGTCCACCACAATAAGGAATATCATGGGGGATAGTAGGCAACCTTGTTTCACTCCTGTCTTCACTTCAAAGGCATCACTGAGCTTCCCATTGTGGATTACTTGGCATGTGGCATCTTCATATAGTTGTTGAATGAGGCGGATAAAGGTTTGCGGCACTCCGTAGTAATGAAGCAGCTTCCAAATTACCTCTCGGTCGACGCTGTCAAAGGCCTTCTCAAAGTCGATGAAGTTGAGGTGGAGAGGTGATTGCCATTCTATGCTCTGTTCTATGATGATGCGAAGCGTTGCAATTTGGTCTGCACATGATTTGTACTTCCTGAAGCCTGCCTGTTCCGGTCGTAGTTTTGAATCCAGTGCATCCCTTAGCCTCTCCAGGATGATGCGGCTTAATATTTTACTTGGGGTGGACAGGAGAGTGATTCCGCGCCAGTTCTTGCAAGCACTGAGGTCTCCCTTCTTCGGCAGTTTGACAAGGTAACCCTTCTTCCAATCGTCAGGTACCTTCTCTTCCTTCCACACCTTCTGCAATAGTGGTGTGAGCATGGCCGCTGTTGTCTCTGCATCTGTTTTCAGTGCTTCTGGCGGTATTCCATCTGGTCCTGCTGCTTTCCCACATTTCAGTAGCTTTATGGCGTTCAGGACTTCCATTTTCGTTGGGGGATTTATGTTCACTTGTAATTCAGCGGCTGCAGGTGGTATTTCTGGACGAAGTGCAGGTGGTGGTCGATTCAAGAGCTTCTTGAAGTGGTCGGCCCATCGTTTCCTCTGTTTCTCTTCTTTTGTAATTAAATTTCCTTCTTCATCTTTTATTGGTTTCATCTGTGTTGGTCTCTTCCCTGACAGCAACCTGGTTATTTGATACAATGTCGTCAGGTCTCTCTTACCTGCAGCCTGTTCTGCTTCACTTGCCAGTGTTTCGTAGAAGTGTCTTTTGTCGTTGCGTGCACTCTTCTTCACTTCTTTGTCCAGTGTTTTATACATTGTGCTCAGTTCCTCTTGTCGTTGAGCATCCTTGCACTGGTTTATCTTCCGCTTCACCATCCTCCTCTCCTCTATCAGCTTCCAGGTATCCGTCGAGATCCATTCCTTGTCTTCCACCTTCTTCCTTCCTAATACTGTTGTGCAGGTTTCTTTCCACATAGCTTTCAAAGACTTCCAATGTTCTTCCACACAGGTTTCTTCAGGGATGTTGCTCGATGTCTCCCATTTTGTCTTGATGGCTGCCTTGAAGATCTCCTTTGTAGTTTCATCCTTCAGTTTCCGAGTGTTGTACTTGAATTGAGGTCTATCACCAGCTTCCTTGAAGGCTTTTAACTTGATTTGGAAGGTTCCTTGCACTAGGTAGTGGTCTGAACCTACATCTGCTCCTCTTCTTGACCTCGTGTTAAGTAGACTGCGTCTCCATTTTCTTGAGATTGAGATAAAGTCGATTTGATTTTTAGTGTGTCCATCTGGTGAAATCCATGTCGCTTTGTGGATATCTTTGTGCCTGAACACACTGCCTCCAATCACCAAATCGTTGAATGCGCAGAATTCTGCAAACAATTCTCCATTCTCATTCATTTCACCTAGTGCCTCTCGACCCATGGTTAGTTCTCTTCCCGTGTTGTCCCCTCCCAGTTTGGCATTCATGTCGCCCATCAGAATTTTGATATCGCCAACTGACGTCTTGTCCAGTGTTGATTGAAGTTGTCTGTAGAAATCCTCCTTTTTCTCTTGCTCTGCATTATTTGTAGGTGCATAACATTGTATGATTGTGACCTTTCTTCCTTTTGAGTTGAATCTTGCTGTCATGATCCTGGAGGAGATTGGTTCCCACTGCATGAGAGCCTTCGATGCTCTTGAGGACATCATGATAGCCACTCCCTCAGTGTGCTCGTGGTTGGCGTCTGGGTGACCGGAGTAGATTATTGATTCTCCAGTTGACAGTTTGGAGAGTCCACTCCCATTCCATCTGCTTTCGCAAATCCCAAGCACTTCGATGTTATACCTTCTCATCTCCCTTGCAATCTGGGCTGCCTTACTGGGTTCAAACATCGTGCGGACATTCCATGTCCCCACGTTTACTTTCGCTTTCATCGAGAGAAGACACATCGGCCAATTGGCTTCCCGAAGGCTTTCACCAACTGGCGTCATTTCGCCTCTCCGATTCCAGCGGGGAATAAGTTTGTTTTCATTTTTTATATTTTGTTTGTGCTTTGAAGTTTCTTTAGCGGTTAGATTTGTTTTACGGGGTAGGGTTGCTAGCCCTATGCCCAACCTTCCCTCTTTACCCGGGCTTAGGACCGGCTAGTAACTAGTAAACTAGTTAACCAGGCGAGGTTTCTCACATGCTAGCTAACACTAATTAACCTAACCAATAATCATCGTCCACCATCTTCAAATACTATTAGTTCCAGACAATCATATACTGTTCTGCGCAGAATATTTAGAATTTAGAAGCAAGATCTCAAGAGTATATTCAGTGAATAGAGTAGTTGATAACAGTCCAAAACAAAGTGCAGAAAGTTGACCTAGCTGGAATAAAATTGTAGACTAGAATGAATTCAGTCTTAAACGTTAAACACTAATGATGATGATAACATTACATAATGTAACTGAATGTAAGTACAGTGTGTAGATGAGTTAGTAGTGGACTAAAAGCCTAGTGAGTGCTTCTATCTGAGGAAATAATTCTAACTTTCCTCTTTGATTAAAAAAGTTTCAGCAAAACAGGGAAGATTATGACATTTCTTACTGTTGATTATCATTGAAGGTTTTCAGACCTCCACCCGGTGCCCTCTGTCCACTTGGTATTAAGCGTCCTAATAAAACTGCTGGATATTCATAGCGTGAAAGTTTTGAAATGCATTCGAAAGTCTAAGGTAGGCCCTCCTTTCGGTCCTTCCACATGATTTCGTCTGGCAGAAACATAGCACAAGTGAGGAGAAGAAACAACAGCTGAAATGTTGGTGCCTGAACCCAACGAAATCAACCGAAACGATCTTATGAGTTAGTCATATTTGGTGGATTCACAAGAACCAAGTCCTCCATGAATACATAGGCAGCTAAGTGATGAAATGTACGTTGCACTTGAATTGACGGGAATTAAAGGATTTCTGTGATAGTATTGAATAAATGCTACGGAATAAAATTAGCAGATTGCAAATGCACATACTTTTTTTCCGCAGTGAATTCAACCAACTTGCCAGACTTCAGCATTGCCAATGGAATCGCAATGTAACTGTGTGTAGCTATCCTTTCGGCGGAATCTATTAGCAAAAACTCAGAGCAGAAAACTTCAATTAGTACCCACGTTTGATATGCACCAAGCAGTTTCATCATTTGGATTTCTCAGTACGTATGATAGAGACACGTCAATGAATAATGCTATTTATTTCTGTGGATCGCTGTCTGTTATGTGCGATCCCACAAGTATGTGATCAGTGCAAAATTCTAAGAAACAAGTGATACTTACCTTTGCCAGTCCTTTGTAATTGACTGTATGCAAAATGCAGACAGTATGTACAGAAAATAATCTCTCAACAACATAATTTCAATCCCTTCTCACATGACATTTCCCGTTGCTGTCCGAAATACTTACCAGTTGCAACTGAAAAACAATGTACTGCAACAAAGAACAGTCTTATCTTCAGTTGTGTGAAGGAACGTGTCTAGTATGGACTAAACTACCCGCAAAAATGAACATTAGTGACTGCCAGTGGAGCTGTCTGCTGATTTCTGACTATGGTTGTTATTATCATCATTCCTCAGATGCTACAAAACTTCATGCAGATGCAATGAGCCGTTTCCGTTTGCGCAGGACGATTAATATATGCATGAATATTAGATGGTGCCGATATCTACAAAGCAGAATACAGATTTATAGTTATCCTGGCGGAATCACTTAGATCAGCTTTGAGAATGATGCAGTCACGAAAAACCTGGTTGGTTAAGTACTAGCAACAAGCCGTGTAGTATACATTCCTCAAATGAAAATGAAGTTTTAGGCGATTCGAAAAGAAACAGCAAAGGAAAGGTACAATAAATCAGACTTTACCATTCATTCATGCGATTCCTTGTCAGAATTTCAAACCATCTGAAATCCTCATTGTCCTTATTGATTTAATCTCTTCATTTAGCATCTAGAAAGAAATGTTGAATAACTTAGTGTAATAAATCACGTTTCTTATTCATTGTTCACTACTAGTAGGTAATCATTGAGAGAATTCATGAAAAATCATCACAATACACTGTTAGAAATTTGATCATCGGTGACTGAAACAACAAATAAATTCTTATGCCACTTTCAACTCACACTAAACATCTCGTCTCAGTACCCGTCTGCATGCAGTGTTGCATTTAAGGGTTACCTCACTATCTTACTGTCTGACGTTCACAACTCAAAATCAAAGAATACTGGTGTACAACAACTAGTGTAAGCAGTGCATGACGTATAGAGCTGGAAATAGTCAGTATTCTGGATGGATAAATGCTCAGGTTAAAAATCCTGGAGACTTTGGTTACTTTCTGTTTCCAGTTAATCGCAGCATTGTAGTGTTTTATTCAGCTATATAGCTATGACACCTCACAATAGTTCCAAAATGTAAAAGAAATATCAGCCTCTCTCAACTCCATTCCATCATGTGACTTTTCAAAATGCAATACTGGGTGAGAATGAAGGTGTTGACTTTTGAACATAGATATCTGATTTTACTTTTGCTTCCTTCTCTCTAGGCGAAGCATAACTGATCGTTGTAAGCATACAGTCTCCACAATATTGATGACATCAATTTTCCGTTCAGTCAGTATTGCTGAGTGTCCTTGGCAGTTATATGAATACGGTCGTGTCATGGCATGCGACTGGATATTTAGTGTTTTACTTTTATTGTGTTGTTGACTATCTGTAAAGCTGCCAACTTCTTCATTGTAACAGTGAGAATGAAGTCATGTACAAAATGCGTGTACTTCGGCCGTTGGCCTTATTAAATCTATACCATATACCATGCGTTAAATTTCCAGGAAGTCGTTGTCAAATTCATCTGTCTAAAGTGAATGCATCATATCACTTTGTCATTTCTCTGGTCATGTTGAATAATATATAATATAATATAGTATTATATATATATATATATATATATATATATATATATATACATATATATATATATATATTTGAACAATAAATTATACTAATACATGCCGTTTTTTAAGGCAGTATCTGAATGTTTTATGTTCCCGGTGAGGCTGAGGAAATTTAAAGGGAATAAATCGTCACAACATACATAGTCCTCCAGAGGATGAAATTATTTGCATGTTGCTGATCACAAATACTAGATAATAACCGTTTCACTACACAACAATAATGAATAGTAACACAGGTGGTGTCACTCACTATGAGCTTTAACCAGGCAAATGTGATTAAGCTTCTACACTTCAGTTAATGAGTCACATTAACAGTAAAAGTATGTAGCGTATCAAATGCCGACCATAAATAAAACTGAAAAACCCGAATATTTCATGGGTTTGTGCTGTTTACAGAGAGTATGTATAATTAGACTTAAATCCTGGTATGGACTGGAAATAAAGCTAGGAATCAGTATCACACGGTATCATGCAGCATGTAACTATTGTTTGGGATTATACTGAAAACTAATTCATCGGAATAAATTAAGCTGAAGATGTAACTCAATCCAGAAACTATACACATTTTCGGCCCACGATATGTAAGGTGAAAACTTCAGCATTTTTCGTCTGTCTGTAACTGACAGAGTTTGAATTTGTGTGTGGAGATCAGCCGTTACTAGAACTCCATGCTGAGTTCTTTCATGCATGTTGTGGAGACTACATGAAATTGTGTATAAATCACTTAAATTAGAAATAATGTTTCCTTCTCATAGCTTTTTACACATTTTGTACATCTTTCCTAATACCTGTAAAACCGAATATACACACTTTTGGTTGTGGCGGTTATTACTGACTTTGCTGCTGCTGTTAAACGTGGAAATATAGTGTGCTTCCATCCATTTGGACTTTCGTCTCCGTTGACTATTGTCTGTCGTGAGTACTCATTGATTGTCTCTGGATTTTACAGGACCTCTCATCCTACCTCTAAATATTACGACAATCAAGCCAGCCAACGTCAACTGTGGAGAGCTGATAAGTATTGCCTTCTGAACTCCGGAGTACACTACACTGTGATGGACACTAGTGAAGAGATAACATTCAAGTAACCAGTTATTATATATAACATTGCCAATGCTATTTTGTGTTATAACGCATAACTTTTCATATTTCTGTATCGGTGAATCTATTTTTGTAAATAATACGTAGTTTAATCACTTTAGTTTACTTTTTATTTCTTTGGGTCCACCACATATTCATTGATGAGCCCGATTAAGCAAAATTACTTTGCCCCATTCTTACATTTAGCATTTAGTTTTGAATATATTCCTAAATCTTGTTAATTTTTCGGCCATTAATATGAGGTCTCCATGAGTTGTCTCACCCTGCCTACAAAATGGGCAGAATGATTGCGATTTGCACACAGGCTCATTACATGCCATATCTAATATATGGCTTCCACCGTATGGTTTTAACAACCCTCACATATGGTTCGCTCAAGTTGATGCTCTTTTATCGCACCCAGCATTCGCTCCCAAGCATCTAAACAAGCTTATGTAGTAGCAGCCTCTCCCATTGAGGTCGCTATGGAGGCCGAAGACTTAATCGGTAAAGTCGCTGAAGAAGCACCTTACTATAAATTGAAGTCAGCAGTTATTCAGTGGACATCTACGTTTAATGAGAAACGGCTGAAGCACCTACCAACCGCTTGTGGACTAGATGACAGGAAGTCCTCATAACTGCTTCGATACATGAACCAGCTCGCCGGTTCATATCTATTCGATGAAGCTGTTCTCAAGCAGCTATGGCTTCAAAAAAAACAAATAGCCTCCAGCATAACCTGCCATCAACCCCTACCCACCCCTCTTGCATTGAGTCACAGTTAGCAGAACTATCGTCCCGTTTCAAAGCGTTGGCGGCAAAGATGTCGAATATCGACATTCGTCGTCCGAGGTCCATATCGCGTAAACGCTCAATAGACAGGCATAGACCTCACACACCCGAAGCCACACAAGAGACCTGTTGGTACCACAGAAAGTTTGGCCACAAAGCCAACCGGTGTACTAAACCCTGCAACTTTGATAAAAGATCATCGTCAGACCAGGGAAACTGGTCAACCAGATAGTGAGGGTGACAGATGTTACTGGTAACCATTCCAGTTGCCTCTTCCAAGTGGCGGATAAAACTTCAGGCTTGCGATTTTTAGTCGCAATAGCTATTGAAGTTAGTGTTATTCCGCTCTTACTTTCACGACGACCCTCAACAACCCCTAGCAAGTTGTCTCTTCCAGCCGTGAACAAAACTCGCATGTCGACATTCGGTGAGCAGTCACTGATAATAGGTCTTCGTCTGGGTCGCCGATTTACCTGCATTGTACGCAGTTTAGTCACTCTGGTTTACTTTTTATTTCGTTGGGTCCACTACGATGCCAACAGTCTTTTAGGACTATTTTGATAGCTATTCAGAAGCCGTTTCTCGTGGGGCTTTCGGGTGCGTTTAGTCAAAGTTTCGCGTAGATTGGGGACTTCACGGTGCCCAGTTGTAAATGTTTCGAGTTCACATTCTATAAACAGGTCCCATAAATCTTTTCCGCATCTTAATGGTTGATGATTGTCTTCACTGAACCACGGAGGGTGATATGAGGATCTTCGTGGAGTCGACTATGGAATAAGTGTCATCGTTACCTCTTCCCAAAGAGTCCTAAACCTATCTCATACGTTCTCGACTGAGGAGTCCTTGTCGACGGCCCAACTCTTACTGGCCACATAATCCCCTACACTTGAAATGTCTGTGTGCCACAGTTTAGGGCTAGGAGAAGTGGTTAGAGAATCCGAAGCCGAGAAGTTACATTCTGAACTAAATCAGATTTTATTATTGTCAAAAGTGAATCATTTTCAAAGCAAATACCCGAGGCTGAGACTCTCAGCTCAGTCTAGTTCATGTGTGGGACATTCAGATTCCCAACTATTAGGTATCTCTAGCTTCTACTCTAGTTAGCCCGAAATCATCTGCAGAGCAGCATGAGCTTCAGTGAATTACTTCAATAGTACACAAACCCTGGCGGACTTCAGCTCACAAGTGGCATTTTTCGCAGGTGCCGTATTCATGTGGCTGATTGTACGTGGGTGTCATCGGCGAAATGGGATAGTATGCCGCCTTTGCGACTCACAACCCCATCTGTCCTCATACAGTAATACATTGTTAGGAGTGACCCAAAATCTGAATCTCCTATTGGTCAGGTTTTGGTACAAGTGGCTACATCAGGGCCTGCTCTATAGTCACAATTCACGATTAATAGGATAGACAGTTTTTGTGTAACTACCCCTGTATCTGCACCTCAGTTCCTTCCCCCTTCTCCTTCTGTTCATGCTTAATTGCTCACTGACCTACGTACACTAAAAAATCTCCATATCCGTTTGTATCTCCGTTTCCTTTTCCTTCTGATGGACATGTAATCAGTGTCACTACTCTACAGCGATCATCTCGGTGCCTCACCCAAAATCTACTGCTCCAACTGGAACCACATCCGGAAATCTTGGTATTGGGGCTGTTTGTAACCAAACATGCAGGCTTTTTGCCTTCTGACAGCCACTCGCCCAAACCACTTCCAGTTCTTACCCTTCGAAAGCAACAAATATATGTAACTCCAACGTAGGACATGATCTGGAAGTTACTTGCAGCCAGCAAGACCTGTGAAGTCTTAAGGTTTCTTTCGCGAATACACGACCACAATGGTGTACGTCCATTAACAGATAAAGTAGCGTCTGCTTTGTGATACCCAAAGCCGGCGGGAGTGAAGCAGCTTCGCATGTTAAGTGGATTGGTAAGTTATCACCGAAGGTTTGCTCTCAACTATGTTTCCGTGGTGAGACAACTTTCGGGTAATAATAATAATACTTTCATCCCCACATTATGAATTTGGCATCAGACGAACTGGTAAATGGGCATCGTCGCTCTAGCAGCCTTGATTGGTACAGAAGGCAGGACTTGGCATCAAAAATGACTGCAAGTTGCGAAACTAACGAGAAAACATGAAAAACGTCTTTGGGTGTGGATCGTTTTCTTTCCTCTGGGCCAAAGGCTACCAAAACCTCAAAGTCTGTCTTCAACATACAAATAAACATTCCGTCATCCAACCCAAATTACCAACAGCCTGGGCAAACCTCGGGGCCACTTAACGTAGAATTGAGGAACGAAGATAGCTACCAGCATGATCCTCGAAAACAGCCAGAGCACCTCACAAGAAAATCACCGGAATGCGACGACATTCGGCCGTACGTGTTGAAACTGTGTGCAGGTACTCTATGCGACTTACTCAATAATCTGCATGAGCATCCCTTAGATAGGCACACGCTCCCATGAAGGTGAAAAAGTCCTATTCTATCCCTCTTCTTTAAAGGAAGAGGCAGCCGGGACATGAAATGCGATAACCCATAGCGCTTCTACTAGTGCTATCGAAAGCAATGGGGAGCCTTGCAGATGAAAATGTCAGATTACTTGGGCAGAAACAGGTCAATAGGTGATGCCCAGTAGGGTTCCCCAGAAGGGGTTTCTGCCTCTCAAAGCTCCTAGAAACCGGTGATGACTGGACGTACTTCCGAAACCTACAAGTCACCTTTCATGTGGTCTTCAGGGATTTCTCCAATGCCTCTGACCCAGTTTCACACTCCTATTCTCACGCACAAAACATCCAGGCTGCGTATCAACGGACAGGTTCTCTCTTGGCTGAAGGATTATTTAGACGGCGGAGAACTCTGCACAAAAGTTAGCGGAATTCACTCGACCTGCAAGACATCATCACTTGGCATATCACAGGGAGCGGATCTGGCTTCGCCGCCATTCCTTGCCATTGTCAACGAGCTCCCACTGAGTTTCAGCTCCTTTTCTGTATCGTGCACTGACGATACCAAGTTTTGGAGAACTATGACGCTCGAAACAGAATGAAGCGCACTACAGAATGATCTCGAGATGCTTACAGAGTGAGTGGGTGATGGCGGGCTAGCAGTTAATCCGGATGAATGGCAAACTATGTTTCTCCGCACCCCTGACCCTTAGAAAAGCTCCTACTCTTCCTCTCTCCGTGAAGGCCAACTTTCTCGTACCACCACAGTGAAAGGCCTAGAACTAAAATTGACTAGCAGCCTCGACACAAGCTCCACTTATTCAGGGGACGCCCTAAGAGCCTACACAGTACCGCACATAATGTGCAGATGACCAGGTGCCCTCACTTCGCAACCCTTCAGGCCTACATACAATCTGAATTAGGGGTGCACAACGTCATTTCATCACATACCGGAAAGACACGAACCTCCTGGAGAAGGTAAGGAGACAACCAAAGAAGAGTGTTGTGGGAATGAGCCGAAAGCCTTAAGACGATAGACTAAACTAATAAGATCGGTGCTCTTAGATACCACTGGTTTCGTGGGACTGAATACTAATAACTATACCAGAGTATTCAGATGTACTCGATCCTTACAGGGGCGAATAATGTACTACTTAAATTACACGCATTTTTATGGCAGATAATCTCAATCCCCACCCATTCTATCACTAAGAGGTATCAGTGTTGCATGTTTGCACAACGAAGCATTCCAGCAGAATAAGTATGCAAAATTTACAAGTTGGACAAGTCGAAGTATTGACTTTGGAGACTGTATGGAATTGTGTATAAACCACTTAAATTAGAAATATTTTTTCCTTTTCATCGCTTCTTACATACTATGCACATTCTTCTTAATACTTGTAAAACCGAATGTTTTTTATCGGTGCACACACACACACACATAAATTGCTACCTTAAGTGGTTAATAGAGAAAGCACATGCAACGAACCCAATAGCAAAGAACGTTAAGCAAGGAGGAATTCGGACATAGGAAATACACTTCTTGTTAGAATTCTTGCCTTCTTCTCTGTCTACTGTTTTGCTTTTGGATTTTTCTTGTTTTAGAACAATGATAATAATATATATTTCATACAACATAGGTTTTATGAATACAAACCAGTTTACAGGTTTGACCATTTTGGTAATGAGAAATGATTATTATGTACGGTTTTAAGCCATACATTAGATACCGTTATTCATGGCATATAAGAGGTGTGTTGAAGCAGGCTCAGCTCGAAATTAGGAATTATTCGGTTATTGTTTGAATATTCCAATATTCTTGAAGGTTAGGCATGACTTTGGGGTGTGCGTGTTCGTCGTGAGGTTTTGATGTCAAGGTGCACACTGACAAATGCGACTTCAAGGATCCCCTTGAGTGCAGGACTGGTTGGGTAAACCCGAAAAGTGGGCAACAAAAGAGAGCAGCAGCGAAATTAGAAACAGGAGCAAGAAAATGCGCAGGAGTAGATCAACCATGATACACCCGGGTGAGTTCTTTGTACTGACTACAAAACTTACTTGAAGAAGTGTCCAGAACCAACTATTTAGAGGTAAGCTTAGGTGGGAAAAGATGGAGGTGCACACAAAAACCAGTTCAATTCTACATTTTGGCTCAAGTGTCATTGAAAATTAACTACATAAGGAACAGACCCTGGCTAAAACCACCCTCTGTGGAAAGCAGTCAGTGTTACTGCGCCAACAATACCTAACTAAAGCAGAGAGACACAAAGAATGTTCATCGGACTACAGATTCATAATTATCAAAAAGCAAGGTCTGTTTATCATAAAAGTGACTAGGAAAGTCTAGCACTTACGAACCACGAGGTTGTCACGACCTATGGAGGTCGAGGATGAGGTCTTCTGGATTCCTTTTGAAAAGTTTGAAAAACTTGCTTCTCGATTCTGAGGTTCGGAAAAAGAAGATATTTGGGCGTCAGTCATAATATTCAGCAAGATCATGAATATTTGATGTGGAACGATGTTCATATGCACGAATTACATATTACTGGAATCATCAATGAAGTAGAATAAATGAACAACTTTTATATATTCCCTTATGACTGTCTTATCCTTATCCCAAGCAAAAAGTACTAAGTAATGCAACGGAAGTATTAGCTTCAACCTTGTGAAAACTGCATGAAATTGTGTATAAACCATTTCAACTAAAGGCAATGTTTCCTTTTCATCGTTTTTTACACACTCTGTACATTCTTCCTAATACTTGTAAAAACGAATGTTGCTTATATATACACTTTTTGGTTGTGTAGGTCATTACAGCGTTTGCCGCTGCTAACCGTGGAAACATGACGTGCTTCTAACCATTCCGATCTCTGACTCCGCGACCATTGCCTGTCGTGCATACTAACTGACTGTCTTGGGATTTTTACAGAACCTCTCATCCCACTCCCAAATATTACGACAATCAAGCCGACCAACGCCCACCACGGGGAGCCAACAAATATCACCTTCTGATCTCTGAAGTATTCAAAAATTGTGGTGGAAAATACCGAAGAGATAACCCCCAAGTAACCAGTGGTTATCCATAAGATTGACAATACTATTTGTGCTATAACGCATAACTTTTCATACTTGTGTGTCATGAGATCCATTTTTCTTGTAAGTAGTGCGTAGTTTGTCATTTTGGTTTACTTGACATTCCTTGGGTGCACCGCAAGCTGTATTTTTCTCCAGACAATATACGTGACGTTGAGGTACAAACCTAGTTCTTTAATGAGAAGGCAATACTTCCGCTTACCCAACTTGTAAATTTTTGCACGCTTATTCTGCCGGAATGCTTCACTATGCAAACATGCAATGCTGATATCTCTTAGTGATAGAATGGGTGGGGATTGAGATTGCCTGCCAGAAAAATGCATGAAATTGGTGTGTGCCTGTTTATTCAGAAAAGATATTATTGCCATTATTATTACTTAGGAATGGTTCATTCCATCGTACTGATGAATAATCGATTTCCAGAGACCAACTTACTTATTAGCAGTAGGTGATCGACTATGTCGAATGCCATCGAAGTATTTAGACGAAGTACAAGAACCGATTGGTATCATTCACGCACAGTAATTGCAAGTTTAAAGAAGTCAAGATGACAAGCCGAACAGGACCTCAACTTCGGAAACCCATGTTGACTCGATGTGACAATGCTGTCATTAGGCACATGCCAAGGAACGCTTTCCTTGATAGCTTTTTCCATAATTTTAGGAACTATAGGCCTAACATTTATTGGTCTGTAGTTACCGGCCAGTGCTTTTGAACCAGGTTTATATCCAGGCGGGATAAATGGTGTTTTACGCTTATCGGGGCATGTGAAAGATTTTAAAGACCGAGAAAATATGTTGGGTAGTAGTTATGGAAGATCATGGCCACTATATTCAAAGCTGTGCGGTGATGCTCCGTCCATGCCAGTACTGCTTGGGAATCTTAACTTCTTAATGGCTTGGTGGATAGTAGACTGAGTGAACTCAACTGTGTCTATCAGCGTCATTGGAGGAGACGAATAATTTTTATGGTGCAGACCATTTTGGCATTACAAGAAAGACTTGTAGGTAGCAAATAAATTCCTGAGCATTTCGTACATACTTATTGGATTTGAAGAAATCCTGGCCAACAATGGACTGGATGGTTTGAAAAAACTTGGGCACTGAGTTAATATGATTCATTGTATAGGATGTATTTTTACGTGTGTAATCCCGGCGTAGTATATTAGAACAACTAACAAAATAAACAAATATTTTGTATTATTCCTCAACGTTTTGAGCTTGCTAGGAAGATTCTCTTCAAGAGTATGAATGACACTAAGTTTTCAGGTTAATATTCAAGTTTTGGTACACAAAATTCACCACTTCCTAGCAAGATCGAAACGTTGAAAAATAATACAAAATATTTGTTTACTTTGTTATTTGTTCTAATATACTACGCCGGGATTACACAAGCAAAAATACATCCCATGTTTATTGGATTAAAAATACACCATGTTTATTGGATTGTTGTAAGCTTCGGCCTCATGAACGAGAAGAGAAATGTTGTCTTGCGCAATCCGATTGCTTCTCAAGGAGTGCTGAGACAGCATTTACTGTAGATGAGCTAGCCGGCCCACTTTTCTCTTCATAATTTATAAGCATATCGTAGTTACTTAAGGTAGAGTTAGGAACATCGAGAATTAACCGAAGTGCATCGAAATCATGATGTCATCGGCAGCAAGCGGAGAGTCTGAGTAACTTTCTACGATTATTTGGTAACAGCTTACAAAAAACTGAGCAACCCAAGTCATCCAAGTAGTAAAACCCTACCAAACTGCCAATATGACAAACCTCTTGGTGACCCAAGTAGAATCACCCGTCAGACAGCAGACAACTTTACGAATGAACGCTTTTTTTCTCTGTGAGTTTGCGGCCAGTGGGACGCATTTCCAGGCGAGAGTGCTGCCGCTCCATCTGTTGATGGCTTCAGGAAGAGGTTTAACAGCCACGCAGTGACAATTTGCGCTTGTCCAGTGGGAACAAGAACTAGACTGATGCGACCAACTAATTCTGCACAACCCGGCATGGTCAATCCACGCTGAATCTCTTGTACCATTAGTATCGCCCAGCCATAAACTTTCCTATTAGACGTCTTCTACAATTGCCACACCCCAATAAAAGATCCCTACCTCTACCTACATGATCCATCCCTCAATCTCACTCGCTCCTTCTCTCCCCTCTCAGTTCTCCCTATCACTGTCATCACCCCCGAGTCCACCAGGGTTTCGCTTTCACTTTCATTCCACCTCCTTTCAACTTGTTTTACTTTCTCGCTACTTCTCTATTGACTAGTCGCACATCTGTTTGTTCCACCCATTTTCCTTTTACAGCCTGTCCGAACGATTGAGGAACCCACCTTGGGGCGATCGTACAATCCCCACGAATTTACCTAACAACCCAACCGTCTGTCGATATGGCCAGAGCCATAGGAAGCGAGTGGGTGGACCTACTGCGTCATGATCCGCCAGAGACCGAAAATCGTTACTTAAGACCTGGAAGCGAACGAGGCGAAATCATTTGGTTTACCCTAGCTTGTGACAGGATACCCGATCAAGGTCACACAGTTTTAGGTATTCGCTCAATAACCAATCAACACATTTCACTCCCCTGTATGGTTCGATGTTTCACCAGACGAATGCCTATTTTAACATCAACCCTTATGTTTATAGCTTTGCTGGCTACAAGGAACTCCTTCAAAAGATTTAGAAAATCAAGTTCAGGCATTTCATACTCTTCAAGTGTCACCGTTCACAGCAATATAGACGAATTTCATTAGAATTGTCGTCTAACGGGTGATGTATATTACATCGAATTCACGTTGAAGTGTGCACTATCGAGGAGGTATATTCCCCATTGACTGTCTTCTGTTTGATGAAATCATGTGACATGAGGTACCAGAAAAATCTGTTGAGTGGCAATGTTGGGTGTAATTCGCCTCCAGAGTCCCCAAATAAACTGATTTCTTAAATTCCATTGTTTGCCCAGATTTTCATCTCCATTGTGACCATCCAGAAACCTTTAAGCAGTTGTAGTAGTTAAGGTTTCATACGTGGTGACTTTGATGGCGCTGAAAAGTGGGTGAGTTTATTGCGAAACTCTTCAGGAAATAAATAAAGGTTAGAAGAAGACCAGTTGAAGGATTCTCCCAGTGGTTTCTAGTATCATGCACTCGATATCATCGGTGAGTTGGTTTTTTGATGAACTGATACTGAATATTTTCTCTTCAAGTTGGTGCGGAAAAAATGAATACGAATATGGATGATGTGGCTAGACCTGTCATCGCAAAAGAATCTGTGCCTTTGCATCGCAACCCTAACGCCCCCCTAAGTGTTAGTGCATCTCGTTCAGCAATCGGAGCGGTCTTGCAACACCTAGCTGGCCGCCAGTGGCCTCCATTTGCCTTTTTCTTGACACGGCTGCAGGAGGCGAAAACAATCAACAGTATATTTGGAGGGGAACTTCCAGCTATTCGTCACTTTTGACATCCGATTGGAGGTCATGGTTTCACCACTTTCATGGATTACATACCCCTAACCCGTTCTTCTGCCTCGGCATGCGACAAGTACTCCCTTCGGGAGTCACAACAACTGCACTACATTTCCCACTTCACTTCGGATATCCGCCACATATCTGCAGCGGATAACCCCGTGACTGACACGTTGTCTCAAATATCTTCGATGAACTGTACTGAAGGTTTCAACCTTGGTGGATTTGCTCGGTTTCCAAGTGGGGACCCTGGCCGAACCGTAAGTTGTTATCCGCAACCCTCAAGCTACAGCGACATGCAGAAGGATCAGGTACAGACATTATTCTGTGCTATGTATCCGTTAAGCAACCACTCCCGATAGTTCGCAGATATCCGCGCAAGGTTCTCAATACGTCACACAGGCTATCTCATCCAAGTCTACAAACCACCGCTAGGCTTTTCCCTCAACGTTTCTGCCTGCCTGGGATGGACAAAGACGCTAAACGTGACCACAGCTGTGCGCGGAGGTCAACATTATGAAATCATATGGCACACGAGGGGTCCTTTAGGTCATTCTCTAGTCCCAGAAGCGCATCTCAACCACGTGTATGTGGATATTTTAAGACCTCTGTCATACTTTGATGCAGACATACATCTTATCACCTCCATGGATAGCCTTACCAGATGGCCAGAAACGGTACCCATTGAAGATGTTACTTTTCAAACCGCTGCCCTTGCAGCTCCAGAAGCAGCTCAATGGACTGAGGCGCTGCCTCTAGCTGCCTCTAGTATATGACACAAGTTGAAGTCCGATTCTGAATGCACTTCCACAGAACATATTTACAGAACTACTCTTCACCTATCAGTTGGACTCGTTTCCTCTCTAGCTTCCACACGTGTTGTTGGTAGAACGCCTTGCGGGACCAGGCTTGCAGAGGCGATTCCTTTAGTTAGGTCCACCCCTATTCGACCTCACAGAACGGGTGTATTCATTCGCACTGTTGCAAAAGGCACCACACGTTCCTACCTCAGTTTAAAAGGTTATCAACTTCAACAGTAAGTTCTTGTTAGTAATGATACTATTAATAGTAATAATTTATTCTTTTAAACACAAGCATACGCCGATTTACAAGTGTGATTATATAGTTATACTAACTAAATTTCTATGCTGCTAGTGCAGGGATAATTTAAAATAATTAGTGCAATATGCGAATGAAAAAGAATGTGTTCAGTTGAAAACAAAATATCAAGTTCCGGCGACCAAAACATTTAACAAAACACTGAGCACATCATGGAACTATGGAGAGGAAAAGAGTCCTAAATAATATTCGTGGCATATGCCGTTATATTCGCGATAACTTGAAATTTGACTGGGTGCAGTAGAATCGACATTTCGGGAATACGTCAGGAATGGTGATCAAAGTTTACGAGTGACTGTTTTTAGCTAGTGAGAGTAAAGTTTATCTGGTGACCTCACAAGTGTTTAACCCACGAGAGGCCGCCATAGTTCGCATTCCAAATAGGAATGCCAGTGTCTTCCCACGCTGGACAGGAGTTGATGTGGAATTCGGCTGCCAATATAAAGAAGACTGCGTCATAGTCATAATCGAAGATATATAGCAACCGAGAATATCCAAATAACATAAACAGGTAGGCACTCAGTGGTTAGTTTCCATAAGTGAGACAGTCATATAGAAAACAAGACGAAAGTGCAAAGAAGATGAATAAAATTGTGAAACATGAAGTATTGAATGATATGCCCCAAATACTAAAGTAAAGATAATTCGTTCGTACAGCATGTAAAACCATGTTTATTGCACTATGATGTTGTGTTTGTTACTGCTAAGAACGGTTGGTTAATGCTAGATTAAACAGCTCCACGCAGAAATCGCACTTAGTCGTTATGAAGAGCATTATCAAACCTAGCCGAAGTACAAGGCACGTAGGATACGGGGAAAAAGTAGATGGCCTTTATTAATGAGGCCCCTAGAATATTTCAAGCATTTCCCGGGTATGTTATCACTCAGGAGTTATTAGAGTTGGTGAGCACTGGAAACTTGAGGCCGACAGCCAAACAGGATTACTTACCGTGTGAGACAGTATCACTAGGATGAGCCCATACACATATGCATAGTATAAATATGCGGAGTACTAGTTGGCAAGGATAGAAAAGGGGAGCGGAACCAATGAGGCCTCTGACTGGTATTAATCTTCGGGCAGTTGAAGTTTCTGAAAAAACCTAGAGGCTTAGTGGCCCAACATTATTTGCAGTGACCCCCTCCCGCTGCTCACTTCTCCTCCTTTCCCTTGTAGATGCTATTCAAACCCAAACATAGTGATCACCACACACTCCTCATGCCTTGAAACTAACACACTGGAAACCGACAGTGCAGTCCCCACCACAATATCAAAAATCACACTATTTCCCCCAACTTCAGGAGATATAGAAAGAAATTACCGTCTTATACCAGTGGTACATTCACCAGGGAATGCAGGCTTTACGAACCTTCGATGCTTTGAGGCCTTTACCTCAACTGTGACCGTGAGCTTTTATTCCATGAATTACCTACTCGCTAAATATTCTGATGCATCTGTGCCTGTACCTGACAATTTCTGTGCTACGCCAAAACTCACCTCTCCGCCGAGAGCAACACTGCTGCACAACGAACCCAGACAAGTGGCAGACACATCCAGTTGAATTGGAGAACAAGAAACCGATAAGAGTGAACCTTGTGGACAGCTAAATACGTGGGTAAAATGGATCCATTCACAATACAATCCTTAGCACAAGATAACTAGTATCTGTTTGTAAAACAAGCCGACAGGATGCGGTATCCGTTTCTCTCTCACAACGCCTACCGCCAAATTATTCCGCCACGTGGAAGGCACTGTTCACGGATGCTTCGCAATCCCGGTCTTTCTGTCGTCTTTTGATCATTTTTCCTGGGGAGGGAGTAGGAAATGCAATAAGTGCTGTCATCTGAAGTGGTGTCAGCGCCACGCGGTGCCAGGCAACTCCATCTGTAGCGTTTAAGGCGATTTTAATGGGATACTACGCTTGTTTCACTATACCCCCTATCCTCCACCACTTCTTAGATTTCTTCTGTTACTGCCCCGGGCAACAACGTACGAAGCATTCCACTCTGGCACCGGCTTACCTGCGCGACTATCTACCTTGCCAGATTATCTGAACAAGCCTTTTTGACAATCTCGAACAGCGCTTCCCATTGCTTTCTGTCTATACCAAGCCTTATCAATTTCATTTCGGGCGTAGTTTCAGTACTCCATAACCTCACCAGAATTCCTGAAACCGTCAGTGGGTTGACCCGTTGTGTGGTTATCAAGGTGTAACTTGGTTATGGTTAACCACGTCCTGCCCGCAAAAGGAGGAGGGTCTGGAGTGTGGAGAGATATGTACTTCCTCCGTGTGCTAGTAAACACTGATATAGCAGGGTATTCCACCCAGCTTCTTTTTCTATTTCTATAAATGCACGCATTAGCGATTTAATCGTTCAGCTCGTTCTTTCCACCAAACGTTGCCTCTGAGATGATATCCCGTAGTTTGAGATCCACGAGTACCAGAAAACTGACACATTTTTCGCGCCACTAAGCTTCCGAAGTTTTAACCTTGGGCTGATTGCGACTGCCCCAGGGTCCCCCGGAGGGCAATCATTTGGTTGAACAAAACCCTCACAATAGGGCTGGCATCCACCTACTTCACCGTTACAGCTTCTTTCCCTTTTATAAGGTAATCTACCATTACTAAGATGTACCTGTCTCACTTAGTGGTCCTTTAGTATCCTCACCAACAGTTTCCATTGGATAACCAGCCTTCATGTTAGCCAAAGGTGCTCTGGCATTTCTTGGCGGATCTTTTAACCACTCGCAATCTACACAACCTCACCAAAAACTTAGAAGATCCCGCCGTTGTCTTGGCCACCTATACCGCCACTTAATCGCCTGGACCACCTAGTTTGTCCCCCATTATCTGGGCCACCATTCACTTTGTTGCCGACTGCCGTTGCACATGATTGTGACACCGCCATCCTGCCAACGTGTTTGGGGCCATGTCGGGCACATAAAATGGGGTCTACTACCACCAGCCAGTCCCGTAGTACCCCCGCTGGAATCTTGTTTCCTAGCTCCCATCCTAATCTCAGTCTCCGCTGGTCTACCTTCCCCGCCCCACAACTCCATGCACAGCACTCCTGTCTCAGCATCAGTAGCTTGTGTGTGAGACAGCTGGGGGCTACTGAGTTTTGCTGGTGACACTGTGCAAATATGAACTTCAAAACCACGAGGGTAAAAGCTGTGTTTTATAACTGATCGTCCGGACAACATGTCGGGATTTAAATGCTGCCTCCCAGGCCTGTGTCCCTACTCTGAATCCCATCCCTGTGGGTATTTCTGCCACCAAGCAGTTTTCCTTTTGGGTCGTTGAAGTTCTGTAGCCGCCGTAGAGCCTTGTGCTTTGATTGTAATGTGGAGCGTCTGCCTAGAAGGTATAACCTACACCTGGGAATATAAGTTACCCCAGCTGAAATGTCTTTACGAGTAATAAAGTAACTTCTCTACTA
The DNA here is from genome assembly GCA_944470555.2 of Heterobilharzia americana. Taxonomy (NCBI): domain Eukaryota; kingdom Metazoa; phylum Platyhelminthes; class Trematoda; order Strigeidida; family Schistosomatidae; genus Heterobilharzia; species Heterobilharzia americana. The sequence continues at coordinate 69,030,806 of OX104127.1, read as the reverse complement.
TCGACTCAAGGTATGGCTCCCGAACTCCATGGCGTGTTAATCACAATCCAGGCTTACCAGTGCCAGCAGCCCAATAACTCGCGTCAGTGTCCAAAATGTACATACCATCAGCAGATGCCTCAGGGCAGGCCGAAATCAGCGCAGAGGACGATGCGTTCTCAGCTTTCTAGAAGCAGCTTTCTAGCAGACCTTAGTCCACAAATAGAACAATTTTCCCCATGAGATGGGTCAATGGACTGGCTATGTCATCATAGTTCAGAACAAAACGGTGACGCCGCGTAACTGATCTGAGGAAACTACATGACAAAATCTAGAAATAATCAACTTTCCTCAACTCACCATATTGTTGTTGTATGTTGGATTTGGCCTTGGACGTTTTAACACACCCACCTCAGCAGCCGCATTTATGAATTAATGAAGCGTTTAATCTCTATAATCCTATCGACCGTTTATTTGGTTGGTGCGTTTGGCGAAAACATCTCCTTGAAAAAGGATTTCTCCGTTCAACCAGGTGGGAGGACGTATTCTACAACAATTGAAAGAGTACTTCATGTATAGAAATGGAATCTAAATGTTTGACAATAGGATGGTATAAGTTGCACTTTTACTTATCAGTGTCAGGGTGGAACGAATGAGGTATACAGTTTTCATTCGTAACATTCCTTAGAAATGGCATATGATGCTTTCGAAAATTAGGGATGATAATGGTTACGGTTGCGTCGTGGAACGCTCTGGTAGCAAAACAAGTTACATTTTCTTCCAAAGCTTTAAGCTAGAAGTAAAACCATCAGTAGAAGCTCTGGCGGCATCGGCATTTGTAAGCAATATCAATTTAAGTTCATTTTTTAAGGGCAACAATGACCAACCGCTGTTGCTGGAGGAGTATACTTTCGACAAAAACCAACGTTCGGGTAAGTTTAGTTTATAAGTAACTTGTCATAGTGTCACATGTTGATGGAAAGTTCAAGGCCACTTTAACTCGCCTTTCACTGGAGTTCAATGGGATACCTGAAAATTCGGAACTTTGAGATAAACTGTTCTCCGTGTGTCTTTCACGTTGTGCCTTGTAAAGTTAATTTGAGAGTATAGGTTTATGTTTGTTGTTTCTGGAGCCACAGTGTTTATTTGACTTTGTAAATGCTTATTTGTATCTAAACTTCCTGTACATTTTGGTATGCAGTTTAACAGTTTATAGGATAATAAATTCCAAAACACCCTTATTTCGAAGCTAGTTTGGCGTTTCGTGGCGTCTCGCTTTCCACTTATCGCTTGCTTTATTTCTCAAGACTAAGTCATTGCTTCACATTGTTACATAAAGCACATGAAATATGCCATTTAACTAGCGTAACACTGGGTCAGTCCTTGGAGAACCGTTGTTCAGGTTGCCTAACATTCCCATGATACCTTAACAGGTATTATATTTTTGTTTTTTTCTGGCAGTTGAATTTCTTAACGAGTAAAAACAAAAAAGCTTTTCCTAGCAATTCATAGTTCGGTACTTTTGACTGTCAGCATTGGTAAGTCGTTATTACAATATCCAGTCTTATATAAGTTGATCAAAGTCCTACATTGATTTTTCTGTTCTCAAGTGATTAAGGTAAAAAGCTTATTTAATCTGAACTACCGATTAGGGTGAGTATGGTTGGGGTTCTCACAACACGTGTGCAGTATATCAGTTCATAGGGATGAGGTCGAAACCGGGTACATTATTTTATTCTTTTATTTCTGTGTAGACGATTTAGGCCCTATTCGTGTAAACAGATTGCTATGAAATGTTTGTCATAGTTTTTCAGTATTATCAAGGTTGACTGTGTAAGCTGACGTCATATAGTGTAAGGTTCTCAATCCTTGAGCTCAGCGGGATTTTTAGGGAATTCTGTCGGCGTAAGCTGCATCATAGTCTAGGTATTTCATTTTACCAACAAAATTAGTTTGCGAAACTTGAAAAGTGTTGCCCTTCGCGTACATCAAGTTGCTCTGTAAAACGCTCTGATAGTGTATTTGTTGAGTATACTAATTTCATCTGGTGAGGTCGGTCAGGGCCAATATTAGACCCAGTATTGCTGCTTGGCGGTTCAAGTCACTACGCCTCATGGCAGGTTGTCAGACAAGAAGGCACTTAGGTGGAAGATAGAGAAATAAGGAAGAAAGTCATGAAGCGAGAACAAAAGTTAATCAGTTATGGAATTTAGTGTGACAAGATCAAGACATGTGGATGCATCCTCGCCTCTGAGTTCGTTTGTAAGCCATATCATCTCGAGTTTCCAGCCATCGGCTTCGATTTTTGCGCAGATCCTGACCGGGAAATTTGCATTTCCTAGCACGACTCAGACCAGGAATGAGAGACTGATGCAATGTTTTATTCTGGTAACCTCTAATCTCCCAGCCTGAACCCACTTCAGCTAACGTGCTACGGGGCAGACGATGACTGCATATGCGTAACACATTTCCCGGCTGCATGAGTCGATGAAAGTTCACAACATCAACTGACGTTCCCCCTCATATCTACGCCTGACTTCCAAGTTATCGGTGTGATTGTATCATGACGCAATGCCTATGTTACGAAGATTATTATTATTATCATTATTAGTCCCTTGGGTCCCTAGTGGAACACAGGGCTTCAGTAGCACGTCTCCAGTGACCTCTGTTCTCTGAGATCTTTTGAACCTGGTTACACGACAGCCCAGAAGCTCTCATTTCCTCCTCGCATGATCTCCTCCATGTCACCCTCACCACGGACACCCAACTCGTCACTTCCCATGGGGATTCCACTCAAGTACCTGGCCTGACGCGTGATGTCCCCAGTCGGCCTTCTCAGTGCATGCCACTTCAATCCATCTCCACTTCCTCCTGCATATTTGTTGCGTGATAGGTTCTTGGTTGGTTCGTTCCCAGAGCTCCTTGTTGCTTATTCTTTCTGGCAATCCATCTGATCTTCAGTAGCGAGCCAGCGTAGGTGGCAGTTGTTGATGAATGTCTGTAGTTTATTGGAAATGCCTTTCGTGACGCGCCAAATCTCTGAACCATACAGAAGCACTGACTTGACTGGGTTGGTGTTGAAAATCCGTATCTTGTTCCGCATGCTGAGTGGAGTGCAGAAGATCTCCACACTGGTTTCAGGCTAATCAACGCCTGTCTTGCTTTTCCGATTCTGACTTTGACATCCTCGTCTGTGCCTGTGCTGCCTGTAGTTGAAACGGTGCTGCCTGCCTAGATAGGTGAAGGAGGTTACTTCCTTTAAGTTTCTCGCGTTGATGGTGACTGGAGTTTGTTGTTGTTGTTGGTGCGGTATCTTCATCACCCCTGTCTTCTCTATATTCACTTGAAGTCCCGTCTTCCTTCGCTACCTCGCCTCACCTCGCCTCTTCTGTCAACTTGTTAGTTTTCGCCTGTAGATCTTCAAGTTTGTGTAACATCAGGCACAAGTCATCATTGGCGAAATCCATGTCTTCTAGGTTCTTTCCCGCAGTCCCGCGTATCCCCCTCTTCCCGCTCCCCACTGTTTGCTGCATGATCCAGTCCAGTCGACCACAATCAGGAATATCATGGGGGATAGTAGGCAACCTTGTTTCACTCCTGTCTTCACTTCACTTCAAAAGCATCACTGAGCTTCCCATTGTGAATTACTTGGCTGGCATGTGGCATCTTCATATAGTTGTTGAATGAGGCGGATAAAGGTTTGCGGTACTCCATAGTAATGAAGCAGTTTCCAAATTACTTCTCGGTCGACGCTGTCAAAGGCCTTCTCAAAGTCGATGAAGTTGAGGTAGAGAGCTGATTGCCATTCTATGCTCTGTTCTATGATGATGCGTAGTGTAGCGTTGCAATTTGGTCTGTACATGATTTGTACTCCCTGAAGCTTGCCTCTTCCGGTCGTAGTTTTGAATCCAGTGCATCCTTTAGCCTCTCCAGGATGATGCGGCTTAATATTTTGCTTGCTTTGGGTGGACAGGAGAGTGATTCCTCGCCAGTTCTTGCAAACACTGAGGTCTCTCTTCTTCGGGAGTTTGACAAGGTAACCCTTCTTCCAATCAGTGGCCAGCTACCTTCTCTTCCTTCCACACCTTCTGCAGTAGTGGTGTGGTGTGAGCATGTCTGCTGTTGTCTCCGTGTCTGTTCTCAGTGCTTCTGGCGGTATCCCATCTGGTCTTGCTGCTTTCCCACATTTCAGTAACTTTCTGGCGTTCAGGACTTCCACTTTTGTTGGAGGATTTATGTTCACTTGTAGTTCTGTGGCCGGGCTGCAGGTGGTATTTCAGGACGAAGTGCAGGTGGTGGTGGTGGTCGATTCAAGAGCTTCTTGAAGTGGTCGGCCCATCGTTTCCTTTATTTCTCTTCTTTGGTAATTAAATTTCCGTCATCATCATTTATTGGCTTCGTCTGCGTTGATCTCTTCCCAGATAGCAACCTGGTTATTTGATACAATATCGTCAGGTCTCTCTCTCCTACCAGCCGGCAGCCTGTTCTGCTTCACTTGCCAGTGTTTCGCAGAAGTGTCTTTTGTCTTTGCGTGCACTCTTCTTTACTTCTTTGTCCAGTGTATTGTTTTATACATTGTGCTCAGTTCCTCTTGTCGTTGAGCATCCTTGCACTGATTTATCTTTTGTTTCACCATCCTCCTCTCCCTGCTCTATCAGCTTCTAGGTATCCGTCGAGATCCATTCCAGTCCTTGTCTTCTTTCTTCTTCCTTCCTAATACTGTTGTGCAGGTTTCTTTCCACATCTCTTTCAAAGACTCCCAGTGTTCTTCCACACAGGTTTCTTCAGGGATGTTCCTCGATATCTCCCATTTTGTTGTGATGGCTGCCGTGAAGATCTCCTTTGTAGTTTCATCCTTCAGTTTCCGAGTGTTGTACTTGAACTGAGGTCTATCACCAGCTTCCTTGAAGGCTTTTAACTTGATTTGGAAGGTTCCTTGCACTAGATAGTAGTCTGAGCCTGCATCTGCTCCTCTTCTTGACCTTGTGTTCAGTAGACTGCGTCTCCATTTTCTTGATATTGAGATGAAGTCTATTTGATTTTTAATGTGCCCTGGTGTCTGGTGAAATCCATGTCGCTTTGTGGATATCCTTGTGCTTGAACACACTGCCTCCAATCACCAAATCGTTGAATGCACAGAATTCTGCAAACAATTCTCCATTCTCGTTCATTTCATCTAGAGCTTCTCGACCCATGGTTAGTTCTCTTCCTGTGTTGTCCCCTCCCAGTTTGGCATTCATGTCGCCCATTAGAATTTTGATATCGCCAACTGGAGTTGAGTCTTGTCCAGTGTTGATTGAAGTTGTCTGTAGAATTCCTCCTTTTTCTCTTGCTCTGCATTATTTGTAGGTGCGTGGCGTAGCATTGTATGATTGTGACCTTCCTTCCTTTTGAGTTGAATCTTGCTGTCATGATGCTGATGCTGGAGGAGATTGGTTCCCACTGCATGAGAGAGACAGCCTTCGATGCTCTTGGGGACATCATGATAGCCACTCCACAACTCATTGTGCTGGTGGTTGTCGTCTGTGTGACAATATCGGAGTAGATTGTTGATTCTCCAGATGACAGTTTGGAGAGTCCACTTCCATTCCATCTGCTTTCGCAAATCCCAGGCACTTCAGTGTGATACCTTCTCATCTCCTTTGCAATGTGGGCTGCCTTACTGGGTTCAAACATCGTACGGACATTCCATGTCCCCATCCTTACTTTCGCTTTAATCTAGAGAGGCGAAGACACATCGGCCCGGTCAATTGGCTTTCTGAAGGCTTTCACCAACCGGCGTCATTTCACCTCTCCGACTCCAGCGAGGAACAACATTGTTTTTATTTTTTATATTTTGTTTGTGCTTTGAAGTTTGTTTAGCGGTTAGATTTGTTTTCCGGTGTAGGGTTGCTAGCCCTATGCCCAACCTTCCCTCTTTACCCGGGCTTAGGACCGGCTAGTAACTAGTGAACTAGTTAACCAGGCGAGGTTATGTTACGAAGATAACGGTGGTCAAACATCTGAAGCTTTCACACATACTCTATCTTTAATGACCATGTTTCACAGCTGTATGTTAAAACAGAGCGACTGCAGCGCAGTGCGCTCGATCGTACTAGATAAGGGAAGTGGTTAGTGCGCTCAACCATTTCACTTCCTATTATTAGACAGCACCACTGAAGACTTGTCCTGTATCAACAGTTTACATTTGGGCGCTGAGAAACGCATCCCAAACATTATCACTTTACCACTCATGGTGTCCAGTAGACCCTCCATCTCGTCATTGTCTTCACCCAACAGAAATTTGTCACTGGCATACACTAGGTCTATCGAGGATTCTCTTGTGTAAGATCAATCCCTGTGAAATAAACCGAAAAAGGGCCGTCTTCACAAGTACGTCTATAATAAAATTGAATAAGAATGGGAAGTTTACATCCTTGAAGGACCCGCTTGACTCATAAAATGCAGTTGCAGACCCATCATTCCTCGCTGTTGTTTCACTTACCATTGACCCTTTCGCCCCAGTTTTCATGATCAGTCTAAATGACTGTCTACTGTTACCTGTCACTGCTGCCTTTTTTAAAATCTCTTTTGCCTTCACTGTTCGCGGTCATTGTGTAGAAGTTTTGGAAGTCTACATTTAAGTAGCTTCAGCTCTTCATGTTACTCCGAGTCTACAGGAGTGCGTTCAAGCAAACCCATTGATTCAGAAGAAGCTTTTGAAATTAACTGACTTTCTGAGAGCCAGTCGGGTTTTAACGCTTTTTTTACAGCAGACTTCAGATGGCTCCGGGTTTCTTCTGGATAAGTGACGTCTTATTCCGTTAACTCTCTGGCCAGTTTCTATCTAAAAGTAGGCTTAGAATTCTCATCGTACAGTGTCTCACACAGTGGTCTTGTCGTTATCGTTTTCCTATATTCATTTTGGTGTGGACATACGCGTTCTCGAACAAACGTGATCATCGTTAAGTCTTGCTCAGAAAGGAGTGGCTATCTCCCACTGGGCCTTTTCCGCGATAACTGTTAACAATACAGTCTGTCTGTGTCCTCCGTTGAGTTAAGGTCGGTAGATGTCACTTCAAAAAATTTCTCTCTGTATGTTTGAAGGTTTTCCTGGCCAGAAATAGATGGTTGTCTGAGCACAGATGTAGCAGGCAATCGCCGTTATCCGTATGTTAGGGCAGCATTACTAAAGTTCCACCTAATTGCTTTTCTGCATGGTTCATCGTACCCACTTATGCTTTTAAATCATCTGCTGTGTCAGTTGAACCTAGACTAGAATTCATACTTCACTTCTTCCGAACTGCAGTTAGTTGGTGCGTAAGCAGAGGTTATTTTAAAGACGGTGGGTCTTACGGTTCCTTTTAGTTCTTATTGTGCTGTTCAGTCGAACAGTCAACTTAATTCCACTTGATCAGTGAACTTTCTGCTTTACGAATGTTATACCTACACCTGCAAGACCACGAGGACTAGTCATTAGATATCCAGAAACTCGAAGGCTGAATTTCTCAGACGCACCACAGTTGGGTGGGGTTAAGTGAATAACCACGCTTGGTTTCTGTGTGTATATTTTACAAACACAAAGTACTTTCATGACCGGAGATCCCAGAGTTTATGGCTAGCGAGGCTTATTGTCCCACTTCAAGGAGGGTGCGGCTATTGAAAACTACCATATGTTATTTGATGTGTGGTTTCAGGTGAGCACGGATGCTTTTCGGTGAACTCAATTCGTCATTAAACACTACAGAGCTGAAAAAGATTAAAGATGACCTGGGAGCATTGACAAACTGATGCTAGAAAAATTAGACGGTGAAGATGTGAAAGGTTGATCATGATCTCAGGGAGCTAACGTTCTGGCAGTATTGTGAGGATGGTTTACACTTCCCCGCTGTTCATATCGTGCAAAATTACTTATCGAGGTATTTAAGCAAGAAATCGGGTTAGTAATAATGATGTGTAAACATAGAATGCACATGGCATCTGTTTGAAGCCGCTAACATGGCTTTTTGAAAATCTGATATTTACGAATGTCCTAGAAGAATTTGAGCCCCGAGTCGTGTTTAGTCATCATAAAGCCAGTTTAAATATAATCCCAACAGACTATACTGCTTTGGCACATGCAGCAAACCGTTCACAGAAATCTTTGTTTTGATTTTTCAAACATACTGGGATTATATTAAAAGCTACTTTTATGATTTGAGGTTTGACGTATATCGGTTTAAATTCAACTGAAAAACTCATACGTTGCCAGGATACCTTGGGGCAGGGCCGATATCGTACGTCTATGCTTGACTCTTCCTAATCCTCCTATCGAAAGGCAGCATTAGCAAACTACTACTAGTCTTCTCAGGCAAACACGTTACTTCTGTCACACCCCCTTCAGTTAGTGATACGACTTTGCCATCGGAATTCCATCACAGGTTAGTAATTTACACTGTGACGTAACTGCTTTTTATCTCACCTCTGTCGAGCAGACGTTCCGGGTGTTGTAGGACTTCAAGAGAACGAGTGCTACATCAGCATAGCTCATTAGGTCATTGTGATGTGCAAACTCGACCACGATATTGAGGTAATAGCCACAGGCCGGCATTCCAAATTTGACCTGGAATAACCACTACTTTACCCCGTGATTTGGGATTACGTTTCCGGTGTAGTCTACTCCTATTTTCGGTTGTATGAACAAAATTTACGGGATAATTATTCGTTCCAAGGACTTTTGTTACTTTTTTAAAGTTTCTTTTGTATTTCTATTCATTATAAGTATGTGCCCTTTGAAGACTGTAGATGACAGAAATCTTTGCACTCGTTGAGTGTTAAATAATTAAAATCTAAATATTTTTTTAGAATATGTCACTTTTCTTGAAAATGGTCATGCTCATTAATGTCTGTTTTCTTTCTGTCTAGCTAGACATTGAAGTAAGAGCATTTCACTATTGTCGGATTCTGTTTCTACCATAGTGGGGGGTTGTGTGGTCTAGTGTTTAGGGTATCTAAGAATGCGTAAAGCATGTTGTGTTTGAGTAACAAGAATGTTTTATCAGGATATCTTGCCAAATTTTTTGGTGCATGCGAAACGAAACTCCACATTTTCTCCCGAATAGGTTTACTACTATGGTTGACACAGGTAAACCTATAGCTATTCCTTTGTTTTCCCGGTTTAATTTCCCTTAAATAAAGGATATTTATTTTCTGAACAAATGTTTAAGGTTTTGATGCCTTCAGTATTCAGTAAACATCTTTCTTCGATAGCTATATTTGTTTCGCAAATTAGAAATAATATCTTGACCCTTAGCAATCGAAGTGTTATTATCTAATGGACTCTTTTGGTAGCTTACCATTGTTTCATCCTGACCAAGTTTTAGTGCCTATTTTTGGATTTAAAGGCGACTAAAATCTCTGACATGGATTCCGAGATGTTTTGGAGGCTCTTCAATACTGAGGACGTGATGTTGGCGTTGGTATTTTCCTTAGGTTCCGAGTACTAAGCAATGGTCAGGTGTACTCATATTTACTTGGTTCCAGTAATTTGGTGCCATAAATTGGCCATCGTAATTTACTTACTTTCGTAGTTACCTTACTGCTATTTTTATATCACATAGTGTCTAAACGTAAGAACAAATAGTAATGTAACTACAGGTTTAGTTAAGAAAAAGTGATTGACAAAATCAGCGTAGAACCTCACACATAAATACATCGGTTCGAGTTGCCACACTTGAAAGCAGAATACAGAGAGCAAGTAGATGGAAGAACAGTGATATCAAAGAAGACAAAGTAGTATGAGAGAATAAGCAATCTGAAGATGACGCTTAATGGGAATATTCAAGCTTCAGATGATGTCAAGGAGTGAGTACATCTACGCCGTTGTGACGGTGACCGATTTCCAGCCATGTCACTGAGAATCCTCAACCACTAATTGTTTTCATCTCGGTGACTCTAACTGGGCAGTCTACATCTCCTCACATGGCCCTGGCTGACAGTAAGAGACTTGATCGACTGGTACCAGGTTTGGTCTGGTCATGCTTAACCTTCTTGAAACATAATTCAACTTTCCCCTACTGTGGCACGTTGATGTAGGCAATGGCTTGACGTGTCCAGTGTATGTCCATTCCATGTCAACCGATGAAAGTTCACAACCAGACATCAAGTGTGAAAAGGTATAAAATTGGAGAACTAATTTGTTTCACGATATCATTCAGTGTTTTGGATGCAGTAAGATCTCCACGTGACTTGGAATCAAGGTGGTTAAAAATTTGAATTTTTATATTGACGATCTTAGTCTTAATTAGATATCTACCCAGTCAAAATATATTCTTATCTCATTGGTCAAAATAGGTAAACCTCGTATTTTTATGTAGAGAAATGTGGTCAAGAAATCTGAAGCATTTGCGGTCTAGAATGATATCGTTTTCTGTAAGTGTTCATTTCAATACTAACACTGTTTAGGTCTGTAATTGTATTGTTCATAGTATTTTTTTTCCTAGCACTCTATCTGTTTCTGGATAAACCCATGGGGTTGGTTGTTGAGCAATAGTTGATGTTTTATATATCTGATTTCTTGACACACGTTTTCTGCCTTACCAGTCAGTCTTCATGTTGAAGCCAGTTTTAACTGATATCTGATGAGATGGCCTGAATTCTGAGTATAGGTTAGAGCGTGAAAGCTTCTTGTAGACATTAATATCTGAACATCTCATTCACACTTGGAAGCAGAGAAAATTAATTAATTTTCGTTCTTTGATTTATTTGGTATTTCGTCTCATCCTATATCAGTTGAGGCAGGTACGTGTTTAAATAACAGAGCATGAAGACTGACTAGTAAAGCAGAAAGTCTATGTGAAGAAATGATACGTATAAGTGGTTCATTATTGCTCAGCAACTAACCCCGTGGCTTTGACTCAAAGTACATAAGAAGTGATGGAAAAGATACTGCAAATAATGCAATTACAGTATAGACAAAAACAGTGTTAGTAATAAAACGATGGAGAAGTGTTTTAACACCTCCGTAGTTTCAACATACAGAGGAAGGACATCAGAAACCCTACGTGGGATTTCTCATAATGCCAGGGTTAAAATGGCATTAAAACCTACAGACTCACCTAGAGATAAACTTTGTCGGCCAAGGATTCTTGTCAAACCTATTAAACAAAAAGGTTTAGTAAAAACAAATTCTGTCTAATAACTGTGAGCTCATATACAAGGGTCAAACTGGCCGGCTGGAGTCAATTAGAGGCGCAGAACATAGATTTGGTTATGAGCACTACATTTTGCTTGATAGGTTAGCAGTAAATAATACTGTTATCCAAAAAGGAACTGTTATGGCATAGTGGTATACCATAGTGTCCAAATTCTATTTGCATATTAGTTTCAGCCATTGAATTATTAACTTGGCGCATTACGAAAAGCATTTGCAACAAACAACTGCAGACATACATCATCAACAGCTGCTTACGCCCACTCGATACTGACACTGAAGATCAGATGGATTGCCAGGAAGAATAAGCAACAAGGAACACACTCTGGCTACCTGGTAACGAACCAACCAAGAACCTATCGCCCAACAAATATGCAGAAGAAAGTGGAGATGGGTTGGATTGGGCATACACTGAGAAGACTGATTGGGGACATCACGTGCCAGTTTAAGCCCTTGAGTGGAATCCAAATGGGAAACGACGAGTTGGGCGTCAGAGGCGAGGGTGACATGGGGAGATGACATGAGGAAGAAATGAAAGCTTGTGGGCAGGGGTGGGACCAGGTTGAAAAATTGCGGAGAACAAAGTGAAATGGAGATGTGCTAGTGAAGCCCTATGTTCCACTAGGAACCCAAAGGACAAATAATAATAATTGAGTCATTAGCAATTGATGAAGTCTACTGCAATGTAATGATTTAATGCTTCGTTTTGTGCTACTCATTTCTTACACACTGTCATAGTGTGGAATGAGATTACCATAATCTTAATAAGCCGTGAATCCTTGAAGCTTGTTAAGACCTATCGTTTTGCTCCGAAGTTTAGGGAAGAAGCGCGTGAACCAACGTTTAAATGTAAGATTGGCTGAAGAGACAAAAATCAATAGGATATTTAAATCTAGAACCACCTGGAAATAACCAAGGCCACAGTAATACACCTTATCATACCTCCTTTTCCATTGATCGAGAAAACTAAGCGACTAGCAAGGGGTGGGAACTGAAGGTTATTGTCCAAATATCATTATATGTATATACTGCGTAATGCTTTACTGATCTACTATTTTCATTAGTTTTACGTTCGTTTCCAAGTCATTGTACCAACTCTCAATAAAGGGAATAATTCCCTTGAAAGTGCTCTCTAGTAACATTTATTACTCAGTAGGTTACAAGTAGTATAGTAGCAAATGCACATATTCGTGATTCAATGCAGTATTGTTTTATGTAAAACACCAAACCAGCCTGTTTTTTTTTTATTGTAATATACAAGATGAAGACGGGGAAAAAATTACTGACTGTTTACTTTATGCTGTGAACTGAATTTGTGATGCTGTTTGCACCTGTATTCTAATGCTCTTTAGGTAACTTTGAAATTCAATTTTTATTTGTCAACAAGCATCTTTCTCTAAAGATATGCACTTTGTATTTAGTTGGTTAGCGGCTATAACTTCCTTCGTTATCAGTAACACAGATTATTATGGATAAGTTGTTGAACCTCACTAATTGCACTTAATATCTGACCAACAATTACTGACTAGACGATTGTATGGTTTCTATCCATCCACTTATTATTGGATGGTCGAAGTACGGAATATGAGTTACGAATACCAGGCATTTAAAATTTAAATGAATGAGGGTAGGATATAATTTAGAAATTGTAATAATTAAGTAAGTTATGCATTCCAGTTACAACCAAATCCCAATGGAATAAATGAATCATTTGTTGCACCAACTATTGAAATTATTATTGGCGTATATTTTGTATAATTTGAGTAAGGACCCTTTTTAAAAATTGAATTCATAGGACAACTCGAGTTTCTTATTTTGAGAGTATACTGATTATTCTTTAGTGAGTTGAATGTATTCTCCGTAGAGTTACTGGTTTCTGCTTCGCGTTTATCAACTTCTGAATTCGACCCTGTGAAGAAATTGTGTCTGCGTCATCAATTGACTCGTTCAGAAGAGGGCTGGGCAATCATAGATGTCTACTGGGAAAGGATTGATATAAGTTCATAGCCTTCTATCCTCAAACTACAAATCTGAGTCTGAATGCACAACGATCTATGCTTTTGAAGGCTTTCTTTCTGAAACACTAATGTACTGACAAAGTGAGTGTTATATTCTGAATTATTCTAAGTAGCGAATGTCAATATAACATAGGAAAATAACTGGAATAAGAAAAGATCGGTCATAGAGATGTATGAAAGTTACTGTCGAACTAATCCTAGATAAGGCATTAGCTCTAAAAAGGTGTTGGGGCTATATCTGGCTCCGAAATACTGTTACTTTTGTTAGTATTGCAAACATTGCTGATTCACTTGCAACAGACAGTGTTTAAAATGGCGATAACGTGAATTATTAAATGGGAGGTTGTGTTGTAGTGCAGATTCCTGGCACCAAAATACAACTAGGGCTAAAATAGATAGATTAAATTGACTAAATAAACCTCTAGTTCGCCTTCGCATACTCAAGGTGTTTAAGTTTTGTTTTGACGAGAAGGCTTCGACGCCATTTTGCTCTCGCTTTGTGCTGGTTAACACGCACAAACTCAAAGTCCTTAGTTCAGCTATACTAGCCAGATAAGTTGAATAAACTTTTCCCCTATCGATTACTATTACATTTATTTTAATTAACAATATTACTTCCTTGAATATATTCCTGAATACCAGTCCTTTTGATTTGTGTTTCGTTATCAGTACTTACACGTTAGATAAGGTACTGGTTAAGCAAGTGCTAGAGCACTTCGAGTTGAGTAGAGTTGGTCAAACGTTGCGTAATAGTAACACAGTCAACAAACCCTACAGTGTTAGTGATAAGACAGCAAGTTTTAGACCAGTAGGAAGTCGGCAGAATGTTCTTTGTCAGGTTGACTAGCCAAGTTTTAAATTATATGATCAATATTAAGCATACCAGCGAATAAAATATATAGTGCTTGCTACGAACACTTGACTTTCAAATGGATTGCAAAACCACTTCGTGTTTTGAGCTGCCAGTTAGTATAATTGGTCTTGACGTGATGGATTTGGCTCATAACCCATTACGTTTGTGGTGGATGCTTTAACACTGTGATCAGTTTTAATTTTGGTGATATTTCACGAACCAAAAAATTTCCTTCAAGCCATATAATGCAGATAGAGGATGCAACAAGCAAAAGAAGACAGATTAAGTATAATTTACAAAACCAACTACAGTCAGCACTACACTGAAAAAATTGGTCGGCTTCTTCTTCGTCTAGATGAACATCAGTTGGTAATTAAACGTCACAATATTTCGTCGGTCGGATCAATTTACGCGCATAACTATGGTCATGAATTTGATTTTTAAAATGTGGAAAGATAAAGAATATTAGTGGATTTCTAGAGACTTGGCATTCAGATCAGGCAATAAGCAATAGTGGTTACACGTACAGTTGGTCTATTAACCAATAACGAAAATGATAAAATCTCTTGCTGTCAGAGGGATGGCAGATCGAAAAGTCTCTCCAATCAATGATGAGACAACTCAAGAACAGCCTACCAAAACATTGAAACTACTACTGATGATACTGCCTATGAAGACAACGACAGCTTTAAGATTAAACCATCTAGCTTAGTGATCGCAACATAAGCAAAATCGTCCAACACATATCCTCCATCATTTTGAAAAGAAAATCAAATTGTAAGCTCTTACTACAAAGTTACTGACAATGCATGAGTGGAATGGTATAATCCTAATGTTTGTAGAGTAACTGTAGAACACAGAGAAACTGAAAATATTGTTACAGGAAATGTCAGTGAACAAATCACTGGAAATATATGATGCTGTCAGATACTTCATTGATTACGTTTCCCTCAAATCAAGATCTGTATAGGTTTTCAGAAAGTATTTGATCAGTATGCATGTGGTGCACTGTAAATTGATAGTTTCTACCGTTTGGTTCTTAAATATCTTGGGAAGTACACTTCTGGTATTGATAGAAAGCGCTGGACATGGCTTTCAAACTTGTTGCCACTCTATCCATCGATGGATTTCTGTCATTGGCAAGCGTAAAGAACTAGACAGCTACATAGATTACCCATTGGTGACCTATTCCTGTAATTACATCTTTCCTCAGCATTTACCCAGTGTCTTTTAAAAATGACATTTAAAGTATTGTTACACTCCTAAATATGGAGTTTTAAACAACATACGAGAATTAGTGTTTACAGTACTTTGCAATGAATTACAGTACTGTAATGACCAGTTATCAAGAAAGCTTTCATGTAGATTACATTCTTACAAATATCGGTTTTTAGAATATTGATTTCATAAAAGTCTGTTTAAACAGTAGAAGTTCCCGTTTGTGTAACTGTCACGTAATCTTGGGTCGTTGAGGTCAGTGTCCTATATGTATGCTAGTTTAAAAACCGGGTGTAATTGATTTTTTTCATGATAAAAAGTTGCTTATATCTTGATCAATTCTTTACTAGTAAAAGTTCAGATTTTTCATTTGATCGAAGGAAACAATGGGTCAGGATCGTTAGAAGACTAAAATCAGTTTATTTCACTTACCTGGGAAGTAGGATCAGCCCCGGTGGGTCAGTTGCCGATGAAATCTCTGCATGAATACAAAAGGCTCGACTGGCTTTTGCCAATTTACGCCACCTGTGGTGCCGCCGTGATATCCGTTTGTCGATTAAGGGTCGCCTGTACTGCATAGTAGTTCGGTCTGTTCTACTGTATGGCTGTGAAACATGGCCATTGAAGGTGGAAGACATGAGAGGGCTTCAAGTGTTTGACCAATGTTGTCTTCATAGTGTAGGCCATACTCTGTGGTGTCACGACGTGAGTAATGCAGAAGTCAGATGTAGAGATTGAGGGAGTAGAGGTAAATCAGTTAACGAGGTTATGAACCTTCATCGACTGAGATGGTTGAGACGCGTATTATGTATGCTTAGTCGTCGATCACCTCGTCACACAATGTTGGCTAAAGTAGGTCCAGACTGGAAAAAGGCCTGAGGTGGTCAGACTGAAACATGGCATGCACTAATGTATGAAGTCGTTGACTGTTGGTTTGAGTCATGTGGGGCGATGCAGACTAGGTGTTTGGGGTCCGTGGGACAAGAGGAACTAGTGGTTGGAGACTGAGTCTAGGTGATCACATGGCTGAGAAGCGACGTCAGTGGCGCAGATGTATACACACATTATCCTCATCTTAACACTATACCGATTCTTACCATTTTGTCATTCTTCCTTTCTTTCTTTTCGTACTTTATATTTCTTTTGACTGAGTTTTCTTACCTTTCTTATCTTTCACCTCACTACTTTTCTACTTGATGTACTGATGTGAGATGAGGTGTGGCAACTCGGACCGTTACACAGTAATGCCTGGTGATGATGATGAAAATCAGTTTATATCCGAACCTTATTAGTTCTCCTCGATGCGTAGATTTGTTTTTTTGTGTCACGTGAGGAATACAACAACACTGTGGCAAAAATATTTGAGTAAGTGATATTCATGTGGCGTCTTTTTCAGTTGTGAGTGATAAGATTCGGTTACAAAGACCAAAAATCCTGCTATCTAACTTGTAGGCTAAATGTAAAAATGAAATGACTGAACAACAAGAAGTCATGAAAATAGTAGAAAATATCCGAGAAGTATTCAAGCTTATTCCAAAGATGTACTGAGGTTAATGACTGCCGGCAGTGGGTTAATTGTGGATTTTATTCAGCAGGAAATTCATCTGTAAGAAGTACTTTCTTCTCAGTGAATACTTTTCATCTGAACTGATAATACAGTCGAGTATTAATTACTTTCAGCGCCAGAAAATTATACCTCATGGTAGTGAGCTTGTATTGTAAGAACCAGCTGTCACTGGGTTTTGTGTTGTTTGAGGGTACGCTACAGCTGAGGTGCGTACAGAGGAGTGTGTGTAAGTCTTGCGGTGGCAGTCCGTTAGGCCAGCATGAGAATCTGGAAGGGAAAATAAGAAGAGAAAAACATAAACCAGGGATTCAGTGAACACAAAGAATGGAATTACATTTCTTGACAAAAGGCAATTAACGAACGGCAATAATTTACAATGAGAAGGCGAGGCAATCTGTTAATCAAACTGACTGACTGACAAAATCAACGTAGAACCTCACACATAAATACATCGGTCCGAGTTGCCACACTTGAAAGCAGAATACAGAGAGCAAGTAGATGGAAGAACAGTGATATCAAAGAAGACAAAGTAGTATGAGAGAATAAGCAATCTGAAGATGACGCTTAATGGGAATATTCAAGCTTCAGATGATGTCAAGGAGTGAGTACATCTACGCCGTTGCGACGGTGACCGATTTCCAGCCATGTCACTGAGAATCCTCAACCACTAATTGTTTTCATCTCGGTGACTCTAACTGGGCAGTCTACATCTCCTCACATGGCCCTGGCTGACAGTAAGAGACTTGATCGACTGGTACCAGGTTTGGTCTGGTCATGCTTAACCTTCTTGAAACATAATTCAACTTCCCCCTAGTATTTTGTTTGTACACATTAGCCTGAATTCACACTAAGATTTCGATAGGTTGGTTTTGTCAAAGCCTAGTGATCAACCATGGATTTTTGAGTATAAGAATGTTAAAAGCTAACATGACTTATCAAATGTGAATACGGAACCTTTTCTGCATTTGACAATCAAGTGTATAAGAGTAAAACTTGTCCACTGTGGTAGAATGTAATTCCATTTTTATTGATTTATTAGATTTATCACAGTGAAGGAACAGTATTGTTTACTGGATTACGTTTTGGACATAATTTATTGTCCATATCAAGATAACCACACGACTTTGAGATATCCTTTATGTAGTCCCGATTTCCTCATCTTTGTGACATGGGTAGTAAGATTTTCCATATGTTCGGACCGGGTGCTGAGTCATTCCTGTTGCAAGTGTTAGGTATTGATTCGACTAACAAAGATTCGGTAGTTATCATCCTCTCCCTCCACTCTGTTATGTTAGTTTTAAGAATTTTCACCCTGTCCCATCCTATTGTGTGTAATCAGAAGCATAACTATAACTGAAAGTTTTCTAAATTCTTTACCTTATCAGGATCCACCAATTTTGACCTAGCTAGGTTTTTGTGTCCGGGTAGCCTAATTGACCCTTGTCGACTACTTCGACCTCACAATCGTTGCAAGGAATTCGGTAAACTAAGTTATTCTGCTTAATTGGGTCAATAGGATCTTTTAGCCTACAAAGCTTATTTTGAGGTGAGTTTGTATGTTTAAATACCGCTCTAATCCTAGGCAGTCTTATTGAGAATTCTACGTAGTGTTTCTGAGGTGCCTTCTTTGTATGGTAATACTGTAGAGGTTTTGAATTCTCTTTTCACAGCATTGCCGCTACTATTATTAACATTATTATCAACACTATCATCACTATTGTTGTTGCTGTTATTACCACTATTATTACTACTATTAATAACTGTATTACTGACCTATTTAAGATTCAACCGGAAATTACAAGCATCAATAGACAGGAAACTATGGCAATTTAGATACTATCCTCTCCAAATATATTCTCAAGTGGTAGATGATTGTTTTAATCCACCATGATGTCGACCAATGAATACTTCTAGGAGGAGTAAACAATCATCTTTCGTACCTACACATACTAAGGATATATGTCTCACCGATTTGTTCGACTGACCACATCTTCTATAGAAAAAAATATATATTTACTTAAAGAAAGTTCATGAGACTTACAAATGAAACAATATTCTGATGAAAGGGTTTATCATGAAACATTAAATCGTTTGTGTGTAAAAGTGAAGCAAAGAAATGATTATTGAAAATTGATGCATGGGAATCCAATGACATAGAATATCAATTATTTAAGTCAAAGTAACATCAGTGAATAAGTAGTTAACACCGAAAAATAACCCATGGTCTTACTTTAAACGTCAG
Organism: Heterobilharzia americana; assembly: GCA_944470555.2. Classification (NCBI taxonomy): domain Eukaryota; kingdom Metazoa; phylum Platyhelminthes; class Trematoda; order Strigeidida; family Schistosomatidae; genus Heterobilharzia; species Heterobilharzia americana. The sequence goes on along the minus strand of OX104127.1, from coordinate 69,011,759 downwards.
TATTATCACGAAGATTTATCAAGTAGGTTGTATCTTTCAAGGTCGACTTACAGAATCCCCTTTCAATTGGTTTCAATAATTCGGCTAGTCAAGATTTGGTGTTGGTGACTTAGTTCCATTTCTAACTATCAGCAGGTGTTAGCCAAAAACGATGAAATCGTTTCACTAGCTATCTCTTTCAAAATATATGCTCTCGTAGAACTCTAAAAGAAGCAATCTAACCGGACAAAACGTAAGGTTCCTTTTCTCATTCATGATGGTTAGGTTTATAATAAGCCAGGTGAATTATTCAATGACATGTTCGCTTCTTACTATTTACCATCAGCAATCTTCCCTAATTAATATGAACTTCGTTAAAATTAGCGACCAATTCTCCCCTCCAATACTGAGACCTACTGGAAATATTGGGTTCACATGTACTAACATTAATTGAGCCATTAAAACACTCAAATTCTCTGGGAATACAGGAATTGACGGAATAGCTTCATACTTCTTTAAAAATGGGGGTCCTAACATTTCATTATTATTGCTCAAACCATACTCCACATCCATGCAGACTTCTATGTATCCCGATATATGGAAGACGTCCTTCATAATACCTAAACACAAATCTGGTTCCAAAACTGAAGTTAAAAGCTACAGACCTGTAGAAATTACACCAGTTGTGTTTAGAATTATGGAGGAAATAATTAAAGAAAGTATTCTTCAACACATACTCAACAATAATGTTATCACATCTATTCAGCATGAATTCTTGAGACCACAATCAAATATTGCTTATCACCTCTATTTTTTTAACTTTTTAACTGCTAGCCGTGATAAGTGTCAGTTATTCCTTGTCCTGTATTTTGATATCTGCAAGGCATTTGACCACATGGATTTTTTTACTGCTTATCCAAAAGCTACGAGCTCTTGAATTTGATAACCGCGTATTCGGTTGTAAAAATCGAATCTCAGCTTTCTAAACCTAGGCCGATTACTTCTGGTGTATTTCAGGGTAGCGTGCTCGTCCGCTTATTTTCATCCCTTATGTTAATGAACTTTGCAAATGCTTTTCAGTTGGAAAACCGTTTTTGTTTTCCGATAGTCTAAAGGTTGCATACGCATTCTCGTATGAAGACCAGCTCCACTTCCAAAAGCTAGTACAGACTAAGGTTGACCTAGTAACATCCTTGTCCATCTCATGGAAACTTCAGTTTAACTTAGATAAGTGTAACTGGATAAGCCTGGGGCACCATTTATTCGTCTGCAGTTATCTCTACAAACTGCGATGCTACGTAGTCTTTGTAGCGTCCCTGACCTGAGGCTTAATTACTCCAATGATCTCACATTCTCTGAATATATTGCGACACAGACGCGTAAGTTCAGGATCCTACTAGGCTGTGTAATTCGTAACTTTCATAACCATGAACCTAAATTATTTCTATACAAAATCTACGTTCGGCCCCTGTTATAATACTGTTCGTTTATTGTAGGGAGTATCTATATAAACGAAGAATTGAAGACTGAGGGGGTCCACGGGTACTTTATATCTAGGCTACTTGGTAACGAATGTGGTCAGGATTATATGTCTGGATGTACGTCCCTTAATGTAAAACCACTTTAGATGAGATGTCTTAGGATAAACCTTATATTTTTCTTCAAGATTTTACATAAAATATCCTTTACATCTAGTGAGTAAACCTGTTTCACTCTAGACGTTTGCTACAGTCTACGCAGTCAAGCCTACAGTATTGAAATGAAAGATTTTAGAACATCCCTCCTAGCTAACTTTTTCTCTACTAAATACTCGAAAATGTGGAACCATCTTCCTGTTGACATCAGAGCTTTTAGCTCAACTATGCAGTTCACTCGTATGCTAGAAAGATTTTTATCTTCCAGCAAACTCATGAGTACCGAGTAAACCACAACTACGTCCCACAACGCTCATTGTAATAGGTCCCTTAAATGTATGAGATACCATACCCTGACCCGTAAATCCACACACTTCCTATTACATTCCATGAGTAAGATTACAACAGTTAGGACTACTTCGATAATTAAGTAGCTCAATTATACCTGTTACTTATTACCACCACTAAGGGAGACGTTTTCATATACACCTCCACAAAAGAAAATTACGAAAATGCAATGAATGCAATATTTTAATCAGCATATACACATGAAACCTTAGGTTACATAAATAATAGTAGACATGACACTCCAAGTAGGTATATGCAAAGATATACATCTAAATAGTTTCCTTGAACCTTGGTTCCTTGCTCTCTTTTTTCCTTGTTCTTGTTGTAAATAGAATCTTGGAAACCTGCAATTAGATTGGAATTACATTATTTCATCAGTATTTTTCTTAAGTATAACTACCTCAGTCTCCAAGCAACTCCTCCGCAAACGTGCAACCTGTGATGAACGTCCTTATGGCATCACATGAAGATCCTTCCTTGTAGCCTCTTGACTCTTATTCATCGATTGTTACAAGGAATCATACACTTACTGCAATGTTCTACTTCCGAATGGTTGAGTGGCCCCACTTCGTCCGCCACAGGTGTAAAAAACATACAGAAATTCAGAAAAATCCCTATAGTATCATCTACAGGTGAGGAATTTCTGAGCTGACCTCAAAGTTGAAAACACATCGACCATTATTCATTAGGCGAGCGAGTGCGATACAAAGCCTTATGGTGGCTACGGTGTACACATATTCAATTTAGCGTGAACGAACAAAAATGGAACGTTTCGTCAGGGAGGTGATATATTCCATATTAGATATGTTTATTTGATTTATAACACACAGTGATCTAGTATTATTTGCTTGATGACCTTTCGAGCATAAATTATTGCTCATAATCATAACCGTATCCGTAAAAAGATATGTGTGTGTAAATTCAGGAATAAATATTATTATTATTATTATCATCATAGAAAATAGAGGGATGCTGAATTTCTGTTTTTCTGTGGGAGTTGGGATTCTGTTGATGCTAATGAACCGAATCCCTTATGTTATAATCACTTTGGTGACTAGCATTGGAATCCAGGATGCGCGTTTTGTCCTGTTTGAGAGTCGTCAGCTGGATATACTCGCACCCCGATGAGTGATGTTGTTCACACTGAGACTCGAACCCAGGGTTCTTTTTTGCAAGCATATAATGGTTAGGTGTTTCATTTTAGAAATAATCAAATTTATGATAATTATCATATGATGTGAAAACTTTTCAACAATACCCACAAAACATGATGTACATTTATTTTCTTTAGTGAAACAAGATAGGCCAGATAGGGAGGGAAACAGCTGCGTCGTTTTGTATCATCCATATTAATCAGCCGGTTATAGCCTCAAATTATACTGGGCATTAGAAGGAAAAAGCATATTTTTTATAGCATGTGTAATAAAGGCTTAACAATGACATGGGATACATCGTTAACTAGGGAGTCGAAAACTGAGATTGTACAGATACATTAAAAATGTGAAATTAATAAATTTAAGAGCTAAATATTTGTTTGTCTGATGTTTAACAAGACACAGGATTCTTGTACTGATAATTAAAAAAAGCCGTATTGTTTTTCAGGCGATTCTGTATCACATATTTGTAGAATTTGGAAAGAATAAGACGAAACGAAAAACACTAACAAAGATTTTTTGACATTTATTGTATCCATTGTCTTCGAATGTTTTACAACCGATAATATATAATGTTTATGACAAAAGAAAAGCAAAATATACAATGTAGTTGCATATTTTTATTGGGCAATGATGTGTCGAATGAAATGAAAGATAACATACATAGATGTTGGGACAATAACGATTTTCGGAAATTGGTGGATTGGTTAGAGTTATTCAAAGGCTAGCTGTTAGTCGGATGAATACATTAGATTCGTGTTGTGGTGAAATATTGAGTTTTTCATTTGGTCGAGTGATAGTATGAATACAACTTTGGTTTATCTTAATACAACACCCTATCACACTTTGTACTAGTAGGGATGTTAGTAGTGTGATGTTTATTTTAGGCGTAAGAATTATTAATAACTGGATTTAGGAACTAGGCAGAAGGATTACCATTTGCGAGAAGATGACAGTTTATCAATGAGGTAAGCTAATGAAACGATGTTTAGAAAATTTTATAAAACCATGGAGTGGGGTCTTAAAAACTTAAATCGATACAAGGATTCACCTGAGATGATAAGTGCTGTGCTCAGACTAGTGTTTGAAGATGTCCTCCAAGTGTTTAGTGGAGTAACGTCATTTAGAACAGTTTCCCCTTCTGTCGTGTGTTTATCTATAAAGTTGTCTGTGAATGATGGAGGACATTTGTAGCTCAGGATGTAAATTCTTGTCAGTGTTGTTTCGTAAGAATCCCCTTTTGAGGCAGTGATGATGAAGTCTAGTATGGTATTGAAATATTTGCCGAATAAAACTTCAGGTCAAAGGAAAACTCATTTCGAACCGAATTTATCGACCTCAGTGTATTGAAAATTTTAGCGACGACATTTTGACTATGATAAACAACATTTTCATCGCATAATGTACGTATCCTTAACATTCTCATGAGATGAAAGCATATAATGCACACAATGTCATACTATCAGTGCTAAAATGACTCTTTCGCAACTGAAGATGAGGCTTATAAAACGATATAGAAGATTTATTTCATTAACTTCGCTTTATTACACATGATATCTGCTTATCGAGCTGATAAGAACCGAAACAACGAGTCTAGTGCTGTTGTCTGCTTCATTATTTGTTGCAATGGAATTGATTTGAACAATAAATTATTCTAATAAAATATGCATCTCAGATAAATATGATTGAATAAGAAATTCTAGTTTGACTACTATAATTTTGTTTTATGCACTGAAGTTGTTCTAGATAATGTACAGTTTATGCATAGATAGTGTACATTATGACAACCGATTTTTTAAAATAAATTTTATCATCTAAACTATCGAATTTGAAGGTTTTTGGTGATGTATCCAATGGTTTCAAGTTGGTATTCATCACGGACTGAGATCAGTTGAAGGACCATTGGAAACTTGGGAGCACTGGATAGCTGTTTCGTCTTATTATGGGACTCCATAGCAGTGTGCACAAATGGTTCTATCCTACCAAGGACCAACCTCAGGACCTTCGGTTTTCACGGAGAGTACGTTAACATTAAGCTAATCTGTCAAAATCCGGTGGTTCGTATTTCTTACGTTTATCAGTTCATGATATAGCGCCACCTCCATCCAGTGCCATCGTTAAGTAACTATGCTCTCGTTCAACTTGCCTCTTCCCACCTGTCACGACTTCTCATAAAAACTTCAGAGGTATTATCTCGAATCAGATCAGTTCACTCTGCGAATCAGTGTTTTCAAAATATTGAAACCTCCAAGAACAAACTCAGTCCCCTTGAAGACTGTTCAGTTGTCTCAAGTTAGTAACTTAGTAGATAATGTTGTTTGATACTTTTAACCTCCCGCTGCTACATTTAGTCAAAATACTTGGCCTGTGTTGGGAGATAGACTTTTATATTGATGCCTCAATACTTGCTGAATATTCGGTATGTTGAAGTTTGTTTGATGGGTAGGGCAAGATGCAGTTGTCGTAGCCCAGTGACCTAGTGGATAACGTTGTGGTATTTGAACTGGCGGGTGCTGGGTTCGAGCCTCCATGGGAACAACACACACGGACACAATCTTACCTAACCAGCTGAGGAGTTCCGGAGAGGGGGAACACACCTTTTATATTCCGTTTCTCGCCACTAAGCAGACAACAACTTAGCGGATAACGCTTTACAACTTGATGTGATAGATGTTGGGCGATAGTCTCAATGCAAAAACGAACAGTTGATGAGATGCCGATATATCCAGCTGGCAAATCTGGAATGGGAAGAAATACGCATCTTGTATTCCAGTGTTAACCACTACAAATTTTGTTAGTTAAATGGCACTTGAAGTTCTATAGTTTAAGTTATGGCTACTTATGAGTAGCTAGATACCGGAACAGGCAGGCTTCAAAAAGTACAAATCATGTGCAGACCAAATTGCAACGCTACACTACGCATCATCATAGAACAGAGCATAGAATGGCAATCAGCTCTCTGCCTCAACTTTATCGACTTTGAAAAGGCCTTTGACAGCGTTGACCGAGAAGTAATTTGGAAACTGCTTCATTACTACGGAGTACCGCAAACCTTTATCCGCCTCATTCAATAACTATATGAAGATGCCACATGCCAGCCAAGTAATTCACAATGGGAAGCTCAGTGATGCTTTTGAAGTGAAGTGAAGACAGGAGTGAAACAAGGTTGCCTACTATCCCCCATGATATTCCTGATTGTGGTTGACTGGACTGGATCATGCAGCAAACAGTGGGGAGCTGTGAGAAGAGGGGGATACAATGGCTGGACTGCGGAAAAGAACCTAGAAGACATGGATTTCGCCGATGACTTGTGCCTAATGTCACACAAACTTGAAGATGTATAGGCGAAAACTAACAAGTTGGCAGAGGAGGCAGGGCAGCGAAGACGGAACTTCAAGTGAATATAGAGAAGACAGGGGTGATGAAGATACCGCACCACCACCATCAACAACAACAACAACAAACTCCAGTCACCATCAACGCGAGAAACTTAAAGGAAGTAACCTCCTTCACCTATCTAGGCAGGCAGCACCGTTTCAACTACAGGCAGCACAGGCACAGACGAGGATGTCAAAGTCAGAATCGGAAAAGCAAGACAGGCGTTGATTAGCCTGAAACCAGTGTGGAGATCTTCTGCACTCCACTCAGCATGCGGAACAAGATTCGGATTTTCAACACCAACCCAGTCAAGTCAGTGCTTCTGTATGGTTCAGAGATTTGGCGCGTCACGAAAGGGATTTCCAATAAACTACAGACATTCATCAACAACTGCCACCTACGCTGGCTCGCTACTGAAGATCAGATGGATTGCCAGAATAATAAGAATAAGCAACAAGGAGCTCTGGGAACGAACCAACCAAGAACCTATCACGCAACAAATATGCAGGAGGAAGTGGAGATGGATTGAAGTGGCATGCACTGAGAAGGCCGACTGGGGACATCACGCGTCAGGCCAGGTACTTGAGTGGAATCCCCATGGGAAGCGACGAGTTGGGTGTCCGTGGTGAGGGTGACATGGAGGAGATCATGCGAGGAGGAAATGAGAGCTTGTGGGCTGTCGTGTAACCAGGTTCAAAAGATCTCAGAGAACAGAGGTCACTGGAGACGTGCTACTGAAGCCCTGTGTTCCACTAGGGACCCAAGGGACTAATAAATAATATAATAATGAGTATATATATATATATATATATATATATATATATATATATATATATATGTTTTATTTGGAATGTGAGTAAACTCAGGGTTGAGGTCAAATAGTTTAAAGGATATGTGAATCTCTTTGAATCCTCGTGCAGAATCAATTGATTTCAAAGGATTTTTCATCATGCTTCGTGTGGGTGTAACTAAATTCCAGTTGTCAGATTCCTTGAGAAGATTGATAACAAAGTAGTAACCAATATCATGATGTCATAGCTAAGAACTAATCAAGTTCGGCTAGTCAATGTGGGTCGATTAATTTTATTAGGCATTCATTTTTGATATGAAAAATTCAGTTATAACTGATTGTTGTACTGGATAGTGATGTTTTTGAACTGACTACATGAACTACTGACGTTTGCGAGAAGGCTGAAAAACTTTTCTCATGACCTTCTATGAACTACTGATAATTATCTTCTGAATAATGTTTTTGAAACAACTAATGGATGCCAATGGCTTATGTCGTATGCAAAGAAAACTTCCAACAAGACATCTGCATAAATTTTCAGCACATGATGAATACACTTATAGGAACTTTTGATAAGAGAATAAGTCGTTTTTTTCAATAATGCTCACCTATAATAGATACAATAATAATACCTGTTTCAACTGTATCCTTAAAAATAATTACGATACTTTGTGAAAAAGAAGATGAATAGCTTTGGATCACAAGCTATTAGTGTGTTAAATTTATGCCGCACTTTCAGACTCCTCTTCGATAGTAATACTGTCTATGCTTTAAATCACCAATACTATCGTTTAAATACAACTGGTCTATTTGACTTTAGCCTATTATTTGAGTAAAGCAAGAACTACTCGTCGATTATTTACCTACCTATGAGTTAAAAAGAAAGACGAAGGTTGTAAAGAATCCTATTTTGACAATAGTGTGACAAATCATTTACAGCTTTTCAAAGTGGATTATACAGCAAGCTCTATGATATGTTAATTTACCGAGATTCCACCTATCTGTACAGTAGAAGAAGCAACCGAACCGTAGACAAAGACATTCACATGGACAGAAGATTCTTTTCAGTCACTGCAAAAGTTGTATGATAGGTTTGTAGTAGATTTGATTCACACTGTTGTAACTTAGAAAAGCAAATTAGACAGTTCAATTTCTTTGCAGATGTGTAAATCACTTGTCAATAAATGATTATTAATTCTCTCGATACTTTGTTCTCGTTTACTGTGAGGTTACCCTTACATCCATTTTATACCTTTGCTTTTATACTACGTACTATTTTTGAGTAGTATAACCCATGTTTTCTCATAATGTTACTTCATCCACTACGTCGTTCATAATATTTTACTATAATATCTTGTTCATCATTTTTACTTTCTTAGATAGTACTATTTCTCGAAGTTCATAATTGTGTTTCACTTCCTTCAGTTGTCTTGTTATGATCGACTTTACCTTGAACATTTTGTTTACCTCTTGCCTTTTACCTTATTTTGGAAATTAGCAAACTTTTCATATTTTCCATGGGTTTACATTGGATACATCTTTGCTGTTCATATTACTGACACACTTCCTGTAGGATGCATTTGGCGGTAGTAAAAACAAATAAAACTTACGATTCGGAAATCGTTTGTTCGTTTTGGCATCGAATTTCTTAGGAAGAAATTCTGAGTTATATTTAGCTGATAAGCTGACTTAGATAGGGAAAAAACATATCAGTTATCTAAGTATAAGCTTCTCTCTTGTACGTCATCCCCTTTACAAGTTCACATTTATGTAGAGACGAATATATCCAGCCAGAAGTAATCGCGTTTTATGTTTAATTGATGAAACGTATGTATCAAGCGTTTATGAGGTAGCAAGATTCTAATATTTTTTTAAGCTTGAGTGACAGACAACTACGTTTATGTGTGTGAAAGGTACTGAAAAAATGGTTATCAGATGTATCTTGGCAAAGCAGACTGTACATTCAGAATCGATGGTCGATTAGCAATTTATTTACAAAATATGTGGTTTATGTTTACATTTTCCATAGCTGGGTAGCTAGTCAATCACCAAACTGTGTGTCAACAAGGTTCTCATAAGAGGACACTCGGTTACGATTGCAACCTAAAGACTTTGACACGTTATATATATATATATATATATATATATATATATATATATATATTCTTGAATTTTCAAATCAGTTCTGAGTGATCCAAACATAAGATGGTCATTTCTCTTTTTTGGATCCATGCTAATCAACTATGCATGCAAGAAAACGTTAGATCAGCTGAATGACTGAAAAAGCGGTCCACCGTTTTTATTGTTATAATCTGATTAACAAGATATGCAGATCGATACCTGTTGTTCATAAGTAGCTATACTATTTAGTGGTTAATTTTTTACGTTGGTAATGAGGTTTAGTAGAACTCAGGTTATTTTAAAATCCAAGTCCTCTTGATATTTCATAGGGACCGAGGATGGCTTGACGGCATCATGTTTCCTGTATATGATCATTGTTACACTTATTTCCATTACAATAAATAACCTCCCCACTCATTTTTCATTATTACGTAGTATATATGAATGAGCAAAAGAGTGTGATTGCTGAAATAATTACTAATGCAATTGTGTAACCACAAATAAATTTGTATGATACAGTAGAATGTTTACTGATTTTGTGAAGACCCTTGATGATACATTACTGTTCACTACAAAATATTAAGGCCCAAATAACACCAAACCATTGTCATTCTCTCACTGAGTTGTAAATTTTTTCCATGATGAATATTATAGTAGAAGATGAATCAGGAGGGTAGATGGAATTGAAATCAGTCAGTTCAGATGCGACCAAATGTCAGCGTTATCATGTGAAAACAGTTTCACTGTGGTTACATTTTCAAACATGCCGCACACTAAAACAGCGGCTTAGTAGATAACGCTTTAAGTGAAAATATTAAAAAGACGCGAAGTTATATATTAGCGGTCATTAGAACAACATGAATGTGTAATGGGATGAAAAGTGAAACTGAAATAGAAACCTTGGTTGCGCCAGAATTCAGATGATTCACTGCAGGGTTATCGGTCAGGCTTTCTACTGTTTGGGGTAGCAGAAGCCATTGGTGAAAAAGTGCCATTTTCAATGCAATCATATGCCAGGCAGCAGTTGTGATATTGGTGGACAAATAGTGACTTCTTACAAGGTCGGGGGAGGGGACGTTGAGGTCTATGGTCAACACCTCACATTTACACAGAAGATATGTGTAGGTGATTCCTTCATTATCAGTTAGGTATGACTTGTTCATATAATTGACTAGTGAGTGAAGTAACCTAGTAACTCAGACAGTACAATAACTTGGAGGTTACTATTCTCAAGCCTACCAAGACTCCGATTTTCACTGCAACTTCAAATATAACTCCGTTACATAAAGATCAAGTTGACAGACACATCAGCGATATCTAGAATAGCCTTGATCGAAGAAATAACTCATCAACATAGTAATCCGGCAGTCAAATTCATCTCGTGGTCATGTATTTTCTGGTTTCTAATCAGCTTAGAATCAGCTGGAATTAATCGATGTAAATGTTGGATGAACGTTTAAATCCCTTCATTATTTTTCAAGATTGCATTGACAATGATATCTATCTAGTACGATAGTGAAACATTTGTCATTCAAAACTTAAGTTCATGGGACAAATAATTTAGAACAGTGACAAACTTAGCTATAAGTATTTGCTATCATTTTAATGAGGCTGATAGTTTCAATAAAACTCTAGCTGCATTGTGAGATAATCCAGAAGATTTTACTTTAACTCAGAGATGATAGTTTTGCGTTCATTTAAACTTGATAGTGAATATTTGATCAAGACTTGATGATATAATGGGTACTAATTTATTGGGAAAGTATAGTGATGACGTGATATTTCTTAATTTTTTCTTAACAAAAATCTGACAGAATTAGATCAAGTTGATGACTTATGAGACCGATTTGAATAGTCTCATGGCATTTCTTAGAATAGTCATATGACAGTGATAAATTACGCTTAAGTTGATTTCGATCACAGTCACAATTTTCTTTCAAACTCATTCATTACACTCATTAACATATAGTTTTATGCTAAAATAAACAGAAAAGAAAGCTAAATGAACTCTGTCTATTGTAGAACAAAAAGATTTGGAGGAGTACAGCAGACATTTAAAAACTCTGAATATCTATACAAGTTTATATGAATACACTTTAAAGAGGTGAAAGAAAGATAATGTTAAGAGTGCGGAAGAAATACTTTGTGTAGAATGACCTGTGTATATAATGCACTTGAATATATTCACAATCATCGTTTATCTTCTTTATTTTTTTTAATTTACTGCAGAAAATTATGAAATGAGTTTGGAAGAATTGACGATAATGTAGACAAAGAGAATTGAATAGATGTGAAAGAATAACATTTTAGTGGCTTCTGGAAAGTAGGATGAATAAAAAGAGTAACTCTAAAGGGCACCCAAACAACCTACAAACTATCCAATTAGAGTTCTATATTTTATGCAAAGCTACGTTTCTAGACTAAGTAAAGCAACTTGATTGGTTGTTTCAGTGATTACTAGGGTGAACTTTAAAATCACACAAATAAAAGAGACATTTCCCCCTTCTATTTCAAAATTTATCCTCCTCTTAGTAAGTGTCATTATTTCCACTGTGACAGTTAGTCATTATCGCATGCGGTGACTGTGTCACTGATGACAATTTTTGAGCGTTTTCAAAAGGATTCAGTGAATTAACAGTCACTGTTGATTCCGTCGAACAGATCAGTGATCCCATATTAAAAGAAGGCATTATACCTTTTGATGGTAATGAAAGGGCATAGATTAGAAACCATACTTGATTAACATATTCAGTTTGCTTCCGTGTGTGAATCCATATATAGTGTAGTGACGGAAATTATTAATTTCCTTGTCGTCACTAAATAATACTCTTTACTAATAGATTAAATGCATCAAATTTATATACTAGATGGAAGCAAAGAATAGGCAAATAAAAAGGATGTTTTGTGCCATGTAAACAAAGAGAAATAATTAAAATATGGAGAAAATTTATAGTAACATATCATTATTATTTTTTCCTTGGGTTCCTAGTGGAACAGAGGGCTTCAGTAGAACGCCTCCATTCCACTCTCTTCTCTACAGTCTTTTCAACCTCACTACACTACTACCCACAAGCTTCCATTTCTTCCTCACATCATCTCTTTCATGTCACCCTCGCCTCTGACGCCCAACTCGTCGTTTCTCATTTGCATTCATTCCACTCGACAGCCTGAACTCAAGCATCATGTCCCCAGTCGGCCTTCTCAGTGTATGCCCAATCCAATCCATCTCCTCTTTCTTCTGCATATTTGTTGGGTGATAGGTTCTTGGTTAGTTCGTTACTAGGTAGCCAGAGTGTGTTCCTTGTTGCTTATTCTTTCTGGCAATCCATTTGATCTTCAGTGTCAGTATCGAGTGGGCGTAAGCAGCTGTTGATGATGTATGTCTGTAGTTGTTTGTTGGAAATGCTTTTCGTGACACGTCAAGTTTCTGAACTATGTAGCAGCACTCACTTGGCATTGGTGTTGAAAATCAGGATCTTGTTCCACATGCTGACATATACAAGAGCAATAAAAATAGAAGTGAATCGAAATGCACCTGTAGGGAAAATTTAGGGAGCTTTCTCTGAGATATTCACCTTCACAATCAATTCTTGGGCAATTACGTTCAGTAATCTCCACTTATCTGGACACTGGATTTAGATTTCATTCCATCTTTATAATTTTATGATAGTTTAGGACTATTCTATATGTCCGTAGAATTAGTATGACAAAGTTTACATTTGTGGCTGAACACTGATGAGAGCATGATGAAACAGTTGGTCGTGAATAAAATGAATGATACATAAGAAATGAATTTGAAATTTTCAGCAAAACACATGAAAATGTAACAAGTATTGAGTCGTGAAACAGTTATTACTACTGAAAGCTAACAGTCTACTCTTTAAATGTCTTTCATCTTTGCAGTACTGTCCACGTCACATCCTACTTAAATGTATGTACAAGGAGATTCAGTTATCTATTTGAATTTATGAATGAGTAACTATAAGTTGAACATACTCCCAGTAGTATTAATTAGGTATTGTTGATACTTGGAATGTATCTGGGAATTCAGTTTATAGGTAGTATTCATCATTAATTAAGGAACCATCGAAAATCCAGAAGCACTGGACAGCTGTTTCGTCCTAGTATGGGACTCCTCAGCAGTACGCACCCACAACCTGGCTAAGGATCGAACTTACAACCTTCAGGTTTCACGGCGAACGCGTTAACCATCCAGCCACTAGGTCGGTTTTTAGTGGTTCACAATTTCCAACTTCTGTCAATTCACGATATACTGCGACTATTACCCAAGGTCTTCACTTAGTGTACTGCTGAGGAGTTCCATACTAGAAAGGAACAGCTGTCGAGTTCTCCCAGATTTTCAATGGTTCCCCAACCGATGTCAGTCCGTGATGAATACTACCTCTAAATTTAAAATCCCCATTTACCTCAAAAATACATTACTATATAATGCTCATTAGTGACTTGCTTCCAGATGGATAATACGAAGCTTTAATGAGAAGCCGTGACCTGTGGGGTCAACCAGTCGGAAGTGAAGTGGATGCTAACTGAAGACTTTGGGTAATAGTCGCGGTATATCGTGGATTGACAGAAGTTGGAAATTTTGAACTACTGAAAACCGACCTAGTGGCTGAATAGTTAACGTGTTCGCTGTGAAACCAGAAGGTCGTGACTTGCATCTCTAGCTGGGTCGTGGGTGCGTACTGCTGAGGAGTCCCATACTGGGACGAAACAGCTGTTCAGTGCTCCCAGATTTTCAATGGTTCCCCAACTGATGTCAGTCCATGATGAATACTATCTCTAAATTAAACATCTCCATTCATCTTGAAAATTCAGTTTGTTTCTACATTTTTTGCCTACTTACGTAGTGAAACATCGTTTTTAGTAGTGTTCTAGCGAGAAATCGAATTCGGCTATATAGGCAGTGAATGATAATTAGTCTCTGTGATGTGCAAACAGTTTGTAATGGGATATAAGTGTACAAAAATAATGTCTGACAGATGCTAGATACGCCTTCACTGTCTGTGATACAGTATGATTTATTCTAAAGTGACGGTATCAAGTTCTAGTGAGACATGGAACAAAAATTTTGCAATATAATTTGCGGTGTATCATGAATCCTTATATAAAGGCTATCTTTTGCATTATTCCTCATTGTTTTGATCTTATTAAGAAGGTCTTTTTCGAAAGTATGAATCAGGTTAATATTCAAGTTATGCTACAAAAGGTGACCTTTATAATCATCCAGTTACACTGTGATATGGAACAAAGATAAATATAATACAGGTGAATGAATTAGCGAATAGGTCAGAGAGGTTTTTTCCAGTTGAACAAGTAAGGTGGAATAAAATTAGAGTGGGGAAATTTAGTTCGACTATGAAAAGTACACTGGGATTGTGAGTCATCAAGAGTCAGAAAGAATAAATAACTATTTTGAAAAGATGATTATTTGAACATCAAACAATATATAATAATGATAATAATAGTGATGACGATAAAGGTACTTTGAAGTACGAATGATCACAAAACTGATTATGTAATATATATAATGGTTCACAGAATGTATATAACGCAGAAAGGAGTGTAAAACCGATGAAAATGGTAGATCAAGAAAGTATTCTAGTCAGACAAGTTGTTGAAATATAACCAATATTTTTTGTTATGATTAAGACGATTGATCGAAATAATACCTGAAACTATTCAAACATGAATAAATTTGGAATAAATAATGTAGAATACAGTGAAATGAAATTGCAGATGTCTATGCTAGTCATTATGTTTTCCATATTTATGAGACATCTAACCAATTTTGTTCTATTAGCTGAAGAAGGATAAGAACAGATGCGCAAAGCTTTTTCAGTGATCCACTTTCTGTGAGAAAGAAAACTCTTCTGGAAAACTCTTGCCTTTTTGAATGATATTTGATGACGCGCGATGGCAGAGCTTTTTTCAAGTAATTCCAGTTCACAGGAATTTCTTGGTGGTTTCTTGGAACTTCGACCGTGTTCAGTTAAACGTGTTAGCACTTGACGTGATGTCTCTCCAATGTATGTGGGATCGCATTCACTACAGTCTAACTTATGAACACAATTCTGTTATTCCAAATGGGGAGTCGGATATTTTAATTTATGCAGGTGTGAGTGTAATGTGTTCGTCACCTTAAAGAAAACTCTGGTGTTTTAACTGTTAAGGATACGTTTTATTTTCCCTAATGTAGATGTTCGATAAGCAAGTACTTATCCAATCTTTATGGCTTGGTTCCTTCGTGTCCTCATCAAAAAGCTTTTTCCTATCCTTTTCAGTAGGTTTTCGGATATCTGTTTTGCTTTAAGTCTTCCGGAGCATGAATCCAACAAAATTAAAGAAACTAGAGACTGGTATCTGGCTGAAACGTTTAAAGAATCCGATAAGGAATTTAGAATCCAAGAGTTCTCAGAGATAGCCTATCAGTTTATACCACTGTTTAGGCTAGAAAAAGAATCGGAACACGTTACTCCTGATTTCCCACTTATTTCACTGGTGGATACACTGAGTTGCGCTTCAGCTACACTACCCATCATTTTGCAGACTTTGGAACCACACTGAGTGTGAACAAGACTAGGCAACCTCACTAGAAATTGGAAATGTGATCCTGCGGTAACAGTGACGTTTATGTATATCTATGCCCAATCCTGCAAGTGTAACGTAACAGAGTTGAAGGATAGATAAGTCAGTGATAAAACACTGATGACACTGACGACATAAACTAATTTTATTCTTCAACAAACAGGATACCTTAACCTCCACATACCTAATGTCAGAAAATAAGAAAAATTTACTGGAATCATACGCCTACGCTCTACACTGAAGATCAGATGGATTGCCAGAAAGAATAAGCAACAAGGAACACACTCTGGCTACCTAGTAACGAACTAACCAAGAACCTATCACCCAACAAATATGCAGAAGAAAGAGGAGATGGATTGGATTGGGCATACACTGAGAAGGCCGACTGGGGACATGATGCTTGAGTTCAGGCTGTCGAGTGGAATGAATGCAAATGAGAAACGACGAGTTGGGCGTCAGAGGCGAGGGTGACATGAAAGAGATGATGTGAGGAAGAAATGGAAGCTTGTGGGTAGTAGTGTAGTGAGGTTGAAAAGATTGTAGAGAAGAGAGTGGAATGGAGGCGTTCTACTGAAGCCCTCTGTTCCACTAGGAAGCCAAAGAAAAAATAATAATGATAATATGATGATGAACTTCCTGAAGTGTTCATTTTAATTAAGGTTCTGTACATTGATTGAGAATTGTTTCTGAAGCTTCTTTTTATGATGTCGAAGCAATCCTATGTGAATATAATAAAGCACAGAAGGCGATTGCAGCGTAGAAAATTTTTTCATTTCAACGAAATCGTTTTCCTAGCTACAAATTCGTGAATATATAGTAAAATGGATAGAACATTTGACAGTAATTTCTGGTCAAAGACCAATATGAACTACATCACAAAGAAAGTTGCGTAATGAGGAAATAAACAAAATGTTTGCACAATAAAGATAGTTGCGTCATATGTGGTTTATCCAGGGTGGTAGATAGTTTTTGATGACCATAGCAAAGAAAGAGGTTGTATATGCTACTTTTGAACGCATAACGATGATTCAAACTTTTGAATCGTCAATGCTTCAACTGTGTCCAGATGTCTTAATCTAACTCCTTTTGATTGGCTTGGCTGTACTTTGTACAGAATTTTGAGGGACTAATCAAAAGGATGCAAATGTCTTGAGTTTACCATTGTTCTGTTGCAGAGCTGAGGATGCGTTTCCGCTTTCTCTTGGCAGTCAAGTTGGAGAGTGTTCACGAGTACGATGGATAAGCTGGGTCATGGTACAGCCAATGTACTTGGTTCCACAGGAGCGAGTAAACTGATATGATCCAATGCTCTAGTTTATCGTTTATATACTTAGGAATGAGTTTATGACAGAAGAATGGGATTCTAAGATTGAGGGCAAAAAAAATGCTCTTTTTGGGGACCTTCATAGTCTCTTTCTAAGTATATCTGCCACAGTATCTGCCTTGAATTTGAGGTTCAACAGTGAGGTACATCTCAGATAAGTATGCACATGTTCTATGGCGTTTTTCAACTTTAAATTCTTGTCATTAAGCTTCGGGGGTATCCATTTTCCCCAGGATTTCTTGCAAGTTTTCTAGTTGATCTTAGATAGTATTCTCCTCTGCTGAATATAACACTCTTACTCTACTCAGAAATGTCTTGATCAGACTTCACATTTAGCTGGTAAAACAAAAGCTAAGATAGTATAGACTGGTTCAAATTAGATTTGTTTATTTGATTTATAACATTTCGAGTATAAATTATCATTGCTCATAATTATATAAATGTAATCACACTACTTTCGATATTTGATTTTTGTAGTTATGTTACCTCATATGAGTTGTTTTTATTGGTAGTAAAATTTTCCGTATCTCCAATATAGACGTTGCGTCATTTCTATAACATGTGTTGCGTATAGATTCGATGAACAGAGATTCAGTAATCTCTCTGTCTCTCTCTTCCTAATTATATTGAACTTAAGTACAATGGCTTTATCCCATACTATTCTGTGGTTGCGTGTTAATGGATTCATTGCGATAGCCGAGATTTTTTCTAGATTATTGATCTTATTCGGGTCTAACAGCCTATATTTAGTTAAATTCCCAGTTTAACCTATGTACTTGACCTCACAGTCACTACACAAAATTTGATAGATTGGTTTTATCGGATTCTTAAGCCGACAAAGTTTATCTCTGAGTGAGTTCGTAGGTTTGAATGCCACCCTAATTCCAGCTTTGTTGAGGATCCTACGTAAACTTTCTAATGTACCTTCCTCATAGGGCAGCACAATGGAGGCTCTGAACTTTCTACTCGTGCTGTCGTTATTATTCCTACCCATTTTACTGTTATTTTTCGTTTCTTTTACGTTCGTACGAATTTCTGAATAAACTGCGGAGGAGAATTATTAACTATTAGTGCTTCTTTTACGTGTTTTAATTCCTTGTTTAGGTCTTTGCACTGACTATTCGGTTTTTTAGCTCTGTCACTTAGACATTTGACTAAGTCTGCCTTAACTGACACTGGTTGGGATGACTTGAAGCCTATATACCTGTTGGAATGTGTCGGTTTTCTGTAGATGGTGGTATCCAAACCACCCTCTGTCTATCGTTTTATCCTGCAATCCAACACGGGTATTTCTTTTTGTTCATTTCCTACCTCATACGCTAATTGGATTGTGCCTACTACTGGGTTTATATATGTGAGGAAATTGTTGATAGGTTCCGATTTCAACACATTAAATGTGTCAACTACATGTCGCCACCATATTTTTGGTACAGGACAAAACGTTTATAAAGCCATGTTTTCCTAACTATCCATATTAGCGATCCCACTGCTACTTCTTCAGTTTGTTTGCATATTTTGTCCTGAAACTGGGAGAGTGTGGGGGTCAGGCACAGCTGTATGCCTAATATGATCTCATCAACCGATATCTTAGTTCCCTGATTCAGTTCTGAGTCAATATTTAGTTGACTTCTAACTGCCTCTAGTGCCATATTGATTGGCATTTTAGTATACAGACTAGTTACATCGAAGCTAACCATTTTGTCATCGCCTTCTATGTGTAGGTCATTAAGCCTTAGTTCTAACTCGTAAGTGTTTACTAGTCTGGGATTTGAACGGTTCCTAATAGGACATAATATTGGTGGTAAATACTTTGCTAGTCCATATGTTGGGCTATTTCTGAAGTCAGCTGGGGGTTTAATGGGATAACCTGGTTTATGAACCTTAATAGTGCCGAAAATTCTGCTAGGATTATTAGTTTTAGGCACTAAATTAAACCATTTAGACTCATCTAGAGATGGCTTTAGTTGGCGCCTCAGATCACCTGTAGATATCTTAATTTTATTCATGACCGCATCTAGAGGCTTCTTGATTTCTTCATATGTTCATGGTTCATGTATCTTTCTTACAGGTAATTTTCTCACTTGCTTCACCATTCTTTCGCTTTATACTGTGGAGTAAGGAGTTATAATGATTGTCATGCTTGGTCCATTGTAAGGCTAGACTTGTCAAACAGCTGGCATTTATGATTCATGAATCAACAAATCTAACAGCAACATGTTCATGGTAATATGTAGTGTTTTCGATTTTTGGTTTCAGCTGTAAAAGAATAAAGACTGGAACTGGAACAAATTTGTTTCCGATGATATCATCCTCTTTAGTTGTACAGTGATATTTCAATGTAGTTAATGTACATAAAAGTTCCAATATTTACTAGAAGGTTTTACCCATGAAAATAATATATATGAGGAAATTATGTAAGATATATGAAGTGAAAAGTTTGAGGACTGAGAAGTGAATAAGGACAGGGAACGGCAAGTTTACCCGTGGATACACAATTCCCGTTTTCTATCGTTGCATTGCCAAATCTTCGTCAGTGCGAAGTAGACATTTTCTCACAAACTTAGGAAGGTTAAGTTACACTTCGTAGACTACTGCAGACTGGAACTGTATGCCAGCTATCAGTCAAATATTGTAATATAGAGTTGTTAACCGATATGCATTGGCCTTCAGTAAGCCCTGCCAGAAGGTAGTAGCGTCAGAGCTGAAAAATCTGCTCTCACGTACGGCCTGTGTACCAAGCTCCACATGACTAGGTGAACTGACATTTGTACACGTTTTCATTCTTGACCAACTAGTACAGGCGATTTGTTAAGTGGTCGTATATAATGTTTTTTTCGAAGCTTTCGTTAGTCTGCCGTTTAGTACCTCGTTTGTTTATTCTCCGTCAAATTCCAAGCTCAAAATTAGCTAATTATTCTCTATAGTGATAGGATATTGATTGGTAGAATTTCGATGTAAATTTCTATGAATGAATCTCTCTAATTATCCGTTTATGATGAGCGTTGATCTTAGAAGTGGAGTCGGGCATACAGATCCTCCGGATTCTCAAGGAAAGAGAATAGATTCAATTTTTTTTCAGCTGATGGGAAGTCAGTTATAATAATTTGTCATTTATCCATTCCAAGTAAGTTTTCCATAAATGAATCTCTTAGGCGTCCCACCATCTCTTCTTGTCAACAATACCTTGACGAATGGTATCTTGGAGCGTAATTCCATCTTCATTATTGAGTTGATGGAGGGGTGACATTCACTAAAAAATTGAAGTACTTTCTGCAAGTCACAATTCTTGTCAAAAAAATGAATGTATCGTTGAGATATCTTCCGTAGAATTTGAACGGTCTGGTAACTGGATTGAGTATGGTTATTTCTTACATGTCATCAACTATTCCTTATGTCTGCACACACCCTCATAAAAGCTCATTCATTAAATATTTTGTCATGTAAATCAACTCATTATTCAAAGGCGACTTTAAAGGCTGTCCTAGCAGTGGTCGAAATAACCAACTAGGTTTCTTCATTTCGTCTAGGGAGGCAGATTCTCATAAAATAGAGAAGTCTGATTGGTTACTTCAGTTGTTTCTAGGTTGGGCTTTAAAGTTACTCATAAGGTGTGCGTTTTCAGAGTAGTTCTTTCAGGTATTTTGTCGAGATGCTGATGTTAACTGCATTTGAGTCGATTTAGTCGCACATGAAATGAAACTGTTTCAGTTCAAGGGACATTTTGTGAATAATAAAGTTAGATCAAATGATGACTCAACATGATCAAAGACGTTAACAATACGTGTCGAATCAATAAGTTCTAATGTATCTCACGAAGTACATTTCGAAATTTACCTTGTAATGAGTGCTAGAAGTTGAGATAACCATTTAGCTATTGAATAATAAGGTGAGCTAGACATATCAAGGATTGGACTTGACAGCAAGTCAATTCTGTGGGTTTCGGGTAGTCCGTAAAGACGAGGAATATTTGATCTGCAAGAGCCTAAATTTTGATCTAGGTGGGGTTCATACCAAGTAACTGAAAGAATTGAAGTACAATAGCGAAATTATAAAAACCCGTCCTCATAAAGATGTTGGGA
The DNA here is from genome assembly GCA_944470555.2 of Heterobilharzia americana. NCBI lineage: Eukaryota > Metazoa > Platyhelminthes > Trematoda > Strigeidida > Schistosomatidae > Heterobilharzia > Heterobilharzia americana. The sequence continues at coordinate 68,990,346 of OX104127.1, read as the reverse complement.
TTGTCGTTATAGATAGATTCTTTCACTGATTTCAGTCGGAGTAACATTAGAAACCTAGGACCACTGAACATCTGTTTCGTCTTAATGTGAGACTCCTCAGCAGTGTACACCCATGACCCCACCCGCCAGGGGTGAAACACAGGACCGTCACGTTCCGTGGACGGGACATTACCTTTGAGCCAGTAGGTCGGAATCCAGTGGTCCGTATTTCCTACTCCTATTGGTTCTCGATATAATGCGACCTCCATTTGGTAACTGTTCTCATGTTCGACTTGGTCTGCCCCACCGGTCACAACTTCTTTTTGGAACTTCGGGCATCACTTTCCGAAGCTAGATACATTCTTTGTTTGTGACAAGGGCCGTGACTTGAGGAAAGTACTTCAACTTTTCAGTTAATATCAATTCTTCATCAACTTCACAATAGAGGTAGAATCATACTAATCACACTTGTCATTTGAATCCTCCCGGATTCCAGTGGGAATACAGTAACTAAGTGAGATGAAGGCACATTCAGCTGTCAAGTTACAAATGGGAAGAGTTGCGCGTTATAGACTTCACTACTAAAACAATACCAACAAAGTGTATTCACCTATCGTCTTGCTGTAATAGCTGAACATCATAATAGGTCAAAACAGTCTTATTAGGTGATATTATCGTCCATTCTTGTTCTTATTGACTTCACTTCTTATCATACTATCCTACTCTACAATGAAAATCTATTTATAGCTATGTTAGACACAGTGGGACCAACATCTCACTGTTATTTTTTTTTACAAGTATGGCGTTAAAAATCCATTGTCCACAATATGCTCGTTAACCGGAAAACCAATGCAACTTTTGTGCAGAGAAAACAACTTTAGTTGGAAAAATTAAATTATTCACCTCTAGAATAAAAAAAAATGACATCTAAAATGAATTGATAAATTAACACGACAGAAAATCCTCTTACCATTTTATGTAACAGAATTTAAACGGGATTTCTAAAAATATGTTAAATATTGAACATAGTAATGAAAATAGCACAGGAAATTAGTGCAATATGAGTTAGACAACGGGTAAGTGTAACGATATAGTCTTAAACATGAAAGCAAGTCGCTTTATTAAAAGTTTAATTATTCACACCGTTTAGGTACTGCCTAACACCTTTTCATTTCTAAATAGATAGAAAAAAGAAATCGATTTAAAAGTTTTTAGAAATTACAAACTACAGCTGAAAATCTGGTTACTTGTAGGGAGTTGTAAGACAATAAACCACAAAACTGAATTGATTTAGTGCTCATTGGTGACTAGGTTCAAGAGGTGATTCCTGTAGTTCCATTGAGAAGTCGTGACAGGAAGGACAAACGAAGTCGAACACGAGAACAGTTACTAAGCGACAGTATTGGATGTAGGTCGCGCTATATCGAGAACCAATGTAAGTAAGAAGTATGAACCACTGAATTCCTATCTAGTGACTCAGTGGTAATATGCTGACCAGGGAACGTAAGGGTCCTGGATTCAATCGCTGGTGGGTGGGGTTATGGATGCGCTTGCTAAGGAGTAATATTCTAGGACGAAATAGATGTTCAGTACTCCAAGGTTTCCAGTGTTTTTCCAAATGATATCAGTCCATAGTGAATACCGACCTGAAATCAATGAATAAATCTCCATAAACCTCCAAGTTGAGATTAAATAACTCAAAGAAGCTTCTGGAAAGTGTCAAGAACCAAGTAGCTTTGTTGTTCTTCTGAAAACGCCTATATTCCATACATCAGGATGTATTTCGCTGTTGCAGAGGAAATCTTACTAATCAGTTACTAGACTGAAATCAAGTATTCAGGGCTGCTACAGGGGTTTGAAAGGAAACACGAAAATAATTTCCACTCATGCAAAATTTTAAAAGGCTTTATGGGTGATTTTGATTTATTTAGTGGCAGTTAGCACTAAAATCCATGATGAACGTTTCAGTCTATTCGGGACTCGTCAGATGAATATAACTGCACTCCATGAAGTGATGTTGTTCCCATTAAAACTTCAGTCCCACACTTATCGCCTCAAGCACCAAAGCATTATCCACTAGGCCACTTGGGAAAAAGAGTCACGTTTTGTATAACGGGTATGAGTTATGAGTATTTGTTGATACTTGTAATCCTCCATTGTAATACTAGATCAAACCGATCGACCTCTGTTGGCACATGTGTTTCTGTGCAGATTCATTTATATTGCTTGAATATTCACTGTTATGATCTACTTGGTAGTGATTAGCAGTGGAATCCAAGATGCATGTTCCGTCCTACTTGGGAGTTGTTAGCAGTAGGTCAGTGAGTTTCACTCTTTGTTGAAGTAGAAGCTAATAATTAAAAACTCAGTAAGTTAATTTGTTTTTTAAAATTTGTAGGAACAACAAATAAATATCCACGGACTGAATTTTAATGGTATGGAATATATTTTTGTTGAATAGATGACTTCTGTTCTTGTATGATGGTACTAAGGCACACAGTGCTTCACTGTTCTTGTGTACTACTGAAAGTGTGTAGGCGGTTGACATTTCCGGTTGCGCACAAAGTAGAAGGCTAGTTCTTCTTGAGGTACCTGAAAAAGGAGCAACTGTGTGTCACCACAGAGCCCATGGGACATCCACTTGAGGTCGGTCACACATAGCTTTTGGATTAGGTCGGAATAGGGTTCAGCTTGGCCAAACAAATACCTGCCAGCAACGAATGAAGTCTGTTTCTGTTGGTCTGAGCCATGTGGAATGATGCAGACTGCCTGGTTGGGGTCCCCGAGACTAAAGGAATCAATGGTTGAGCACACTTGATGAAATGACTGAAAATCGGTCACGGTCACAATGGCGCAGATGTGTTCACTCATTGATATCTTCCAAAGCTTGAATATTTTCTCCAGTCTTCGTCTTCACATTGTTTGTTCTCTCACACTATTTTATCTACTTTGATATCACTCCTTTTCTGTTAATCTGTTGTATGTGTACTACTGTGAAATGTGGAAACTTGAGTTGATGCACTCATGTGCAAAGTTCTACGTTGATTTTGTCAGTCAGTTTTATTGTTCAGAATTGTTCATTATTAAGTTTAGTAAAAGAATCAATGACAAAGAGTATGCTAATTTTCTTCTTTAGTTTCCTGATGAATGTTTTTTCCCGTCAAAAATAATGGTAAATTCATTAGCTTATCACATTGCAGTACGATGATATCTATGTTAAATTCAGACATATGTGAACAAGAAATCACATCTGAATTGCATAACTGAGTCACGATTAGGTATGGAATTCTAACCATCAAACAAAAATCTTTCAAATACTTGCTTTTTTCAATAATGAAGAGTTTTGAACATTTTATCCATTCGATAAATTGTAAAGGAAAAAGAGAAGAAAGTTTTTCAGAAAATATTGAACTTACTATGCTTCAAAATCCTGCATCAGTTTCACAATGATGGAGATTATGTTGCTTATAAGAATATTCTAACTAAGGGAAATAACTGAGACAGTTAATTTTCTAGGAGGCAATTCATGAAGGTTGCTAATGAATATGAGATTTAAGAGAAGATTACGGAGTCCGTCATCATCCTCTCGGTCAGCATCATTATAGAGTCACGGATTACTGCATAGTAGTTCAGATTACCACACATCGTCACATCAGCACATCAAGCATCAAACAACAAGATGAAGTAGAAAAATTCCCACAACAAATGATATTCTTTTCCGTAACTTCGTCCGACTCAATAGTTATATGTACATATTGCTGATACATATTTCCTCAATATGCACATGTAACTGTAGAACCAAAAGAAGAGGTTACCGAAAAGAATATTCCTTGTCAACTCAAAGGAAAAGCGTCCAAAAGTAGTAGGAAGTAGTAAAACTGAAGAAGAAGTAATCAGTAAACGCTGAATTTAGTATAGCGATTAGGATTATGTTAATGTGCGGATGCATCTGTACCGTTGACATCCATTCTGAGCAATGTCACATATAGTCTCTAATCACTGGTTTCTATTGTCGAGCATACTCCAAATGGCCAGTCTGCATCACCCTACATTGCTCAGACCAACAGTCAAGGAGGTCATATACTAATGCTGTGTTTTAGTCTAGCCGCCGTGAGCCTTAGCTAACATTGCATGGCAGGGTAGACAGTGACTAGGTATGCGTAACACATGTCCACCCATTTTAGTCGATGAAGGTTAGCGACCTTATCAACTGACTTCTCTCTTCTCTCTAAAACTCTACATCTGATATCTGCGTTGCTCACGTGTTGACACCATGACACATGACACGCATTACGAAGGCAACGTTGGTCAAACTCTTGAGGCCCTCTCATGTCCTCTACCTTCAGTGGCTATTTTTCACAGCCATACAGTAGAACAGAGTGAACTGCAGTACAGCACACTAGACCCTTCGTAGGCAGTCGGACACCTTTATATCCATGCAGAGGTTTCGTCGACCACTGGCCAACGCATCAGGGTTGATCCGACTTCCCAGGTAAATGAAGCACTCAGCATACTCAGTCACTTGTTTGATCGGGGATCCCTGAAGAATATTTACGAGACAAACATTTGCATTTGAGTTGCGAGAAACGCGTCTCGAACATTTTTAAATTCCTACTCACTCAAAGTGTTTAGGAGACCCTCCATCCTGTTAACAACGTCTACTCTGCCAGTAAATCGCACAGCCAACCTTGACTACTATTTTCACCAACTACTGACTTTTTTGTTCTAAAGAACTGTCTACTGTTGCCAATTCCTGAAGCCTTTTCCATCTCTTTAGCCTTCGCTATCTCCCACTATCAAGAATATTGCATAGAGACTTTTTCAGTCTACACTCGGGCTTCATTCGCTTTTTATTGAACATGGAGCCTGTAGGGGTGCGTTCGTTTGCATTCGTCAATTCAGTAGAAGCTGTTGAGATCCGCTGACTCTTTCCAGCCTTTCTCTGACAGTCCATTACAGTATTCAACGCTCCTCTTACAGAAGGCTGCAGATGGCTTCAGGCTTCCTCCAGATAAGTGATATTGTTCCATTCCGATACATGTCGTGCCAATTTCGCACTGAAAGCGGCCTTACTGCTCTCATTATCTACCTGCATTAGCAGTAATCTAGTTATCATAGTTTTTCTAAATTGATTTAGGCGCAGATATATACGTGTTTGGACCAACGTATGGTCGCTGTACAAGCACGCGCTCCAGAGGGATCGGCAGCTTCCCACCGACCCATTCTAGTGACAACTGCCTACAATGTGTTCTATTTCTCTTTACCTCTGAGTTGGGCTCGCTGGATGCCGCGTCCGATAATGCCTTACTTTAGGTCTGAAGTTTGTGCTGGATAGAAATAAATGGTTATCTGAGCACAGTTGTAGCAGACAATCACTATTATTTGTTCTTTCAGATGAGAGTCTGAAGGTACTAAGTGAGTGCATCTCTACCTGACTCAGACTAGCTAACTCTGTATTGAAATAACCTACAACAGCTACCAATCATGAGCACTTGATTTACAGTAGGATGTTAGACAGTTTTCAGAAGAACTCATCCTTCACTTCATCTGAGCTAGAGTTAGTGGGTGAGCAAGGAGACATAACAATGAGACAACAGAGGTTTTCACTGTTCTTTTCACTTTTCACTGTGATGTGGATTCTGATGGCTCATACTTAGGTGAATATCAAGTTGGATACAGCTAAGCAGTGAACGTTCTACCTCAGTAGCTAATCCTATAGGTACATCTGAAACACTGAGAGATCTAGCCATCTAATCTCAAGAAACTCCTAGGATGAATTTTGCGGATTCAGCATATTGACCAGGTGAGGTTAGATGAATAACTGCGTTTGGATACTGCATGCGTGTTTCACAAACGCAGCACGCATCCATGAACCGAGTTGCTAGAGTTTTGGCAATTGAAGCTCGTTGGCCGATTCGACAGAGGGTGTGGAAATCAGAAGCCCTAATGAGTAGTTTGAGGAGCGGTTTCAAAGGACTAGTGATGCTGTCGTGTGAACTCAGTTCGTTTTCATGAACTGAAGGACTGGAAGTAATTAAAGATGATGCAGCTTTTGTGAGTGAAAGACGTGAAGGAATATTACTGCTTAAGGATGTGGAAGGTGGACAGTTATTTGAGGGAACCTGAAGGTTGAAATAATTGTAAGGGTGGTTGGGACTTTCTCGCCGCTTACATCGTGGAAGGCAATGAATTCTTGAGATACCTGAAAAAGGACATCTGCTTGAGGCAGGTCACACATGTTCTTTTTAGAGGTTTGAGATGTAAGCTTTTCGGTTTCCACTCCAAATGTGAACCCATATCGCTAGCGCCGGCATGCTGTGGGGTAGAGAGGAGTAATCTACTTTTTGGGTTGACCTTATCTCACCTCCCACCCCATAGGAAGTACAGCATCAGTGTGATCATCCAGCGGAACTGCCTTACTGTTGTTACACTGCTATCCGGTTAACAGCATGACTTCACCCTCAGACCCCTACTAAAGCACAGCAATTTACACCATACTGGTAACTTTTTAAAAATCTAACCAATGTCCAACAGACGTTTTGCGTATACCAGGATTTCGAGGAAACAAGCATTCCAGTGAGTGCAGCTTGTTGGGTCATAGTGATATGCCAGCCCAACCACCAAGATAAGGTAGCAGTTGTCTGTTGACGGTTAAGGATTTATAAAGAGAAGTACAGAGTAGAAAATATTAGTAACTTTTACTGGTTCAGAGGTTATATTACTCATGGGATAACTTTTGAATGCAAGAATAATAAGAAGGATTCCACATTCAGAGTAATGAAAGAAATTAAGAAGTTGAATTTAGGCATGGTGATAAAATGACATTTGGTTCTGAAATAAAATAAAACTGCATTGAATACAGTGTTTCTGTAGAAGTGAAGAATCTATGAAGTCATTTGATAGCAATCGTGACTCAATTCAAATGTTATCAGTGGCTTCAAAAGCTTTGCCAGGAGAACTATTCCTAGTACTTTCGATACTTTTGGTCCTGTAAAGGCTTGATCAATACAAACCTAGTCCTCTGTTTGCTTCCCAATCCCATATTTGATTTTATTCTTACAATCTTTATTCATTCTACGAGTTGCACAACCCCTGAACTAGTTTGGAATTACTTTGCTTTCATAGGTGAGCTAGGCAGATGACCAAGGTAAGGAAAGAGGTTGAACATATTCCTTTTGAACACACAAACTTGGGTTATGATATATTTATTTGTATTTATTTTTCTCTTGGGTTCCCAATGGAACATAGGGCTTCAGTAGCATGTCTCCATTCCAATCTCTTATCTGCAAACTCTTCAACCTGGCTCCACGACACCCCACAACCTCTCATCTCCTCCTCGCACCATCTCCTCCATGTCACCCTCACCTCCAACGCCAAACTCGTCACTTCCCCTTTGGATTCCACTCGACCACCTGGCCTGACGCATAATGTCCCCAGTCGGCATTCTCAGTGTATGCCCAATCCAATCCATCTACACTTACTTCCACTGCATATTTGTTCACCGATAGCTTCTTGGTTGGTTCGTCACCAGCCAGTTCAGTCAGTTCCTTGTTGCTTATTCTTATTATTCTGGCAATCCATCTGAGATTCAGTAACGAGCGTGAGTAGGCGGCAGTTGTTGATGAATGTCTGTAGTTTGTTGGAAATGCTTTTCGTAACGCACCAAGTCTCTGAACCATACAGGAACACTGACTTGACTGGGTTAGTGTTGAAAATCCGAATCTTGTTCAGGCTTTGTGCTGAGTGGAGTGCAGAAGATCTCCACACTGGTTTCAGGTTAATGAACGCCTGTCTTGCTTTTCCGATTCTGACTTTGACATCCTCGTCTGTGCCTGTGTCGCCTGTAGTTGAAACAGTTCTTCCTAGATAGGTGAGGGAGGTTACTTCCTTTAAGTTTCTCCCATTCATGGTGATTGGAGTTTGTTGTTGTTGTTGTTGGTGGTGGTGGTGTTGGTTGGGTATCTTCATCACCCCTGTTTTCTATATATTCACTTGAAGTCCCGTCTTCCTTCGCTACCTCGCCTCGCTTCGCCTCATCTGTCAACTTGTTAGTTTTTGCCTGTAGATCTTCAAGTTTGTGTGACATTATACACAAGTCATCATTGGCGAAATCCAAATCTTCTAGGTTCTTTTCCGTGGTCCAGCCAATGTGTGCCCCTCTTCTTGCTCCTCACTGTTTGTTACATGATCCAGTCCCGTCAACCACAATCAGGGATATCATGAGTGATAGTTGACAGCCTTGTTTTGCTCCTATCTTCACTTGAAAAGCATCACTGAGCTTCCCATTGTGAATTACTTGGCATATGGTGTCTTTATATAGCTGCCGAATGAGATTGGTAAAAGTTTGTGGCACTAAAACCGTAGTGTTGAGGCAACTGCCAAATTACTTGTCGGTCGACGCTATCGAAGGCCTTTTCAAAGTCGATGAGTTGAGTGAGGTGTAGAGTTGACTGCTATTCTATACTCTGTTGTATGATGATGCGTAGTGTAGCGTTGTGATTTGGTCCGCACATGATTTGTACTTCCTGAATCGAGGCAGCCAGGCAGCCAGCCTGTTCCGGTGGTAGTTTTGAATCCAGTGCATCCTTTAGTCTCTCCAGGATGATGCGGCTTAATATTTTGCTTGCTCCGGGTGGACAGGAGCCTGATTCCACGCCAGTTCTTGCAAACACTTAGGTTTCGCTTATTCAGAAGTTTGACAAGGTAGGCCTTCTTCCAATCATTGGGCAGCTACCTTTCCCTCCTTCCTTCCTTCCAGACCTTCTGCAATAGTGGTGTGGTGTGAGCATGTCCGCTGTTGTCTGCAGCTACTCTCAGTGCTTCTGACGGAATTTCATCTGGTCCTGCTGCTTTCCCAGATTTCAGTAGCTTTATGGTGTTCAGGACTTCGACTTTGGTCTGAGGGCTTGAGTTCACTGGTAGTTCTGTGAGTAGGCTGCAGGTGGTGGTCGATTCAAGGGCATTTTGAAGTGGTCAGCCCATTGTTTCTTTTCTTCCCCCTATTTGGTAACGAGGTTTCCTTCAGTATCTTCCTTTGGTTTCGTCTGTGTTGATCTCTTTCCAGATAGTAACTTGGTTATTTGATACAATGTTGTCAGGTCTCTGTCTCTCCTACCAGGAGCCTGTTCTGCTTCACTTGCCAGTGTGTCGTAGAATTGTCGTTTGTCTTTGCACGCACTCTTCTTCACTCCTTTGTCCAAGCAGTGTTTTATAGGTTTTACTCAGTTCCTCCTCTTGTCGTTCATCACTGCACTTCACTGGCTCATCTTCGTCTTCATCATCTTCCTCTCCCTCCTCCATCAGCTTCCATGTGTCCGTCGAGATCCATTCCCTGTCCTGTCTTCTTTCTCCTTCCTTCCTAACAAGGTCATACAGGTTCCCTTCCACATAGCTTTCAAAGAGTTCTAGTGTTCTTCTACACAGGTTTCTTCAGGGATGCTGCTCGATATCTCCCATTTTGTCTTGATGGCTGACGTCACAGATTTCCTTTGTAGTTTCGTCCATCAGTTTGTGTTCTGGGTGTTGAACTTGAACTGTGGTCTATCACCAACATCCTTGAAGGCTTTCAACTTGATTTTGAAGGCAGTTTGCTTGCACTAGATAGTGTTCTGAACCTACACCTGCTCCTCTTCTTGATCTTGTTTGTATCCAATGGACTGCCTCTCCACTTTCTTCACGTTCAGAGGAAGTCGATCTGATTTTTAGTGTGTCCTGGTGTTTGGTGAAATCCATGTCACTGCCTTGTGAATATCCTTGTGTTTGTACACAGTGCCTCCAATCACCAAATCGTTGAATGAGCAGAATTCTGCAAACAATTCTGCATTCTTGTTCATTTCAACGAGCGCTTCTCGACCCATGGTTAGTTCTGTTCCTGTGTTGTCCGCTCCCAGTTTGGCATTAAAGCATGTCGCCCATTAGAATTTTGATATCGCCAACTGAGGTCTTGTCCAGGGTTGATTGAAATTGTCTACAGAATTCCTCCTTCTTCTCTTCATCTGCATTATTTGTAGGTGCATAGCATTATATGGTTGTGACTTTCTTTCCTTTTGAGTTGAGCCTTGCTGTTATGATCCTGGAGGAGATTGGTTCCCACTGTATGAGAGAGACAGCCTTCAATGCTCTTGGGGACATCATGATAGCCACTCCCTCAGTGTGCTCGTGGTTTTCGTCTGGGTGACAGTGTCGATGTAGATTATTGATTCTCCAGATGACAGTTTGTAGAGTCCACTTCCATTCCATCTACTTTCGCAAATTCCCAGCCTGGCACTTCAATGTGATACCTTCTCATCTCGTTTGCAAACTGGACTGCCTTGCTGGGTTCAAACCTTGTGCGGACATTCCATGTCCCGACGTTTACTTTCGCTTTCATCGAGGCAGAGAAGACACATTGACCCGGCCGATTGGCTTCCCGAAGGCTTTCACCAACCGGCGTCATTTCGCCTCTCCGATTCCAGCGAGGAATAAGCTTGTTTTTATTTCCATATTTTGTTTGTGCTTTGAAGTTTCTCTAGCGGTTGGTAGGCTGAATTCCGATGGCTTCTGTTGTATGTAAAAGACGAACTCGTAGGGCATGAATGATATTAGAAGAAATGGCATAGATTAGTGTGAAGACATTATAAATATTAACTAAGTGACCGGTGTCAATCATATTAGAGAGTACTAAACTTCGTATAGATCTTGTTTACCCCATAACTAACCACGAAAGATGGTGTTCAGTGATTCGACAACGGATTTGTATAACTATACTCCCAATCTTACTGGCTCCACAGGTACAGGTGATCAGTTTTTCGGATCAAATTCAGTTTCTTTATTGGTTCGATGGGTCAACTGATTAATGATTTTATTCTTTTTACTGTCCACTAGAATCAAGCCGTTATTCACATTTTCTTATCAGCAATTTTGCGCAAAGCACTCGTAAAACTATTAGGTGAAGTAAATGAACAATTTATCTATTTGTAATTTATTACCGAATTACTCGACAAGATAGTTGTGTATATCAGCTAAACATTTTACTCAATAGTCTTTACAAAATTCTATTATACCTTTGTATTTTTTAGTAAAGTATATTCGTATAGACTTTTTATTAAAAGATGTGATGTAGAGAAACGATAACTGCCTAACAAATAAGATAAAATGAATTAAGTTACTTCTAACCAGTCTTTAAGATAGGTAGATAGGTGGGTAGAGAGGGAGAGAGAGAACATTCATAAATTACAGGGAAGAAAATTGTAAGACAGTGCGGTTCGATATCGAGAAAATCGTTGGTTGTTACAGAGTTAATCGTCATTATTCCAGTTGTAAGCCTACCTATCCTACTCCACGCATTCCCGTGCTCAGTTAAAAAAAACTCAACGAACGCACTGATATGATCAAAAAGAAAATATATGGGAATAAGAAAACCTGGCTTATTAGATTATTTATTACGCTGCATAGTGAAATTATTTATTCTGAAGAAATGATTAATTATACAACGAATCAGTTGTTAAACGACTGAATCGTTAGTGTTCTCAAGTTAGTTTCATTCTTGTAGACAACTTTGCCTACAACTGAAAAAAATCTGTTTGGATCATGAATTGACAGTAATAGCAGTACGTATCCAAGACTCCACCTTGGCAGGGATCGAATCCAGGACCTTTCTTTTCAGTGGTGAACACGTTACTATTGAGTCATTTGTTAGGAATTCAATGGTTCACAGTTTCTTACTTCTGTCAATTCATATTATAGCACCACCTCATATGGTTCTCCAGTTGATTTCGCTTCGTGATGAATACCAATCTGAAATCAATGATCTCTTTACAAACTTCCAGACTGAACTGTGTTCCTCGGGTGTCTCACAACACTGAAAATTCTATTCAAGTTAGTTCAAAACAGATATTCACTGCTTGCAGTTTTACCGTGGTTTGATGAAAAGTTTTATCAACCAGAGAAAAACACGTCTTCACATCAACCACTTGCCAATAAAGTACTAGGATGAGCTATAATAATAATAATAATAATAATAGTGTATATATTCCTCTGAAAATTTTCAGATATGAGCATGTAGAAATAACTTCAGTTTAAGAACATGATTTAATGTTGTTATGATACTTGAAATTTCCCGCTGCTGTATAGGGCCGACTTGCTCCACCTCTGTTGATAGATGGGCTCCTTTGAGGATGTCTTGGTACCGCTGATTATTCATCATGTTATATTGATCTCGGTGACTAGCAAAGGGATCCAGGACGTGCGTTTCATCCTATTTGGAACTCGTCAGCCGGATGTACCTGCACCCCACTGCTAAGTGATGTTGTCCCCACTGAGGCTCAAACTCAGTCGCAAGTAAAACGAAACACTCGTCCTGGATTCCTCTGCTAGTCACCGAGATCAATATGACATGATCTAATTCTACAAATAAATGAATAGCATGATATTTCCTAGGGATGATAACTTTGGTATGAAGATAACCTGGATCTAATTGTCATTTTTTTAATTATTGAACGCAAGAGTCTCACTTCATGGGAATAGATATCATCAGTGTACTTGTTATCGCTGTTAATGGATTGTGAGACAAATAAATATGAAGAAGATATTCGACAGGTATTCATGGACTACGAGACACAAAAGTATGAAACTAGTCTTATATGTATCAAGTTTCATGAAGACGGATAGATAATATTTAGTATTTTTGTGAATGGGATCACAAGTGCACTGAGGATTTAGTCAAGCTGTGTGAGTATGACCAATGTTTGAATATACTGGCGAAATTCTTCCGAAGGTGATTCAAATTCATTGAAGAATGCTTCACCATTAATACTCGACCAAGATAGGATGAAAAATTTATGAGAACTTCAGGTGATGGAATCAGTGAAATCCACTTTTACAGGAGTAAACCTTGGGAACCGTGGTAAATTGTAATCACATTTTAGTCGGTTAGTTAGAAATGTCATTCGGTGAAAGAACAGTATCATCTACCGCATAACATTTTGGATATAATTTATTGTCGATATTCGTATCAGGTAACTCTACAACTTTGAGAGAATTCTAGTTTTATCTCCTTCTCTGCCATAAAGGTAGTAGAATTTTCCATACATCAGGGATAAGTGCAGAATGTGTGTGTATATATATATTTTGTGTTGATTTGATCAACAAAGATTCGGTTACCAATCTCTCCCTCCATTCAACTAGGCTAATTTTTAATACTGTCGATCTATCTTACCGTATTTTTAGTTGCATGTATTTGTGTGAATAGCTATAGCCTAGTGCTTCTCAAAAATTATTATCTTATTAGGACCTACTAATCTTGATCTAGCTAAGTTTTATGCACCGTTATTTTTATTGACCCTGGTCGACTACAGTGACTTGTGTATTTGACCTAGCAGTTATTGCAAAGGACTTGGTACACGAAATTAGTTTGCTTGATTAGAACAATAGGATCTTTTAAACTGCCAAGCTTGTTTCTAAAAGTTTGTTTGTTTAAAATGCCACTGTAATCCAAGCCTTATTGAAAATTCTTCGTAACGCGTCTGAATTGCATTTTTTGTACGGTAACACAGCGAAGGCTTTAAATTCTCTCTCAATTCTCTTACAATTACTAATGATATTGGTACAGTTTTAGTATTAACACCGGTGTTACTACTACAACTATTACTGCAAATATTTTTCTTACGATTTCTTACGAATTTATTTGCAAATTTAGGTGGCCAGTTATTGAGATAAAAGGTGTACTTGGTGTGCCTAATTTGTTATCATACATTTTAATTCCTACCAGTAAGCTTCTTGCCCTAACAATTGGGCAATTATATATACGTGCCTCAATTCAGATAGCGTGAGATGATATGAGGCCAGAAAGAAAAGAGGAGATAATTCAGTGAAGAAAATTCTTCTTCTTCGATGATATTATTTTCTAAAGCTATACAATCGTATATATATCACAAACATCTAACAGTCTATTATTGAACAAAAGTGTATAATTACATTATTAACCTAGTGCTCAAAATCCTTAACCAAGAATATAAAGTAGTTGAGTAATAATCTTTTGGACAGTAGAAATAACGAGAAAGGCAAGGAGTTTGACAAGGTGAAAATTGTTGTGGATATTGAGTGTCCACTTGAGAGATAGATGTAAAGAAGGTGAAGAATGAGCCAAGGGTCATAATGAAGGTAAAAGTAATAAACTACCTAATTGTGATGAAATCGAAAAATGTGAAAGCGTTAAAACCATGGTAAGATAAGAAATTGAACATAATGCTTTTGCACGCAGAGATCAGGTTTGATTTGACAGACTGTCATTGCTTCCGCTGTGCACAATTGTCGAAGGCGTACTCCATTTGACTTGATAAATGATATTGAAGGAGGATTCCAGTCCAGCTACATGACCAGATTTGATCAGATGTTGAAGAATTGAAGCCTTAATTAATTGATTTACCTTCTGCCCTTGACAGATATGCAGGATGGTACTCAGAGATACGTTTGGAAATAGCGTGCTTTATGAGGCCTATGTAACTAGCTGCACAGGAGCAAGTAAATTTGTAGACATACATTGAGGTGGCCCAAAGTGGCAACTTGTCCTTAGCGTACCATGGAACCAGTTGCTGACTGGAGAAGCTGATCTGTAGCTTTGCAGAGAAGAATGTTTTCTTCGCAGATCTGAACAGCCGGTTCTTCAGGATCTCTGCTGCCGTATTACCTTTCAAACCAAAGTTCACAAGCAAGGTCTTCTTTGGAACTGTAAGTACTTGCTCCGTATTTCGATTTACTTTCTAGTTCTTCTCAATAAATCTGGATGGATATCCATTTTGCATGGGGATCTTCCGTAGTTTGTCTAATTCAGCGTCGATAGTACCACTCGTGCAGACTCTTCTGGTTCTCGAAGATAAAGAATGGATCAGATTCCTTTTCCTGCTAAGAGGCACCCAGCTATAGGAATTCAGATACTGTTCATTTCATGTAGGCTTCCTATAAATTGATCTCTGGAGAGGACCATCTGGTCTCCGTTTCAATAAGATATAGAGAAAATGGAACTCTGAGTTCTCTTCAAATTCTGATGTGAAGTTGATCGATGGGTGACAATCATTGTACTTTTTAACTGCAGTCTCAATATCTGTGTACTAATCATATATGATGAATGTGTCATCCATATATCCTTTATATGGTTAGAAACTATCAATTGTTGAACGCAGCACACTATTCTCTAGGTTCGCCATAAGGCAGTCAGTCAAATGGTGACCCCATAGCAACCCCGTTGTTATTGAATTTGAATTGTACGTTGAAAGTATATCTTAGAAGTAATTCCTTTAGATAGTAGTTTGTGATACTTACACGAAAATTATTATCTTCGATGAAATAACAGAAAACAGATAGTTTCCGTGAATGGGATATTGGTGAAGAGCAAGACCATATCCAGAGAAATCATTCACTTATCGGGTACATTGACATTATTGATTGAATCGACAAAGTCGAAGGAATCCAATAAGCTATGCGCATTCAGCTGTTTTCTGACTGACTTGAGGACGTCTGAAAATCACTTGGAGATAGAATGGTAAGGTGAATTGTTCATGTTCAAAATTGGACGAAGAGGAAGATCTTCGTTGTATAGTTTCGGGAGACCATATAAGCGAGGAGTAACATAACCAGCAGGTCACAACTGATCGAATAGTTCGAGGCTGACAATAAACTCATTCTTCATTTTCTTCAGAAATTGGGTGAACTTTCGTTCAACGTGTTCTGCTCAAAATGCCGCCACTGAACAAATTGAACGAAAGCTCACTCAGATCCTGATGAAACTGGAAAATGAGTCTATTATTAGCCCAATAATTTTCACCTTGTCAAACTCCTTGCCTTTCTCGTTATTTCTACTGTCCAAAAGATTATTACTCAACTACTTTATATTCTTGGTTAAGGATTTTGAGCACTAGGTTAATAATGTAATTATACACTTTTGTTCAATAATAGACTGTTAGATGTTTGTGATATATATACGATTGTATAGCTTTAGAAAATAATATCATCGAAGAAGAAGAATTTTCTTCACTGAATTTTCTCTTCTTTTCTTTGACTCAATTAGCATGTTTCGTCGTGAAGTTACTGTTTAGATTTCAAATTGTCCCACTTTACGCATTATATCACTTCCTAAAGCTCTACAAAAGTATTTTTATACATCACAAACATGAAACCACTTACTATTGAGCAATAATGTTATATTGCTTCACGAATCTTGGGCTAAATGTTGAAAGCAAGACTGGTAATGAATTGCATAACAGCCTTTTAGACAACAGTAATAATGAGAAAGGCAAGAACTTTGATAAGGTGAAAATTGTTTGTAGAAGAGAATTGCGAATTTTGACTCTCCACTTGATAGATATTAGGAACGTGAAGAAATAAATAAGAGTCATACTGAGGTTGATAATAATAAACCAGTTAATTATAATAATATGGTTATTATTATTTATCCCTTTGATTCCCAGTGGGACATAGGGCTTCACTGGTACGTCTTCATTGCACTCTCTTCTCTGTAGTCTCCTCAACCTGGCTCCACCACTACCCACAAGCTTCCATTTCTTCCTCATGTCATCTCCTTCATGTCACCCTCACCTTTGACGCCCAACTCGTCGTTTCCCGTTTGGATTCCACTCAGGGGCTTAAACTGGCACTGGATGTCCCCAATCAGTCTTCTCAGTGTATGCCCAATCCAATCCATCTCCACTTTCTTCTGAATATTTGTTGGGCGATGGGTTCTTAGTTGGTTCGTTACCAGGCAGCCAGAGTGTGTTCCTTGTTGCTTATTCTTTCTGGCCATCTGATCGTCAGTATCAGTATCGAGTGGGCGTAGGAGATAGCTGTTGTTGATGTCTGTAGTTTGTTGGAAATGCTTCTCTTAACGCGCCAAGTTTCTGAACCATACAGAAGCACTGACATGACATTACTGTTGAAAATTCGGATCTTGTTCACGCTTTATGCTGGGCGCAGTGAAGTGCAGTGCAGTAGATCTCCACACTGATTTCAGATTAATGAGGGCCTGTGTTGCTGTCTTTCTGGTGATGGCTTTGACATCCTCATCTGTGCCACTGCCGCCTGTAGTTGAGACGATGGTGCTTTGCACAGGTAGGTGAAAGAGACAACTTCCTTCAGATTTCTCCCGTTGATGGTCATTGGTGCTTGTTGTTGTTGTTGGTTGGCTGTCTTCTCTACGGTCACTTGAAGTAAGTCCCATCTTCGCTGCCTTGCCGTGCCTCTTCTGCTAACTTGTTATTTTTGGCCTGTAGATCTTCAAGTTTGTGCGATGTTAGACATTAGACATATATCATCATCGGCGAGATACAAATCTTCCGGGGTCTTTTCATCGGTCCAGCTAGCGAATGCCCATCTTGCTCTCCACAGTTTTTGCATGATCCAGTCGAGTCCAGTCGACTAAAATCAGGAAGACGACCGGTTATAGTAGGCAGCAGCCTTGTTTTACTTATGTCTTCATTTCAAAGATGTCACTGAGCTTTCCATTGTGAATCACTTGTCATGTGGCGTCGTCATATAGCTATTGAATGAAATTGAAAGACATGAAAGTGTGAAGATCATGGTAAGATTGGATGTTGAACATATTTCTTCTGCACGTAGAAATTAAGCTTGAATTCGTGAATTGCAGGTGCTTCTGTCGTGCACATTTATCAAAAGCGTACTCCTTTTGAACTATTCCACCTGAAAATGCAAATGACACAGAAGGACGACTCCAGAGGAGCTCTACGTCCAAACTTGACCAAATGTTGAAGAATTGAACTGTTAATTGATTCATATTCTCTCTTCGACAACCATGCAGGATAGTGCTCAGGGATACTTATCCAAATTGTGTGCTTTGTGCGGTCTGTATAACTAGCTCCTTAGGAGCCGGTTAATTTATAGACACACACTGAGGTGGCTGAAGGTGTCAACTTGTCCTTGACACCATTTGGTGACTAGAGAAGCTGATCGGTAGCATGGCAGTGAAGAATTTTTTTCAACTATTTGGATAAATGATTCTTCAGGATTTTTGCTGCTGTATCCCTTTTGAAACCAGTGTTCATAGATAAAGTCTTCTTTTAGGCTTTGAGTTATTAATAAAACTCCGTTTGGCAGATTGTTTTTTTGATGTAACATGATGATGGAAAGTAAAATGAAACTTGAGGTCCGGCAAGTTTGCAGTCAGCAACACAAAATTGGTCCAGTCCTATAGGAGTTCAGTTGTATTCTAAATAGCTCAGTGGTAATTTTTTTTGACTATAGTACTGGATGAAACGGTTTACAATCTGACAGAGGAAATCATATCCATCACGGTTCCAGATATGCCTTACTGAGCTTCTTGCCTATTACCTCCAATCAACTATCATACAGTTTTCGAATATAAAAAAATATTTTAGTCCACTGAATTATGAACTTCTACACAGATAGATAAATAGGTCACCGAGTAGAAAGTCAATAACAGTTGAAGGCTGTCCATTGTTAGTATAAGAATTTTTGTTGTGTTTTGCCTATAACGATAGATTCAAACTATAAGCAAAGTTTAATAATTTGGGTGTAAAACGCTTTTATATCATTTTGAACTGATTTATGCATCACTGTGGCATTAAAAACTTTTATACTTGTACTGCTCCAATTAGTCAAACTGTACTCCTAACTTTCTGAATAACTGCTACTTTGTCATGGTGGTCACGTCTATTGATTACAATGACCCAATTGGCTATGCTAGCTGGAACGACTGTTACTCTAGGTTTGACTGGAACAGAAAGATCTATCACGTGGTTGTAAGACAAAAAGGGAGTTACTGTCTTAGATTAGGAAACCGGTTCTATGATGGTGGTTATCATATGCAGTCGTACTGCTAGCTACATGGGATCTCATTGAAGTAAGATTTCTTTCAAGAATAAATGGCATTCTATGTCGACTTAAGGTTTCTCACTAGCATTTTCGTGTATGACTGGATCATCGTGTAAATAGCGTGGAGGTTAAGAGTAGAATACTAGGCCTCGAATACACATCTGGAGTAATTCGTGAACCTTAACAAGGTGAGATGACTGGGATCTGTATTGGAAATACCAAGATACCACGACTTATTCGATGTGAGATCTTACTTGAATTAGGATTGGTTTAAAAGAATAAGGGTGACACTGGTTCATGAAGTCTTTTGCTGTTGACTTGAGTAGTGCAGGGAGTTTTTGACGGCATGCTTGGGGGTTTGGACACCAAAGGAACCAATGGTTAGAGACTCTGTTTGGTATGGTTCAACATCGACCACGAGCATTCTCATTAAGTTGCACCTGTTTATTTTCTCTCAACTCATTGCTGTTCCGCAAATTACTGCAACTTGAAATGATGCAGTTGTTTTTAATGGTTTGCGTTGATTTCTCTATCTTAGCTCGGTGGATTGCCGATCTCCGGTGAGGTTGAAAGTTACTTTTGCCTCAGACATAAATTAACCAACCAGTTAATAGAAATCAAGCAAATGGCTCACATACATGTAATGTCAATGGCAAATTGGTGAAATTCACAAGCGTTCACAGGGATCAAATTGTGAAAATTCACACTTTGGCAGTAGATGAGCTGAAGGCGTCATACTGGTGTGAAAAATTGACAGAATATTCAGTGCTGTAGATAAACATATTCTAATGCATCTGAGCATCAAACAGCCAAAATCGTATCAAGAACTCGGTCGTTATCAATTTGCACGGTATATGATATGATAAAGAAATTAGAAAAGGCATAAAAGTAATCAGTTAACAATATAATTCTGGTTTAATTTGGCTTGGAGTAACCCTTACAATTGGGAAGCTCAAGTTTGGTCTCTTTATCTAAGAAGAATAAGTAGATGAATTGTAGTTACGTTGTTTAGAAACTATAAGCATTGTAAATTTTATTGTCTAGTGAATGGTAGATAAGATTCATTACTTTTCATTCATAATGATCTTATGGCTACTTTATATAAGGCATGGATACTTCAATCCTAAAGGTCTCATCCCAATTCTGTAATAACTTCCCGCTTAGGTGTAGAAATCCACTGTGGAATTATCGCAATGTATAAAATTTGCTTGTTTTCCACCTTTTCAGACTAGAAAAGTTGAATAAACGTCCGTTTAAGGTTGTTTCTGAGTTATTTGATTATATTTAGGGTATGTTCAACTACGCATCTTGAGTAAGTACCTCTCACGTCTGTAATTTTTATAAGATGAGTTTAACTTCTTTTCGTTTACGATTCGATTACACTTAGATATTAATCGGCAAATCACTTGCAGTAAAGAAAATTTAAAACGAACATTGTGTCCAATGCACCATAAAAACTCTTCCTCAATGTGTGAAAGGAGATTTATTTAGTTGAAAACTGTCGCTAGCTTTATACCGACGCACATGATCAAGGTCAGACATTTATTAGATATAAAATGGCTTTTTAACTTTCCATCAGATCTTAAACAAACAACGACATAATGTTCGCATCTGTCTTTTTCAGAAAGACGAAGTAACTGTTAGTATTATCATACAAACAGAATTTTGTGCAGTGGAAACATTTGTCTGCAGACTTACTCTTTTTGACCCAGAAAGAGTAATGTACCATCTAGGAAAATCGTAGTTCACTTTAGGTTGCTGAAGTCGTCCGCAGGACAGGAGTAGAAGAACAAATCAATGAATACTGTATCAAGGTCTTGGTCTAGGCTCACTACTGCTTTGACTAAATTGTGTGCCGTTTTCAAAGGTTTTCACCTGACCTCAATAGTGTCTATTTTGTCTTTCACCTATAGTCTATAAATGTGTAGGGTGGATACCAACAAATGAAAAAAATTATGTATGTTATTTTACTAATCGCAATAATTGGAATGAGAGGAACACAGAATTCATTACTCTGACCACATTTTTTGATGAGTTGTATTCATCTTGATGACTGGCAGTGGAATCCAGGATGCGTGTTGCTTCATATTTGGGACTCGTCAGTTGGAAGTACATGCACCCCAGTGATTGTTGTTCTCGTGGAATTAAACGCTAAAGTGTTATGCACAAGACCACTGAGAGGCAGTTGCTGCCTCTTGATGAGTTCTTTAGAAAATTCTTCGACAAACTGAATGAATTGCAGATTTGTTTTTTCAAACTACCCAACAAGCCTATCGAACCGTCATAACTTTTGAGTAAGCAAAAACCTTCCATCGACTTCTCACATTTATTGTAAATAGTGACTTGGGAGTGGCTTCGGTTTTCAATGAGCTCATAACCTTGTAAATTTCTCATCTTCTTTAATGATGAACGACAACATTTTTTGTTGAAATTTATCATAAATTGCCATTCAGTAGTCTTCAGTTACTTCATAAGCTGTGAAGTTGCATTTTTCTTACGAATATGCGATATTACAGAATACTTCCAATGAAGTATAGTAAAAGAACTAAAATTAATAAGTGTGCATGACTAGTTGCTTTAGATTTGAACGTGATAAGTTCGATTTTGTTTGAAGTTAAGGCTGCAACACACCGCGAAAATCCTAAACTAGAATAAAACTGGTTTAAGGCATTTTTTAAACAGTTCATCTCATAGTTAAGTTTTTGAATTCTCCCATATAGCAGCTTTCCAGCTTTAATGTACACAGGAGTTCAGAACAATGTAAGTGTAGGTATTTACTCTCTTCAAGTATTCTGGAACCTTCAGGTCTGGCTATTTCTTTGCCTGTTGTACGTCCCTTTCAAGAAAAGTGCCTGGAAGCTCGGAGAATACTGGCAATCTGTTTCACCCGAAACCTATTTAGTGAATCTTTATTAGTCAGATGACAGGACTCAAAGATGTGTTATTTTAAGGTAGAAGATTGTATGATATATCAAAATCCAACCATGACTGAGACCTGCATAGACCAATCATCTTTCTTCTGTAAATGCATTTCAACTGAGGTGAATCACAATTTTCAATCAGTCATGTCCTAGACTAGCAGCTTAGTGGCGAAACTTTCTGGGAAATAGTTAAAAGGTTGTATTTTCACTTGTGCAAATCATTCGCAACGTGATAAAAGGGTAAGCTTATTTAAAAAAGAATAGGAAAGATTTCAATATTTGCAGAGATTACCACAGGAGGTGCTACAGTACTCCTTTCGAATGTTGTACACAAAGGACATGGTGAGGTTAATATCTTTCAATGTATCATTTTTTGTAGCTTCGAAGGTTGTCTTGTTCAAATAGAGACTATGGATACAACGTCTCACAGGTACTTAGTGTACTACCTCCTACCTCGTAAGCACAAGTGGGCTGCTGCTTACCGTCCACTAGGCATCCTTTTGGAACAAAATAACACCAACTTCGTCGAAACAACACATGTTACGTTGAAGCTGCATATGCCGACCATGAAAATGCCAGTACGTCGTGCAATACTAAGCCTCATACTGCGTAGCGGTTACTGGATTCAGGGGCGCATTCAGAAACTGTTGCGGGATCGCAACAATAAATGTGAGCTAGGTGGTCATATTATCTTCGCGTCCCAAGTCAGCAACCGAACGCCTGCTACATGTTCAATTATTAAAAGGAACATGTAAATTGCTGTTTCTACTGACAATCATGTAGAAGAATTCATTGCAAGAGACATCACAGGGGTATTCCAATTTCCCACAAACCCTGTAACGTGTCACTGCCGATTTCGTGTGGAGTACAACTTGCCATGCAGGCATATAGTTAAGTACTGCATGCAAAGAAATATCCCCTTAGAGGCAGTTAACGTTTCTCTCTGTTGGCTAGTGTGGGAGAATGAGCAGCACAATGTACCTGTGCAAAACTACATTCCACAATCAACTGCATCCTTCCTCCCATCTCGAGCCCAACTTTGGACGGCAGTCTTACCATTCTTCAACGATGAACAGCAATTCCGCACTGTCCTCCGGTTTGTACGAGGAATTTTAGATGGTAGGATACCCATTCCGATAGACTCAATTACAGAACATAGTTAAAAGGTTGACGTTTTTTACATGGTACACTTCTCCCCCCTAATTTATTTAGGGTGGAAGAAAGAAATTTGAAGTGGAAAATGATTGGCTGGTTCCTCTGTTTAGAAGTCAATATGTTTGTGTGGTCAAGGTACTTTCCTATTGGACTAGGACACTTCCTCGTAGGAATCTGATTAGTTGAGCTTGGATAACCTATCTGTATTTAGACTGGCTTATAAAACCATTACTTGTCACATAAATTCTGTTTTAAGGGATTAACCGCCTTCAGGTTACGATTAGATCCAAAATGAATTTAAAGTTTGTGGAGAATTTAATTCTGTAGTGACACTGTTGTATACTGTTTTAGGGAGCGTGTTTCACAATGAATTTAGTGTAATTGTTGTTATGATAATTGTAATTTCCCGTTGTTATACAGGGCTGAATTGCTCTACCTCTATTGGTATATGGGCTCCTATGCGGATACCTTGTTACTACTGCTGAGTCATGATGTAACGTTGATCCCGGTGACTAACAGAGGACTCCAGGACTGGTGTTTTTTTCTATTTGTTACTTGGGTTAGTGAAAAAGGCCGTGCCTGTTTAAGCGATGGGTATTGACTCTGATCCACCATGGGAACCACATCACTGACTGGGGTCTTGCTACATCCAGCTGACGAGTCCCGAGTAGGACGAAATGCGCGTCCTGGTAGTCGCCGAGATCAATATGTATTGAGTGTAATTTAATACTGTAAATGAGGTTTGCAGATAAATCTACATCTTGAATGTGTTAATCGAAAGTTTGCACATCGTGATAAGTTTTTATTTTGGTATTAATTGGAACACAATTACTGCCCGTGATTACACCAACAGTCGGAATATTTTCTTTATAATTTACTGAAATGAAAGCTTACCATTGTTTTCAAACTTTTCATTTGAAATGTTCTTATAATGTATTATTCTATTTGGCCATATACAATCTTTTCATCGATATATTTAAATCCTTGTAGGAATACACTTCTATATTGCATAAGGTGCATTTTTACGTGTATAATCCTGGCGTAGTATATTAGTACAAATAAACAAATATCTTGTATTAATGCTCAACGTTTCGATCTTGCTAGGAAGATCCTTTTCAAGAGTATGAATCTGACATTGGCAGGGATTACACAAGTAAAAATACACCTCATACAATGAATCATACTAACTTGGTGCTTAAGTTTTTTCAAACCATCCAGTCCATTGTTGGTCAGGATACCTTCAATATACTGGTAGCTGTAATTGTGAGGATAATCTTGGTGAGAAACTGATTACTCTGTTTTGGTAGTTCTGACCAACATCACGGTGGTCTTCGAAAACAAGTACTAACTGAGTAATCACGTTCATATAGGCCAACCTTACAAAGTATCTCCGTGTTTGCCTCGAAATTGTTACCATGTAGTCTGCACTACGAAACCTTTTATTGAGAGTCGATTTGTTACTCAAGTTGAAGTATGAGAGAGGGGAAACTATTTCATTTTAGTTGTGATTAATAGACAGTATTTCTTAAATTTCCTATGCTTCTAAGGAGTGGTACTGTATCGGAATTCTCGTTGTTATCGAATAACAGCAGTAAATTGGCTTATAAAAACTATGTGAGTATTTCATATTTCGTTCAGGATTTTACCTGAGGTTAGAATAGTCTACCTCTGGTAACATTTTGCTTTCAGCGTATACATTGAGTTCCGATGACTAGCATAAATAATGTTACTTGAAATTTTATGGCTGAAGATAATTCACTGAGGTCATTTAAAGCCATATTTTTTCAACAACCATCTCTCCATATGTTTCAATATTGGGATTAGTACTTTTAACTGATATGCATCAAGATTGAAGGCTACTACTCATAAGGATATTGCAAATAATTGAAGCAGCTTAGTAACCAAAATCTTCACGTTTTACAGTGATGATGGTGTTAACTAAGGTGTCAACACTGAAATAAATCTAGCCTCGTTTGATTACTTATTTAATCACCGTAGCGTATATGCGACGAAGCGATGTTTTAACCCAGTTGCTAAGATTTGCGAGCGTCGCTCAACATAGCATAGAAATTGAAAACATTTGTTTCCCGATACAAATTTAAAACAAGCAACAAGTGTGAAAAAAGCAGGATTTAATGAATTCATAAATTTCAGTAGTACTTGTCAGCTGGATACTTGATTATATATGCCGTTAAGCAATGGAAAAGAGCATACATACATACATATATAACTTAGACTGAGACGGATTTAGGTGTCAAATGGTAATCCAGAGGATGGAAATGGATATTCAAGATTGTTGACATAGGGATGAGAACTGATTCGTTTGAGCGTCGATCACGTCATTGAAAACAAGATAGTTAATAGTACTTATGCAGACCGAAAACAATGTGCATATTGAGATGAATAATAATGATAACATAGGCAATAGGTATAAGGTTAATTAGATGGAGTAAATCAGGGAAGGAAAACAAATATGAGATGAGTTATAATTAATAGTGAAGAGTAAATTAGAAAGATTAAATATGATTAGTATAGAAACTAAATGAATATGATCCATTTGAAATAATTTTCTTCCCTAGATTAATTTCGACGAAGTTGAGTAACCTAACGAAATATTGATGAGTTGTAACCAAAGTGCGTATTAGTCGTAGTTGTTAATATTTCGGAAATGAATAGAAATAAACATTTGGTGGCAGTGGGAGACATCTAGAAAAAATAGTTGCTAAGACTACTGAGAGTCGCCATTCTACAACTGTGCTCAGAAGAATACAGTGGGACGTGACATTATCTTTCAATGGGTGGGTATATACGCATCGACTTTTCAATTATTCTAACCATAGCTACATACTAGGCAGTTATCATTCTCCGTTCTGCACTTTTCAGCTATCTAATATTCTGTAATGCATTCATTCGGTCGATAAGTGAGGCAATAAAGTAAGAATAAACACTTCTTATTTATTTGAAAGAAAGAAAGAAGTCATTGAAATCACATTTTGAATGGCCCTGAGAAGGACCTTCGTTCTTACACTTTCCATCATGAGGTAAAACTTCACTTCTGGTGCAGTTTTCCTTCATCTGAAATGTAAAAGTGAAGTAGGTACAGCTGTGGGAGTAAAGGATGCAAGTTAGCTTTTTCTATGAGAATCCCTTTACTTATCATCGATATTACCTTCCTGCCAGAGATTGCCTCCACATGCAGGGCATTCTAAACAAAAGCTGCTTGAGTGTAGATCCCATGCGCAGAATATATAGAATGTTGCATGACAACGGCATGCTATCCATGTGCCGCCATAGGGAATGGAGGTTGGTGCATCGCTTAGGAAACATACCTCACAAACTCCCCTGTAGGTATAATCCTCCTCTTCGTTTACACCTACATGGCCGAACTCCTCAGAGTTCCGAGTGACCAACTCCATAGCCCCTCTTTGCTGGCTGACACTGGCGTCCAGGTCCATGGTTAAGCTATTGCCTGGGTGAGTAATGGCTGTAATAGGTGATTGTGAAACTGTTTCAAATGCAGTTAATGGTCTTCGAATATCTGCCGTCGTTGTCATACTCACAGCTGCAACCGTCAATTCCATTTCTTCTTCGGACCCACCTAAACACTGTTTCCTGCGAGATGCTCTGTAATTGAGTCTATCGGAATGGGTATCCTACCATCTAAAATTCCTCGTACAAACCGGAGGACAGTGCGGAATTGCTGTTCATCGTTGAAGAATGGTAAGACTGCCGTCCAAAGTTGGGCTCGAGATGGGAGGAAGGATGCAGTTGATTGTGGAATGTAGTTTTGCACAGGTACATTGTGCTGCTCATTCTCCCACACTAGCCAACAGAGAGAAACGTTAACTGCCTCTAAGGGGATATTTCTTTGCATGCAGTACTTAACTATATGCCTGCATGGCAAGTTGTACTCCACACGAAATCGGCAGTGACACGTTACAGGGTTTGTGGGAAATTGGAATACCCCTGTGATGTCTCTTGCAATGAATTCTTCTACATGATTGTCAGTAGAAACAGCAATTTACATGTTCCTTTTAATAATTGAACATGTAGCAGGCGTTCGGTTGCTGACTTGGGACGCGAAGATAATATGACCACCTAGCTCACATTTATTGTTGCGATCCCGCAACAGTTTCTGAATGCGCCCCTGAATCCAGTAACCGCTACGCAGTATGAGGCTTAGTATTGCACGACGTACTGGCATTTTCATGGTCGGCATATGCAGCTTCAACGTAACATGTGTTGTTTCGACGAAGTTGGTGTTATTTTGTTCCAAAAGGATGCCTAGTGGACGGTAAGCAGCAGCCCACTTGTGCTTACGAGGTAGGAGGTAGTACACTAAGTACCTGTGAGACGTTGTATCCATAGTCTCTATTTGAACAAGACAACCTTCGAAGCTACAAAAAATGATACATTGAAAGATATTAACCTCACCATGTCCTTTGTGTACAACATTCGAAAGGAGTACTGTAGCACCTCCTGTGGTAATCTCTGCAAATATTGAAATCTTTCCTATTCTTTTTTAAATAAGCTTACCCTTTTATCACGTTGCGAATGATGTGCACACGACACAGGAGGTGATGTGAGTTCCGAAAAACTTGGCATAATGCGGACGAAATTGTAGGATAATCATCTGGTATGAAAGCACACGCTGCGGCTTCTACTAATATTATTAAAAAACCTCAGAAATGCACCAATCAGTTCTTGTGTCTCACTGATTATGAAAGCGAAAGCTATGAGAATAGCCATGAAGTTGATGTCGATGGCTACCAACCCGTAGAGAAAAAGATTCTCATAATTGGTCTTGTATGTGTCATCGGTCCCAGTAGATCAAGACAGTTTTCAGCTACTTTCAGCTTATCGGCTGTAGCGAAAATAAAAGATTCAAGATCTCTACCCTCTGTGACAGAGAGGGATGCTGATCCACCTTGACTGATTATATGCGCCTGCAACTTTTCATAACTGCCTACAAAAACATCGTTACAAGGGAAATTTCAGTTGCCGGTCAAATTATACTTAGGGAAGAGGCGATAGCGCATATTGAACACATCTTGACTATTCAATCGTTTACCGTAGTGTGCATGAACGAAATCAACAACATTAAATGCAGCCTTTCCGGATATCAGCAGTGGCCTTATGCTCTCCAATTCAGCTCCTGTCAACTTCCGCTCCAACGAACTATTATCATAATGCAGTGAACTGCAGGGATGATTGTGAGTTAACAGCCACTGAGTAACGGTCCAGAATCCTTATAAGAATGTCGCGAGCACAAACGCCAGACAAGAACATTTCAGGGATATTCTATGAAGTAAATAATGAAAACAAACACAACTGACCTTCTTGTCACTACACCACCTATTGACCGGAGTTCACTAGCCTTATAGAAGACAACTTAACGTAAGCTGTTCGATCACCTTGCAAACGTGAATGTCGCACAACGTAGTGTGTGTACGTCTGTTTCTCATACTCCTTCAGGGCGACCCTCAAAGACTCTAAGGACGGAAACGCCGTGAGACAAAAACGCTCCATAAAAATCGATTCGTTTTCGGTTACAGTACCTTGGACGGTGTCGTCGCTCATCATGAAAAAGAAGTAGCCCATCCACAGTTTGCTCCTTTTCATAGTACCTTTGGATTTCGTGCAACCAATAACATGGGACATTTCATCGTCTGTTTTAATTGGACAACAGGTTACACAGGGAGTGAGGGGGAAGGAGCGGAAAATAGCAGTTCAAAAAATATTATTACCGTAGACCAAATGTATTTCCTAAAATATTTTAGCGTACACCTTTTCCGTCTAATTCAACATTCGGTTTATGCAAACTTTCACTATTTTTCTCCAGTTATAGATAGTGATTGCCTCTATCAATTAGCCAGTAAGGCAAATCTGAAGGCGCATACATCAGTGGTACAAAAAGAGTGACATTTATGCGCTTTGATGTACTCATCTTCAGAGGTTGGGACCAAAGACGATCGCAGTGCTTGAATAGTTTGAATGCCTGTTATTTCCTAGGTAGAGTTTAGAAAGATGATAACGGATGCGTTTAAGTTAATCAGTAATGAAGAAAAAAAATGTTTTTCAGAACCACAGGGCTCATATCATTAAATAGGCGAAAATCTGACTTTTAGATCCAGAATGCGATGGTTAATTATTTTCGATTGCCTCGGTAATATAACTTCCGCAATATGCATTTATACCTATTATGATTCATTACGCTGTTTCACATTTCGTTTACGGCTATTTCATTCCTGACTGAAAGTCGTTCAGTTTAAATCAAGGTTTGCATTTCTCTCTTAATCCCCGGGGAAGTCTCGCTCCATATTACATAGTCACTTATCGTCTTCACGATCCCAGAAATATCACTATAGTGAATTGAGAACCTTTTTTCAAAATTAGTCCTTTCAATCATGTTCAGCATCATTTTTTAACCAGCTGCTTCACACTCTTTCATGGAGACTTTACTGCAAAATTTATAATTAAGTTAATATTCATTCATTTTGAAAAAGTTTGCCTTTTTAGTTCTCACACATCTGAAAAGAATGTTACGAAATACCATGAACTGTTCTTGTTCCGTAAATTCAGTGATTCTTGCTACAGTCAAACTTGTTAAGCAAACAATGTGTATGATACCCTTGACAATTCTTAACAAACATATTAAGTCAACTCGACTTAATGGATTTCTTGGAGTTTTAACGCCTGTTCCATTCCATAACATATTTATCATCTTAAAATGACAGAGTTAGGACATGAAGGTGAAGAAATTATATTTTATTCCAAATTAGATACCATATCAAATGGCTGATGACATGGGTTCCATCCACTATGACTTCCCCTGAGTGTGTATGTGGCAACTATGATTTTAATTTCTTACATGAAATTAATTTACCCTTTGAGATTCTAGTCGTTCTACCTTAGCGTGCAGCAGATCATATACCCTTAGGGTCACTGTGTCGTAAATATATATATGGAACGAAATGCACTTCATTTGCATCAACTTTTGTCAATTAGTCACAAAATAGCACTGGTCAAGATAGCATTTTACAGAGATAAAGTATGTTCGAAAGATAATTGTATATTAGAGACACTTATCCCTGTAAAAGCCTTCAAGCTAACGTTAAGTATAAAGATTTACGAACTAACTCACAGAAAATGTTAGGAAAAATTCAACAAAATGAAAGTAAAACAAGTTAAAAAGAGTGTATATTCTTAACTGCAGCTTTAAGACTATGAAGATATGAAAGGAAGCATCAGAAGTGAACTTTACTTAACAGTGGTTGATCATCTCCCCCTAGCCAAGATTCTCGAACAGCGTGATTGAAGGAAATTTAAGGTTATAGAGGTTAAATTGTGATAAAAAGTCTCTTCCCCAGCTTTCAATGGACAAAACTTAAGGTCAATAGAAACACTGACTAGACATTCGCGTAACATGCGGATATTGTTCACTTCTTTATGAAGTTACCATTGAAGACATCATACATCGTGGTACGAAAATATGCACATCAAAATATCAAAGTTCAGAGAACATCAAACCACTATCACTGATGATGTTTGCTTACCATTGCAAGAAAGAAACTTTACTCCTCCTTTGTGAACAAAGAATTCTGGTCTCAAACATCTGATAGCTATGAGCGCAACAAAGTTGGCATGATGCAGATTATTTTGCATTTTGAATGGCTTGAAGAATTATGAGATGCCTAAAGTAATAAATCCTTATACTGGTTGAATGAACCGCCATTATCAAACTTATACTCTCGTTTCTGTCGATTCTTTAATTATGGACCGAACGCTAATTTTAAACCAGCTGGCTGCTCCATATTATTGTTTTGAGTACTGTCATTATTAACATCATCCGGATGCAATAACCATTTCTTCGGAAGAGAGTGTTCTGGGAGTGACTAGGTAGACGGTAAATGAGCAAACAGCTCTATGAATTTTTTAACTTTCATTACATCTGGGAGACTAATCAAGCATTTATCTATATAAAGCTACCGATCAGCGGAGCCCAAGAAAATTGAAAGTAAAGTCATTTGCAGTTGTTGTCAATTTAGTTCTCTACTAAGTCACAACAAATTTCCTGATGAGTTCAATAAAATAGCTCATCGTTGAACGTTTTACTTTTCACCAGTCAGATGATAGCCACATATTTAGTGGCCTATATAAATGTTCATGTATTCACCTATGCTCATTAATTGTGAATTACCCAAAAATTTCTCAACTGTCAATCTCCTGTCCCTACAGCTGATATACAACAGTTTTCGCCTGCTTTGGAATTTCATCCAAGTCGGAAGCTGACTGGCATGACAAGCTGGGAAATGAAACGATTATTTTTTGACATTGACAAACTATGATGTAAAACATCTGTGGTTAACAGACATTAATTGTCCCATTAAATAAGAGAACATTTCTTTCACAGGAAGTTAGATAGATAGTAAAAATCAAATGTATCATGTTGATGTGTACATTGCTGCAGATTATTCTTCTTGCTTCTGCCGAGTCCTGGAAAATAATGTAGGCTCCTTGAACCCTATGATTCGCAATATTTTTGCTACTGATTATTATTATTATTATTATTATTATTATTATTATTATTATTATTAGTCCCTTGGGTTCCTAGTGGAACATAGAGCTTCAGTAGCACGTCTCCATTTCATCCTGTTCTCTGAGATCTTCTGAACCTGGTCCCACGACAGCCCAGAAGCTCTCATTTCTTCCTCGCACGACCTCCTCCATGTCACCCTTGGACGTCCAACTCGTCGCTTCCCATCTGGGTTCCACTCGAGGGCCTGGCGTGTGATGTCCTCAGTCGGCCTTCTCAGTGCATGCCACTTCAATCCATCTCCACTTCCTCCTGCATATTTGTTGGGTGATAGGTTCTTGGTTGGTTCGTTCCCAGAGCTCCTTGTTGCTTATTCTTTCTGGCAATCCATCTGATCTTCAGTAGCGAGCCAGCGTAAGCAGTTGTTGATGAATGTCTGTAGTTTGTTGGAAATGCCTCTTGTAATGCACCAAGTCTCTGAACCATACAGGAGCACTGACTTGACTGGGTTGGTGTTGAAATTCCGGATCTTGTTCCGCATGCTGAGTGGAGTGCAGAAGATCTCCACACTGGTTTCAGGCTAATCAACGCCTGTCTTGCTTTTCCGATTCTGACTTTGACATCCTCGTCTGTGCCTGTGTCCCCTGTAGTTGAAACAGTGCTTCCTAGATAGGTGAAGGAGGTTACTTCCTTCAAGTTTCTCCCGTTGACGGTGACTGGAGTTTGTTGTTGTTGTTGGAGTTGGAGTTGTTGGTGCGGTATCTTCATCACTTCTGTCTTCTCTATATTCACCTGAAGTCCCGTCTTCGCTGCTCTGCCTCTTCTGTCAACTTTTTAGTTTTTGCCTGTAGATCTTCAAGTTTGTGTGACATTATACACAAGTCATCGGCGAAATCCATGTCTTCTAGGTTCTTTTCCGTCGTCCAGTGTATCCCCCTCTTCTCGCTGCCTACTGTTTGCTGCATGATCCAGTCCAGTCGACCACAATCAGGAATATCATGGGGGATAGTAGACAACCTTGTTTCACTCCTGTCTTCACTTCAAAGGCATCACTGAGCTTCCCATTGTGAATTACTTGGCTGGCATGTGGCATCTTCACATAGTTGTTGAATGAGGCGTATAAAGGTTTGAGGTATTCCGTAGTATTGAAGCAGTTGCCTGTCAACTCACCTCTCGGTCGACGCTGTCAAAGGCCTTCTCAAAGTCGATGAAGTTGAGGCAGAGAGCTGATTGCCATTCTATGCTCTGTTCTATGATGATGCGTAGTGTAGCGTTGCAATTTGGTCTGCACATGATTTGTACTTCCTGAAGCCTGCCTGTTCCGGTGGTAGTTTTGAATCCATTGCATCTTTAAGCCTCTCCAGGATGATGCGGCTTAATATTTTACTTGCTCCGGGTGGACAGGAGAGTGATTCCGCGCCAGTTCTTGCAAGCACTCAGGTCTCCCTTCTTCGGGAGTTTGACAAGGTAACCCTTCTTCCAATCAATAGGCAGGTACCTTCTCTTCCCTCCACACCTTCTGCAATAGTGGTGTGGTGTGAGCATGTCCGCTGTTGTCTCTGCATCTGTTCTCAGTGCTTCTGGCGGTATTCCATCTGGTCCTGCTGCTTTCCCGCATTTCAGTAGCTTTATGGCCTTCAGGACTTCCATTTTTGTTGGGGGATTTATGTTCACTTGTAATTCAGCGGCTGCAGGTGGTATTTCTGGACGAATTACAGGTGGTGGTCGATTCAAGAGCTTCCTGAAGTGGTCGGCCCATCGTTTCCTCTGTTTCCCTTCTTTTGTAGTTAAATTTCCTTCTTCATCTTTTATTGGTTTCATCTGTGTTGGTCTCTTCCCAGATAGCAACCTAGTTATTTGATACAATGTCGTCAGGTCTCTGTCTCTCTCACCTGCAGCCTGTTCTGCTTCACTTGCCAGTGTTTCGTAGAAGTGTCGTTTGTCTTTCCGTGCACTCTTCTTCACTTCTTTGTCCAGTGTATTGTTTTATACATTGTGCTCAGTTCCTCTTGTCGTTGAGCATCCTTGCACTGGTTTATCTTCTGCTTCACCCTCCTCATCTCCTCTATCAGCTTCCAGGTATCCATCGAGATCCATTCCTTGTCTTCTTTCTTCTTCCTTCCTAATACTGTTGTGCAGGTTCCTTTCCACATCTCTTTCAAAGACTTCCAGTGTTCTTCCACACAGGTTTCTTCACGGATGTTCCTCGATGTCTCCCATTTTGTCTTGATGGCTGCCGTGAAGATCTCCTTTGTAGTTTCATCCTTCAGTTTCCGAGTGTTGTACTTGAATTGAGGTCTATCACCAGCTTCCTTGAAGGCTTTTAACTTGATTTGGAAGGTAGGTTGCTTGCACTAGATAGTGGTCTGAACCTACATCTGCTCCTCTTCTTGACCTTGTGTCCAGTAGGCTGGCTGCGTCTCCATTTTCTTGAGATTGAGATAAAGTCGATTTGATTTTTAGTGTGTCCTGGTGTCTGGTGAAATCCATGTCGCTCGCTTTGTGGATATCCTTGTGCCTGAACACACTGCCTGCAATCACCAAATCGTTGAATGCACAGAATTCTGCAAACAATTCTCCATTCTCATTCATTTCGCCTAGCGCCTCTCGACCCATGGTTAGTTCTCTTCCCGTGTTGTCCGCTCCCAGTTTGGCATTAAAGCATGTCGCCCATTAGAATTTTGATATCGCCAACTGACGTCTTGTCCAGTGTTGATTGAAGTTGTCTGTAGAATTCCTCCTTTTTCTCTTGCTCTGCATTATTTGTAGGTGCGTGGCGTAGCATTGTATGATTGTGACCTTCCTTCCTTTTGAGTTGAATCTTGCTATCATGATCCTGATGCTGGAGGAGATTGGTTCCCACTGCATGAGAGCCTTCGATGCTGTTGGGGACATCATGATAGCCACTCCCTCAGTGTGCTCGTGGTTGTCGTCTGGGTGACAGTATCGGAGTAGATTATTGATTCTCCAGTTGACAGTTTGTAGAGTCCACTCCCATTCCATCTGCTTTCGCAAATCCCAAGCACTTCGATGTGATACCTTCTGATCTCCTTTGCAATCTGGTCTGCCTTACTGGGTTCAAACATCGTACGGACATTCCATGTCCCCACGTTTACTTTCGTTTTCATCGAGAGAAGACACATCGGCCCAGGCAATTGGCTTCCCGAAGGCTTTCACCAATTGGCGTCATTTCGCCTCTCCGATTCCAGCGGGGAATAAGTTTGTTTTCATTTTTTATATTTTGTTTGTGCTTTGCAGTTTGTTTAGCGGTTAGATTTGTTTTCCGGTGTAGGGTTGCTAGCCCTATGCCCAACCTTCCCTCTTTACCCGGGCTTAGGACCGGCTAGTAACTAGTAAACTAGTTAACCAGGCGAGGTTTTTGCTACTGATATTGCCTATTAAAAAGTAACTGACCTTACATTTTGTTTAATAAGGATTTATTCAAACCTCAGACTGAAGATTAGAAATCACGTTGTATTATAAGGCAATTCTCACAGCATAGAAACTTATTTATGCATCATAATTGATCATAAGGTTCATATATGTCATCCAGCATACAGTAAATGACCCTTTCTCTTAAAGTTTCAAAGCATGAAATGGTTTATTTCATTCAGCTTAAATCATGTGATTGTATTTAGCTATCTGTGTGTCTGACGATTGGTTAAACAAGTGAAATATCATTGAAAAATTGCACATTATCTAAAATTTCTCATGTTCTCTTCTCGTACACTCAAGGATATTTATTCAAACTCCAAAGATGCATATCAACACGTTTCCATGGAGCATAACTGATAATATTATTATCAAAATAATTTACAAGTAGTGGCCAGAGTGGAAGGTGATGAAATATCACCAGACTCTTCAATTTAATTACAGGCAACGTAGATCTTTTTCAAGTGAAGCTATTTGATCTGTTCAAATGAGATATAAGTTTTTGAAAAATACTCCCACGTATCGATTTCAGCTGAGAAGACTGACTGGGGACATTATACGTCAGTCCAGGTGGTCGAGTGGAACCCAGATGGGAAGTGACGAGTTTGGCGTTGGAGGTGAGGGTGACATGGAGGAGATGGTGTGAGTAAGAAATGAGAGGTTGTGGGGTGTCATGGAGCGAGGTTCAAGAGTTTGCAAGTAAGAGATTGGAATGGAGACGTGCTACTGAAGCCCTATGTTCCACTAGGAACCCAAGGGACAAATAATAAAAAATAATGATAATCGATTTCGGCTACTTATGTACCATTTGATTTTCGTTAGCTAAGTATCTGCATGTTTGATGATTAGGTAAGAGAGTAAAACATCATCGACAAATTGCACATTGTCTAAAATTTCTCATGTTTTCTCAAGATGAAATTTAGAGCAAGAAATTAAAGGATATAGGAGAAGCTTTATTTCTAGATAGTTTATTTTCTAAATTTCTCAAGTATTGAAGAAGTACACTTGAATAAGTTGAACTATTGTTGTGATCAATGATTGCATCACGAATTATAAGATATTCACTTCTTTAATAGTATCATTGTATAAGAAAGGGATGTCGAAAATTCTACGTACGAATCTCATTGAGGCTTGAATTAGTGTAACTTTGAATCCTATGAGTTCACTGAGATAAGCTTTGTCGACCTAACGATTAAGTTTAGCCAAACAGAAGAAATAATTTAGATTTATAAGTACTTTCCAATTACTGTGAGGTCAGATACGTAGGTCAAATTGGAAGAACGATGTCAGTCAGGCTAAAAGGACACGGGAACTTAGCTAAGTCGGGAGTGGTAGACCTTTATGAGGTGAGTAATCTAGAAAAAAATTAGGCTATATCTATCCATGCGATAAAGTGAAAACACAGCAGGGTTAAACAGAGTTGCAGTCCTGGAGGCTAACATAGTTAAGTGGAGAGAGTGGCAGGTCATTTTATCTCTGTTCTCCAGTGTAATCGGAATTATACAACATCAACTCCAAATGTATGGAAAATGTTGCTGTTAATTAAATCAAAGATTTAGAAACGATAGTACTAAGAGGAATCAGACGAACAAGTTGACTGATTAACTCAATGTGATTATGAGCCATTAATTCTGCTCGAAATGTCACCCGATAGATAATACTGTAACTCTGTATGCTTTATCCAGTAGACTGATCCATTATGGAACTAGTTTCGTGATTTTTCTTGAGCTCTCTCTTGAATTAAATATTTGACTGGAACTACTTAAGTGTTTAATAGTGTTTGTGTTTCTTAGTGAAACTTGTGGCTTCCTGCATTGCAACCAAATACAGTGAATCTATGTTTTCCTGCTCTAATCGTTGTTTCTTCTCCACAAAGTATGTGTTGGTCGCTATGACGATTAGGACATAAGAAGTATTTCCATCCGCTTAGAAACAATAAAACTGAACAAAACTGGGACGTATTTCCTGTGGAACGAATGAAGTATCACTCGTTGGATTCCTGCAAGTGAATTCGAAATTTAGTGGATCACATGCAATTCCAATACATCACTCAAGAAGATATAACAACTTCAGTGGTGTGTAATTTTTCTGCCACTGTAATGCCAAAAGTATTTTCTATCGAGATGTAATCTTTAAAGACAATTAAAGTACAAGAAAACTAATATTCACCAAAAAAGCGTTCACCAGTAAAATGTACAATTCCTCATAAGGTAAGTTTTATTAATATTATTATTATTTGTCCATTGGGTTCCCAATGGAACATAGGGCTTCAGTAGCACGTCTCCATTCCAATCTCTTACTTGCAAACTCTTGAACCTCGCTCCATGACACCCCACAACCTCTCATTTCTTACTCACACCATCTCCTCCATGTCACCCTCACCTCCAACGCCAAACTCGTCACTTCCCATCTGGGTTCCACTCGACCACCTGGCCTGACGCATAATGTCCCCAGTCGGCATTCTCAGTGTATGCCCAATCCAATCCATCTACACTTACTTCCACTGCATATTTGTTCACCGATAGCTTCTTGGTTGGTTCGTCACTAGCTAGTTCAGTCAGTTCCTTGTTGCTTATTCTTATTATTCTGTCAATCCATCTGAGATTCAGTAACGAGCGTGAGTAGGCGGCAGTTGTTGATGAATGTCTGTAGTTTGTTGGAAATGCTTTTCGTAACGCACCAAGTCTCTGAACCATACAGGAGCACTGACTTGACTGGGTTGGTGTTGAAAATCCAAATCTTGTTCAGGCTTTGTGCTGAGTGGAGTGCAGAAGATCTCCACACTGGTTTCAGGTTAATGAACGCCGTCTTGCTTTTCCGATTCTGACTTTGACATCCTCGTCTGTGCCTGTGTCGCCTGTAGTTGAAACAGTTCTTCCTAGATAGGTGAAGAAGGTTACTTCCTTTAAGTTTCTCCCATTCATGGTGATTGGAGTTTGTTGTTGTTGTTGTTGTTGGTGGTGGTGGTAGTGGTGGTGGTGGTGGTTGGGTATCTTCATCACCCCTGTTTTCTATATATTCACTTGAAGTCCCGTCTTCCTTCGCTACCTCGCCTCGCTTCGCCTCATCTGTCAACTTGTTAGTTTTTGCCTGTAGATCTTCAAGTTTGTGTGACATTATACACAAGTCATCATTGGCGAAATCCAAATCTTCTAGGTTCCTTTCCCCAGTCCAGCCAATGTGTGCCCCTCTTCTTGCTCCTCACTGTTTGTTACATGATCCAGTCCCGTCAACCACAATCAGGGATATCATGAGTGATAGTAGACAGCCTTGTTTTGCTCCTATCTTCACTTGAAAAGCATCACTGAGCTTCCCATTGTGAATTACTTGGCATATGGTGTCTTTATATAGCTGCCGAATGAGATTGGTAAAAGTTTGTGGCACTAAAACCGTAGTGTTGAGGCAACTGCCAAATTACTTGTAGGTCGACGCTATCGAAGGCCTTTTCAAAGTCGATGAAGTTGAGGTGAGGTGTAGAGTTGACTGCCATTCTATACTCTGTTGTATAATGATGCGTAGTGTAGCGTTGTGATTTGGTCCTCACATGATTTGTACTTCCTGAATCCAGGCAGCCAGCCAGCCTGTTCCGGTGGTAGTTTTGAATCCAGTGCATACTTTAGTCTCTCCAGGATGATGCGGCTTAATATTTTGCTTGCTCCGGGTGGACAGGAGCCTGATTCCACGCCAGTTCTTGCAAACACTTAGGTTTCGCTTATTCAGAAGTTTGACAAGGTAGGCCTTCTTCCAATCATTGGGCAGCTACCTTTCCCTCCTTCCTTCCTTCCAGACCTTCTGCAATAGTGGTGTGGTGTGAGCATGTCCGCTGTTGTCTGCAGCTACTCTCAGTGCTTCTGACGGAATTTCATCTGGTCCTGCTGCTTTCCCAGATTTCAGTAGCTTTATGGTATTCAGGACTTCGACTTTGGTCTGAGGGCTTGAGTTCACTGGTAGTTCTGTGAGTAGGCTGCAGGTGGTGGTCGATTCAAGGGCATTTTGAAGTGGTCAGCCCATTGTTTCCTTTCTTCCCCCTATTTGGTAACGAGGTTTCCTTCAGTATCTTCCTTTGGTTTCGTCTGTGTTATTCGATACAATGTTGTCAGGTCTCTGTCTCTCCTACCAGGAGCCTGTTCTGCTTCTTTTGCCAGTGTGTCGTAGAATTGTCGTTTGTCTTTGCACGCACTCTTCTTCACTCCTTTGTCCAAGCAGTGTTTTATAGGTTTTATTCAGTTCCTCCTCTTGTCGTTCATCACTGCACTTCACTGGCTCATCTTCATCTTCATCATCTTCCTCTCCCTCCTCCATCAGCTTCCATGTGTCCGTCGAGATCCATTCCCTGTCCTGTCTTCTTTCTCCTTCCTTCCTAACAAGGTCATACAGGTTCCCTTCCACATAGCTTTCAAAGAGTTCTAGTGTTCTTCTACACAGGTTTCTTCAGGGATGCTGCTCGATATCTCCCATTTTGTCTTGATGGCTGACGTCAGAGATTTCCTTTGTAGTTTCGTCCATCAGTTTGTGTTCTGGGTGTTGAACTTGAACTGTGGTCTATCACCAACATCCTTGAAGGCTTTCAACTTGATTTTGAAGGCAGTTTGCTTGCACTAGATAGTGTTCTGAACCTACACCTGCTCCTCTTCTTGATCTTGTTTGTATCCAATGGACTGCCTCTCCACTTTCTTCACGTTCAGAGGAAGTCGATCTGATTTTTAGTGTGTCCTGGTGTTTGGTGAAATCCATGTCACTGCCTTGTGAAAATCCTTGTGT
The DNA here is from genome assembly GCA_944470555.2 of Heterobilharzia americana. NCBI lineage: Eukaryota > Metazoa > Platyhelminthes > Trematoda > Strigeidida > Schistosomatidae > Heterobilharzia > Heterobilharzia americana. Next base: position 68,950,743 of record OX104127.1, on the reverse strand, counting down.
TTGTACACAGTGCCTCCAATCACCAAATCGTTGAATGAGCAGAATTCTGCAAACAATTCTGCATTCTTGTTCATTTCAACGAGCGCTTCTCGACCCATGGTTAGTTCTGTTCCTGTGTTGTCCGCTCCCAGTTTGGCATTAAAGCATGTCGCCCATTAGAATTTTGATGTCGCCAACTGAGGTCTTGTCCAGTGCAAAAATGACAGACCACCCGGGTTTTCACCCAGACCTTTCGGCCTGTAGTCCATTGTTCTACCACTGAGCTATAACCGCCCTACAACTTCTAAAAGTAACAAGATTCATAATTGCACATAGTTTACAACGCAAACTACACGGACTACATACACAACCTTATGAGACAGTGCAATATAAAATTGACTGCATATTAAGGAGGAAAAACCTATCAATTACCAGCTCATTTCATTCTTTTCTACTGTGTGATAATTATCAAGAAAGCGTGGTCCCTGATTCATACAAAAGCACCTTCAAATCTAAGTTTTGACTTTGAAAAATGTTTCCCATCATATGTTACTAAGTTAGAATTTACATTATTAGCTGAGATATATTGTTGTGAACTGACGACAGTTGGAAAAACATCAGGAAACTAGGCGCACTAGATAGCTGCTCTGTCCTAGTATGAGACTCTTCAGTGGTGCATACGCATGACCCCACTAGAGATCGTATTCAAGACCCTCGGGTTCTATGGTCAGTACATCACCATAGAACACTGGTCTACATTTCGTACTTCTGTCGGTTCACGATGCAGCGTGACCTCCATCCAATGTTGTTTTTGAGTGACTGTCTTCATGTCCAACTTGTTTGGCCCCATCGGTCACGACTTCTCACTGGAAAATTAAGAATAATCTCTCAGAGAAAGCTACTAATGGGCGCAGTATTGTGGGGTGCCATACTAGGACAAAACAGCTGTACAACGCCTCCAGATTTCCAATATTTCCCCAACTAATGTAAGTCCATAATGTATTCCAACCTGAAATCAACAAATCAATTCCCATAAACCTCCAAATTCAGATATATTATGCTTATACGTCCTAAATGTGTGCTTCTTTATTTGGCTTCCTTCCAATGATGTCTAATATCTTTTCTCCTATTGTGAACCTTTCAATCTGTTATAAATCCAATATAATTTATACCGTTTCTAGAAAATTCCTTCATTCTCCCACTACTGCATTTTCACTAGTTTCTACTACACTACGTCATTGTTATCATTTGTAGAAACATTTGTTTTCCTATCATCAGAATGATATTCTGATGTTGAAACAATCCTAGATTTGTTGATAGCTTATAAATAAAACAGATCCATATTTTTTCGCACGACATTCCGTTCTTATCTATCCTTCATTTCTAACAATTGGAATCTAATAGTTTGTATCATTTTTAATTTATTTATTTGTCATCTTATATCCATAAAGAAAGTGTTCTGAAGTTAGTTCAATTTCCCAATAGAACAGAATTTTATGAAAATTTAACTATTAAACATAATTCATTCATTTTAATCATTCTGTACCAAACTGAAAATCTCCAGAAAAGATTGTAAAAAAGAAAGATTTTAGTCGAGCAAATAAATGACATTTCAGTATCTCTGATCCCTTTTTCTTCTACTAATATTGAATGTCTGTATGCGGTTGAACTTTGAAAATGACAATCGATTTGAATTAAAAATGGTAATCATCGTAGTCATAATAGTTCAAATGTTCAATATTCAATACAATGAAGCATCACATTCAATGTTCAATGAGATTATCACAAAACTCATAAATACATAAATAAATTTTTTTTAAATGATAAAACCTTTTGGCACAGAAAAACATTTTATGTCAAATACTCTTCTAATTGTCGCACTCATATCTAATTCTCTTCACTGCTTATCTCTTTAAAACATGATTATCAAATTAGTTGTAAAGTAGGGAGTTTTGATGTTCATTTCATTTCAGACGATATTTAATCCATAATCTAGCCAAACTGAGTTATGATGATAATATCATTTATTTGCATAACAGTAATAATAATAGATGCTAGTTATAGAATGGACTGCATTCACTTATCACTTCATTTAAACAATCCACACGCAAATGTGTAACATGCATAGTTAGTGAATAATAAGAAATCAAAAAGACAAAAGATTGAAGAAAATTATGATAAAAAACACCTATCCAAATAATTAGCAGGATAGTTGATTTTTGTTGACGTCTTTAGTTATTTTATCTTTGTTCACATAGTTTGATTAAAACTTGTTGATGTTTATTTAAGAAATGTAAATATTTTGGAGAAAAAAGGTTTTTGAGTGACAAAGTCTGAGACGTCTTGGATGCAGAGTGATGATTGCGAAAAAGATGAAAACCTCAGTTGAATTAGGATCCAACTAAGCGTAAATCGAAACGACTTCTTATTAAATATATAAGTGAATAATATGAGTGGCTACAAACTACATACATACATCAGTAGATTTCGTTAGGAAGACTGGATGAATTGAAACGTCCAACGCGTATAACTCTGTATAAAATAAAACTCAACTGCTCAAAAATTTAGAAGGACAAAATGCAAATTTCTTCTGGTGAAAATTTATAAAATGTGGAGGCATACAACTAGCTGCTTCTCAGTCAGAAAACAATATCAGAAAACATGTCTTACGATGCACTTACAAACTGTGCCTCAACTAATATACAAGATAAAGAATAATAGGTAACATTGAAAATATATGAACCAGGTCACACAGAAATGAAAGAATATAAGAACGATGTCAACGAAACAAGACAAAAATACGTGAAGGAACTGGTTTAAGAGTGTTATACGTGGGGCGGTCACTCTACCTCTACTTTTGTCCTATTAACTCACTCTTCTGCTTCCCGCTCAACCGTTGATTGATGGACCAAGTTAAAAGCATGTCAAATCAAACCAGGTGTTTTATGCTTGCTATTCATGTATGTATGGTTTACCAAAAGTCCATATGTTAAATCATCCTCCCACTTCTCTGCTCCATCTCATACTTCATCGTTTCTATTAAGCGCTGATCTCCACAATATCGGAGTCACAGATACTAGGAATGAAGGAGTGTGAGAGGTTGTTTCTGTGGTGTGACCCATGGTTAGTGGGTTTTGTGGATGGTTCTGCACCACCTACACCGTGAATTACGTCTGCTGATTCAGAACAGAATGCTTTTGATACCGAAAGGCTTTTTGTCTCATCAACTTCCAAATTAATCTCCCACAGCTGGATAAATGAGGTTAACGCAACAAAATAATTGACACCATCTGAATATGCGAAGTCGGTTTTAAAGTAGGGAGAATTGAAATGGAAAAGCAGACTTTCAGATGTCTATTTGCAAGACTGGTCAGGTGACTTTCTCACAGATTCCGTTTGTGATTTCTGTCACTGACGCATAGGAACAGACAAATATAACTGTGAGTGACATGGAGAATGCGCTGGTTCATTTGACATTAGCTTAGGAAACATGTAATTCTGTGACAGAATACCAATCCACCTGTGAACACACTGGTTTCCAATTCTGTCCTCAGTATTTTACCCACCATATTTCAGATATCCCACCTCAGCTTTGAATGATTGGCGAACGAAACAGATTTCTCTTCTTGTATTGAGTGTTTAAGATATTCAGCATTAACATTCTTCTGTCCCTTGATGGGCTTCTTGGCACATCACTTCTGCTGACACCCCTTTAAATGAAGGCGAATTCCCTCTCTGAATGCCATCAATAGATGAGGACTCTCTAACTCTGTCTTATAGCCTTTGAACTCCATCCCGCTAGTAGCTAATGTAACGGTGAATGTTCTAAACCATTTACTGGCCAGTCTGTTAGTGAACTGTTTTCTTCGTCTTCATTTCTTGATTGTGCCACTGACTCTGAGTCTTTTACTGAGATCCATCAGGTCAAACCTCCTACAATTTTCATGTTGCATTATTTACTTTGTGTCAGTATGAATCTGACGGAGTGTATCAAGTGATTTCGATGTACATGTAATTCTTCAAAAGCTAGGAGTGTCCGTGACTTTCCTGTAGGAATAGAGTGTTTGTCTGATCATTGATTTCACGCGTGTTTGCATGAGAATGGTGCTGAAGAATAATGTAGGAGTAAGACTTAAATATCACCTTCACATACTTTCCCTTCATTGCCTATTGTGTGCGCTATTTTCTGTTTCGGGGATAACTTTTCCCTTCCTGTATACTACCGCATGGGTGTTTTTCCTCTTTTTCGTCCTTCTTTTATTCTTTTGGATGCCTTTGTTGGAAATAATTCTGTGCAACTGTGCTGTTCTATTCGAATATTAAATATTTATCTGCTGTAGATTTACAGACTATGATTTCATTTGTATTTTGAAAACCCTTTTTAATTTATCTGCCTTCATTTGAAGTAGTTTCTTCTGCTGACACTAGAGTGTGACAGGTATTGCTTTCCATTCCTTCATCTCATTGACTGACTAGTGATTCAGGATAACTTCTTCCGTGTTGCAGCTAGTAGTTTCTCATAGCTAACGGAACTAAATGGATCGTCTACTCAGTCTGCTAATCTTGTTACAATTTCTCCTTCGATCATCTTGTCAACTAATCTTTACTGTTTGCTGATCATAAATGGTTTTAGCTAGATTTTTCAATTTCTTGTCTGCATCTTCTTTATACTGTTATTGAGTGGTGTCTATGATAAGCCTAGTACTAAGCTTTCTTATTTCATATATTTTATATTTCCTACATCTTTTACCTAAATTTCAATTTATATTTGAGTAAATGTGCTAAATTAGTAAGCATTCTAATTATATTGGTTTAATCACCTTTTTATGTGAATTTCGTACTCTAATTAATAAGGTGAACTCAAAGAGACACTTAATAATATAAACCTTTTCTAAAACTGATGATATAGTGATTTAATTTTAGTAGGTATTTCCTTTTTATCGCTTATCATTTCTTCTTATTGTATGAAGATGTTGACCTTATTGGAAGAGTTTAGGTAACAGTTCTGATTAGTGTAGGCCAGCAATAATCAGCAGACTATAAGTTTCACTGGGTCATATTATCGTCTGATACTTATGATTTTATGTTGCTAAAGGGGACTGAATTATGTGATCTCTATTGGGAGATTGGTTTCTATGCGGACTGCCTAAATATCTATGGTGTTGAAGTCTGCTTGATGGCTAGCAGTGGCATTCAGGACGTGCATTTCGCCCTGTTACGCACTAAAATTTACTGGTAAACATTTCTGAATTTCAGATAATCGTCATTTTACGAAAACAATATCAGAATACTACTGCCAATTCATATGCTTTTCATTACTTAATTAACCTTAGCTGTAACACGAATCTAAGAGGGCACAAACACAGTGAAACTAAGCCTAAAACATAACAAGTTAGATATCAGGCACAGTCCCTACTCTTTAAGAGTTTTTAAATCTTCGAATGCTTTATCTAAAGAAGTTATCCAGGCTACTTTAGCTGAATCCTTTAGATATGAATGTGGAGAGAGCTCACTCAAAACAAACTTGATTTTCCCATTTTTATCACCTTTCTCTTCTCGCTGTCTATCTGTTTACAGGTTGATAACTAACTAAAGGAACCAATTCTTCACTGAGTCAGCAGAAGCTTCTATTCCGTCAACGACTATTTGAAACCATTTGTTTTGCAATCAAACGATATCATGCATCATGATGTTCAAGTACAACACTGAGGAACTGAACCTCTTAGATTGATACCGACTCCTACCGTCAAAAATTAAACACCTTTTAAAGGATCTAGCATAATGTTTGTTACTTTAAACTTCCAAAACGAAGTGATGACGTTGGGAAAATAAGTTGTAAATATTCGCTTTCGAGTTGGATCTAGGCCAGAAATGAAATAATTAATTCCGCGAATTAATAAATGTTATCTTAGCTGTCACAGTGTACCTGATGGCCATCGATGACTACAAATTTAAACAAGGAACTGGATGCAGTGATTCCGATATCATTGAAGGCTTGGCTAGGAACTGTGGAAACTTAAGATACAATTCAACAAGAAACTATATAGTGGTCTGCAGATATTTTCCACGATTTCAGAAATCATGAAAACAAGTTGAAAGTTGTGTTTTTTATCAATGTACTGAATGAAAAGGACAATTCCCAGTAAAAATATCATGATATATGTGAACTCACATTTGATTGTATAAACTTTAAAGTTAACACCAAGTAATCAAGCAGTCATGCAATGTTGTAGGTTTCACCTGTCTACCATTCAAACTTTCAGACTTATGCCTTGTTCACTGATGAACGACGACTTCACGTTGTCTAGTTCTAACTGCTGATCGAATCCTGTCTATCGAGCCTGCAGTGTGGTAAGAAACCAGGAGATTCATCACATAGCAGTACACAGTGAATAATTTAAAGGGGTCACAAGTAGTCCTCTGAAGGCCACAATATCACATTTTGTGCACCTCAGCGCTCGGTGGAAATGTGTGTCCAAAATCCTGACAGACTGCTATGCCTCCTCCCTCTCCGTAAGAGTCTGAAACTGAAAAAATCCAGTGTTTTGGTCAGACTCATTATCATCCCGCTCGAACAATCTAGTAGTAAATTCTGTGACTGTTGTGCATATGGTTCACGGTTCATATTTCACAGAAAGCCTCAATTCTGTCGACATTGTTGATACTTTTTTCCAATAAGTCCCAACAAGCACAAAACTTAGGTCTAGATCATACTTAACCTTCCATACTGTTTACTCTGCAACTGTTTACTGAAAACATGAATAAAACTTAAAAACGGTAAGATGCTAAAGAAGGGCATTTTGAAAAGGAGGAAAATATTCCACTTTACTTCTCATGGAATGTTTTAAGCTCGAAGATCAGGCAATCGAGGAAGGTGGTTCATTTGGTTTTCTGAGGTCTGTGTAAGCATTGAGTAATATATTCAATTTCATACAACTCTTGCCGTTCACGAATATGAATAAAACAAGAAGAACAATAGTCAAAAATTAGCATGTATGCTTTCGTGGATTCTTCTCACCTGCTTTATAACCTATAGAACATACGGTTTATGATGAACAATATGTAATACAACGTACTTTAATAAATCGACAAAGATCTTTTGAATTGAGGTGGAAAGTAACAAAGATTTATTCAATTTGGAGGCCTGTGGAGATTTATTCATTGATTTCAAAAATTTAGGTTGACCGAAAGTGAAGTTGTTAAGACTACTCAAAGGCTAACTGTCTATACAATGGTAGAATGAACATTTGAGAGAAGGCAGAAACGTTTTTTGTACATACATATGTATAGATAGAAGACGTTTATGCACAATGTTATTCTAGAATCAGTTAGAAAAGACCTCAAGGTTAAGTAAGGTTTTTGTTAAGGTGAACACAACTCAGAAAATGATAGTAGGTTTTAAAAACGCATCAAAAAATAAAGTGAGAGAAACCTAAGGGTCATGACGAGATTAAAATTGCCAAGGTAATGCAAAATTGACAACATTCCCTTTCTGAATACACCGATCAGATTTGAGCATTTTACTGTCAACTGTTTCAGTAAACCTCAAAAGAAAGAATCATTGATGTTTATTGGTCACTTTAAATGATTTTAATACATCGATTTCATGTTCAGTATCAAGCAAAACTAGGCGATTGCACTATTAAATGCGTTATGGGCCCCTAAGACTTAAATTCTTTGAAATACGTTCAGAAATGCGGACTTCAACCCTTTTCTTTGTTTTTCCTATCGATGTGCTTTGGCACGTACAAGTAAACTTGTTGATATGGTTGGAGAAAATAAGAATTAGGAATTTGTCCACTTTGGACCGTCTCAGTGATCAATTGGTTTGATACACACAAACTAAATCGGCAACTGGATAGGTCCTTTTTGTTGTAACACTCAGTCTATGACGATTTTATCCCTTTTGAAGGTAACGTGTAAATAAAAGAACTTGTTGTTAGATGTGCTGCACTTAATTCTCTTCTGTCCTACCGTACTTGTGAATGAACTTTTGTGAGTAGACATTTTCGTGTAGACAGTTTTCGACAAATAGTTAACGGAGAATATTTGTAGGTCAGAGAACACAATACAACCAAGACAAACAGTTAACATTTGAGTAGTCTTAACAACTTAACAACTTCTTTGTTACCGTCCACCTCAATTCAAAAGACTCTTGTCGATTTCTTAAAGTACGTTGTAATACATATTTTCCATCATAAACACTATATTCTATAGTATTATGGCTTGTATTATACCGTCGTTGATCAAACCGAATTGATCAGTCTCCGTTAGGATATGAGCTTCCATGCGGATGCCTCTATATTACCTGGTGGTCAGGTACATCCAGCTTACGAGTCCCAAATAGGACGAAATAAGCATACTGGATTCCACTACTAGCCACTATCTATCATTACTATTATATTCTACGGATTATAAAGCAAATGAGGAGAATCCACTAAATACATGAACACTAATTCTGTTAATATATTCCACATCTGAATCAGTCACTAAGTACTGAGTTAACATTTTGTGGGTTAAGTTTATTTTTATGCGACAAAATTATTTTTCAAATGTGTTCAGTTCTCAGGTATGAGGGCCACTGCAAGAATCTTCTCCAGTCAGTTATGTCATTTTGTTAGTATCGAGTCTTCTACAAATTTATTTTCTCACAAAACTCGTTGATTTAAACTGCAGTCTCTGCAGACAATGAGGAATGTATATTGGTGCTTCACTGGTCATAATTTTTTATCACTCAGTTTTTTGGTCAGTTTATTCAGTTGGGGAGCAGTAATTTCAGATCGTCTTTAAATATGAATGTTCTCCTACTAGCCAGGGAATGAAAAAACTCAGGCACTCCGCTTTCATCCATTTTTAAGGAGCTACTTTGGTAACTCTTCAACCTAATACTCTATTCTTTGTCATCAGCCTTTTCAGTTAATACTTGGGACCGGGATGTAGACACTTATCTTCCTTCGCTGTCAAACATTTTAAAAAAAATATTTACCGAGTTTTCCTCCAGCTGTATAACGTTATTATTAGCTTTCGTACAACTGTTACCTTAACTCCTGTAATTTCAGTTACGTAAAATTAGGATTATCTTTCCTTTAAGCTGATAGCTGTCTACCGAACTCGTTTTTGTGCAAACATCTCTTGCATAGTCTGATATTAAAATTAATTGAGATTGTAAACAGCTGATGAGATATTCCGAAATAAAGTGGATCCAGGTTATTCTGCTAAAACTGTCAAGGAAAATAATTGGATGGATACTTTATTGAGAAAAGGATTCACTTACGATCACAAGTGAAATTTAAAATATCTCAGAAATTATCGATAATCTAAACTGTTTACTAAGTCAATAGAAACAGACTGTAAAGCACTAAAAATTCATCTGCCAGAACGTGAAATAACATCACTTATGATTAACTTACCTCTAATGAAGTGGAATTTCAGAAAAACATTCACATCCTTATCTCCACCCCAGTGTTTTTGTCATTGTCGGTCGCTGACAAAAATAATGTTTGTCAATATTCTTAACATGGAATGGTGCACGCCCCACAATCTAGAACAAAACTACCCTACAGGCAGATGGTAGGATAGAAGAAATTTCCAGAAGTTTTTCCAAGTTATTTAAGCAGATGACTGTCTATTCGGCTGTTTAACATGCCTCGTAGGTAACGTACACTAAGCAGTCGTGCTCAAAAAATATCTTAACATAAACGACTGACGTATCTGTGTATGGTGTTGAATGGCACAAGGCACCGGACAGTACTCATTTCGCGCTGAACACTTTTCGATACCCGAGAACTCATTTCTCATTCGGAAATCATGACAATCAGTCGCTTGACAAAAGCTCACTGGTTTTAAGTTTTACTGCAGTTCAGCTCATCATGAAAAGCAACTACTATAAAGTGTCATGACTAGTCCCCTATCTTAACTCCGCAATTTGCAACCTGTCATCAAAAACCTAAAGAAATAAACCAGAAGTAGTGTATCACTAAGTTGTGGATTTGTACTATCTTCAGATTTTCATCATGAAGTGAACGATGTTCAGCCTCAACGTTAAACTATCACCTATAAAGTAAGTGCTGATAAAATCGCCTAGGATGGTGATAAAGCATCTAGGAACAAACTTCAAAACCCGGAGAATGTCAAACAGTTATCATCTTTATTCTATGTTACAAATCTCCTCTACTACGTTTCATTTATTTGTCACTATTTTATCGCTATCTTACATAGACAATAAAACTTAAATCGGCTGAAAATCTTGGAAGATTGAAGAACGAATCAGTGATTAGTTCTAAACTATATGAAAGACTAACATACTATGAATCATTTAATTGTCATCGATTCGAAGTACTTGAATCCTACAAGGTGAAATTACCCCTGTATCTAACCTTGGACTTATTTATTCCATCCTGTCGGTGCATTACCAAATGTTTAACCTATAATTCATCAAAAGACAAGCTACTCACACATTTCATGTGATGCACTGGAATTCGCTGATTATATCAGTGATACAATTATCAATGACAGTTTTGTATCATCAACTGAAGCCCTTTACTATGATGAGGGTTTGTCCTTTAAACTTTGGTATTTTGTCGTAAGCGTTTCATCACTAGGTTTAGTGACATCCTCAGCAATAACTTCATAAAGACTTCTTGGTTAAGTTACTGCTGAACATGTCACTAACCCTGGCGATGAACCATTCAGGACAAAATATCGAAGCTCAGAGAACACCAAACCGCCATCATCGTCATCCTTAACTATAAACCTTTGCCATCATTCCACTTTATTATTGACGAGTGTTCCAATAACTGTATGTATCTGTTTCATATCTGACTACACTGAACTGAATCCCATAAATATCGGAATATCAACGTAGTGCCTCAACGAACTACTTACTGTTTTTTCGGAGAATTAAATACTCCTATTGAGTGACTAAAAGGGTTCTGAAAACTGGAATCACCACTCATTCTTTCTGCCAGGTTTCATTGTAATTTTGATATTTTAAAAAGCACTTGGGTGAAGGTTTTTTATTCTATTCTCTTCAACTTGATATCGACCATCTAACTGCTCCTGACACGAAAGATATCCTTTCAATTTCTAAGTTAAAGCTGGTTTTCAAAGTATCCAGGATAATGTATTATATTTCCAAAATCTGCCAGTAAGAAGCTTTGAAAAACTGATTTATACACCTTTCAGTAAATATACTAGAAAGGCATATTATAAGAACTGAAGTCAGTTACACTCTCTTCTCAGTCAAACAAAACTCTCATGATGGTGTCCTCAGTATGACTGATATTTTACAAAAGGGAACCATGTGTTTCATAATTTGTATAAAATTATACTTTACTTTCAGATGAGTCTGGATTACTGCAATAATACTGATTGTTTTGGACTATGGATCTTGAAAGAACCGGTGATACATAAACAGTAGTAATGATAGGAGTAATAATAGTAGTAATGGTAATAATAATGATAGTATTGAATACTAATTTCGGTTACTTTTCTGATACAGGTTAGCTGTCGAAGTTCTTTTGTTTGAAGAAGGTTATTTCTTTATTCCATGAATCTGTTGCTTGATCTGGGGTCAACTAGATAAATTTAGGTACTATGAAGTACATTTTGGGATAAGAAGACAAAATAAAGAGACTTGTCTTAGTTAATCAGATACATGTCAATTAAAATTTGGTCGAGAGTGGCTCACAGTAAAGCTTGTTGACTGGATCTTCTTGTACCTCATTGTGTTGGTGTGACACTGTGGGTTGGTATGAGAGCGGAAATTAACATCCGTCTCTTCAAATACTGCAATGTTATCGACAAGGTTTCAAAATTAACCCATCATAGTTGTCATTAAGTTAAATTCCGGATAATTTCTTCTTACTGTAGTAAGGCAGGCAGAAACAAAAATTTTCATTCTTTCAATGGTAAATGCTACGACAAATCCACGGCATTTTCTCCTCTGTACTGCAGCTGTCATAACTGTTATGATCGATGGCTTTTAGTACTTAATATGATCTTTATACATTGTCTCTTAATAGCTTCATGGTCCTATCCACCTGACTACTTCTTTGTACATCCTCTGGCTTGGATACTTAGTTGAATATATTTCTGTGCAAATGTATTAACGCTTGAATTATATAAAAGCCAACCGTGTCGGCCTGATTTACGATATCTTTCATTCTTCGGGTATATAAACGAGGTTGAAAACCAAGAAAACCTCATTGATTGTTTCATGACAAAGTTGGATGTTTTGGAGTTGTGCGCTCATATGTCAACGTTGGACGGAATTATAGACATTTAGATTTTCACTTTGAACACTGTGATATTCAATCGTTTAATTGTCGCTTAGTAGTAAGCAATTTTGAAAATTTCATTTTACCACTAAAGATCATCAATGATTTTCTATTTTCACTCTTGACTCAAAAGGCTTTCAAAGATTAATATTTTTCTAACAGAACTCCAGTAAATTTATTTCGTGATAAGTCACCGTTTATCAGGGCTTACAGAGGTCCAGTTGAAACATGATTCACATGTGTTGCAGTCCTTCTATAGACAGAACATCAAAATCTCTGAAATGATTTATTCATAGGCAATGTTTGGCTTGTCCGCTACAATGTATTTTCATTTTGATACTTATCGAGTGGAGTTCCTTTAAAAAAGTGGATTTTAGATCAGGTTAATAATCATCACAACTACATGTGGATAAATTCATGTTCATATTCATCTTCTCACTTGTACTCTAGTTGAGAAATGAATAAGTTTGACTACAAAATATGGAAACACAGTAATCGCTGAAGTTACTTCAACTTCATCATTCAGCTCGAAATATTGAGGAATTTCACACTAGGTGATACGTAAGTACGATAAGTAAGTACGTAAGTATGTAAGTACGATAAATAAGCAAAAAGAGTCTGAATTGATCGGTCCTCATTGGCCTATGGGCTCCTGCGTGGATGCCTAGATAGTGCTTGTACAAGTAACAACACAATATTGGGAACAACATCGCTCACTTGGGGGCAGGTAGCTGACGAATCCTAAATAGGACGCAACGTGCATCCTGGATTCCATTGCCAGCCACTATCCGTCAGAATGATATCACTGAAAAAAGTAGATCATCACTAAATGTCCTTTGTTTAACTACTTAATAGGGATTTTCAAACTATTGAAATTAGCAAAATATTGTGAGCTTAACCCAGTTAGCTGAAGACAATCGATGTGAACAGAAGATGAATCAACTAAATAAGAGTGAAGAAATAAATATCTAAGGTTGATAAAGGATAGTGTAATCAAATAACAGATATGATCGACTCTTACGCCTTATTTATCGTTAAGTGGTAACCTCTATTACGGCGATCATTTAAAATGAATCTCAATTTCCTGATGAACTGAACTGTAGTCCAGTGACAAGGAGAAATCATAGTTGTGAAATCACTTTCATATAAAGTCTTGAATATGCAACGATAAGATTTATAAAAGGATGATAAAATTGTGATTGCGCACTGTTCTGTAATCCCCCTAATTTACATTATTCCTTTGTAGCAAAATTTCGTTGGTCATATAAATGTATCATCAAAAACATTTAAGTTTAGTTAGAATTGAATGTACTTTACTTTCTATAGTTATATAGGATAGCATAAAGATTTGAAAAACAGAACACTATGAACAATTTATGTAATTATAATCATTAGTTTTAATCAACTATTAATTGACCTTATTTATACAATACAGTTGTAATGACTGATAAGTTTTTCGGGTACTCATTAAGAGTACAATATTGTTGTATATTTTACAACACGTATTTACAAAATTTATTACTTACGAATCAATAGAACATTGCTCCGGAGGGGAAACTTAGAAGATACGTTTTAAAGTCACCATATGACAGTACAATGCTGACTTTTAGCTTCGAATGTAGATAGATATGCAGCTGAATTAACTGTTACTAGTCAGTAATTATTTATCTTAAAAAAGGATTAGAAATAGATTTGAAGAAACGTTTCGAATCGCTTTTTCGCTAGTATAGTCTCTGGGAATATTCAGTTGAAGAGGTACAATTTTCTAACCAGTCACATTATGAATATATGATATAAAGGATATCTGTGGTGCAATTTCTTGGCATGGAAACGAACTTGGATTTCGATTAATTAGAGAAGTCCCAAGGTAAGTATATATTAGCTGATGGTGTCAGCCGATGTTAAGATTTTTTTATTATTGAATATGCGTTTGCGAGCGACCACGTACCGTTTGACTTTTCTTTGGGCTGTTTGATGGTTAAATGCTCAAAGTTCTTAGACTAACCACATCTAGTCAGGCACACTTTGTATGATTCTTTGTTTACATGTTTTTCTCATAAGTAATTCTAACTGACTAAATGTGCTTCAAGAATTTAAAAAGTTCTCATCATATATGTTAGAATGAGACATATAAGCGAGCCTTCATGGTTGGGAAAGCAATAGATAAAATCTATCTGGTTGATGATGGTTACCCGGTAGATAAGAGCAGCGCTTTCAAGTTTATCTATGGCATACCACCTAATCTTTCGACTGGTATTCGAACTCGTGTTTTACAAAAAGTGGTAGCTATGAGGAGTGGGAAAGACAACCCAAGTCTTTGTACCCATAAGGAGTTTTTACATCCTTTTCCACTTTCTCTCTTGGTTGAGAAGAATCACTGAAATTTATCTATCCCTTACTTGTTCTCTATGCCTTTTACACGCCTGCTATACCTGTTTGGAATTTATTTGTGCAATGCGTCCTTTAGCACTGTGCAAATTTTATTTTTCTAAGATTTTGAGACACTTTGAGTATGCAAGTGTCTGCATTATCATGTTGCTATCTTGGTTCTTGTCATGGCTGTCACCTATAGTACGACTGCTTTGATGAACACTCTCATTATGACTCAACGTTATTAATTCTATTGTTGTTCTCATTGTTAGTAGTATCTATATATTTTATAAACACTACCCGACAAATCTGCATGATTGGTTTAATTTCTAAGTCTTTATTGTTTAGTTATATTTAATCCTGCTAGCGACCTTCTCGGACTTTAAAAAACCTCATTTTACTGCGGAATACATTGCACCAAATTTCTCCTTTCTTTATTGTTTTAATCATTCAATTATGTCATCTAACCGCATTTTATGCTGTCGCGCATTTTAAAAATCATAACAACCTATCGCTCTACGAGTTGATAGGGAAAGTAAAAAAGGCACCATGGTAAACGGTAATCGGCTGTCAAGCGTGTGACCATGGATCAAATGACTATTCCGGAAATATTTAGCACAAACTAGTGGCCATTAACGAAGGAAGCTAACTATCTTCAGTCACTTTTATCCAAAAATGTGTATCGAAAAACACGTGTAATAATGCTGCAGGAAACATGGCTTCATAACCTGTATGACGATTTAGTTTTCTCAAATGGTTTCAACTTATTTCGACCGAAGTGAAGCTTTTCTATGTATAAATGTGGTGGGGTTGTAGCAATATTTATCAACTTAATCACACTACTTTCGACATTTGATTTTTATAGTTACGTCATCTCGTATGAATTGTTTTTATTAGTAACAAAATTTCCGGTATCTCTGATATAGATGTTGTGTCATTTCTCTTACATGTGTTGCATGTTGATTCGATGAACAAAGATTCAGTAATCAGTCTCAGTCTCCACCTAATTATATTCGACCTGAGTACAGTGCCTTTATCCCACCCTGTTGTGTGGTTGTGTGTTAATGCGTGCATTGCAATAGCCGAGTTTTTCTTAGTTGCATTGTGTTCTCTGAGATGGGTTGTTTAATCGTGAAGCTTTCATCATCTTCCTCCTAAATGACATCATCAGCACTAACTTCAGTATGAAGTGAGCTGTCAATATCTCTCCGTCAGTGTTTAGTGGCTTGCTCTGACAATGTGGTCTGTGATTGGTTATTTCCTTCAATTGTTGTGTCATTGACCATATAGATTTTCCTGTTGGCTGTCCCTCTGCTTGACCTCTAACCTTTCTGTTGTTTATCATCTTTCTTATTGGTTGATAGATTGGGTCTATGTCTATGCATCTATTGATTGCTGACTGACTGACCTGAATGACAAGCTTCTAAGAATTCTCTGATATTGCTAGTTTCCTCTGTCCAAAATTTTTGGAAGACAGAAATTTTGGACACAGTGTTATACATCGAATAAACAAATCTAATATTTCGAGAATGCCCTACAGAATTTTCTTCATATCACATAACATCAACTGGACAGAAACAAAGTACATAGCAAAATGAAATAAGTATAAATCACATATTTAAAAAAAAGATACGAATACTTACTCCATCTCCAACTTTCTTTAAAATGTAGACAGTTAAATTAGCAATCAGTTTCATAATACATAAATGGTAACATGCTTGTCATCAATCAGTTTGCTTTCAAAAATAAAACGTGATTAGTTAGTTCATATCTAATACTTTCTTCATCGTACAGCAGACGAGCTAAATATGGTATTGTAGAGTTTTTATATTTTGTAGAACATGCATAAAATCTTATGTACCTGCTTCTCGTCTTTCCAGATGACCAACACGCAGAGAAGTTTGAGTGAAGGAGATGCTGGTCATCTGATAAAATAACTCCTACCAGATGTTTATATAAGTTAATATATTTGTCTTCAAATGATTTCTGTCATATATTAAGCCCGTAAACACGCTGTGCTAATGAATCCTGATGGCTAAATTGTACGCTTTTTGCCCGAAGTTTATGGCAAGTCATATAAGAAAGTCCAGTACAGATGCTATTCACGGGATAATATAAAACGTCTGAGAGGCATGCTTAAGGAAACAAACTGAAATATATTTGTTGATTAAATTTGAGACAACACTTTCAGCTATGTCACAAGCTATCTCAGATTCCTTCCTGACCTGCTGGAACAATCTGCATGAGATTTGACTGACTTTCCTCTCCTCATCTCAAGAGACTCCAGAGAGAAAAGGAAAGGTTGTATAAGACAAGAGATCACCCTGGCATTAAAAGACTTAACTGTCTAATCAAGTCTGAAATACGCTTAAATACTATGTACAGCCGGAAGTTTCTATCGTGCAAGAACCTTTCAATATATGGATATTATCAAAGGAGCTTACTGATAGAAAATAGATAACAAAACAAGCTTTTTCGGATGTCTAAGACTTAAACAAGTCATTCATACGGTGGCAAGCTGGTTTCACCCTTCCCAGTATCAACAGTCAAACAAATAACGTATTTAAGTGTCATAAATCCTCGAATCCATCTTGAAGCCCAGGTTGTGATTGTGTTTCGAGTATTATATTTAAAAAATATGCAGATATTTTATGCCTTCCATTTACAGGTATCTTCAGTGTATTGTTTCCTAAAAACATAATATCAGCTGTTTGGAAAGAGATTAAAGTTGTACCTGTGCCTAAGTAATCTTCTGAATCAGATGTTATGTTTCGACCTGTCTCTATAACTTCCCCTTCTTTGAAGACAATGGGGAAATTATTTCTCCTTGTGCTTAAGCTTCCGTTGATGGTTTTCAGAGATCCAAAACAATTCGCTTACAAACACCGCAGAAATGCTTTAGATGTTGCCACCATCTTGAATCATTTTATTCTTTCTAGTCTAGACAAAAGTGTCACGTATGTTCGTTGTGACTTTTTGGATTATTCTTCAACCTTTTATTCTGTTCTTAGACCACTCTTGTTAAGTAAGCTTTTGCTGGCTCATTATGAGCTATGGGTTATAAAGTGGCTATATTCTTATTTTTCTAAAAAGAAACAATATATTGTCTGTAAAGAGAGGGGCTGCGATTCATTGTTTACTGAAGCTGGTGTGCCTCAAGGTATTGTACTTTCTCCGTTTCTGTTTTCTTTCTTTTTGGATGGTTTACATTCTTTTGTCGAGACTAATTTTACTAAGTATCCTGATGACCTGACGGTTTCTATCCCAGTTAGCTCTTACTTACACATTTCTCGACCAAATGGATTCTTCTCTACAACTGACGAGTTGTCTCTTTCAAATGGTCTCAAGCTAAACCCTTCTTAATATCAGGCATGAACAAGACATGCGCAAGCTGCTTAAGTCCGGTGACGCCTGTTGGATTGATGGTATTTCTGCAGAAAGTAAGTCGAGTGTTAGCTATTTTAGAGTGACATTTTTTTCTCACCTTTGTTGGTCGTCTCATATCTTGTTGACTTGTGAAAAAATCTTTCGTTTAAAGTATTGTATAAAGAAACTCAGACTTTATGGTTTAACGTGACCTCTACTTTTAAAACCCATTAATTTGTGCATTTTACTTATTCTTCTTTATTGTTCTCCGTTGATCTTTCCTAGTCTACTGAGAAAGAATTATGTTATGTAGCATAGGGCTTCGAAAGCTGTTAGTAGGGTGACTGCTGTGGCTCTGGTTCAACTGACTAACACTCTAGTTAACAGACATTTAAATTCTAGCAAGCAACTATCTACAATAGTTTTAAATGGTACTAAGCATACTGTTCATTTACAAGAAGAAATTACATGAAATTGTAAGCTAGTACAGCTAAGCACAAGAATTCGACTGCACCTTACCTAGTAGACATTTTATGTAAGAGAAAAAAATTGCTAAAACAGAACTCACTTATCAATTTTGTAACAAATAATAATCCCATTCTAATAATTTAATTAACAATGTACAAATTTTCTTCTTATTAATATTTTCTACATTATTTAATGACAATTTGAAATTATGTAAAGTAGTCCATACACATATACATTTTGTTGTTGTTGGAATACATCATGCTGAGAATTCCAAATTGTACCGAAAATGTTTTCAAGTTATTATTATTATTATTACATTAGGGTAAATCCTGAGGAGGATCTAATGTAAAACAATTTTCCTCGCTTATATATATTGTTCTAAGAATGTTTCCTCATATTTCTATTCAACTCGTTACTTGCCTACTGAATAAGGTAGATAGGCTGAGTAATTTATACAAACTTGATCACGTCCTAGATGACACTAATATAACCAGATACAGATACAACTCTGAAAAGGGAATTTAGAAAATCTTAAGTTCAGTAATCTGTGTTAAGGCCTAAACTTAAAAAAACTATGTACACAGAAAAATAGAGAATGTCTATAGCTTTCTATTTTTGCAAATGTATCTTGATTTTATGTCAGCTGAATAGCTGTTACTAGTTTTTGTCTTTTCTAGTTTAAACAGGACTACCGGCCTTAGCTTCCGGAACAATTTTTAGTTTTATTTTCCTGGATAATGCCATGTTTAACTAAGTTTAATCTTTCTAATGCATAGCTCTCCACATTCTTTCACTTCTGAATGACTATAAACTGTAGAACACTTTTGACAATCTTGTAGGATAATGGCGGGAAATGGAGTCTAGGACGCACTTTTCACGCTGCTAGTAAAATATATTCGCATCTTGGTGAGTAACGTTGTCACCTCCGAGATTTGAACCCAAGAAGCATCTCTTCAAAGATCGAAACGATATCTTATAGACTATTGAGTCACGTTAGTTTGAGACACGTGTAGTTTAGTTCAATTAGTTTGTAGTTTCTGGAATCCCAATCACATATGAGTGATGACTGATTTTTTGATTGAAATCTCTCAGTCCATCCTATTCATTTATTTTCTGTAACTTGTCATAACATCTTCGTTGTTTAATGATGATGATGATATACAACCAATTATATGCCTTTAATTACTTGGTTATAGAACGTTTTCACTGACTGAGGAGAAACTGAAGGTAATCAGGCAACTGGTGCTTGGTCAAAACGAAGAAGGCCAAATAATTCTAGTAGGTTTGATACAAATATCATCACGTCGATAATACTCTTATACGACAAGAAAATGATGGGTTTTACGGAGGTTTTATTCAAAGAATTTATTTATTGATTCCAGGGTGGTATTTACTATGGACATTAGTTGGAGGAATATCGGAAACCTGGAAGCACTGGGCAGCAGTTTCGTCCTAATATGATACTCCTCAGCAGTGCACACTCATGACCCTACTAGGGAACGAACCCAGGACCTTCAGGGTTTTCGCAACCAGTACATCGATACTAAGCCACTAGGTTCGAATCCAGTGGTCCATATGTCCTACTTCTGTCAGTTCACAAAACAGCGTGACTTCCGTTTAATGTTATAGTTGGGTAACTGTCCTCGTGTTCGACTTGTTTGGCCTTACCGGCCACGACTTCTTTGGGAACTTCAGGAATCACTTCTCAACGTCAATCAGCAATGAGCACTAGATTAATTCAGTTTTGAGGCTTTTAGGGACCTTTTTAAGACTAAACGTGAACTGAAGCTTTGTTCACTTTTGTAAGCCAAATTAGAAACTAATATTAACATCAAGTATTCAGTTTCCTCAGTTGGAGAAAGCTCATAAACGAAATCTGCAGATCGGTAAGTGGTTAATTATCGAATATTAAGATTGTTACAAAATTCAATTAAACATATATTTCACCTGCAATTTCCAAAGGCATAGGTATAATGACCAAAGTATACCTATAACCTATCTGTTTTCCCTATCTTTTAATCATCTTTCTAAAAACCAACTTTTTTAGAGCTGGTGGGTGTAGAAGCGTTGTCTGGCTACGGTACAGTTACATAAGTAAGTATGAATGAAAACTAATATTAAAATAAGTGAGATGGATTGTTGACAGAAGGAACGACCTTCAAATGTTAGGAAGTACTACCTGTTATCTTGTCAGCTGATGTCTAAACATCTGGCAATTCCACATATTAAGCATAGAGTGTGAACAAATGAAAATTAAGAGTTAGTATTCATCATGGACTGACATCAGTTGGGGAACCACTGGAAACCTGGGAGCACTGAACAGCTGTTTCGTCCAACCACGACCCGGCTAGGGATGGAACTCACAACCTTCAGGTTTCACGGTGAACCCGTTAACCATTCAGTCACTTGGTTGGTTCCCAGTGGTTCACAATTTCCAACTCCTGTCAATTCGCGAGGTAGTGCGACTATCACCCAGGGTCTTCAGTTTTGAGCCAGGTTGTGGATGCGTACTGCTGAGGAGTCCCATACTTGGACGAAACAGCTGCCCAGTGCTCCCAGATTTCTAATGGTTCCCCAACTGATATCAGTCGGTGATGAATACTACCTTTAAATAAAAATCCCCATTCATCTCAATATACAAATTAAACTTGTCCACCGTAGAGCAATCTTCATAACGATAAAAATTTTTCATAAGATAACAAAAAACAGAGCAGAATTAACAGGAATGCAACACATTCGAGTATCGTTCGTCACACACATATTTTTCTACACAAATAGTGCAACCAAATATATTTATGAAATATTTTATTGATGAACGGTGATCATCATTTAAAACAAATACATTAAAAAAATTTCAAACTATGAAGCGATCGAACAAGAAAGAAAATGTCTTGAGTTCCACTTCGAATAAAGTCCAAGTAAATTCACATCAATGAGCTGAATAGTCTGCATATGGTGATTTAACTGTCAACAATTGATATCTTATCATGAATTGACTAGCAAGTTGATGTTTTCTTGCCCATCTATCAAAATGTAACCATTAGAACATGCCAAAGGTTATTTAGACAATTTGCATGACACGATAGGGATACGTCTTGCAAATTGTTAAAATACAGCTAAGTTTATCTAGTTTCTGATAGAACTATCCCTATTTTTATAACTGGAATAAAATATATAATGTGTTATTCGATTAGTTACTAGGGTGTCATTTCGATTAACACCCTGACACACCTGTGTTTACTTTTCAATGTCGATGAACACAGTAACGGAAATAGTCACTAAGACGGACTATCTTAGGTAAGCCATGGTTGAAATTATGTGTAGCTCAATCCCGAACTGGTTCCAGCGGTTAATCACGTGCCAAGACTATTGTGTCGGATCTATTATATCCATTGTGAGTAAGAGGGGGTTCGAATACGAGACGGAGAGGTCGAGAACCAAGAGGCAACCGTAGTACACACAGACAGCTAATGAATTTGACAGGACATAAAAATATCATTACCGGGTGGCATCAACTCAATGCTCAACACAAATGGAAATCAGGTGTAAGTATTGCAACGTATTATTATGTTAAACGAACCATGCCTCAGTTAAAGCAAAAACGGCGTAATCACTAATAATATAATTAAAAGCCACCTGGTTTCTTAATGGAAAACAGACACTTAGTAGCAGGTCGACATTGCACTCTCTTCTCTGAAGTCTCCTCAACCTGACTCAAACACTGCCCACTAGCTTTCATTTCTTCCTCATACGATTTCCTCCATGTCACTCTCGCCTCGGACGCCCAACTCGTCGTTTCCAACGCCGGTTCCACGTGAGGGCCTGAACTGGCGTGTGATGTCCCCAATCGGTTTTCTCAGTGTATGCCCAATCCAATCCATCTTCCCACTCTTCTGCGTATTTGTTGGGCGATAACCTCTTAGTTGATGGTGATTTAGGCTTGTTGTTGTTGTTGGTTGGGTATCCTCATCACCTCTGTCTTCTCTACATTCACTTGAAGTCCCATCTTCGCTGCCTCACCTCTTCTGTCGACTTGTTGGCTCTTGTCTGTAGATCTTCAAGTTTCTGCGACAAGACATTCGACATGCATCATCATCGGCGGCGAAATCCGAATCGTTTTCTGGGGTATTTACATCGGTTCAGCCAGCACATGCCCATCTTTTCATAGCTCCTCACGGTTGGCTGTCACATGATCCAGCCTAGTTGAGTCGAGTCGGCCACAATCAGGAGGATGATCGGTGATAGTAGGAGGTAGTCTTGTCTGAAACCTGTCTTCACTTCAAGGACGTCACTGAGCTTTCCATTGTCAATCACTTGGCATGTAGCATCATATAGCGTATAGCTGTTGAATGGGGTTGATAAAGGTTTGTGGCACTAAAACCGTAGTGTTGAAGTAGGCAGCTGCCTATCAAATCACTTCTTGGTCGACGCTGTCGAAGGCCTTCTCAAAATCGATGAAGTTGATGTAGAGTTGAGTTTACAGCCATTCTATGCTCTGTTCTATGATGATATGTAGCGTGGTGTTGTAATTTGATCCGCATATGATTTGTTCTTCCTGAAGCCAACCAGCCAGCCAGCCAGCCAGCTAGCCTGTTACGGTCGTAATTTTGAATACAACTCATCTTTTAGTCTTTACAGGGTGATGCCGCTTAATATTTTGCTTGTTGGGGACAACGACAGGAGCGTGATTCCGTGCCAGTTCCTTCAAAGACTTAGGTCAGCCCATTGTTTCCTTTGGTTCTCCTCTTTGTTAACTAGCTTTCCTTCAATATCTTTCATCGGTTTCATCTGAGTTGATCTCTTCCCAGATAGCATTTTGGTTATTTGACATGATGTTGTCACGTCTCTGTCTCTACTACCTGCAGCCTGTTCTGCTTCACTTGCCAATGTCTCGTAGAAATGTCTTTTGTCTTTGCGCACACTCTTCTTCACTTCTTTGTCCAGTGTAGTATTCTATAGGTTGTGTTCAGTTCCTCTTTTCGTTTTTCATCCCTGCACTGTATTGCACTTCAATGCACTGAACTGGTTCATCTTCTGCTTCACCATCTCACTCTCCCTCCTCTACCAGCTGCCACGTATTCGTAAAGATCCATTGCTTGTCTTCTTCCTTCTTCCTTCCTATCACAGTTATGCAGGTTCCCTTCCATATCTCTTTCTGAGAGTTCTGGAGTTCTTCCTTGCAGGTTTTCTCAGGGATGTTGTTCAATATTATCCATTTTGTCCTGATGTTTTATCGATTTTGCCTTTTCACTGCAACTAAATTTCAGTATTTACTTTTTTAATCTAACTTTTCATCATTTTGCTTCAAATGCATCGTGATTTATATCACCGTGAGGTGGCTTGTGGCCTCAAGTTCTCACATTCTTCTGACAATTCTTCCTTCCCTCATATCTTAGTTATTGCCAGGAAAATCCTTCCCTTGACCCCCTATATATATATAGAGGGAGAGAGAGACTGAGAGAGAATGTCGTGCAACGGTTAAACTGATGTCATATCGCATGCTAACAATTCTCCTCTGTGAACATGATTATGGTTCGGAATAAAGGAAGTATGTTTCCATTGTTATTAATGCTGTTTGTTCCTTCACTAATATTTAATTCGTCCTTTCTAGAGTGCATGATAGGTTTGTGAAGAATCTCCTCATTCTTTGAATATAACCTTACCCATAAAAAATTCCTTAGACCAATTCCATCTCCGATTTCGAAATATATATATATATATATATATATATATATATATATATATATATATATATATTCTCTTCAGTCTGATGAGAGTAAGTACGTATATTCATTGTGAATATGGCTCTCTGAGATGTCTTAGATTGACCTTCGTCGTTGAGTGAATAGGCTGGATTTAGTGGATAACCTGGTTGTGACGGATTTTTGAGTGGTCTCCCCACTGACATTTATCGACTATGCTGAAAGACTCAATGAATGATGAAGATCGATGTGTAAACACCGATATCCATGTCCAAACACTGTGAAGATTGTCAGTTCTTACTGAGATTTCAGACTGACTTAGATTAGGGCGACAAAATTGAGGAAAATCGATGATGCAAACCATATGAAGAGGCGATTGACAAGCTAGCAATGTTCTGTTATTCTGTCCATCTAGTTCAATGTAAGTGTTTTCTTGCATCACTTCAAGCGGTCACATTGGATACATGGGAGAATCCCATAGCCTAGGTATTTTACAAATGTTTTCAAGTATCTGTAACTGCTGCCATAATATGTCACGATTACTCAAAACTTGGAATTTGAAAACAAGGCGGACACTTAGCAGTCAGCCAACATAAATCAAAGGTAAAATCATCAACACATTCTACAATTTATAGACATACTTGTTATTCTCCGTTGTTCTGTTGGATCGAATTGTTCGACCAACAAAATTACCTTCTACAATTTCTTTATATCATTACAAGTGGATACGTGATATCACATCTTTGCATCCGCCTGAAAAAATTTGACACATGCTGTCAGTATGCTTTCTCAACCACTGTCTGATTCTAAGGAATCCTGTCATTTGACTATAGTCTCACCTTACCCCTTACTTTTATTCTACTAAGCTACTTTCACGATATCCTCATGTACAGATTTTCAGCCCCTTAGATTGCTCATCGTCTTAGTAATTTACTGAGTAACCTGTCGGTAGTTTTTCGAAATGCATTATGGCTGACAGTCCTCTGGAGTAAATGCGTTCCAGCCAATCTGGTGGTAGGACATCCTGATACAAAATTGTGAGTGCGAAACATAAAGTTTTGAAGAGCATCTTCGTGCTTGTCCGAACTACTCGTCATTTTGTGACTGCACTGTAAACATATCTGATCTCTAAATTTCGATTTCCTTTCCATGGTTATAAGATTTGTGGTTGATTTCTTCTCATATCACAAATTTCTGCTTAATCACATGTTTACTGTCGACACAGATGTCTGTGATATTTGGTTTCCAAATGAAATGATAATAATTAATCTAAATTAAATTATCATAACTCCTAATTTATCTTGTTGGAAATGATTATTTTCTGTCCACCTATAACCACCATTCAGTGTTTTACCATGATCAAATTTTCTAGAATATCTAACAAGGTCATTTGCAAATGCCGTTGATCACAATGTTGATTTTATAGACGTTATTTGTGTAGAAACATTGTTGAACTTTGTTTCTGATCTGCATTTCTGATCAATAAGAAAACTGAACACAATTGTTTTGATGAAACGCAATATTGGCATACTACACCTTCATTTTCTTACTTGCAATCTGAGTAACATTCACTGATAAGAATATGAGAAAGTGTAGTTTTAGAGATAACTCTAACAAATAATGTGATCTCTAATTAGTCTTCATTATTTTGTAAGCAACTATCTTTCCTACCAAAATGTAGAAAGGTTTAAGTTATTACAACAGCTTATAGAACGACCTATGGAGTAATTTCAGATGCAAGGTGCGTACCAGCGGACCAGTTAATCGCGACGCTAAACTACATTATTATGTGAATAATTTACCTTACATGTTCAAGTTGTCTCACTTCATTGAAACAACCAAGGTCAGCACCTATTGTTGAATGTCTACTCACTTATTACCTATTGATTCTAGATTCATTTATCAGTGAACATACTTTCGTGCTTACCTCAGTGCAGAACTTTTATTAGAAGCTGAAATATTCAACTAACCGACATACTGAAGGTTATCACGAATATATGGCTGGAAATCTCGTGACCAGTGATAATTACGCACCAGTGAATGTGAGCGAAATAATTTTAGTATCTGAACTAATGAGTAGTCGAATTCTTGTAGTCAAATAAGGCTGATCTGTAGATCATGCGACTATTCTAACATATGGTGAGTCATCCAACAGACACTAAATAACGTTGTTGAGTTTATTTGGACGGTGATTTGCAGTTCTTTGAGGTTGGATATTTCATCCTACTGGATGAAGTTAGTACTGACAATGCCACTAAATTTTGTGACGAAGCATTCACAACAAAATAGCAAAATTCTGAGAAAACTAAAAAATCTTCGTTCCCATCCTGAAGTAAAATCATTTCCATCACACTCTTAAGTAAATCGCTCAAGTTTAATTCTTATATAAGGTTTTCCCAACGAAAATCGAAGCCAGCTGAATTCGTTTGCAAGTGAATTAGTTAAAAAAAAGTATTCACATTACCTTCTAATTCAAGCGTCAGTCAGAGTTACTTGATAGTCAGACTGACAATAAACTGTAGCTTGCGACATAAGTAGGTTCAGCATGTAAAAATTAGTTCTGTCAATCAGCTTCAACAATGAAAATGTTATTCATTTACCGTAAATCTACGAAGAACCAATCTTAGTCGACGAAAAAATGAATGAATCTGTTGTACTATTTCGAAGTAGAGAAAGTTAAATTATGAATAATAACTAATCAGTTCTCAAATTCAAATCATATTACTGTGGATCACTAGCACAGTTTCGTCAGAATATCTTCATGGTGTTCATGGTGCTCAGATTACTCAGTAACGCACCTGTGGAAATCACTGGATATCCGCTGAAGTTTACAAAGCATCATCGAATCCAGATACCACTTAAATCCGCTGTATATATGGTTCCTAGTAAAAGGAGCAATATCGTTCTACTATACAGAAGAGAAACCTCGCCTAGGTAAGACGTTCACTAGTTAGTAGCCAGTCCTAAGCCCGCATGATCAGAGAAGGTTGGGAAAACGGCTACCAACCCTACACCGTAAAACAAATACAACCCCTAAAAAACTTCGAAGTACACAGAAAATATAAAGCATAAAATTAAACTCATTCCTCACTGGAATCGGACAGATGAAATGATGCCGGTTGATGAATGCCTTCGGGGAGACAATTGATAGATGTGTCTTCTCACTCTCGATGAAAGCGAAAGTAAGCATGGGGACATGGAATGACCACACAATGTTTGAAGCTGGCTGGCGAGGCTGCCCAGATTGCTAAAGAGATGAGAAGGCATAGCACAGAAGTGCCAGTTTGAGGATCTGCGGAGAATCTGCAGATGGAATGGAAGTGGACTCTCCAAACTGTCATCTGGAGAATCAATAATCTACTCCGATATTGTCACACAGACGACAACCACCAGCACAATGAGTTGTGGAGTGGCTATCATGATGTCCCCTCCCAACAGCATCAAAGGCTCTCATGCAGTGGGAACCAATCTCCTCCAGCATCAGGATCATGACAGCAAGGTTCACCTCAAAAGGAAGGAAGGTCACAATCATACAATGCTACGCCACGCACCTACAAATAATGCAGAGCAAGAGAAAAAGGAGGAATTCTACAGACAACTTCAATCAGCACTGGACAAGACGTCAGTTGGTGATATCAAAATTCTAATGGGCGACATGAATGCCAAAGTGGGAGGGGACAACACAGGAAGAGAACTAACCATGGGTCGAGAAGTGCTCGGTGAGGTGATGAACGAGAATGGAGAATTGTTTGCAGAATTCTGTTCATTCAACGATTTGGTGGTTGGAGACAACGTGTTCAAGCATAAAGATATCCACAAAACGAGTGACATGGATTTCACCAGACACCAGGACACACTCAGAATCAGATCGACTTCATTTCAATGTGAAGAAAGAGGAGACATAGCCTACTTGACACAAGGTCAAGAGGAGGAGCAGATGAGGGTTCAGACCACTCACTATCCAGTGCAAGGAAACTGCCTTCAAAATCAAATTGAAAGCCTTCATGGAAGTTGGTGATAGACTACAGTTCAAGTTCTAGGTCAACACCCAGAACAGAAACTGAACTGAAGGACAAAACTACATGAGACATCACGTCAGTTAGTCATCAGGACCAAATGGGAGATATTGAACAACATCCCTGAGAAAACCTGCAAGGAAGAACTCCAGAACTCTCAGAAAGAGATATGGAAGGGAACCTGCATAACTGTGATAGGAAGGAAGAAGGAAGAAGACAAGCAATGGATCTTTACGAATACGTGGCAGCTGGTAGAGGAGGGAGAGTGAGATGGTGAAGCAGAAGATGAACCAGTTCAGTGCATTGAAGTGCAATACAGTGCAGGGATGAAAAACGAAAAGAGGAACTGAACACAACCTATAGAATACTACACTGGACAAAGAAGTGAAGAAGAGTGTGCGCAAAGACAAAAGACATTTCTACGAGACATTGGCAAGTGAAGCAGAACAGGCTGCAGGTAGTAGAGACAGAGACGTGACAACATCATGTCAAATAACCAAAATGCTATCTGGGAAGAGATCAACTCAGATGAAACCGATGAAAGATATTGAAGGAAAGCTAGTTAACAAAGAGGAGAACCAAAGGAAACAATGGGCTGACCTAAGTCTTTGAAGGAACTGGCACGGAATCACGCTCCTGTCGTTGTCCCCAACAAGCAAAATATTAAGCGGCATCACCCTGTAAAGACTAAAAGATGAGTTGTATTCAAAATTACGACCGTAACAGGCTAGCTGGCTGGCTGGCTGGCTGGTTGGCTTCAGGAAGAACAAATCATATGCGGATCAAATTACAACACCACGCTACATATCATCATAGAACAGAGCATAGAATGGCTGTAAACTCAACTCTACATCAACTTCATCGATTTTGAGAAGGCCTTCGACAGCGTCGACCAAGAAGTGATTTGATAGGCAGCTGCCTACTTCAACACTACGGTTTTAGTGCCACAAACCTTTATCAACCCCATTCAACAGCTATACGCTATATGATGCTACATGCCAAGTGATTGACAATGGAAAGCTCAGTGACGTCCTTGAAGTGAAGACAGGTTTCAGACAAGACTACCTCCTACTATCACCGATCATCCTCCTGATTGTGGCCGACTCGACTCAACTAGGCTGGATCATGTGACAGCCAACCGTGAGGAGCTATGAAAAGATGGGCATGTGCTGGCTGAACCGATGTAAATACCCCAGAAAACGATTCGGATTTCGCCGCCGATGATGATGCATGTCGAATGTCTTGTCGCAGAAACTTGAAGATCTACAGACAAGAGCCAACAAGTCGACAGAAGAGGTGAGGCAGCGAAGATGGGACTTCAAGTGAATGTAGAGAAGACAGAGGTGATGAGGATACCCAACCAACAACAACAACAAGCCTAAATCACCATCAACTAAGAGGTTATCGCCCAACAAATACGCAGAAGAGTGGGAAGATGGATTGGATTGGGCATACACTGAGAAAACCGATTGGGGACATCACACGCCAGTTCAGGCCCTCACGTGGAACCGGCGTTGGAAACGACGAGTTGGGCGTCCGAGGCGAGAGTGACATGGAGGAAATCGTATGAGGAAGAAATGAAAGCTAGTGGGCAGTGTTTGAGTCAGGTTGAGGAGACTTCAGAGAAGAGAGTGCAATGTCGACCTGCTACTAAGTGTCTCTTTCCCAGTAGGTATCAGGAAGTGTGTTTGAGGCTTATGAGTCTAGGGAGTAGATTGACGTTTGCCATTATTGAAACGGGCGACTCTGTTACGCTCATCATGAAGAATATGAAGTGTGGCTAGTGGTTTACTGTGAAATCCGGCAGCTACGTTTTTCGTGTTGGAGTCTTATCTTCTCTGTGGCTGCCTTCGAGACAGTATGTTTTCACTTACCACCCTGTTTTTTGTATTCTCTCTCGTTATGCACCATGCTGTTATCAATTCTATCGTTCCGTGATGACATGATGATTCCCTTTTGGATGCTTCGATATATCCAGTAACTTCATTTATGCTATTATGCGTGGATAGTGTCTATCGGCGTAATTCCGGACGAGAATTTTTTATTTGTAATGCAAAACACATGCCTCTGTACAAATTTAAACAGTACGTGAATTATTAATTGACGTCAAAATTTTTTTAACTTTTTACATGTATATAAGGACATACATGCGTTTGGAGGAACAATCAAGGGTTGCGTTTTGCAGTGGGAAAAATTTTTGCACTTAGGTGGCTTCAAAGCTGTTGGAGCGTGAAAGATTAACAAGTGCAAATGGGACACATTTCTCTTCATCGGTAGTTAAAACAGTTATTGACTGACTGGAAAAGTCAACGTTAAACCCCGTATATGTGTGCATCCCTTCAAGTTGCAACAATTCACATTAGAACACAAACAAATGGTAGATAGAAGAAGACTGATAACAAAGTTTATTTTCATAATCCGTTGTCTATTTTTCTCACTTTAAACCTAAATGTGTATCAGTTACCTTCCTTTAGTTATTCAATATATTCTACCTCCTAAGCGGAAATAATTCTTCAGCTTTCTGCCCACTGTAACATATATCCCTGAATGTACGGCTTAGTAAATGACTTCATGGAAAATATAAATTTTGCTTCTCTGTAACCACATTTTGTCTTTTCTTACGAAAGAAGACTAAGTTATGTCAGAGAACAAATATTCTGAGGATACAGATTTGTGTTAATATTCAAGCCGTAGAAGGTGTCAAGGAGTGAAGACATCCGCACCATTGTGATTGTGACCGATTTTCAGCCACGTTACCAAGAGTCCTCAACCATTAATTGCTTTCGTCTCAAAGATGGCAATCAGGTAGTCTCTATCTCCCTACACGGCTCAGAACAACAGTCAAAGAATTCATCGAGTGGTGCTGCCAGGTTTTCGTCTGGCCACCGTGAACCCTCTTCCAATATAATCTACCTTCTCCTCGCATGGCACGTCAAGGTAGAAGGTGGCTCGGCATTCACCTTACATGTTGAAGCCACCTCAGAATTAATGTTGAAACATCTTTCAAAGTCTTATATATACACAGTCAGCGATGCATGCTTAGATTTGTGGAAGTAAATAATTAGTCACCAATCCAATTTGTAAAACTTTGGTCATACCGTATAGCTTCTTCAACACTATGTTTAGAATTATTTATAATCTAAGAAGGCAGAGTTCGAGAAGTGTGCATTGTGACAATGACAGTACTTTAATAATCCAGTGCTGGTCTTTGTGTGCAGAAGCAGAATATTTAACACTCTATCCTCTTGTGTTGCTTAGTTCCACTATGTCTCCATCAAGAACACATTCAACTATTTTGTTAACGTCTAGAAACCATATTCTTCTTTTCAGATTCTACACTTATATCACTTTTAACATCAAGTGCATTGTTACGTAACCCGTTTGACCTGTAGAAACCTAATCCAGTATTCGGCTAATGACACAGTAATGAACTTTAATACACCATTAGTAGATATAAACATGATTTCACAGCTGTAGAAAATACTTTGGTCAAGAAATAAAATTGTATTCACTAAGCTGCCTCTAGGTTCCCCTTAAGAACCAAAATTACAACGCAGTTTGATACAAGCACAAGTCTACAATGTAGCCAATGTAATTTCTGATAATATCATAGGTATTTAAAGGACTTTTCTCAATGAATTTGGATTATCTGGAGAACTGTTGAAAACCTGGGCCGTTAGATTGTTGTTTCACCATAACTCCACAGAACGTGAGGCCGTTGAGTTTCTCAGCAAGTACTTTGTCACTCACACCACACAATAATCATACGATGCCACAGGTGGATATTCGACCTCATACTGGACTTTATTGACTCCATAGGTCAAAGCTTCCCATTAGCCATTCAAAAAGCAGGCATCAGAAGGCAAAGAGTGAGGGTTAATGGGTCAGTGTCTAGGTGGAAACCTATGATGAATGGAATTCTCTTAGGAACAGTCCTAGATCCTATATTTTTCTGATTATATGCCAACGAATTACCGAAATTGCTCAGCTGTTCGGTGCTGCTATTCTTTGAGGATATAAAAGTCTAGAACTATACGTAGTGATGCTGATAGATATGCATTTCAAGCGAATCAGGATGTACTGGTAGATTGGTCCAAATGCAAATACATTGGCCTCAGCAATTGTCTCCAGCATTCCGTCGATCGCACACTTCTACGTCCAGTCCTAGAAATGAGAGTCTATGGTGTCATCATAAGGTATGATTTGAAAACCTCTAGACCTTGTAATGCAGCTGCAGTAAAGGGATTCCATACTTTACGGTTCATCTTTAGAGCTTTGAGAAGTTTTGATCAGGACATATCCAGCATACTCTATTCTATTTACGTCAGACCTTACTTGGAACACTGCATTCAGGCAGCTACTGCATGTCTAAAACAGGATGCTGACATATTTAAGCGTGTTCAGAGGGTAGGTACTAAACTTATGGCAGGACTTTCAAATCTGCCCTATGAAAAACGACTAGATCTGCTAGACTTATTCACACAGTCTTACTGTAGAAATGGGGTGATCTCATACCGGCATTTAGTATCCTTACTAATGACTTCAGTACTGATATATGCTATCTTTTTTCCCCTGTTAGGATTAATTATCTCCGAGGGAATCACAAGAAAACTCAAAACCTGCAATCGAATCAACTTGGGGTAAATTAATACAATTGTTTTTCTCCCAATAAATGGTTAGTGACCGGAACTCCTTGCTAAGCAAGTGGTATCAGCGCCATCGGTCAATGCATTCAAAGGAAAACAACATCTCTACAGAGATATATTCTGCAAGGATAAATACAGGTCAACTGGCCTATTATCTTTAATACTGAGAACTGTATTCCCTTGGAATATATTTTTAAGTTCTATTATCCGAACTATCAGTTGGTAAGATGTTGCTAGTAAGGGGAAACAAGTTTTCAAAGTTGAAAACGACGTAAAGCATTATAGAAGCATTCTCACAATTCACTTAGAATGACTCTGGGAAATCAACTAATTTGAAACTGGTCGTAGTTTAGGACTCTTAAATAGTGAGCACTTATGACACCACGTGAAATAGAGTAATTGTATTATGCAGGAGAAATTGATGTTATATTTGTTACCTTATTAGATGGATTTTGCCGCTTAAAACACCATCTTCATGTTAGTGTATGCCAAAATCAATTATTTTCTTTTATAATAGTCAAGTAGTTGTTTGTAAGACGTTAAATTTAAGGAGTTATAGTAATCATAATGGTACCCAGATATCCTTATTATTCGTTAAAAGTATTGTAATATAAGTCATCACTTAGAATAGTTTACCATTTAGCCAATCAGAATAAAAGTGTACAATAATTTGATTGGTTAGATTTTGTCATATCAGTTTAATAGAAAATGAACGTTACTCATTGCATTCCAATAATGAAAATGACTAGCTCCCGTTGGTTAATATAAATATGTATACAACTTCAATGTGATTTCTTCGTATTTGTTCTGAACTACTCATCGTAGTTAGATTACTCTGCATTGTATTTATATATCAAAGAGGATGTTTAAATTATTTACTCGTTTATCATTAGTACTATTACTATTCAGTTTTATCAATGGAAATTCGAATTTTAAATCATATATTAATGTAGAACTGGTACATGGTGGATCAACTCGTGGAACTGAAGAGATTGTAGATATTGATGGGAAACAAATAAAAGTGAACCGTTTCTTGGGTATACCATACGCTGTACCACCTACAGGTAAACTACGTTTTGCTCCACCAGTGCAACATCCTGGTTGGCAAGGTGTACGTGATGCTATTCAACTACCTGCAACATGTTGGCAGTATATTTTTGAAGGATTCGATGCAAATAACCCTGCAGGTAGAATGTGGATCAATAATACCGAAATGAGTGAAGACTGTTTATATCTCAATGTATGGACACCTACAAATGCTGCCAGTAGTAAACGCCCACTTCCAGTCATGGTATGGATATATGGAGGGGGATTTACCTCTGGTAGTGCTAATCTACAAGTATACAATGGAGCTATACTTTCAGCTACACAAAATGTAATCATAGTTTCTATGCAATATCGTGTTGGTGCATTCGGATTTTTACGACTCGATCCTTTAGTTGGCAGTAGCAATGATTACAGTTCCTACGATGCTAACCGTACGAACATTAACTCAAGTATACCAGACCCAGAAGTGGCTTTAGGTAATCAAGGTATATTAGATCAGTATATGGCATTATTATGGGTAAAAAAAATATTCAACGTTTCAATGGAGATCCAGATCAAGTGACCATATTTGGTGAGTCCGCTGGAGCTGTAAGTGTATCGATTCTATGGTTATCACCTATTGCACAACCATATTTCAAAAGAGCTATTCTACAATCTGGTAGTTTATATGCAAGATGGGGACTGGATGAACCGTATGAAGCACATGAAAAAGCAATTGAAGTGAGTTCATTTGATAAAGCATTACTTCATTCATATAACCTTGCTTCACTTGATTTTTTTTCGTTTTATTGTTTAGAAGTAACCTTCAAGCTGTAGGCAGAATACTTTCGAGCATATGCAATCATAATAATAATATAATAGAGAACCAAAGCTTACAATGATATCTTCATTTCTGATTTCGCCCACCTACATAAGTGCTTATTTTAAATTTAAGAGCACATTAATGGAAAGTAAAGTAACGTGCTCTGTGATAGCCTAATAAATTTTCTTGAAGGAATATAGAAATATTCCACAAGTAAATAACAAACATAGACTATTTTCTGATAATCCCTCCCTACTATACTGGGTCGAGGTGCTTGATCACTGTTGGCAGGGGGGGCTTTTATGCTGCTATGCTACACGTGTCCTCGATTCCAATGCTAGCTACCAAACAGATCATAATCACAAACTGTATGTTCAAATTCTTGAAATCTACATAAATATATATTTCCGATTACTCTTTCTGCAACGGTGATGTTCTTACACTTCACGATTTCGAAAAGACTGAACCATTAGACAAAATGATTTAGTGGTTTGGGAGAAATTTTCAAATAAGGTGATGCATTCCTATCATATTTCACAGTCTTCAGTCACTAGTCCACTAACATTCACCTAACAAAAGCAATTTCTCGTCAAAAAAACTAATTACAATCAAAACATTTTCATTCAACGAAAAGATTATGCATGCATCTGGGATACAATCATTTACTAACTTGCCAAGATCATGTTTCCAGTTTTAAAAGATCTGCTGAATAAAAAAAATAATGATTGAACTAGGGTTAAAAAGCAATAGATTTTTTCTGATCACATTACTTCAGAGTAAAAAGTATCAAATGCTATTTTTGTATGCTTACATGCCTCTAATGTAACTAAGCTGTTCACGTGCTTTCATAAATGATGAAATCCTCTTAGATTTTAACGATTTGATGAGATTTTTCTTAATTTATCTAAAAACTTAATTTACAGTCTCCTGTAGAGCACAAGAGATCGCATCATTTCAAAACACTATTTTTTGGTATTACAGATCAGTCA
The DNA here is from genome assembly GCA_944470555.2 of Heterobilharzia americana. Taxonomy (NCBI): domain Eukaryota; kingdom Metazoa; phylum Platyhelminthes; class Trematoda; order Strigeidida; family Schistosomatidae; genus Heterobilharzia; species Heterobilharzia americana. The sequence continues at coordinate 68,915,080 of OX104127.1, read as the reverse complement.
TTATTGATATATGTTCCTCTGTGGATACCTATACATTACAAGTAGTCATTTGAAAATAATGGTAGCTAAGAGTGAAATCAAGGACGCATGATTCGTTCTCTTTAGGTAGAAATCGTCAGCTGTTTGTACTTTCTTCCAAGTCTGGCCGCAGTCAATCATTACCACTATACTAAAATCACTAACACTACTTATATAAGCATCAACATAGAAGCCTACCTCCCAGTAATAGCTGACAACCTTGACAAGAAAGTACAAAACTTTACATTCGACTATACTGATCGTATGACTTTTGTACTCTTGGCAGCCTAGTATATAATACTCGGTAAGTTAAAGCGATGGGTAATGCATTCGAGTTCCAGTAGAAACAATATCGTTCACCGTGAGGCAAGCACACCTAGCTGCTGAGTCTCAGAAAGGACAAAATATGTGTCATAGGTTCTACTGCCAACTGCAATCCATCACATATTATTTTCGCCCAAAAACTAAGTTAGTGTGGATTTGGTTACAATGCTCTTTTCTCACTCACTTGTATCAAGCAGCGCACTGTTATTTGAATCAAAAGTAATTCATATCATGTAAAGTAAATTGAATATTTGTAATCCAATTTGTGTATCGAACCTCGCAAGGATGCTCAACGACAAGAGGAACTGAGCACAATGTATAAAACACTGGACAAAGAAGTGAAGCAGAGTGCACGGAAAGACAAAAGACACTTCTACGAAACACTGGCAAGTGAAGCAGAACAGGCTGCCGGCTGGTAGGAGAGAGAGATCTGACAACATTGTATCAAATAACCAGGTTGCTATCTGGGAAGAGATCAACGCAGACGAAACCAATAAAAGATGATGAAGGAAATTTAATTACCAAAGAAGAGAAACAGAGGAAACAATGGGCTGACCACTTCAAGAAGCTCTTGAATCGACCACCACCACTATCACCTGCAACTCGTCCAGGAATACCACATGCAGCCCAGCCACAGAACTACAAGTGAACATAAATCCTCCAACAAAAGCGGAAATCCTGAACGCCATAAAGCTACTGAAATGCGGGAAAGCAGCAGGACCAGATGGGATCCCACCAGAAGCACTGAGAACAGACGTAGAGACAACAGCAGACATGCTCACACCACACCACTATTGCAGAAGATGTGGAAGGAAGAGAAGGTAGCTGGTTACTGATTGGAAGAAGGGCTACCTCGTCAAACTGCCGAAGAAGGGAGACCTCAGTGTTTGCAAGAACTGGCGCCGAATCACTCTCCTGTCCACCCAAAGCAAGCAAAATATTATGCTGCATCATCCTGGAGAGGCTAAAGGATGCACTGGATTCAAAACTACGACCGGAACAGGTATGCAGGCTTCAGGAAGTACAAATCATGTGCGGATCCAATTGCAACGCTTCGCATCATCATTGAACACAGCATAGAATGGCAATCAGCTCTCTAACTCAACTTTATCGACTTTGAGAAGGCCTTTGACAGCGTCGACCGAGAGGTGAGTTGACAGGCAACTGCTTCAATACTACGGAATACCTCAAACCTTTATCCGCCTCATTCAACAACTATATAACGATGTCATATGCCAAGTAATTCACAATGGGAAGCTCAGTGATGCTTTTGAAGTGAAGTGAAGACAGGAGTGAAACAAGGCTGTCTACTATCACTCATGATATCCCTGATTGTGGTTGACTGGACTGGATCATGCAACAAACAGTGAGGAGCAAGAAGAGGGGCACACATTGGCTGGACTGGGGAAAAGAACCTAGGAGATTTGGATTTCGCCAATGATGACTTGTGTATAATGTCACACAAACTTGAAGATCTACGGGTGAAAACTAACAAGTTGACAGAAGAGGCAGCGAAGACAGGACTTCTTTCAGGTGAATATATAGAAGACAGAGGTGATGAAGATACACAACCAACAACAACAACAACACCAACAACAACAAGCTGCAATCACCATCAACGGGAGAAACTTAAAGGAAGTAGCCCCACTCACCTATCTAGGAAGCACTGTTTCAACTACAGGCAGCACAGGCACAGACGAGGATGTCAAAGCCAACCAGGATCGGAAAGACAGCAATACAGGCGTTCATTAACCTGAAACCAGTGTGGAGATCTTCTGCACTCCACTCAGCACAAAGCCTGAACATGATTCGGATTTTCAAAACCAACACAGTCAAGTCAGTGCTCCTGTATGGTTCAGAGACTTGGTGCGTTACGAAAAGCATTTCCAACAAACTACAGACATTCATCAACAACTGCCGCCTACTCACGCTCGTTACTGAATCTCAGATGGATTGCCAGAATAATAAGAATAAGCAACAAGGAACTGACTGAACTGGCTGGTGACGAACCAACCAAGAGCATATCGGTGAACAAGTATTCAGTGGAAGTAAGTGTAGATGGATTGGATTGGGCATACACTGAGAATGCCGACTGGGGACATTATGCGTCAGGCCAGGTGGTCGAGTGGAACCCAGATGGGAAGTGACGAGTTTGGCGTTGGAGGTGAGGGTGACATAGAGGAGATGGTGCGAGGAGGAGATGAGAGGTTGTGGGGTGTCATGGAGCCAGGTTGAAGGGTTTGCAGATAAGAGATTGGAATGGAGACGTGTTACTGAAGCCCTATGTTCCATTAGGAACCCAAGAGACTAATAATAATAATAATTTGTGTGTGGAATGTTTATAAAACATCCCTAGAGTAACAAAGAAAGTGAACATGTTTAATACGAATGTAGTTTATTCGAAAACATTCTTGCATTGCATTTTGTGTGATATTTTAGGGAATTCGATCATAAATCTTGAAAACTATGAAGACCAATTTGAGCCTTTCTGTGTCTAATTTATTCAGGGAACAGACCGCAGAAAATCAAAAGATTATACGAGACAAACTTAATGGATAGTCTTACCTATAAGCTTCCTAAATGAGTGGTTCGACATATGTTAACAGAAAATATACTTGGACAACTATCCTTAGGTCAATCCTCCTATCTTTTTTTATGGCTTTCAGGATTTAACCGGCAGTTATTTGCTTCCAACCTTCTCATATTTTTGTACCTTAAGATCTGTGAAAAAGTTCACACAAACAGACAAACTGATAAGCACCTAAAGTAATGGCAATTTCGCAATATATAGCTGTTTCATAGTCCAATAAATTTTGTATATCTGTCTTTTTATGAATATGTCTCTTTTCATTATACTCAACACATATTAGCGAAAGTAATGTGAAGCATGAGGCTTTCTGTAAGCTTGTGATAAAAGATAATCAAACAACTGTGTGCTAACAATTCGAAAACACAAGGTTTAACCATTTTTCGTTCTGTAATATTCCTCCAAATAATGAGGAAGGTAACCTAAGTTTTAAAGTTTAAGAATTAGGCCTTCAGATCACCACCTTTGAATTATTTTATATGGCACTTCCGATTCCAGGTTTTCTCACATTCTAAACGCTTTATTTCCCCCTATTCTCCAGTCAGTCGTCGTTGACAGATATGCTAGAAAGATACCCGCTTCTAACATTCATCCGATTTATAATACATTAATTCAGTAGCAGTTGGTTAGAAATAAGTGTGTTTTGCTCATGTTTCCGTAGTAAGAACATTTCTCGTTTTTTCAGTCACTATACTGTATTGAATTCTTCCCACTCTAGTTAGCAAATATTCCGCTGCATCTTATTTTCGGTAAGCTAAGCATAGCATTGAATTATGATTTTGCATTCCTGTATATACCCGTAAGCTAAAACATTTGAAAGGTTTCCATGTTCAGAAATAGTTTGAATATCTTAACAATTAGTCAGAAGATTGTGTTGGCAAACAACTGATGAAGAAGGTTACGGTGTAAACAGTATGTATGACGTTCTTTACTCAAGTTGAAAAAGTGAATTTTTACTGGTGTACTTTTATTGTATGTTTTACTATTTTTCCTAATACTGGTTGTAAGGTTCCAGTAATCAGGCTCTAGTGTTGAGTCAAACTTCTATAGACAACAAGTTTGACTGAAGAATAACTAATTTATTCCAGTTGTATCCTGTGTTTATAAGTTCGAAAATAATTAGCATGATTCACCTACGAATTTAATACATAGAATCAAACGAGTGCTGCATACCAATGAAAGAAGGATCGCGTAATCCGTGATACTAGTGGGTAGTTAGAAGTCATTGTGGTCGATCAGTAGTGTTGCTCACTAGTTGGGTTGGGTATCCTAAAATGTTGAAACTGCCATCCTCTGCCTAAATGACCCCGTTTCACCTTGTTAACAGTCTACTAACTCGCCTAAGTATCACGTTACCAACAATGTCAAAATGTAGTAAATGCATTGTAGTTTTTATTGAATCACATTTTGTCGAGTAGAAATATTGGTTTACAAAAGAAATTGAGATGGAATGTAGCAACTGGATGACCTCAAGTTGATATATTTTCAGCAGAGACTGCAAATGTTATGACCGTTTGCAATGATTTCCAGATAAGATCACAGCGACAAAATATCTGTCTTTTATTTTAAAATGCATAGAGTATCACTATTCAAGTTATTTTAAAAAGCCTAGATGTGTGTTCCGTCCTTTCCTGAAAATCAGTGTATAATTAATTGTTTGAATGACGGATATATATGAGCATATGGATACCTGTGTGGATGTCTAGATATTGCCTGTGCTTTAAGTATGTATATTAATGATGGATGGTGGCTAGCAGTGGAATCTAGGATTCATATTTCGTCCTATTCGGAAATCGTCAGCTGAATGTACCTGCCTCCCAGTGAGTGGTGTTGTTCCCACTGGAACTCAAACTCGGGACCGATCGTTTCAAACGCCAGAGCGTTATCCACTTGACCACCGTGCCATGATAACTACTTCTTGTGTGACAGGTATAGTTTTACTGTTATTGCTTTATGACATTTGAAGCGATTGGTCCCCAGTCCGAGTCCTGGTGGGAACAACATCGCTCACTGGGAGGCAAGTACATCCAGCTGACAAGTCCTAAATAGAACGAAACGCACGTCCTGGATTCCACTGCTAGCCACTATCCATCACTAATACATAAGAAATATTTTTCTTCAGTTACCTCTACATTGATGGCTTTGCAACAATATATAGTATTCTCAAAATATAAAGTTACATACCAGTCTGGGGGTAATAATCATTTCGTAATTGGTTATCAATCTCAAAGTATCAATGGGGTCATCACTAATCAAGCTAATTAAAATTCTAGTTAAAGTTACATGGTAAAACTTGTGAAACTTTAAGCATGTCATTACATTAGTATAATTGCTTGTATTATACTGTCGTTAGTACAATCTTTACTTAATGTCAACCTTTTACTCAGCTCCCAATATTTGCCATACTATACAACCAAATCTTGATCATAGTTTACACAAAGTTACTGCATAACCAGTATAAGACTTTTTATATGATACCGTCATTGATTGGACAGAATTGATCGATCTCTATTAGCATATGGGCTCCTATGTGGACTCCTCGATATTGCCACCAATCTAATTATGTTAATGATGCTAGCCACGATCCATCATTATTACTGCATAATTGATACTTTCTATTATAGTAATAAAAAGAAAGAGAAGGGAAAACCAATTATGTCAAGTGGTCAATTGTTAACAGTAATTAAAGACTATGATGCTAATTATCAATTATGCAACAACCTGTTTTAAAGAAGAGATAATTCAGTGAACAAAATTTTCTTTTTCGATGATATCATTTTCTAAAGCTGTACAATCGTATTCATTTATATATCATAAACATATAACAGTCTATTATAAAACAATAGGGTATAATAGCTACATCAATAACCTAGTGCTAAAAAACCAGAATCAAGAATGCAAAGTAGTTGCGTGATAAACTAAGACAGTAGAAATATCGAGGAAGGCAAGATGTTTGACAAGGTGAAAATTGTTGGTAGATAAGAAACGCAAATATTGAGTGTTCACTTGATAGATAGGTGTAAAGAAGGTGAAGAATGAGACAAAGGTCATAATGAAGGTGATAATAATAAACTAATTAATTGTAATGAAATCGAAAAAAAGAAGAAAGTGTTAAGACCATGGTAAGATGAGTGATTGAACATACTTCTTTTGCACACAGAGATCAGGCTTGAATTGATGAATTGCCAATGCCTCCACTGTGCACAATTGTCGAAGGCATACTTCTTTTGAACAATTCCATCTGACACGATAAATGACATTGAAGGAAGATTCTGGTCTAGCTTTATGTCCAGAGTTGACCAAATGTTCAAGAATTGAACTGTTAATTGATTTACATTCTCACCTCGACAACCATGCAGGATAGTGCCCCGAGATACGTTTAGAAAGCGTATTCTTTGTGCGGCCTATATAACTAGCTCCACAGGAGCAAGTAAATTTGTAGACATACATCGAGGTGGCCCAAAGTGGTAACTTGTCCTTAACGCACTCCGGAATGAGTTGTTGATTAGAGAAGCTGATCCGCAGTTTCGCAGAGAAGAATGTCTTCTTCAGTGATCTGGACAGCCCATTCTTCAGAATCTCTGCTGCCATATCGCCTTTGAAAACAACGTTCATAAACAAGGTCTTCTTAGGAATTGTGAATACTCGCTCCGTATTCTGATTTACTTTCAAGTTCTTATCGATAAATCTGGATGGATATCCATTTTGCATGAGAATCTTCCTTAGTTTATCTAATTCTTAGTCAATAGTATCACTGGTGCAGATTCTTTTGATTCTTGAAGATAAAGAATGGATTAGATTCCTGTTTCTGCTGAGAGGCATCCAACTGTGGAAATTCAAATATTGTCCATTCCAAGTAGGCTTCCTATAAAGTTTAAAGTTTCATAAATTTTAACATGTAATTATTCCATACTTTAGTTACAATTTAAATTACCTTCATTAATTATCAGCCCGTTGATGCTTTGAGATTTATAGCCTTTTGTGAATCAACGTAGTAATGTTAATAAACAATCAAAGGTTTACTTCAACCACGTTTTCACCCCTTTTGTAATCTATATGCAGTTTACAAGCGATTTAAAAACCCCAGGCAACCCTTTTTGTTATCACTCAACCTTTACACCTTCAACTAGCAACAGTGTTATTATAACCACCATTATTGCTGTTTCGACCTACCATTATTTAAACTAAATGTATAGTGGGTGATAATTGGAGATGAAATGAAAATTTGGACCGGGGCCGGACTCGGACCAGCGACCGCCGGGTTTCCAGCCCGGTGTTCTACCAACTGAACTGCGAGTTTGGTAAAGTTAGATCTTCCTGACGAATTGCAGCCATATATATGATACAACAATTACCCCTAGACTGGCATATAATTTGATATTTTGAGAATGCTATATACATTAGTGTAGAGCCTTCGACGAGGAATTAATTGAAAATTAATATTTCTTCGCTCACACTGTTTATTTCTGATCACCTAGACGGCCTGACGTGCTAAAATCTTTATCAGCTCATAAGATACCTTAGAAGTCCATTCAATCCCATGGCAGCAATGAATATTTTCTTTTGAAATATGATTCGTCTTTACTTTTACTTTTAACAATTTCTTACGATGAGGCTTGACATATAAGACAAGCAAACCAAAACTTTGGAGGCAGTATTCATCAAGGACTGACATCAGTTGGGGAACCATTGAAATTCTGGGAGCACTGGACGGATGTTTCGTCCTAGTATGGGACTCCTCAGCAGTACACACCCACGACCCGGCTAGGAATAGAAGTCACGATCTCCAGGTTTTATGGTGAACGCGTTAACCATTCAGTTACTGGGTCGGTTTTCAGTGGTTCATAATTTCCAACTTCTGTCAATTCACGATGATTTGGCTCGATTATCAAGCAGGGTCTTCAGTTGACATTCGCACCAAAACTTTCACATTTAGATATTGCTTCCATCACTGAGAAAGACATTCATCTTTTCTATGTAGTCTGTTTTATTTATCAAAACTATTACTGATCCCTTATCGGAATTAGTAATCATAATATTCTCATTTGTTTTAAGCGTTCGTAACAATCAGAAATATCACACTATCAGGTTGTCTGTAAAGTGGAAATCAGTTCCTTGTCAATGATTTTATACCAATATACATAACATTGCCAAAATACAAAATTATAAACCAATCCAGTGGGGATAATTAATTAATAATCGACTACCAATCTCAAAATATCAAAGTCAACCATAAGGTAACCCATAAAATGGTATTACAGCTGAAAAATTATATAAATTGAAGTAGAATAGTGCAGTCAACTTCACTTCAATCAGCTTCAATTGGTGTTCTAATTTAGTATGCACTTCTGATTATTTGACACACCTACTGACAGATGCCATATAACATGAAATTTGTATATTGTTATAAAAACCTAAACTGGACAAAGTGAATTTGAATAAGAACCAGTATTTTTTAACCTATCTCATAAGGAACATGAGTGTTAAAAGTAGAATACATGTAGCGATTACATGCTTTTGATCACAGATTTCTTTGGAATATTGCTGACGAATAATGAAATCATCATCTGAGCGAAGTTGAGGTCAAACAAGAGGTACTAAGCGAAATAGACGAGTCAATTTGACGAGGCTGTGAACCTTAGTCGACTGAGATACCTTTAACATATACTGGGCATGCCAAGCCACCGCCTACTTCGATATGCCAGGGGGGGAGTCGGATTAAGTCTGAAGAGGGTTCAAAGTGGTCTAGCCAATACCTGTCGTCAGTCCATGATTCATCTTAGTATTGGTCTCAGCTGTGTGTGTAGGGATGTAAACAGCCTGGTTGGAGTTCCTGTGACGAATCAATCAGAACTGTTGATGACATGGCTGAAAATCGGTCACGGTCACAATGGTGCAGATTTATTCGCTCCTTGCACTAATTGTTATCTCCAGACTGCTTATTCTCCGATACAACTTTCTTTACGTTGACATCACTCCCTTCCTATCCACCTATTTTTTGTGTGCTACTGTATGAGATTATACTTTGATTTTATCAGTCAGTAAGTCGGTCAGCCTATCTTCTACTACTATGGTAACTTATATTTTCAATAATATACTGAAGTCTGTGTTATTACTGTGTTACCACCACTATTATTAGTAACACAACTATTGAAACGGTCTACGTAGACAATGTTCAGATAACACTGGTGTTTGCTATCATTTTTTCCAAACGTTTCTTGATATAAAAAGCAATCTTTCCGATAGTACAGCCAGTTTACGCATCTCCTTGTATAATAAGGAGGTGTACAGTATCATTCATACATCAGTAATTCGATACACGATATAGCTTAATTTCGGTTGCCTCAAATAGTTTTCACTACCTTGACAAATTTATTAAATCATAAATCATTAACAAACATCTTCGTGTTAAGCAATATAATGTTTTAAACATGTGTAAAGTCTTCTTGAAATAATGCAATTTTATAGGTCGAATAAATAAGGCGAACACAAATTAATTTTGTACAAAGTAACCTTGCTAGATTGGCAGTCGCCTGTGCCTGCGCTTACACTCAGCGGTGAGCCGTTGGAAGAAGTTGAAAAGTTCGTGTATCTGATTAGTTGTGTGAGCGCTGGTGGAGGTGTGAGTAATGAAATTTACAACCGCATATCGAAAGCCAGAGTGGCATACGTCAGTTTAGGCCACCTTTGACGCCGTCAAGACGTTAGTCTGACCATAAAAGGTCGGGTTTACAACGCTTCGGCGCCATCAATTCTGCTTAGCATCTGTGGAACCTGGCCTTTCCGTGAATTCAATCCGAAATATCCCTGTAGGATTGCTCGTATCCTGTGGTAACACTAGGTTAGTGATCCTGAGGTTTGACTGCATGTGTTTGGGGATGATGGAGATCGTCATTTATTAAGTGAAGCCATCTAAAAAACAGACATTGGTGGCTTGAACGCGTGTTGCGTCAACGGTTTCCATACCGGACTAGGTGGAAAAAGCGGAGGGGTAGTCACTCTATGATTTTTTTTGCCATGGGATGAAGGTTAGTTGTATCGGGTTAGCATCTGTTGGTGCATCACGACTCTCTGGGTGGAGTCCGAAAGATAACACCACTCAGTGGCTTGAGACGTTATCAGGTACGGCTCAGAAGCGAGACCAGTGGTGGCACTTTAGCTTCCTCCTACAACCTGCTGCTGAAAAGTAATAAATGTTTCGTTTCAAATGTAGTTTACCGGTCTGCCCCTCAAATCATTCTATTCTTACCGCGTCTTTTCAAATGTTTCCGTTTGCTTTACATATTCATAATGTTGTTATATTATAGATGTGGCGCATTTCTCGATCCCCGTACTCTATTATGTTTGTGTTCTTATTAAAAAACTATTAGTTGGTTAAAACAACTCTGTTACTTTAACCACACTCAATTAGTAAGACCTTATAATATCATCTTATTGTCCAGTCCGAAATAAGCGAACTAGGATTCTATCCGTGAACCTGATTACAACTGATATAAGTCAAAGCGAACAGCAGAATTCCAGGTGTCTGCAAGAGATTGTTACCAATTGGCAGTTTTCTGTTAGGCTGTGATTGGTATTGCTGCACACAATACTTTTCTTGATTGTCAAGTAAAGCACTCATTTGACTTCTAAGTACGTACCATTGATGAAAACGTTAGCTCATTGGCGATATGAATTGCACACTGCATCTCAAAAAATACTTACTTCAATGCAATGAACCCAAAATTTTGAATTTCTTGTTATCTCTTAATGCCCCTTTAGTGATCACATGAATATGTTCATTTTCTTGCCTCAGTTTTGATACGTTTCAAGGTTAAATGGTGTTGATCTGATAAAACCATGTCATTCCTTAATATTGCTTTGATTGTACAACTACGTTTCAGATAGCACAATTCTAAAAATGGTAACGTTTCGCATCAGTATACTTTTAAGGTTGAATTTTATTGATTGATACAGGAAATCGTTTTCTACTTGGAGGTTTTCCACCCTTTCATTTGAAGAATAGCAAATGAGATTGTATCACTAACCCCAATCAAGAGATTCTAGGACTGTGATTCTGTTTCGAGTCTCATCAGGCAGTTTTTTGTATTAAAATTTGTGAGGTTTTCGAAAACGAAATACGGTAGACAATGGCAAAATTACTGACATCACTCTCGGGATTGGTTGGAAACAGTCATTGTGATGACTGACTCTTAAAATCATTCACTGGATATTTATTGTTTTTCCACATAAACATACCTTTTGAATATAAAATGTAAATTCTCTACTCACACACGTGTATTAGTCGGCTCCTGAGATCATACAAACCCTTACAAGAATTTGTTGACGCTATAGTCTTAGCTGTTCTGCTCTAATTCATGCAGTATGACGAGAATTATATGGACCGTAATGATATCAGATCTCCATGTTGAACGTTTTTTAAAAGTAATTGTAAAGTATAACGAGAAATGAACCCGGAAGTGTGTATTCGTTTAGAATGCGTTTTTTAATTATTTTACCACCTTATTTAAGAATAGATTTTTATCGCTATACCAAGAAAGTATATTCCATAAATAAACGAAGCTAGTCAATGAGGTTCTAAACCCTCATTAGTTGAGCCAGATAGAATATATGATAATCACGCTAAGCTTCCATTTATCTCTTGGCCAGAACTGAGTGGTCCACAGTTTCCTGAGTCTGTTGATTCGCAATATAGCACGACTATCATAATTGGACAAAACAACTGTTCAATGCTTCCAAGTTTTCAATAGTTCTCCAGCTGATGTCAGTCAGTGATGAATACTACCTTAAAAATGTATTTATTCTTTATGGGTAGGAAAGTAAATATGGTTGCAGTAGAAACTGGAGGTCCACCACGATAATAAACTTCAGTGTTGATGTTTAAATAGGTGAAGACTTCAAGAATGTCTTATATCATATTATATGAATTAACAGAGTTCATTTTTCAGAGTATGTTCATTTTTCGCATGCATAAGTGAGTTTCCATGTTGTTGCTTGTAATCTGCATAGGAATCCATGTACTAGTAGAGACCAGTCCAGTCAACAACGGGAAATTACAAGCCATGTGGACTCAGTATACTAGTGAGTAACTCTGGGATTTGAAATGATCGGTCCTAGGTTCGAATCCTTGCATGAACTACATCACTTATTGAGAGGCAGGTACATTCAGCCGACTAGTCTGAAACAGGACTAAAAGCGCTTACAAAATTTTGATGCTAGCAAACATCTATCATTACTATTAATGGGTTTCAATAGTACACCAATTAACAGTCGATACATATATGTCGAAAAGGAATAAGGTAATCACGTCATTGTGTTAGGGTATAAGATTACCCTTTCTAAAAATGTCCAACCAAACAAATTTTAAATAACCTTGAAGTCTAAATTCACTAAACATTATATTACGAAAAGAATTAATCATTTTATCTCATAAATACAGCGTAGTGGTAATTGACTCAAACATCTACAGGTACAAAAAAGGAGACAGACTTTCAAACGTAACCAGAAAACGGTTTTCCGAAATTTTCTACCTTCGAATAAATGAGCTTGTCTAATTATCTGAAAGTATTCATCCACTGTAAGTGAATTTGTTAGACTGCAAATGACAGAATTACTAAATTATTACTGAGTAGTCATTTATTTTGTGTTTGTTTTCCTCAGTAAGATGTAATGAATTTCCAATATAAACTCTAGACAGTACTTAATACTTGGTAAATTATTATGAATAAGAGTAATACATAAAGAATAAAAATGGAATTATGTTGGTGTCTAAGGATGTATGTGTGTATGTGTAAAGTAATTCACCAGTGTTGAACAAATACTATATTTCGTCTGAATGTAGTATAAGAAACTGTAAGAAATAGATGAACTGTCACAAGCAAACAATGTATATTATCTATCTTAAATTCATGGTGAATCACTGTATTGGTTGAAAGAGAGACTTCTGATAAAAAAAATTAATTCGTGAGGAGAATTATGCCAGTGGTATTAAGTTGATTAGGTAATTTAAATCAGGAGACAGACAAACAGCAAACCCATAAATTTCGGATAGATAAAATGATTTTTGAGATGAATGGGGATTTTTGATCTAGAGGAAGTATTCATCATGGACTGACACTGAAAATCTAGGAGCACTGGAGAGCTGTTCCGTGCTAGTGTGGGACCCCTCAGCATTACGCACCCATGACCCGGAGAGGGATCGGACTCACTACCTTCAGGTATCATGGTGAACACGTTAACTATTCACCCACTGTGTTGGCTTTCAGTGGTTCCCAGTTTCCAACTTTTGTCAATTTACGATATAGCGCGACTATCACCCAACGTCCTCAGTTGGCATCCGCTTCCCTTCCGACTGCTTGACCCTGCAGGTCACGGTTACTAGGACGAAACGGCTGTCCAGTGCTCTCAACTTTTCAGTGGTTCCCCAGCAGATGTCTGTCCGTGATGATTACTGACTCTAAAATGGATTTTCTTGAATTTCTGTTTAATTGACCGTGTCGAAGAGGATCAGCAGGAAGACGTAAAGCTCAGTTTCTAAACTTCTTCCAGCAATAATTGTTAGATAGCCAGCAGCTGTTAAATTCAAACTAGCACTGCAGGTTACCGTTTCCTTGTACACTTTTTATGACGGCATCGGATCACTGTAAGAATAATAATACAGACTAAATAACTACTGAATTGCTGTAGTCTTACCTTCCTGTTTTCCAAAGAATGCTTTGCAATGTTCTTGGTGCCTAATCCGAAAACACTATGTATTTGAAGGCGAATAAAACGAATCCACTTTCTTTCAGTGGTATAATGCCAACGCCTTACAACCTAGAATATAAAAATGTTTCCGTTCAGTGAAAATTTAGCATGTTTAGTTCACTGAAGGGAAACAGAATGGTGGTCAGTAGTTAAGAGAGTCAAAAATAACGGGAGTAGCACACAGAATATTGACGGAGTTAATCTTAAGGGAATACGTAAGTCATTCGAGAATTTCCACGGTGGACAAACTACTAATGGGATCAGTCACCTTTTATTCATCTACTATTTCGTTGTACGACATTTCTGTGTTTGACAAGTGTGGAGCTTGTTAGTTAACAACTGTTTACAGAATTCGATGTTTATTTGATACTTTTGTCTTTCAAATCCTATCTTGTAGTCTGAACTATGCATGAAGCGAATATTGTGCGGCCGATAAGATACTACTTATATTCAGCTAGTAGTCCCTGTCATATAAACAATCCATGGAATTTATTCTTTCTTCCAGACAACTATCCAGAAAATATGGAAAAAATGTGAACACTCCAGTTTTTAGTTAACACTGTTTTTAACGACATTTGAGTATCATTCATCTTAAAAAAGGGAACTCTGCCAGGATAGCTCATCAAATATTGTCTATTGATAGATCAAAATTAAATAAAAAGACTTGCTTAGTTTGGCATATATTATTAGATTAATATTGAAGGGAGATTAAATGACATTTCATGCACGATACGGTTGGGATACTATTATTGACAGGTTGATGAATTGCCTAGAAAGCATGAAGTATGGCTAGACTTTAACCAAACAATATACTGATAAATAAGTCAGTACTACACGTTTTTCGTCTATATTCCGATAACTCCTCTCGGGAACATCTTTTATCCATCTACCTTTCACTATAGATGATATTGTTTATGAGTAGGCTTGAGTAAGTGACTATATACATTGAAAATTAGGCAGAATGTTAGTCGTTTATGTTGAATAAAGTAATAAATTCAATTTGGACCTAAAGACAGTTACTCAACTACTGTATTGGATGGAGGTCGCACTATATCGTGAACTGACAGAAGTAAGAAATGTGAACCATTGGATTCCGACCCAGTAGCTCAATGGTACCGTGTTGGCCTGCGAAACCTGAAGGATGTGTATTACTGAAGAGTCGCATACTAGGATGAAACAGCTGTTCAATGCTTCTAGGTATCAAATGGTTTTTCCAACTGATGCCAGTCCATGATGAATATCAACCTGAAACCAGAGTAATAAATTCTCTAATTAGTTTAGTGTTAACTTATCGAAATGATATTGTTCCAGAAAGTGTAGTACAAACATAATATTTTAAAGTTTCTCTACAACGGTAGTAGTAGTAGTAGTAGTGAATTTAGAACAGCTTCGAATAATTAATCACTTCATAATTACTTGTTATCATACCGAGTGTTTTCTCAATTATCAAGTAGCTGACATTCATGCATATGTTCTTAACAGTGTCAACTGTGTTAGGTTTTGAGAAGTTATGTAAGACTAGTAAAATCATTTCTATATATAAAGCATTTTGTTCTTCATGGCCATATAAACTCATAAATTGTTGATAAACGATATGGAACAGAATCCATCGTCTTTACGAGCATGAAGATTGAGCAAATGGTTATTTCATGGAATGCCATGATGTTTGGATTTAGCCGTATCTTATGTGATAAGTTTTCTTTTATTACATACAGGTCTACAACGACTATAGTTTCTGTGAATTGCTTATCTGTAGTAATCGGAAAATGGAAGAAACTTTTACACTGTTGAATTTTAACGTTTTACTGAAGTTTGATATCAGATTTCACCAGCTGTCTGTCGCAGCCGTGCCAGTAGAAAGATATCCAAGTTTATTTATTGTGTTCCCAATGTGCTAGAGTTAATAAGGAGGTTATCTGACTAACTTGACAAGTCTATTTTATAACGATCATGTCGAAGACTATAACTATGGCACAATGTCTAGAATTTACTGCATGGTGAATGCAAGTGAAGGGAACCAATAGCTTCATATCTATTTCGTCATCTTTTTTCAGCATAAAAATGAGTTTGTAACACCCTGAAAATTGTGCAGTATACAACTTGTTCATAAATTCCTTTCTTATATGGCCAACACAAAACAATTAGCAACACAGGTATAAAGTCGATATTCATCATGAACTGACATCGGTTTAGAGAACCACTGATGACCCGGGAACACCGGACAGTTGTCTGGTCTTAATATAGGTCTCTTTGACGGTCCTTACCCACGACCCCACAAGGAGTCGAACCAAGGGCCTGCAGCGTTTTGAGGTGAGTACGTCCTCGGTAAAACACTGATTCGGAATCCAGTGGTTGACATTTTCCTACTTGTGTCAGTCTGAGATATAGCACAACCTTCATCCAGTGTCATTGTTAAGTATTTGTCCTCACGCTCGACTGGATATATCCCACCGGTCGCGACTTCTGATTACAACTTCCAGAAATCTCATCGGGAAGCATATCACCAGTGGTCACTGAATGGTAATTCAGTTTACATGGTCATCGGAACTTTCTGATAACAGGTAACAGAGAAAACTTGTTTGATTTCCGGTTTTAGGAGCTAGCTAGCCCTGGCCAACATAGCGTACTTGAAACACTTTAAGGAAAATGGTGTTCAGTCGGTAATTTGAACCTGGTTGGTATTCATCATTGACTGGCATCACTGGAAGGAGTATTGGAAACCTGGTAACACTGGATAGCTGTTTCGTCCTAGTGTGGGACCCCTCAGCAGTGTATACCCGTGAAAATCAGTTAATCTCCACAAACCCCGAATTCGATTTGAATCTGCCTCAGGATTGAAGTCAGAAACTGCACCCTTAGGCCATCCAGGCCAAAGATGACTAGATTTGGTGCATGAATCGTTCATCAGTAAGTACCTGATGTAACTGTTTAGTTCTTATTGCTCAATACTGATCGAATTCTATCTATAGACTTCTCAATATGACGACTAAGCTTAATGATGCAACTGTACGTTTTAGTGTTGGACATTAACAGTTGATCTGTCGGAAGCCTTAAACCTAAGTTTCGTGTTTGTTGGCACTCATCAGCTAGATGCATTTGTATCTGGTCTTGCCTATGTGATGACTTTCTTTCAAAAATGAGTTTTACAAGTCTACTTGATGATACCAAAGAAGAGGTGAATATTTTTTAGTCTATATGAATAAATGTAAGTACTGTGTTTCATCTTCAAAATACGATTGACAATATTACAATAATTTTGCAGACAAGCATTTAAGGCATCAAGTTAATTTACTGGCAGATTCAATTGCGCTTTTATTTTTAGTTTATTTATGAATTTTAACAAATTTTACTCTCAATGATGCAACAAACGAATTCTATCCATCTTCTTTCTTTACTTCATTCATTTGGCTATTATAATTAATAATACATTGATTTACTGCCTTAATACATAGAGACCAACTAATTTACAATCACTTATTTCTTCAATGAATATTGATCAAAAGAGTTTTTAATTCTTTCAATGGTCTTCAATGTTTTGTTATATGATTTTTCATTTCTTTAACATAAAGATTGACTGAGATTTTAAGACCGATGTTCTCTTAAAAGGATTGGGATAAGCGGAAGGTACTTTTTTTCCCTCACTTGTAATTGAGTATAAGGATGTTCAAAGTGAGTTGAAGTTTTGCGTGGGGAATGTTTTGGTATGATGCTAGACACTAATCAGTACTTCATTACTTAACAAGTAACATAATGATGACAATGTCCAACATGTCAATGAAGAGTTTTCCAACTAAAACCCGAAGTCGGAGAAAAGTTCAGGCTTAACAGTTTGTTGTTGTGAAGTAGTTGCTAGATGATGATAATCTTAACTCAGAAATCTCTTAAAAGGTATGAACATAAAGTACCTATGAAATCATATTATTTTGACAGAAATGAAGATGAGCCTGGCTCTTAACAAGCCTAATGCCCTTCCGGTTTTGTGTACATCAATCTGTTCTGGATGGCGAAATATTAAGGATCAGCTTGAGTTTTGCCAACTAATCAAGTTGTTCAGTGGTGGTCTCTTTCACCAGTTCATGACAATTTTATGCCAAAGTTAATAATAAATAATAATAATTCAGTTTATTCCAAACAATTTGTGGTACAATTTAGAATTCTCAGCATGAGATATTGCAACAACAACAAAATAAGTTTATTTTAAAACTCCTTTACAACATTTCGAATTGCGTTATCATAAAAATTTAAGTAATGCAAAGAATATCAACGGAAGAAACCTAAAGGAAATAGCCCCACTCACCTATCTAGGAAGCACTGTTTCAACCATAGGTGGCACAGGCACAGACGAGGATGTCAAAGCCAACCAGGATCGGAAAGACAGCAAGACAGGCGTTGATTAGCCTGAAACCAGTGTGGAGATCTTCTGCACTCCACTCAGCACAAAGCCTGAACAAGATTCGGATTTCCAACACCAACACAGTCAAGTCAGTGCTCCTGTATGGTTCAGAGACTTGGTGCGTTACGAAAAGCATTTCCAACAAACTACAGACATTCATCAACAACTGCCGCCTACACACGCTCGTTACTGAATCTCATATGGATTGACAGAATAATAAGAATAAGCAACAAGGAACTGACTCAACTGGCTGGTGACGAACCAACCAAGAAGCTATCGGTGAACAAATATGCAGTGGAAGTAAGTGTAGATGGATTGGATTGGGCATACACTGAGAATGCCGACTGGGGACATTATGCGTCAGGCCAGGTGGTCGAGTGGAACCCAGATGGGAAGTGACGAGTTTGGCGTTGGAGGTGAGGGTGACATGGAGGAGATGGTGCGAGGAGGAAATGAGAGGTTGTGTGGTGTCATGGAGCCAGGTTGAAGAGTTTGCAGATAAGAGATTGGAATGGAGACGTGTTACTGAAGCCTTATGTTCCATTAGGAACCCAAGGGACAAATAGTAATAACAATATGAAGAATATTAAAGACGAGAACATTTAACAATGCTAATTCAACCGCTGATATGAGATTTTTAACTGTTACAGAGTTGATTTGTGATTTCTGTTCGAACATTTTTTCCCTCACAAAATGTGTGCTAGTTAAGGTGCAGTCATAATTTAGGCTGATTAACGTTTCCTGACTTTCAGGTTCGGATTTGCATGCTGTGGTATAATGCATTTGAAGGTCGAACGGTTAACAGAAGTTTTTACATAGTCTCCCTTACAAGTCAGTTTTTATCTTAAATCGCAAGAAAATTGTCTGTAAGTTTCGATCCATCATGGGTTTTCCTTGCTGTTGCGTGCGACATTGTATGTGACACTGAGTAGCTTTCTTCGGGATCAGCATTTGACCTGATTGAGTTGAATAAGCTGGAGACTAAGCAAATGGACTACAAATGAAACATGTTTATAAACTTCCAACGAGATAGAAAAATAAATTGCTTATGTTTTGTGTCCTCTTGAAATTCGATTCTTCAGAGAATAAAACCTGTACAAGTAATCTCATGTTTGGGTAGTAAATGGCGACAAATCAGATCACGTTCTTCTCACATGATGATAATATGAGCATAATATACTATAAGTTTACACACAATGGTGTTTTTTTAAAAGTATTGCCAAAATATTTCGGCCGCGTAATTGCAGTCAGCAATTTCGCTCGAAATAATACCAAAATACAAAACTTATCGTTAGAAACTTTGTATTAAAAATCTACTTATCCATTCTACTTTTCATTGATACATTTAATATGAGAATAAATTTCAACCTTATTAGTTATTAGTCTGAGATCAAGGTGAGGATTATGAATGGGTGTGAGAAAAATACTATGGTCTACGAATTCAGTTTGTTTATGTGTATGTACTTTAGCCATGACTAGTGTCATGTTGAATATACTGTCTCATTTGGTTGCATAGTTAAGCCTTCCTTTATGCTGAGTGTATTAGGATTTAACGTAATGTGGAATGTATCAGCTAACCCATCCTTCATTGCAGTTTGAAAACCTTTTTTTGAAAACTCAGGTGGTGAAATACCATTTTAAAACTGTTTAGTTGAAGGGAATGGAAATGGAAGTTTAGGTTTGTCGATTTAATGCTAGCTGGCGCATTTAGGCCGATATCGTGATTTCAACTCAGCTAAGGTCGGAGGGCCATAAAGCTCGTGACGAATGAACACGATGACAAACACAAACATGAATCATTTATGGTGCCCATAAGATATTTAGCCACTTATTTAAGGGTTGATTGTACTGTACAATGGTTCACTATTTCCTGGTGTATTGCTGTTAAACGCCGTCACTGGAGGTGGAGGACGCAAGAAGGCTTCAGGTACTCGACAGAGATTACCCTTGCATCTCTTTTATGTGTCTTTGAACTACCACGTTAATTGTGCAGAGGTTAGGTATACATTCTTAGGTGAAATGATAAATCAAGTGGTGAGACTTTGAACCTTCATCGACTTAAGTGATACCAGCATGTGCAATTCATAACTAACCCACCGTCTATTCTGACGCATAATATCAGCTGCAATAAAGTTGCTCATGAAGAATGTTTAGGCCGAACGAATGTGACATCATTTCACGAATTCTCTGATTGCTGGTATGAATCATGTTGGGAGGTGTGGAATTCTAGGTCGGGTTTTACATGACAACCGAAACTGGTGTTTCGAGATTGCAGATGATAGGACTTTGGAACTTTCACAACTGTGTAGGAACATTCAACTAATTTTGATCGTTACGTACCATTCTGTCATCTAGTTTATTCCCATCTTCCAATTCTATGACCTCCTGCAGCTTACAATTGTGAGATTTGCATTCCAATATCTTTCGGTTTGTTAAAAATTTTGTCTTCCTAAAACAGTTTCAGACAAGCAATAAGTGTAAAGAAAGGAGGATTTAAGGAATTCATTGATTTCGATGAAACTCTATAGCAAAGTACTCCACATACTCGATCATATATATCCTGATGTAATACAGAGTGAGTTGAGCATGGACATTTAAATCCGAACTGACTGAAAATCTACATAGATTAAAGTTCAATTACTTCATCGTGAGGGAAGAAATCAGTATGTAGTCAAAAGTATTCAGTTAAGGAGTTTCACTAAAATTAATGAATGAATTAAATTCTGGTTTCTTCCGCTTGTTGCTTGTTTTAAATTTTACTTCGCTGTTTCTAATACTAGTGTATAGATATGAGTTATGGCAATTCGTGCTGTTGCTCAGTAATCCCAAGTTCAATGTTGATATTGACTGATTGATAAAAGTGTGAGGAACCTTTTACAGTTGGTCTATTTTTCTTTGGTAGATGTGTTTGGTATCACCTTGTGTTGTATTCTCATCCTATGATGATAGATTAACAATGACTAATTAAACTTGTAAAGGAAGAAACTTTATTAAGAACCTATCTATATGTAAGCTGTTGTCCAAAAACCTTCGGTGTCTGTGAGGAGTCAGAATTGAATTTCAAAAATGCATAATTCCTACCTGAACGATTTGCATATTAAACACATGTCTCCTTTCAACAAATTTTTTTAGCGCGTCATGGTAAATTATATGACTTTCATTGTTGCCTCTCTATGGCAACTTTCGATAGTGGATGAACTGTTGGCTGGGGTACAATAATCGTGACCTTATCAACTGTATCATATTTTCTTGGTTGCAGCACGGTTTTCACCTAGTGGTAACTCGTCTAACTGACACATGCCTATTACACTGAATATCCAGCATCTGACGTCTTCATCGTTTAAGTAATTAATGTCGTCGAGTAAAATGGTTGGTGGAAAGGCAAATACGAAATTACATAAATACATTTGACTACTCTCAGTATATCTCACTTGTAACTACTAGTCAGATATGACAATTTAGAAACTCTTATCATTAAATTCTCATGGAATTCAACCTAAACGTTTTCGGCAATTATTTTTCAAATTTTAGTTTGCACTTGCTTGTGGATGTAAATCGCCATCATTAAATAGAAGGTCAAGTCTGGCATGTCTTCAGAACCTAGATCCGCTTACTTTAATAAATCAGTTGGACAGCATAAATTCTGCAATTGCTAAACGTCGCTATAACACCATCGCTCACTGTCTAAATCCTAAAACTTTTATAAGTGAATCAATTCTACCCGGTCAGTCTTCCAGTAGTCGACTGTACTTTGATGTACCCTTCCAGCCAGTTATCGATGGGTATGTTATTTTAAAACATCCTGACGCTATTTTCACCTCGAAAAACACCAGTTTGTTAAAAAATCAACCGGAACTACTGATTGGCATCAATGAGAATGAGGCGATGTTTTTCCTTCTACCAGGAATGTCAATAAAACATACGAAATTTGTATACGAAAATGGAACAATGTTAATGCCTCAAACTTTTGACTTAGCCGCCGAAAGAAAACAATTCAGCGAAGATGAAGAAATAGCTGATTTCTATTGGATTACAGCTACACAAATCCTAGATGAATCACAAATTAGACCTGGTTTAGCCAAATTACCATCATACTTCTACAGTTTACCATTTCACTCAGGTCCCAATGATGGTTATTATGATCCAGATACAATTAAACTAACCGGTGAAGAACTTATCAAACGATTAGACCGATTCGCAGGTGATTTAGACTTTGCTTGTCCAACACTAAACTTTGCTGATCAAGTTGCCAGATTACCAGGAGCAAAAGTATTTCTATATCACTTCAACAAACGAACTCAGTCATTGCCTTTGCCTAATTGGACTGGTGTTATGCATGGTTATGAAATCGAATATGTCTTCGGTATGCCAAATGATCCTGAATTTTCAAAGCAGTTTTATGCTTTTACTGATGAAGAGAAACAGATTAGCTCTAGTATTATGAAAATGTGGACAAATTTCGCTAAAACTGGGTAAGTGTTTTAAATAGTTCGAAATGTAATATTCTTTCTCAAGGTAGTATTCTTCATGATGAACCGACATCGGTTGGAGAACTATTGAAAATCTGAGAAAATTTGAAATTATTATATTATTATATTATTTGTCTTCTGGGCTCCTGGTGGAACGTAGGGCTTCAGTAGCACGTCACCATTGCACTCTCTTCTCTGCACTCTCCTCAACCTGGCCCCAACACTGCCCACAAGCTTTCATTTCTTCCTCAAACGACTTCCATGTCACCCTAGAACGACCAACTAATAGTTTCCCGTTTGGATTCCACTAGAAAGCCTGTCGCGTGAGGTCCCCGAATGATCTTCTCAGTGTATATCCAACCCAATCCAATACATCTCTTCACTCTCCTGCATATTTATTAAACGATGGGTTCTTGGTTGGTTCCTTGTTGCTTATTCTTTCTGCCCATCTGTCTGATTTTCAGTGTCAGTATTGAGTGAGCGTAGGGGGCAGCTGTTGATGATGCATGTCTGTAGTTTGTTGGAAATGCTTTCCGTGACGCGCCGCCAAGCCACTCAACCATCACATAGAAGCACTGACTTGACTGAATTAGTGTTGAAAATACGGATCTTGTTCTCACTTTATGCTGAGTGCAGTAGATGTACACACTGGTTTTAGGTTAATGAAGACTTGTCTTGCTGTCTTCCCGATCCTGGATTTGACTTCCTCATCCGTGCCGCCACCCGTAATTGAAACGATTCTGTCCTGTTTAAGTAGGTGAGAAAGATAACTTCCTCTTGGCTTATCCTGTTGATGGTGAGTGGTTCTTAAAAGCTGTTTCCTATTAGAGTGGGACCCCTCAGCAGTATGTGCCCATGAACCAGCCAGTGATGAAACTCAGGACCTTCGGAAGTTCGCTGCAAACGTGTTCGCTATTTATGCACTTAGTGGGAATTCAACAGTCCACAGTTTCCTACCTGCATCAACTCATGATGAAATGTAACCGTATCCACCGTGATCTTCATTTGTTATCCACTTCATCCCCGATTGATTAGCAGGAGAAGTCGTGGCTTCTCATTATAACCTCAGGATATCCATCTCGAAACATGCCACTAATGAGCATAAGTGGTGTTAGTTCGTGATGAATACTACCAATGAAAAAATCCTCATACTATTCTTGATTTATATTAAAGAAACGACATTCAGTGCTTTCTCGATGCTAGAAATTTCTTAATGAAGCGTGGTGAAACAATCACTTATTTAATGAAGAGACATTTTTTTGGTAAAACTGATTTGTCTAATGACTGCAGTTGGAGGAAACACAAAACATAAACCAGTATACTACTGGTAGTTATGTCAGCGTTAGAATCATGTGTTTCTATGACTAACTTTAATATTATCTGATATTACTCTTTAACGAGTCAGACTTTTATGAAATCTGTTTAACCTCTGTCCATATACATTGATACACATAATGAAGATACAATCGGCGGACAGGAGAATGGCGAATTCCGAATCCTGTATCGACTGTACTATAATTCCCCTATACAGTTACTTAATCAGGGAAGAAAACATTTCACATCTCAAAAAGTTGAAATGTACTTCGCTTCCACGTGCGTGTTCGTGCAGTAGACAATGAATGAGAGCCAGTGATGTTACCTGGCTGCTCAAACATCGGTGGGTGCGGTGGTGTCCGAACCCAATCGTTGAAAGTCAACCCCCTACATTAAGGAGCCACAGATTACGTTGAGTGACTATAAACGAACTGCTTGTTCCAACTATCAATAATAACAACTGGACGATAATGTGTAAAAATGCTATTATATCAACAAGTATACAGGTCAACCAGAACCATGTGTCTTATAAACTAAACATAAATGTATTACAGAGCATTTTGTGTTAGATTGATGTGATCAACGTACTATGAACTTCCTAGATGTAGAGAACTTTCCAGCAACACATAAATGAGATACTAAGAAGGTTAATGACGCTATAGCTCCTGTTGCCAGCCAGCCTACTTGAGCCATCGCTTCTTAGTGAAGTGTTTTGCTAAAGTGTATTTTTGAACTGCCTTGGCAACATTTCGAATACGCAGTTCTCTAGTGACTACAAAAGAAATTTTTTTCTGTTCAGAGATTTCAAGCATCTATTACCAAATGTAACTTGAACTACTCTTCTTTTATTGACTTGCCTACACTGTCCACCTTCAGTCATTAAGGATTATAGAGACAGAGAACAATCTGAGTAGCAGCTATTTGTTTTATTCGGGTAGAAATGAACAACAACATGGGTTGACACATTATTCTGCAACCCACCAGTTTATTATAAAAAGGTCACTCAGTTAGCTTCCTATCAACTATCTAGTACTTCGTTTTGGATCAGCACGGAAAATCCTAAACTAAGAAGGGTCATGAGATTTGCTTTTGAGAAACGCTTCCACGACACTATACTACCTTGGTAACCCTGATGTAACCTGCGTGGGAACTCTGCTAAAAATCGGTAGGTAGAAAAATTGGAAAATATGGGAGTGTGACTATCGTGTAGATTAGGGGCTACATTTTAGAACAGTATTCGGGAAACTCCAAAATAATGAATAGGAATTGTATGATAGAATGACTTCATTTGGAGCCAAATCCAAATAGAGTATAGTTGTGACAGAAATCTGAATATAATTACGTACACTAAGTATTTCGCTTAGTTGAGAGAGCACTCTGCCGAAAACCCGAAAGTCGCCGGTTTGAATCCTGCCACGGTCCGGATTTTCATCTTCACCTGATACCTAAACAACTTTCATCCATGAAACGTCCGTCACCAAGGAGTTTACATGAATCCTAGTCAAGACTTGACCCTTGAGTTTCACAATCATTTGGCACCGAGTGAAGAACCGACATTGGATATTTTATATTTGTATAAATATCAGGGTTTTAAAACTAAATAATTCCAGCGTTTTGCATAGATGTCTTGTCCCAGCTTCTTTGGTGATTTATATATATATATATATATATATATATATATATATATGATGACGAAACTGATAATTTCCCTGAAGAACGTCTGAGGGGACTTCCGTGAGAAACTTGGAAATTATTCACTTCTAACACCCTGAGATTTCTACAAATATAACTTGTCATCAAGGAGTGTTTATCAAAAGAACAAAAATAACAACACAATCACCTAACATGACTGAGCTCATGGCTGTACTCTATACCAGAGAAGCTTGCGATACCGCCAGTTGATCATTCCCTCTGTTCGTGATTGAAGTGATAATAAAAACTAACTAACGAGAACGCTGCAAAACATTCAGTGTGCAAGCCATGAACTTCCGCCATCAAAAAAGACAAGATAAATGCAGTTTACAAAATCACCTACTGAGAGTTTCCATAATATGAGGCACACGATTTCTAAAATCGTTTGTATAAATAACTCTGATATGAACTGGACATAGGTTACTATTTCCGCTTTCAATGCACTCAAGTAGGCAGCATCAAAATTTCTTCTGAAAGAATATGGAAATCTTACAACTGAAAGGCTCAAAATTTGGAAGCTGGGATGAATATCCTTAAAACTAAGATAACTTTACAGGGAGAGATTGATAACTGAATCTGTCTGTCGAAATAACTCCGAACACATCCAACATGTGACCCAGCACCTGTTCTGGATGCATGGAAACGTATGCTATCTATATCTCAAAGAGCGTAAGCGAAGTAGAACCACATAAAACAAATCTCAAAGTTGTGGAGTTATCCTGATATGACTATGGACAATGAATTGTGTCCGATATGTAATTCGGTAAATGATATTGTTCCGCTGTATAATATATGTGATAAATCAGGTAGAGTGGAATTGCATTCTTCTACACTGCCCAAGTTTTACTCTTATATTAATGAAACAGACTTATAATTGTACTGTTTCTCAATCGACTTATCATAATGACGACAGATCTAACAGGGATGTATAAAGGATAATACTTCAATTATGTTGAGCTAAGACATTGAGTTGTGTAACTGTTTAGTCTTTTTCCTTACACTTCGGAAGACAGCTATTTTCCTTACACCGTGTAGAATTAACCTAATTAGTAAAATTTTGAGGGGGTTGTGGAGATTTGGAAATATTTCAAGTTGTTATTCATCGAAGACTGACATCAGTTGGAGGAACAAAGGAAACCTGGGAGCACTGGACAGCTGTTTCGTCCTAGTATGGTAACGCGCTGGTCGCGGAACCTGAAGGTCGCGGGTTCGATCCCTGCTGGTGGGGTCGTGGGTGCGCACTGCTGAGGAGTCCCATACTAGGACGAAACAGCTGTCCAGTGCTCCCAGGTCTCCTTTGTTCCTCCAACTGATGTCAGTCTTCGATGAATAACAACCTAATTAGTAAAAGTAAATATCCTATAAAGCTGGTAATCGAGCGAGCGAGTGAGCGAGAAAGAGAAAGATCAGTTTATACACGCTATTTCAGATTTGATCATAACTTTGATTATAACTTTTCTTTAACCCACGACTAAACCACCTAGTTAAGAGACTGTAAAGCAACCAAGGTGATCATCATCTCGTTGACTACTTTCAACTAGACTGAACTGTTCTACACATCCTACAATTTTTTTAATGCTATGGTTTCCAACAAATGAAGATTTTTATTTCTCCATAAAAATTACATGTTTTTTAAATGTTTCCTATAATTTACTGTCATTTTAAATAGGTCAAAAATGCATCTAATTCTCTGTATAATTTTGAACACTCTTAACAGTCACTTCAATTTTATTGTTCAATATGTTTCCGGAATAAAAATTATTTTTAAACTTATCTGATATATATATATATATATATATATATATATATATATATATATTATATATCCGGTCTTAGAGATGAGTTAATCTCCTTCTCTATGCTTCTCTCAGAAAAGCAGTAACATTTTTGTCTTATTTGTTGTCTCTACTTCCCTTCTTCATTCACTCAAACAAGAATCTAACCAACATAGTCTATTACGTGGGTATTCAGCTAAATTTGTCCAAAAGAAACTTAAGAGGAAGCATATTGTATCTGTTGAATTATCATGATTTAGGCTAGTTATAAGAATGTACATAAACTAATAAATGTTGCATTTTCGTTTAGGAAAGTGATAAGTTCTCATATTTTCTAACCATCTTTGTGGTAGTTAGTATTTCTCCGTTACGTATTTCCATCATATCTGTTGTCATCCTTGTGATTTCCGTGTACTGTAAACGAACCGTCATCCTTTACCTAACTTCTCTCAGAACATGTGCTCATAGTATTGTTTGATGTCTGAATAGTGATAATAGAAGTAAAGAACGATTGAGAGAGGCAAATGCATAGCGGTCCATTTTAACAATGAAGTTTGAAACTTTTACAATTTAAGAAGCATACTAGCATACGAACTCAACAGTCTACATGTATGGTACTACTTTATAGCATCTATGATTACCTTTTCAGCGAAATAATACCTATGGATCACCGAAGCATATTATTTCTTAGTTGTTAACATGTATTCCAGTATACACAGCTTTCCTACTTATCATTCCAATAATCTCAAGTCTTATGATGGATAGTGGCTAGTAGCGGAATCCAGGACATGCGGTTCGCCGTGTTTGGAACTAATTAGTCAATATGTCTATATGCTAAAGAGCGATCAATTCAGTCCAATCAACGATAGGATGATAAAGTAAGATGGAAATAATGCATCTTATGCTGTCTTAAACATTGCTGTTTTCATTGCTAGTGTTTACTTCTTCTGTGGGTGAAAAATTTACCTCATCTACTCACATTCGTTCAAAGGAATATCGTTTGCTAGGCAAGCTAGTGTCAATACTTGAGAAGTATAACAAGGAGGTATTCAACCACGTTTATTCAGACAAGATATAGATTCTTCCTTTCAATTTTTTCCGTATCGTCACGAAATACTTGTTATCCCTCTCCTCATAATCACCCTGAGTCAACTTTTCAATGTTTTAAAATTTCTAGAAAATGTCACTGTATACTACATTTATACATTCTTTTAAGCTTTACACACCATACTACCTCCCATATATAAAATTCAGTTTTGCATTTGTTATATCTCACCTCTGTAATTGATTAAATGCTCTAATTATTAGATAAAACATAGGTATTCCACCTGAATTTTATATTTGCTTCATTCGGCTACCCTTTAACATTCATCTAACTGTTCTAAAGAAATAGTCCTAAGTTGTTGGGCCTCAAAGTCTCTTTTTCCTAAGAAAATCCTCATCCCATGATAATGATGATAGCAGGACTGTAAAATTCTCCAATACTTTTAAAAAAAGCAAGGTATTCTACCATCATCTGCTATCTTGAAGACAAATTTCGCATCCAGAAAATAGGAAGAATTGCTACAAGTTATATAATACTGGCTAACATGAGTAATCAGGACCTATTCACATTAGTTTGTTCCAGTAGGTTTGTCAGTATTTAAATCGTTTTAGTTGGTCGCAAACTACCGGTAACAGTCAGCAGTATATATTTATGAAACTAATAGTCAACTCTTTACGTTTGTGTTAGGATTTTCAAGATTATGCTACGAATGTTATCAACAAAGATTAATGCATCATACAGAACCCGTCTAACCAATACCTGATATTTGATTCTGTGTAAACGTTTTCAAGTAAATGAATATCATTAACAAGCCTATTAATTATTTTATTAAAGCAATAAATAGTCATTTGAAGAAATGACATTTTTTCACTTGCTCCCATTTCTTAATTGACTTATTTATATATCTCCTGCTGCATTTGTTTACTAAAGACATCCATCGAAAAGCGAGACTGGTGAAATTTTTCAACCTGAATGGCCTTTATACCGTCGTACAGATGGATTGATAACTAAGGACTTCGATTATTTAATTATTGGTGATCAGTTAACACTTGGAAGTGGATTACGACGTGATGGGTGCAAATTTTGGTTACATGAAATGAGAGATATGACAAATTTACTTCAAGGCACATGTAAAATGGTATCCAAAGGTATGTCTTCTTTTCTATAATCATTTGTTGTCATTTTTCAATCTAAACTGTTGATAGTACGATACAAGGCATCTGTTAGACAATGAATAAAAGCTGAAATGTTGTTGACTGTACAAACTTTTGAAAGTTTGTGCATATAGTGTTATCTAGAATGACAGTGAAAGGTTCACGATCAAACTATCCAACTCAGAGAGCGTAACACCATCAGAGTCACCATTCTAAGCTACAAATATTCTCAGTGGTTTGTTGTACTCATATCTCATCACAGTCTATGACCAAAAATATGAGTTTGCAATACTTCACTGACGTATAAAACATTATTATTTGTCTCATGGGTTCCTAGTGGAACATAGGGCTTCAGTAACACGTCTCCATTCCAATCTCTTATCTACAAACTCTTCAACCTGGCCCCATGACACCCCACAACCTCTCATCTCCTCCTCGCACCATCTCCTCCATGTCACCCTCACCTCCAACGCCAAACTCGTCACTTCCCATCTGGGTTCCACTCGACCACCTGGCCTGACGCATAATGTCCCCAGTCGGCATTCTCAGTGTATGCCCAATCCAATCCATCTACAGTTACTTCCACTGAATATTTGTTCACCGATATGTTCTTGGTTGGTTCGTCACCAGCCAGTTCAGTCAGTTCCTTGTTGCTTATTCTTATTATTCTGTCAATCCATCTGAGATTCAGTAACGAGCGTGAGTAGGCGGCAGTTGTTGATGAATGTCTGTAGTTTGTTGGAAATGCTTTTCGTAACGCGCCAAGTCTCTGAACTATATAGAAGCACTGACTTAACATTGTCAACATTTATGAAATTCGTAAACATGGTCAGATGTCGTAAACTAGTGCAGTGTACCAGATATTCACGTACTGACCTAAGAAGTTGAAGATCTTGAGTTTGTATTAATGAATAAACTTGAAACAAGATAAAGCAACCGTTGAACAATAATTCAGCCAATGTTAACCTATTTTTTTTAAAAAGCCTAAAATAATTCATTTATTTACATGGCATAAAAATGTGAAAGACAAATTAGAAGAAATATCACGTTGAACAAATTTTATTGACTAAATGAATAAATTATGAAGATCATCTAGGAAAACTGTGAAATATTTTTCTTGAACTGATCTAACATTGTTCACACGAAACAATATATATTAAGCAAAGAATCGATTCACTTTGTCGACCTAACGTAACAGGGGAATGAAATATTCTGGTGAATAATCAGAAGTCTGTCACTGAATTTTAGATTCTCATTAAGTTATTTTTTTCTAAATAAACTTCATGACCAATGACATTTTAGGGATAATAGGCCACAAGGTTATTGCAAGAAGCTCTGTTGATATCTGTTTCATTTTAGTACCTCTGTTACATTACTGAATAGAATAAAATTATGTATCATTGAACAAAACAGAAATTAGTGACTCGAAAGACTACAAACCGATTTCACTGAACATACATATCGACTGGATAACCTCAAAAAGCTAACATGAAACAAGCCATTTATTTATAGTAGCTTCATAGTCATTGAATTGAGTGAGCATTTTAAAGATGTGAATAAAAAGTTATCACTTCTTAAGTCATGTGCACAAAGTGTAGACAGTTTTCTTCAAATTCACTTTCATCGTCTCGAAAATTAACGTTTGGAGATGATGGTAAACTATCTTTTAGTAAAACATTAGTTTTACAACATATACCTTATCGATATAAGTTTGCTAAGTATTACGTGATAATGTGTGCAAAATTTGGCCTAAAATAGTTTGGGTACGTCCCAAAAAAATCTCTTTCCATATGTAGCAAAAGTATTTGAAGTATAGACAGGTGAGAGAAGTATTCTCATATTGACTTGTAAGTAGTACTCAAATAGACTTGAATCAACAAATCAAATCTTATTTTTTTCTACCCTTACACAAGTACACTAATCTGCTTTATATTAACACCCCTTTTTAACTAAACAAGGAATATTTCTATGAATATAATGAACTCTAGAAGGATACAAATTCCGGCTAATATGTAAAATAGGAAATTTCAAGGTGTCTTAAGACCTCTGGAACTTCCTATACTTGGGCTTTGCAGTGCGAAATTGATGTATGTGTCAATCAAGAACGAATAAACGGAGTTCATTACAAAGCCATTAATTATTTGTAATAAAATGATTCTGTAGATAAGATTAGTAGTTCAAGATCAGTACAACGGTTGTTCAAAGTTTTAACAGACAGATAAAATCAACGTAGAACATCTCAAGTTCTCGGACATTTCATCATTAGGCTTGGTAAATTCACCATTATTTACTTCTTAAAAAATAATTTAGATTAACATGAAGCCAAAATAATTCTCACAAGAATCTTTTCGATGAAAACAGCAAATAAACTGAGCACAGATACAATTTCCAGTAAGAGCTCAATTTCAGTCCAACATTTTCACACAAAGTAAACTCATCATCATCATATTAGCTTTACATTCATATCATTCTGTACTAAAATAGGTGAAATTGATTTGGAAACAGACAGTAAGTGACCGACAATATCACACATACTTGATCTATAATCACATCAATCAGTTTAGTTGGGTTTTGAAGTTTAACCTGGAAGGTTGGAGGCGGTAATGGTATTTTCATTTATTTCAAAGGGTAGTACTGTCTGAACTACAGTGTGAATATTCACTTAAACACCGTTTTACTGATTTATTGCTTTGGATGCATTTGTACTAAAACAGTCAGCACGTCTGAAATGGCTATTTATCATATTGGTCTTAAGAGAAAATTGGTATTTCTATCAGTTTTTAAAATTATTTGTTGACCATAAAAGATGAATGTATGCGAATTACTCACTTAATGGTAATCAATATGGCTGTGAAGTCTAGTGTTGAGTAGAACCTATCAATCATGTTTACAATATGACCTATAAATACTGTGTACTAACTGCAAATACGTGTTAAACATCAAGCTACAAGAAGTTCTAGTTGACCTAAGTTCCATGCATTTTAGTGTTCATCACTGATGTTTATTGAAGATCTTGTGGAAATTAATGTGATTTTAGAGCTTCAAATTTACGTTTCTTTGGCCATTTCGGTCTGTCCAATGAGCATTAACTGACTTATTTTGGTACAAACCAAGCATTTCTGGCTAACAATTATACCGCTGAGCTTCATGAACACCGTCCTGTTTCAACACTTATACCCATTACATACCATTTTAATGAAATATAAACGGTCTATCACTTAAATTACATTGTAATTTAGATAGGCTACTTTTATTCGACACAGTGTCATCTCTGTCACTGAGATAATCTTCGCTTGAACAGTAGTAGAGTATCATTTTATATTCATATGATTAGAGTTTAATCAGTTTAGAAAGTATTGGATATTGAGAAGGTATGATTCGACATAATCAACACCAAACTCTAAATCCACCTACCATAAAACAGCAGTGCAATCCAACCAACTGAAGTAAATTCAACTCATGCAAGGCTTTTGGCCAAAGTTCATTGCTACTTAAGCATGTTAAAAGGAGAAAACATTTCTCAGCCTGAAATACTGGACATATATAGTTTGAAACTTTAAGTAATATGGACTTAAATTCTCATGTACTGACTAACCTGTTCTTAAATACTAAATTTTGAGGGTAAACCGATGGACTATTATTATTATTATTAGTCCCTTGGGTTCCTAGTGGAACATAGGGCTTCAGTAGCACGTCTCCAGTGACCTCTGTTCTCTGAGATCTTTTGAACCTGGTTCCACGACAGCCCAGAAGCTCTCATTTCCTCCTCGCACGACCTCCTCCATGTCACCCTCGGACGTCCAACTCGTCGCTTCCCATGGGGATTCCACTCGAGGGCCTGACGCGTGATGTCCTCAGTCGGCCTTCTCAGTGTATGCCCAATCCATCTCCACTTCTTCCTGCATATTTGTTGCGTGATAGGTTCTTGGTTGGTTCGTTCCCAGAGTTCCTTGTTGCTTATTTTTTCTGGCCATCTGATCTTCAGCAGCGAGCGTAAGCAGTTGTTGATGAATGTCTGTAGTTTATTGGAAATGCCTTTCGTGACGCGCCAAGTCTCTGAGCCATACAAGAGCACTGACTTGACGTTGGTGTTGAAAATCCGTATCTTGTTCCGCATGCTGAGTGCAGAAGATCTCCACACTGGTTTCAGGCTAATGAATGCCTGTCTTGCTTTTCCGATTCTGACTTTGACGTCCTCGTCCGTCCCGCCTGTAGTTGAAACAGTGCTTCCTAGATAAGTGAAGGAGGTTACTTCCTTCAAGTTTCTACCGTTGACGGTGATTGGAGTTTGTTGTTGTTGTTGATGGTGGTGGTGGTGCGGTATCTTCATCACTTCTGTCTTCTCTATATTCACCTGAAGTCCCGTCTTAGCTGCCTCCTCTGTCAACTTGTTAGTTTTTGCCTGCAGATCTTCAAGTTTATGTGACATTAGGCATAAGTCATCGGCGAAATCCAAGTCTTCTAGGTTCTTTTCCGTCGTCCAGTGTATCCCCCTCTTCTCGCTGCCTACTGTTTGCTGCATGATCCAGTCCACCACAATTAGGAATATCATGGGGGATAGTAGGCAACCTTGTTTCACTCCTGTCTTCACTTCAAAGGCATCACTGAGCTTCCCATTGTGGATTACTTGGCATGTGGCATCTTCATATAGTTGTTGAATGAGGCGGATAAAGGTTTGCGGTACTCCGTAGTATTGAAGCAGTTTCCAAATTACTTCTCGGTCGACGCTGTCAAAGGCCTTCTCAAAACCGATGGACTGCCTATAAGGTATTTTTCATTTTCCTTACAATTACTACTGAACCATCAATTTCTGCTTGTTTCATTACCATTAGTGGCTGAATCAACCTCTTCTAATTTGAACTACAGTAGCGTCAGCCATAGATTTATTACTCCAGAGTCAATTTTGTTTTATGATTGAGATCAGCTGTACAGTATTAGATAAAATTTCTAAACTTGAGAGGATGTTGAGTTGTATAACATTTACCTTTTCTCTAAAAATCCTGTTAGCCACACAGTTATTGCACTTGTACTCATTTCGTCATACACGTGGAAATACGACTACCATTCACTTTCCTTCACAATAAACAGGCTGTTCTATCCTATAAAAGAAGTCATACAGATATTATTTATGACAGTTCTCAAGAAACTACGAATAAGATGCGTTGCGAAATGTTCACTGTTGATACAATGGCTCTGAATAGTAGATGATTACTTGCATATACAATAATGCATCCAAAGTTCAAATGTTACTCTTGTTATTTGGGTATATGTGGGGTCACCACTTAGAGATTAGAGAATAACGAAAATAATGGACACCAATTCAGGTTATTACATATTTAATGCTGTTGGTCATATTGAATAAATATTAAATATCATTCAAAGTTATCATATCCAGAATTATAAAAAAAGCTATCATTATACTACTTAAACAAGACGGCAGTGGGTGTGGCGTTGCATGGGAAAAAAATCTAAACCATGTTATCCTAACTCAAACAATAAAAAGTTGTTAGGTTCGTTATTTTCAAATTTCAGGAAAATAAAAAGAAATTGAACATTTTGTCTTTTTCTGCCTGTAACCGATAAATTCTGTTAACCAAATTAGATCTACTGAGGGGAGCTATTCATTCTGGTGAAATATTCATATATAAACGTATACGCTGAGAAGGAAGTCGTTGTAAGATGGGAACTTTTGAATTTTCATAATTAAAATAAAAAGTTTCTTGATAGAAAAACTTCATACTAACTTGTTTAGTAAAAAAGTCTGAAACGTTCAATTGTCAAACATTAAGTACTTGTTTTGCATAGTGCCACACATTTGCGATATTTCAGTGTCTTTCCAGTTGTGTGGTATATATATATATATATATATATATATATATATATATATATATATATAACCGTGCCTGGTTAACTAGTTCACTAATTACTAGCCGGTCCTAACCCGGGGAAAGAGAGAAGGTTGGGCATATAGCTAGCAACCCCACACCGGAAAACAAATCTAACCGCTAAAAAAACTTCAAAGTACAAACAAAATATAAAAAATAATAACAAAATTATTCCTCGCTGGAATCGGAGAGGCAAAATGACGCCGGTTGGTGAAAGCCTTCGGGAAGCTAATCGGCCGGGTCGATGTGTCTTCTCTCCCTCGATGAAAGCGAAAGTAAGGATGGAGACACGCAATGTCTGCACCATGTTTGAACCCAGCAAGGCAGACCAGATTGAAAATGAGATGAAGAGGTATCGGATGAAGTGCTTGGAATTTGCGAAAGCAGATGGAATGGGAGTGAACTCTCCAAACTGTCAACTGGAGAAGAGTCAGTAATCTACTCTGATATTGTCACCCAGAGGACAACCAAAAGCACACTGAGTTCTCGAGTGGCTATCATGATGTCCCCAACAGCATCGAAGACTCTCATGCAGTGGGAACCAATCTCCTCCAGCATCAGGATCATGACAGCAAGATTCAACTCAAAAGGAAGGAAGGTCACAATCGTACAATGCTACGCCACTCTCCTACAAATAATGCAGATGAAGAGAAGAAGGAGGAATTCTACAGACAACTTCAATCAACACTGGACAAGACACCACCCAAGTTGGCGATATCAAAATTCTAATGGGTGGGGTGACATGAATGCCAAACTGGGACGCGACAACACAGGAAGATAACAAACCATGGGTCGAGAAGTGCTCGGTGAGGTGATGAACGAGAATACAGAACTGTTTGCAGAATTCTGTGCATTCAACGATTTGGTGATTGCAGTGAGACAGTGTGTTCAAGCACAAGGATATCCACAAAGCGACATGGATTTCACCAAACACCATGACACACTACACTAAGAATCAGATCGACTTTATCTCAATCTCAAGAAAATGGAGACGCAGTCTACTTGACACAAGGTCAAGAAGAGGAGCAGATGTAGGTTCAGACCACTATCTAGTGCAAGCAACCTACCTCCCATATCAAGTTAAAAGCCTTCAAGGAAGCTGGTGATAGACCTCAATTCAAGTACAACACTCGGAAACTGAAGGATGAAACTACAAAGGAGATCTTCACGGCAGCCATCAAGACAAAATGGGAGATATCGAGGAACATCCCTGAAGAAACCTGTGTGGAAGAACACTGGAAGTCTTTGAAAGAGATGTGGAAAGAAACCTGCACAACAGTATTAGGAAGGAAGAAGAAAGAAGACAAGGACTGGAATGGATCTCAACGGATACCTGGAAGCTTATAGAGCAGGGACAGGAGGATGGTGAAGCAGAAAATAAATCAGTGCAAGGATGCTCAACGACAAGAGGAACTGAGCACAATGTATAAAACAATACACTGGACAAAGAAGTAAAGAAGAGTGCACGGAAAGACAAGAGACACTTCTACGACACATTGGCAAGTGAAGCAGAACAGACTGCAGGTAAGAGAGACAGAGACCTGACAACATTGTATCAAATAACCAGGTTGCTATCTGGGAGGAGATCAACGCAGACGAAGCCAATAAAAGATGATGACGGAAATGTAATTACGAAAGAAGAGAAACAAAGGAAACAATTGGGTGACCACTTCAAGCAGCATTTGAATCGACCACCACCACCAACTGCACGTCGTCCAGAAATACCACCTACAGCCCAGCCGCAGAACTACAAGTGAACATAAATCCTCCAACAAAAGTGGAAGTCCTGAACGCCATAAAGCTACTGAAATATGGGAAAGCAGCAGGACCAGATGCGATCCCACCAGAAGCACTGAGAACAGATGCAGAGACAACAGCAGACATGCTCACACCACACCACTATTGCAGAAGGTGTGGAAGGAAGAGAAGGTAGCTGGCCACTGATTGGAAGGAGGGTTACCTTGTCAAACTGCCGAAGAAGGGAGACCTCAGTGTTTGCAAGAACTGGTGCGGAATCACTCTCCTGTCCACCCAAAGCAAGCAAAATATTAAGCCGCGTCATTCTGGAGAGGCTTAAGGATGCACTGGATTCCAAACTACCACCGGAACAGGCAGGTAGGCTTCAGGAAGCACAAATCATGGGTGGACCAAATTGCAACGCAACACTACGCATCATCATAGAACAGAGAAAAGAATGGCAGTCAACTCTCTACCTCAACTTCATCGATTTTGAGAAGGCCTTTGACAGAGTCGACCGACAAGTAATTTGGCAGTTGCCTCAGTTCAGTGGAAGGAAGTGGAGATGGATTGGATTGGGCATACACTGAGAATGCCGACTGGGGACATTATGCGTCAAGCCAGGTGGTCGAATGGAACCCAGATGGGAAGTGACGAGTTTGGCGTTGGAGGTGAGGGTGACATGGAGGAGATGGTGTGAGGAGGAAATGAGAGGTTGTGGGGTGTCATGGAGCCAGGTTGAAGGGTTTGCAGATAAGAGAGTGGAATGGAGACGTGTTACTGAAGCCCTATGTTCCATTAGGAACCCAAGGGACTAAGAATGATAATAATTATATATATATATATATATATATATATATATATATATATATATATATATATATATATATTATTCTGAGGAAGAAATTCATCTCATGAGTAACGAAAGTATATAAACTGAGAAATTTGAACGGTTAGTTTTAGCTCAAGCATAAGCTATCCAACGTTTATACAGTCACAATGGAAAGATTGAAAGTGAATCGGAATAAACTACTTTAGTCTAGCAGTTTATTGAGTACATTAATCAAAAGTTATAAAAATTATCACAGGAAATAGTATTATTACAATTATTGGTACCTTGGGTTCCTACAGGAACACACGGCTTCACCAACACGTCTCCATTGCAATCCCCTCTCTCCACTCTCAACAACCTGGCTCCAACACTCAACACAAGCTCTCATTTATTCCCCACATCATATCATCCATGTCACCCTCCCATCTCCTCGCACGAACCCCCACATCCTTGCTTCCCATTTCCATTCATTCCACTCGACCACCTGAATTCGCATGTCATCTCCACAACTGGTTTTCTCACTGTATCCCCAATCCAATCCAATCCAATTCAATCCAGTCAATCTCCTCACTCTCCTCCCCGTAGTTGATGGGTGATAGGTTCTTGCTTGCTTCGTTACCAACAAATAAAAATCGTAATCACCGTCTTCGATGATAATAACTTACCCTGTATTTTTCTCAGTTTTCGCTCATATTTTAAGAGTAACTGGATAAAGATGAAATTGCTATATTTCTACAATGTGTAGATTGTTGATTTATATGTAGGAATAATGAGAATTGCTTACAGACAAATATGATCGCCCAGAAGTTAAAGTAAAAACCTCTAGACAAACTACACAATCGTCTCCTGAGTTAGTTGTGAAGCCTAAGCGATAATCAGGTCTCAGAGCCATTCCGTAATGGTAGAACTAAGTATCACAAGCAAAATATAGGTGAAGATATTCCTTTAATTTACATCCAATAATGAAGCTAATCAGTGAAGCTGAAGCAATTCATGTCTTGGTAAAGAGAACCAAGTAGCATCATTTAACGTGGCATCCACACCATCCAGACCTGATATACCAGAAACGACAAAATATAGAGCTTTCACATGTTCAGGTAATGATGCATAAATAATGACACTGCACCACTGGTGTAAACTTCACTTATACTGACTGGAAATATAACCCATTGTTGTCAACCTCAACTTATTATTATATTATTTGTCCCTTGGATTCCTAAAGGAACATACGGCTTCACCAACACGTCTCCATTGCACTCCCCTCTCTCCACTCTCAACAACCTGGCTCCAACACTCAACACAAGCTCTCATTTATTCCCCACATCATATCATCCATGTCACCCTCCCATCTCCTCACACGGACCCCCACATCCTTGCTTCCCATTTCCATTCACTCCACTCAACCACCTGAATTCGCATATCATCTCCCCAACTGGTTTTCTCACTGTATCCCCAATCCAATCCAATCCAATTCAATCCAGTCAATCTCCTCACTCTCCTCCCCGTAGTTGATGGGTGATAGGTTCTTGCTTGCTTCGTTACCAGCCAGCCACAGTGTCTTCCATCTCGCTCATTCTTATTCTTTCTGCCCATCTGTCTGATCTTCAGTGTCAGTATCGAGTGAGCGTAGATGGCAGTTGTTGAAGATGAGAGTGTGTAGTTAGTTGGGAATGCTTTTCGTAAGGCACCGTCAAGTTTCTGAAGCATCACATGGAAGCACTGACTTGACTGAATTGGTGTTGGAAATCCGTATCGTGTTCACACTTTATGCTGAGTGCAGTGCAGTGCAATGCAGTGCAGTGCAGTGAAGTGCAGTGCAGTGATACTCCAAACTGGTTTCAGATTAATGAAGGCGTGTCTTGCTGTCATTCCGATCCTGGCTTTGACATCTTCATCTGTGCCGCCGTTGCCGTTGCCGCCCTCGCCACCTGTAGTTGAAACGATGTTGCCCTGCCCTGCTCTGCTCTGCCCTGCCCTGCCCTACCCTGCACTGCCATGCCTAGGTGGTAGGTGAAACATACTACTCCCTCAATTACGACTTCTCCCTTCATCGTGTTCATGCTTCTTCTTCCTCTTCATCTTCTTCTTCTTCCTCTTCTCCTTCTTGTTGATGATGATGGTGATGCTGATCGTTGGATATCTTCATCACCTCCATATTCTCCACATTCACTTCAAGGAAATCTCGTCTTCCCCGCCTCACCTCTTCTGTCAACTTGTTGATTTCCACCTGCAGATCTCCGAGTTTGTGCGATGTTAGACGTCAGACATAAATCATGGTTGTCAGCCAAGTCCAAATCATCTTCTGGGTTCCTTCCATCGATCCAGCCAGCATATGTCCACCTTCTCACATCTCCTCACAGTTGTCTGCTGCATCATGCAGTCCAGTTGAATCGATTCGACCAGGATCATGAAGATCGTTTTTGGTGGTAGTTGGCAGCCTTGTCTCACTCCTATCTTCACTTCGAAGGTGTTATACTGAGCTTCCGATTGTCAATCACTTGGCATTTGGCGTCTTCATATACTTCTGTGAATTGTAGTATGACTACAATCAAAACGAGTTTTAGTGATCAGATGGGAAGAATTAACAATGATGTGCACTGACATCTGTATAACGATTTGCAATACTTATTTTATTTTCCCAACTGTTAAAATCTGTGTATTGGTTGTTATCAGTGACAGTGATAACAGTGTAAAATATTCCCACTCAAAAGTTGCGCTTTCATCTTCTGAGAGTCAAAACGAGAAACATTATGCTTCGAGAAAGTAGGCTTATACAGCCCTATTTTTATTATGATTTTCTTCGGGAAATCTTTTTAATGAATGAACTTAGGTGCCACTTCGAGGAGGTTTAGGCATTATTAACTTCTGTTCTGACTATTAAGTGTGTTTGCCGCCTTATGTCATGCATGATACTACTAAATTATATAAATCGCATGTACCGTATTTAAAGTTTGGAAGCAAATGCAATCAGTAGAATGAAATGAATACAGATGTTTCTGTTCCAAGCATCAATCAACATTGTTTATCTGCAAAACTGGTGAGAATCCGCACTTTGTATGAGATACTAATATGTATCAAGGTGAAACTAGAAGTGGACACTAGACTCTTAATAAAACATTTTATGAATAAACGTCTCTTCAAGACTTCTTTTCAAACGTGAAACTCATGAATTCAAGAATATTCTATTTACTTTGACCAAAAAAATCTTCTGCAAACAAGTTAAAAAATAGTGTCTTAGTACTGAGTTAGAAACCCTTCAAACTGATACATATTCAACTTTCAGCTATGCTCACACGAGTTACAAGTTAGGTGTTGTTTTTAATTCAATAACTAAAGAGATTCCATTTGATAGAACCAGTCAAAAAAATCTCTATGTAGTCAAGATGACTTGGAAATATTAACTGATCATTTATTACTAACATCACAGACATTCAAACATCATTTTTTAAAATAGAATAATTTTTCAAGAAAAGAATAGTGAATCGCTTACTCCTTGAAGCAAATTATTCCCATTTTGCCCCTAAGATTATTTGAAAATGAAACTGTGTCATAACGAAAGGAAGAACTACACGAACTATGAATATGATAAATAAATCTGAAGAAGACAAGAATAAGAAAAAAACATTAACTCATCATTCGACTACATGAAACAAATAAGAAAGCAGTAGTACAAGACGAAGCTAGAAATTCAGACATGAAACTTCATGATTAAATTTTTCAATGAATCTTTAGTGTGAAATAGAGGAATAACAAAACTTTAAATTTCATATCATATTGGTAATTCTCAATATACAAGTTCATTCTAGTTAGATGAAAAGAAGAAGAAAAAGAAGAAGTGAAATAAACAGCTTTATCTCCTACTCCTTTATTCTTTCTTTTCTTTCTCTCTTTTCTTTCTTTTTTCATCTTCAAGGGATACGTATTGCTGAAAATTATATTCTACTCACAGGATTTGGGTTTTTCATTTCAATTGGATACATCAGATGTTATCTTTGATACCTGAACAAGTAATCATGTTTTAAAACTATCTACACATTGAAAAATGAAAAAAAAAAGTAAATACAATTAACGATGAACTTTATGCGTAAAAATAAAGTTGAGCTATTTAACTAGAGATAGCTAACTATATAAATATTTATAAAAATGGAGAAAAACAGAGATGAATATACGTTTGTCAGTGGATAAAAAAAAACACATTTACAAGCTTTCCTTTGGAGTTAAATGATCAAATAAACGATCAAGTGAATTATTATTATTATTATGATTATCATTACTATTATTTCTGTTATTATGACAAACCTACTGCATTTGTTATTTGAAGTTAAGATTGTTAATTTTAATTGTATTATTTCTGTATAACTTGTGCAATCTTTTTACTAGCTCATATGTACATTCTAATTCATTTATAAGTTGTTATCAACTGTGAAATATACATAATGTGGATATATTCATATATATATCAGTATATTTTGATATCTTCTAAAAGGAGATAAATTATTCAATCGAAACTGATAAATTAATCGGTTCTACTTGATATTTTAAATTAACCATATCAAGATAAATATGCAACTTCAGAGATTAAGAAAACCAATATGTAGTTTACTTCTGTATCTATACTCTTATAATCTCTCAGAAAATGTATTTGTCAACTGTTGTATTCTTTCTATCGTATTTATTCAATCCTTTTTGGGTCTTTATTTGTTTCAATTACAATTACTATTTGTTATTGTTATTGTGATGTTTATGATGAGTGAAAGACACTCAAGTTACTTTCTTAGCATTATGAGGTGTATGTAACTTATGTATGTACATTTCTTTCTAGAAATTCACTTGTTAACAGTCATTCACTTTCAATAAAGTTACTCACTGGGTGGATGTAATTCATTTTCTTTTAGTTAGAGGAGGAGTGTGACAAGAAAAAGTAGAGTCCCTAATAGATAACATATGCCCCCTGAATTACGAATAACGAAATTACTTTAAATTTCTCCACAAGATACCAATTACAATAAAAGCGAAAATAAAGCAAATGATTAGTAGGTTATGAGTTACTCTTTTACTTGATGGATGGGCGAAATTGTTAATAACTAAAATGAAGTATATTTGTGGCCAGTATTTTAGTTCACCATTTAATTGACGGATATGCTAGGTGCCGCCAGGTCGAATCTCTTCACCACTTTCAAAACCAGTCATTATGATATTTCATCAATAATAATTTATTTTTAGGCAGTTTCGTTGTCGAAACCAATAAATGACATTTTTATGGGTTGCTTTGTAAAAAGAACTAATGTGACCTGTAGTTACAGAAGTTTTCTAAGCATTGTGACGATTTACACTACCATTTGCATTATAAGAAAAAATTTGACATGAATAAAAATTTTTAATTAAGATGCATTGCCAAATGAACAGAGAAAGCATAATGACAAGAATTTGTGAATATTATATGAGAAAACAGGAGAATAGAAGAGAAGTATGGTTTTGAAAGATAATAAAATCTTACATTGGAAACAAAAGGTATTGAACAATTCTTAGTGATGTGATCAGATAGATGGACAGAATCAATGTAGACCCTTACGCACAAGTGTATCCCTTCAAGTTGCTAAAATTCTCAGTAATATACAAAAGCAGGTGGACAGAAGAAGACTACTATTTAATTTTCCAAAGTTGCATGAGAAAATAAACAATTTGAAGATAATGGTTAGTGCAAATATTCAAGCTTTAAAAGATATCAAGGAGTGAATACACCTGCGCTGTTTTGATCGATATTCAGCCACTGATCCCTTTTGTCGTGCAGACACTAGCTACGCAGTATGCATTTTGTCATACAACTCAGATTATTAGTCAGAGATATCAAGCGGTGTCCGTTTTTGGTCTGGACACCATTAACCCTCTTCCAGCCTAATCCAACTTCTCTCTGGATGGCATGTCGAGGTAGGCTGTAATTCGGAATTACCGACACACATCCAAGCTACCTCAGCCAATGAAGGCTGAAAACCCCGTCAATCGACTTGCCTATCTTGTCTAGTACTCTTCACCCGATGTCAACATTGCCCATGCGGTGATTCCACCGAACTCGAGCAGTGGATATGGTTAGGCTTAAATTATGTACTATGACTTCACTGATCCAAAAGAATATAGATAAATACTCTCTCTGTTACAAGAGATGTATGCTAAGTTTGAAACTTAATACTTTTTAA
Organism: Heterobilharzia americana; assembly: GCA_944470555.2. NCBI lineage: Eukaryota > Metazoa > Platyhelminthes > Trematoda > Strigeidida > Schistosomatidae > Heterobilharzia > Heterobilharzia americana. The sequence goes on along the minus strand of OX104127.1, from coordinate 68,870,915 downwards.
AACATGAGAACAGTCATCAATTTTTAATTTACAATGTACACTTTGTAAATTAATTGATTTCTAATTCCACTTCACTAGATTTCATTAAATCATTGTTGGATTTTAAGCGAGTTCACAAGATACACCAATCCAAATATACATATTTGACCTTTATCGAATAGAACGTTTGTTTTCATCTAGAAATCTGTAGCTTAACTCGTTTTATAAGCTGTTCTGTCCTTCACCTCTAGTTCTTTCATAGATGAACAGGCTAATTTTAATGTTAACATATTCTCGTATTAGAATTCATTTATATTCAAAACGTTCACTGTTGACATTACGGATACTATTAGTGGTAAATATCTTAATCCAATTCCTGTACTTTCTGCATACTGCAGAATGAATCCCAAATAAAGTTAATTGATGCAGACATTCATCATGATGTACGTAGATACTAACAATGGTTACGTCAAACGTTTGTCTGGCTTTTTGTTGTGCCTACTTTTAGTACCTGAGTATGAAATATACTGACTTCATACACAAATCAACCAATGAACGGCACTTAGTCGCATTCTTCAGTGGTGAAATGCTAAACTTTGTCGATAGGTTTCGGCAAGTGTTAAGTATTCAGGACTGGTTAGCTATATAAGTTACCATCCAATAATCATTTTCCGTATACATTTCAGTTTTAGAAAAAGGTTAGTCTTGACTTGCAGTTTACTGCTAAGGCCTGTGAAACAGCTTGAAAAACTAGTAATCTGGCCCATTTAAGAAGTAACTGTCCGGCTTGGGTTGTGTCAGGTGTCATCTTAGATAAATATAAAACTACCTGTTTCAAATGTTTGAAACGAAACCAACCGAAGCAAAGCATTAGAAGTACTTTTAAGGGGTGTATGGAACATCTGGGAACTTATACGTCGAACACTAATATTTATTGTTACTCACAACTTTTCGTTGTTATCCTGGAGCAAATTGCTCACTCTGTGTTGATAGATAGGCTGCTATGCTTCTATACTGTTTGAATATTCATTCTCTTATAATTTACATATAGAATCCAGGATGCGTGTTTCACTCCATTCGAGAGTCATCAGCTGGCGGTTCTGTGACCCTAGTGGCCTAGTGGTTAACGGTGCCTTGTGTGAAGCATCGGGTACTGGTTTCGAGTTTTAATGGGAATAACATCGCTCACTTGGGTGCAGGTGCACCCAACAGATGAGATGCATGTCATGGATTTCACTGTTGTCCATCAAGTAAAATATAGATCACACGTTTCTAATACAACAGACTTCATTATTATCAGTCTGGAAACATTGATGAAAGATTAACTGTTCCCCGCTGATAACTAGCAAAGATCTCTCTGCAACCAACCGAACACGTGTTCTGAAAAATTCGTGAATGAAACCGTTTGCATTTAGAAGGGTGTGAGATTGTTTGCCTAAATTTCTTATAAGTTAGTTTCGATTCACCTGTTTACTTCTTTCTGGCGCCTTAGCAACACTGGTGCTAACTTATGTTATTTAGTATACGTTTCTTTTAATTTGAGTTCGCCTTTTCAAAAATCCGAAACTTATTTACGACTAGTAGAATCGTACCTAAAATTAGTTCCACAGACTCAAGTAGTTGCCTTATAATTGGTTATTATTCGACTACTGCCATCTCCAAAGCAATAACAAGAAATCGCTTGCTAGCTTATCAGATGAATTATTACCTTCGTAATGAATATGATAAAATGTTTTCTCTGAAGCTAGGTTACACTAGATGACCAGCTGATCATGAATTCTAAATCAGAGAGATGACGAATTAGATGAGGAAAACCTTTCGAAAACTGTTAACAACTCATCAAAAGTCTGTAAATAATGTCCTAAATTCGTTGATTAATTGAATCTTGTGCTTATCGCTTCGTTTTCTTTTACGTACCTAAAAATGTTCGTTCTCATTGTTTATTATTATTGATTTATTATTTGTCTCATGGGTTCCTAGTGAAACATAGGGCTTCAGTAGCACGTCTCCATTCCAATCTCTTACCTGCAAACTCTTCAACCTGGCTCCATGACACCCCACAACCTCTCATCTCCTCCTCGCACCATCTCCTCCATGTCACCCTCACCTCCAACGCCAAACTCGTCACTTCCCATCTGGGTTCCATTCGACCACCTGGCTTGACGCATAATGTCCCCAGTCGGCATTCTCAGTGTATGCCCAATCCAATCCATCTACACTTACTTCCACTGAATATTTGTTCACCGATATGTTCTTGGTTGGTTCGTCACCAGCCAGTTCAGTCAGTTCCTTGTTGTTTATTCTTATTATTCTGTCAATCCATCTGAGATTCAGTAACGAGCGTGAGTAGGCGGCAGTTGTTGATGAATGTCTGTAGTTTGTTGGAAATGCTTTTCGTAACGCACCAAGTCTCTGAAGCATACAGGAACACTGACTTGACTGTGTTGGTTTTGAAAATCCGAATCTTGTTCAGGCTTTGTGCTGAGTGGAGTGCAGAAGATCTCCACACTGATTTCAGGCTAATCAACGCCTGTCTTGCTGTCTTTCCGATCGTGGCTGCTTTAACATCCTCGTCTGTGCCTGTGCCACCTATGGTTGAAACAGTGCTTCCTAGATAGGTGAGTGGGGCTACTTGCTTTAAGTTTCTCGCGTTGATGGTGATTGCAGCTTGTTGTTGTTGTTGGTCGCGTATCTTCATCACCTCTGTCTTCTCTACATTCACTGGAAGTCCCGTCTTCGCTGCCCTGCCTCTTCTGTCAACTTGTTACTTTTCGCTTGTAGATTTTCAAGTTTGTGTGACATTATACACAAGTCATTATTGGCGAAATCCAAATCTTCTAGGTTCTTTTCCGTGGTCCAGCCAATGTGTGCCCCTCTTCTCGCTCCTCACTGTTTGTTGCATGATCCAGTCCAGTCAACCACAATCATGAATATCATGGGTGACAGTAGACAGCCTTGTTTTACTCCTGTCTTCACTTCACAAGTATCACTGAGCTTCCCATTGTGAATTACTTGGCATATGACATCGTTATATAGTTGTTGAATGAGGTTGATAAAGGTTTGTGGCACTAAAACCGTAGTGTTGAGGCAACTGCCAAATTACTTGTCGGTCGACGCTGTCGAAGGCCTTTTCAAAGTCGATGAAGTTTAGGTAGAGTTTTGATTGCTTCTCTTTGTTTGCAATAATTAAAAAAGTGTTAAAGGAGTTAGCTGGATTTACTGCAGAAATCTTCACGTGACCTACATACCATGCCGTTGATTTTTCGCAACCTAACTTTCGAGTCTTCAGATAATTATACTTCTCCATCAGAACAGTTTTTCGCATTTATAATGTTCAGGAAGTTTAAAAGGGTGTTAAAACTGCTTTCTAGCGAAAAATGTTCGCAGCAGCTCCGATATTTATCGACGGCTTCCAAGCTATTCGTCTTATCACTGATAATATTCATGCTTTTGCTTTTATACTTGACCCCTTTCATAATACATGTATAAAACAAATGCCAGAATGTCTCGTTGGTATTTTCTCACATAAACATGGCAAGAATGTGATTTCTTGATTTTTGTATCCATCGGTTTTGTCCAACACTAGGTTGTGTTGTATTTTATGAGCTAAATCATTCAGTCGTGAGGCTTTTATTGTCATTCAAAACAACATCACAAACTTTAGGAAGAAATGAGCTATAAGAATCTCTACAAGGGTGGTTTAGCAGCTTTTTCTGTTAACCTTAGGTGTGACTGCTTGTTTCGACAGTATTCTTCACCTGAATTTTGATGTTCTTTCTTTTGTTCACGTTTTTATTTGACTTATAAACTGGGTCAATCTTAATATGTCTGCTGGTTGCTGACTAGCTTAAACGACAAATTTCTAAAACCTTTCCCATGTTTTTATGTTTCTTCTGTCTAACATTTTCACATTTTCCCAGTTGATCCGGCCTCCAACAACGTCTAAATTCGATTTTATACCACAATGCTTTAAAATTTGTTGATGTTTGCAGTACCATGCTGTTCCCATTACTCCTATCATCATTAAGACAATCATTATTATTAACGTTATTATTATTGTCCAGATACCTACTGTTTGCATGCTTCATGTCCTAGTTACCACACCCTAATGTTTTATATATGAGAAAATCTATGTATATTGGTATAAAGTCTGATGAGAACTAATTGTAAACAACATTGTTCCCTTATGTGTCTTCTTCAAAAAATTACCTGACATCTCCTAAACTCGTCTCCCTTAATCACCTATAATTCCCTGTAGTAAATTTTAGTCATAATTCTAACTTTTTTCGCTTTCAACAACATCTGAACAATGACATCATTTGAAACAGTTAGTCCCATTTATGAATTTCAATAGCGTAATTAGAAGACGAGGTTTATCTGAGCAATGTGATGTATTTGCGCAATAGATTTCGAACAATCTGATGAAACACACATTTACTTGTCAAGTCAATATATATTAAACCGAGGACTGGGAGGGGGGGATAAATGCAACAACTAACACAATAGGGGATTAAAATTAAGAAAGATGAGGACAAATAGGAAGTTCACTTCATATTTGAAGGTGAACGCTTTCGACAAGTTGACGGTGTAGCTATGGGTAGTTCTTTAGGACCACTACTGGCTGATATTTATATGTCATATATTGAAAATCTAGCTAGTGATCTCATCGCTAAAGTTCCTCTTTACAAGAGATATGTTGATGACATCAAAGTGATTTGTGAGACACATGAGGATATGGTTTGTCTGCTAAATAGACTTAACGCCGTACAAACACACGTCAACCTGACATGTGAGAAAGAGAATAGTAATCAACTGCCATTCCTAGATATACTTCTCAGTCAACAAGAAGATGATTCAATAAGACGGTCAGTTTACAGAAAGCCTACATGGACAGGACAATACCTGAATTTCCACAGTTTTTGTCCAATCCAATACAAGCCAGGTTTAGTAAAATGCCTGTTTAACAGGATCTATCGTATCAGTACACTAGATGCGATGGGTGAAGACATCAAATTACTGAGCAAAGCACTTATGGAAAATGGATATCTGACGAAGTTTATAAACCGTTGTAGAGGTCAAGTAGCACCAAAGCCAACTCTATACACGGTCTTTAAGAAAAATGTCCATATCACTCTATCATACAGAGGGGAGCTAAGTAGTATCATTTTGAGACGTAGGCTGACATCAGCCATTAAGAAAACGTATTACGCAGTGAATCTTACCATTGTGGAGAAAACAAAACACATACTTCACCAAAAACCTAAACACTGCATCAGTGATTACGTCACATCCCATTGTTTTTACCAATTTACATGTGTGTGTGGTCACACATACATAGGGAGGAGTAATCGATTTATGCAGTTGAGGGTGGGAGAACATGTGTCTAAATGGCTTCAAAAACAAATGGAGTATGAAACAGTGATCAACGCTGGTGGGAGACGACCCTCTTCATCTATGGCTAAACATAACACAGAAACAGGTCACAAAGTTAGTGTTCAAACAGCTTTCAAAGTCTAATATAGAAACAGTCAGTCAGGGAGGTATTCTGAAATTTGTGGAAGCCATAGCCATACACAAATTTAAACCACCTTTATGTGTACAAAAACAGTTTGTTATTACACTACACCTACCTTGGTAAACTTTGTTTTCTTACCAAGATTAAGATCAACTATATCACTCCCTGTTTGCCCTCATCTTTCTTAATTTTAATCCCCTATTGTGTTAGTTGTGTTGTTATCGAAATGACATCATTATGCACGATTCTTTACCTCACCAGACATTCATAACTAACTGTGACAATTACCGTCACATCTAAAAAGAGCATCAACAATTATTCAATTAAATGGGGGATTGGAATCTAGATGAAGTTCATTGTTGACCGTGATTTTTAACAAACACGAAAAGAAGGGTTCTCAGTTGAATAACTGGATTGCATTTGTGCATTTCCGTAGCCGGAGATACAGTCACTGAGTGATTTACAATATGACTGGTGCTCAGTGATTTCATCTGTAACGTATCAATGTCTTTCTCAAATTAACTTCTCACGTACTTTTTAAGCATTTTGGAATTTGCAGCCAAATAATCCATGAAAAGAAGCACTCATTAATTCTGTCAACCTTTTCTCACTTTAGAAATTAACCACTATTCCAGTAGTAGGAAATACAAGTTTATTTATTTAGTTAACTAAAGGTAGTAAATAGATGAAAAGCCAAGGGGAAGTACACAATGGCTGGTAGAACTGAGTGTTAATTTTTTCACTTCTACATAGAAGATAGCAAAATTCATCAATTAGAACAGTCACAGATATTATAAATATAAATATATACCAACATTAGTGTCACCGAAGATATACTTTTTTGCGTATTAAATTATCGTGAAAGTTTTCAGCAAGCTGTAATCATCTACAAAGAGCTTTAACTAACTAATGTAGGCACTGCGCATTATATCCGTATGCACAGAAATGGTCTGACTAAATTCTAAGCGAATATGTGAATCTTCGAAAAACCAACCTTAAATTGCAGTGCTACACATTATCATACAACAGAGCATAGGATGGCAGTCAATTAGATCTTCACCTCAACTTCATCGACTTTGAAAAGGCATTCGACAGTGTCGACCGAGAAGTATTTCGACAGGCAGCTGCTTCAACACTACGGTTTCACTACCACTAACCCATATCAATCTCATTCAACAGCTATATGCTATTCGATGCCACATACCCAGTGATCGACAATCGGAAGCTCAGTATAACACCTTCGAAGTGAAGATAGGAGTGAGACAAGGCTGCCACCTACCACCACAAATGATCTTCCTGATCCTGGTCGAATCAATTCAACTGGACTGCATGATGCAGCAGACAACTGTGAGGAGATGTGAGAAGGTGGACATATGCTGGCTGGATCGATGGAAGGAACCCAGAAGATGATTTGGACTTGGTTGACAACCATGATTTATGTCTGACGTCTAACATCGCACAAACTCGGAGATCTGCAGGCGGAAATCAACAAGTTGACAGAAGAGGTGAGGCGGGGAAGATGAGATTTCCTTGAAGTGAATGTGGAGAATATGGAGGTGATGAAGATATCCAAGCAACAGCATCATCATCATCAACAAGAAGGAGAAGAAGAAGGAGAAGAAGATGAAGAGGAAGAAGGAGCATGAACACTATGAAGGGAGAAGTCGTAATTGAGGGAGTAGTATGTTTCACCTACCACCTAGACATGGCATGGCAGGGCAGGGCAGGGTAGGGCAACGGCAACGGTGGCACAGATGAAGATGTCAAAGCCAGGATCGGAATGACAGCAAGACACGCCTTCATTAATCTGAAACCAGTTTGGAGTATCACTGCACTTCACTTCACTGCACTGCACTCAGCATAAAGTGTGAACACGATCCGGATTTCCAACACTAATTCAGTCAAGTCAGTGCTTCCATGTGATGCTTCAGAAACTTGACGGCGCCTTACGAAAAGCATTCCAAACTAACTACACACTTTCATCTTCAACAACTGCCATCTACGCTCACTCGATACTGACACTGAAGATCAGACAGATGGGCAGAAAGAATAAGAATGAGCGAGATGGAAGACACTGTGGCTGTTTGGTAACGAAGCAAGCAAGAACCTATCACCCATCAACTACGGGGAGGAGAGTGAGGAGATTGACTGGATTGGATTGGATTGAGGATACAGTGAGGAAACCGATTGTGGAGATGACATGCGAATTCAGGTGGTTGAGTGGAATGATTGGAAATGGGAAGCAGCGATTTGTGCGTCCGTGCGAGGAGATGGGAGGGTGAGATGGATGATATGATGTGGGGAATAAATGAGAGCTTGTGTTGAGTGTTGGAGCCAGGTTGTTGAGAGTGGAGAGAGGGGATTGCAATGGAGACGTGTTGGTGAAGCCGTGTGTTCCGGTAGGAACCTCAGGGTCAAATAATAAGCATAATAATAAATCAGTATTCACCATACTTTGTTATGGGTATTTTTTTTATCTCAGCTTTTTTCTATAATAATACCGTGACATTTTTATTTCATATCGTATTCTTCTTCTTCTTCAAGGAAAGTTATTTAGTGGTACAAAAGTCATCATGGAACCCTGTTGAGCCAAGAAGTTCTGCTAATAACCGACGAAATCTTCTTTCAGAAGTTTTCCTCAGTACTGTTAGGTTTCAGCCAGTCAGACAACCAGGTAGGATTGTTCAGGCATTTTGGCTAGCTGGATTGAAATTATTTGCAAACATTTTAAACGAACACAAATACAAACCACAAAATATCCGCTAAGTTTTAAACCATTCCTATGTGACTTAGTATAGACTAAACTTTTCCCTCCTGAGCAGTTCATCCGTTAACTTTGACAGTTTCCTGATGATGAAAACAGATGAGAAATTTGTCACTTTCAGATATGATACATAAAACCTTACTCATTTTTAAGAACATTTTATAAAACCCAGCCAGTTTTTATAACAGCATGAAGTTCAACACGTCGAAAGATTCGGAAATATTTTTTTATTATTCTGACCATCATTAATCCTTACAAAAACTTCACAGTCTCAGAAAACCAGAGTACATTTCATTTCATATAAAATCATTGACTTTATCGGTTCGTAAAGCCAGTTTTATTGGTATCTTCACAAATGGATTGTTTAAAATGGGAGTTTTTAACTTTTATACTAAAGTAAAATCCACTGTAAATGTTCAAGGGGATTATATCATCACATTTATGAACTTACAGCAAAGGCTGGTCTGTGAAACTATGCTCCTAACTAATGAATCAAACGTAACTAAAAGTGTTCAGTAGACATGGTACAAATGAAAATAAACCGAAAGCTTAAAATCTTATCATATCAATCATTCTACTGCATTCAAATGAAATTCACGTTGCATTTTAAATGTTTCCTGATTTGATACTTTAGGATTTGTGAACTAGACAGAAAATAAATAAAATCCGACTATATTTTATAATCGAGCAGTCATGATGCCAGGTTCAAAAGACTGCAGAGAACAGAGTGGAATGGAGGCATGCCGTATGTTCCACTAGGAACCCAAGGGAAAAATAGATAAATCAATAAAATATTCAATAATCAGATTTACTTTAAAATAAAATCTAAATACTTAAAAATTCAATTATTGTTTTACATCTGGCTTCAAGGCAAACAGTTTAAACATAATCGTTTTCTTTTTTCCTTTCTTGCAGTCACATATTTTGTACATACAGTGAAATATTCATAGCAGTGAGATATCAATGTACGCTTTAGGCTTTGTTGAAGTGGAGTATAGTTATTATGCAGAGAATGTAACAGCTTTCTACGATGAAGAAGTAGTTTTTTAATTCTGCTATAGGGAATTTCAAGAGCTTAGTTTTGAGTATTTCACTCAGTCGTCAAGATAAACATAAGGTTTCCATTAGGACTTAAGCCGATTTACTTCCCTGACTGTACTATTTAAAAAATTATTTCTCGATGTTAAATGATATTGCATAAGATTTAGATCTCTGCAGGATATATCTGTTTTTGCAGTTTAGCTGTTTGAGGGTAGCTCATCTCTACGAATAATTATGTTTGAAGGGACAAGTTGTGCCACCATCAGACAATATAAAAATGACCAACAAAGTGTCCTCTGTTGCGCCTTCTGGTGTCAAAAGGTTCATCATTAACATAACTTAAGAGCCTAAGCGTTCTTTTCAATCACATATCTTCTGAAGGCTTGCTAATAGATACTTGTTTTCAAGGTAGGAAAAACTAATCCACTTACGGTTTTCATAATTCACTTTGGGGGTTTGCAATTATTGGTCATTTGCTTCGAGGTGAGACTTCTCAAATTTCTATGGAGAAGTCGTGGCCTTAAGGCATACCAAGTCAGATATGAGAACAAGTACTCAGAGGCTGAATTCGATTGAGGTCACACTATGTAGCGAACTGAGAAAATCGGCAAATGTGGACCACTGAACTTAAACCCAGTGGTTGAGGGTCCCGGTTTCTATTCTTCATGGAGTAGGGCTATGGATGCTCACTTCTGAGGAGTCTCACAGTGGAAAAAACAGTGATCCACGGCTCCCAACTTCTACCCTGATGCCAGCCCATGGTGAAAATTAACTTCGGATTTCCATAGTGGTTGTTTATGAAGGGTTCAGTTAGGATTCAACGAACTAGTAAGAAGATTCATAAGTGTGATTTTAATTTTTCCAGAGTAGCTTTTTTCTTATTTTTTACTGGATATAGTTAAAGAATTAAAATGAACCAGAACTAGGCATGGCAAGGTTCAAACCACTGATCTCTTAATTGTTGGACTGACTGTCTACCCACTGAGCTGTGAAGTTTAAATGTTAGCTATGCTTTAATATCACTTCAGCATCTAACACTTTCATTGTTGCAACGTGAGTAAGAAATGGATCATTTCCTATTCCGAGCCATGTAATCACATAGTCTATTGTCAATCCAAAATATTCTGATACAGAAAAGAAAGTTGTTTAATAATTTTCCATTTCATTACTTGAGTTTATCTCGAAGGACAAACTGTTCTGTGCATATTTTCAAGAAGATTAACCATTGTACTACAATTTTCAGTTAACAATAATGAATTATTTGACTGTAATTGTAAACGTCCTAGATTCCACTGTTATTCACTAACCGTCACTAATGTAGAATTGAAACACAGGCATCGACAAAGGAGCCCATATCACAATAGAGACTGATCAGTTTGGCGTAGTCAACGACGACAGAATAAAATAACTATACCCATTGCAAAAGAAGTGTCTATCGTGACTCAGTGATCTAGTGGGTAAAGCTCTGGAGTTTGAGTATTACGGAGGACAACCTCGCTCACTGGGATGAAGCTAAATCCAACTAAGAAGCCCCAAATAAGACGAAATCCGCCTCTGGGACTCTACTGCTAGTCAGCATCCGTCATTAATATAATAGATTCACGGTTAATAAAAACACTTGAAATCTTCTCGAGTGGTATTTATGTGGATATGTGTACCGCCAGTCGTCTAGTTGATATTTATTTTACATTCGATCGATGTTTTACACCTGACCGTATATCAAATTGGATTAACTAACATCCAGCACTACAAGTGTTTCAAAGAACACTCTATGGACAATCATCACACATACTACTGTATTAGCCTAATTTTTAAAATTTTGACTATCTTGATGGTAAATTTAGTAAGTCATTAACTAGGTCACATTATCCTTCGAATTTTTTGTGGCTATAGTTTCTATGTATCTACAAATTTCTTAGAGAAATAATATTTTTAAACATATTTTTTTCTGTCAAATTCCAAAGCATATTAATACTGGGAGCGATACCGAGTACTTAACTATTTTGTAAGATCCAGATTCAAGTATCATATGGCTTCCTTTATAAAGCTTCTAAAATCTCTCCTAGAAAAATGATCGCAAATAGTTGTAAGATTTCTAGATGGTGAACGAACTAAGTGGAGTCAATTATCAGCCGCTCACGTTTCTAGGTCATGTACAAGACAAAATTAATAAATGTGAATTGAGTTTACTTCAGTAAAAGAATACTATTTACACATGTCATGTAAGTAATAGGGATGCATCACACTTCTTATACTGGCCAATAAGTTAGATTTTCATAACCAAAACCTTGCAGTTTAGAATTAAGTAGACAGACAAAGAAAGGAATCTATGCCTTCATAACAATACTTGGATACATAAGGCTTTATTTTTTAGATTGCAGTATCTTGTAAGATGGTAATGATTAGAAAGTTTTGAGAATGAATTCGCTTATTTCAAGTGTACAGACATATATTTTATTATTTATGTTGTTAACAAAAGAGATATTCACAATTCATAAAACTGCTATAACTCTGTAACTTCTACAAGTCTACAAATGAAATAACTAGTCTTATATGTAATTCATTCGTATGGTTTAATATGATGCCTTCTTTCGTCTCTTTTTACAATGTTTATTATATATTTGGTAGTATAAATAATAGTTTTGAGTTGAGAACTATTCACTGCGTATATTTCAATTCGTTAGATAAAACTTACAACTGAAAATATTTTAAAATATATTTCTACTTATTATTTATCATAGAAAATCTGAATTTTATGGAGGTATCAAAGCGACGAATAACCTTATCAACAGAACCATCAATGGTTCTGTCATTTATCAATACAACAACTGAAAAAGCAACCATGGATGATGGTCTTTCAAGCTTAACAGTCCTATTTGAATTATGCTCGAAGCTTTTATCCAAGTTTTGGAGATTTATAAGTTTATAATATTAAATCGATTTTAACCTGATCCATTGTACCCTCGTTAGATTTAAATCTGTACTTTTCAAAGTTTTATATCTATAATTGGTTATAAGCAGTACAATATAAGTTTTATTCCTGAGGTCCCATGACTTCTGTTCTTAGGATTGTTAAACTGATGTTTACCCATTAAATTTCTACAGCAAACAAATTTCGGTGATTCAGTGATATGGAAGAGGACAACAAAAGCCGCCTGTAATTTAGGCGGAAGTTAGTAATCCTATCCAATTCCTTTAAGTCATAATTATATTTTAGTTAGTTAAAAATGAAAACTTTCTAGAATTATTCTTCCTTTTCCACTAGCTTTCTTACACATACTTCAGTCTTCATCTTGGTTACTCTAGGTCAGTTGTTCAAATGGATTTTCTGTTTACTACATAATTAAACATGATCGAATTCCTTTCTGGTCTTTAAGTTGGGTTCTAGTTTCTTTTGACTTCATCTATTTCGGCTTTCAGAAGTAGCGATAGTAGGTCAGTCGGTCCACGTTAATCAGGGAGATGTTGATTGCTATGGTAATTCGATATTCATTAGAATGTGTCAATGAGAGTTACAAGAAAAATATGGTAGACAGTTTCGCTGGTTCACAGCTTGATTCCATAAATGGACTTCCAGGTATAAATTAATCATAGAAGCATTTAAACACTTCACTGGCATTTTCTCAGGGGATCACTTTTAGAGGGAAAGGACCGATAAGATAATCTGTTGCCTAAATCCTCGTTTAAAACGCAGATGTCTAGTATGACGTGTCTTCTTATTCTACGGTAAGAAGATGGAAATGAATTAACTCAGTTTAGTCGCGCCACGCAAAAGATTTTAGAAAAGCCACTGATCATTTCATCCTTTGCCTACTGAACCCAATCTAGCACACTCCCACATATTTAAAATACAGACTCGCTACTGAAATCCAAGTGGTGTTTCATGCATCTCAGATATAATATCCGCAAAATATACAGAGATCATAAGACTAGAAAAGGTTTATTGGTGGATTCTCTACAGTCTATTGTGATTTTAAGGTCATGGTTTACGTCGACAGTCAGATAACTTTACTTGGAAACTGTTATCCACTTTTGTTAGCCATTAGTTTAGTAATGAGTTAGTAGACGTATACGGTTCAGATTTAGGGGTGCATATCAACTATGCCTCACTAATGTAGTATTAAATACTCCATGTGCGATAAGCGACAGAATTTTCGAATTCAACGATGAAGTAGCAAAATATTTTTACACAATAATACAGCTATAGATTCTTCGCCAGTGGCTTACTGAAATCGATGAAATCTAACTCAAGGAGTAATTTTTATTTAAAGAGTTGGAGAATCTGGTAAATTGTCATGGATTTTTACCATCGCTGGGTTCGCATGTATGGTCCATCTTTAAAATTGAAGTTCAGTCCGTCAAATCTTATTTCAGAATAATATAGTAACATACAGTTGAGGACAAGGAAAGTTTTCCTGATCGTGTGATTCGGTTCACGAAGCCTACGCCATGTTACCTGTATCTCACAAGCTACTAAGCCTGGTTAGAGAATCTATTTCTAACTTACTGCTGATGACATGGTTCCTGATAAAAACGAGTACTACGCTCAGTTCAATAACTGTATTGATGCAGCATGTGTTAAACTTTAATAAAGGAGTTTCGCTAGTCTTTCAAGTTCAGTTTTATTTGGTGCGAATTGGCTTTAGAAATTCATAAACGAGATCTTCTTATCGTTCATGTCGAACAGTGCGCCAAAACATAGTAGACAGTCAAAAGGTAACCAAGTTCATGCATGTTATCAATATCTTCTTTTATGGTTGATTAATGAAACGTTATTTCTGAACTTCGGGAATCTATACCGTTAGCTTAGGTCTAAAACAAAAATGCTAGCGGTATACCATTTGATCAATAAGCCTTCAGTCTACTGTCAGTATTCTCGAGTTCACCAAATTTACTGTGAAACACTCCAATGACCAAAACAATCAAAAGGTTTTTAATTTTTTAAAAATTCGTAGTGATTTATTGGATTCAACTTGGTATTCGTCGCACAATGATATCAGTCGAGGGTCACTGAAAACCTGCAAACACTGGACAGCCCTATTATCGTAGTGTGGGACTCCTCACAAATGTATGACCGGTAGGGCAGACAAAGTCAAAAGTGAGGACAATTACTGTACGATAGCACTGGATGGAGGTCATGTCTTTTTGCGAATTGACAGAAGTAGAAGTGGACAACTGAACTCCTATCCAGTGGCTGTGTTAACGTGCTCGCTGCGAAACCCGAAGGTCTTCGGTTCGATCCCTGGTGAAGTGGGGTCACGGGTGCGCACCGCTGAACAGTCACATTCTAGGGTGGAATAACCGTTCAGCGTTCAGGCGTCTTCAATAATTCTCCATATGATGTCAGTTCATGTTGAATGAGAGCTTCAGAAGGTCGTCCTTTGAAAGCCAATTAGTCAGGATACATACCATACACTGGAAAGCGAAGTGAAGTGGTCACTGCACATGAGGAACAGGCAAAAAATTCAAAACCTCATAGTTCACCACATCCCATCATCTTGGTGGCTAATATCAGCGAAACAAGGCCGCTTTAACTCACGTTTTGTTATTTAATGCTAACAGCTTTGTCTAAGTTATGCTAAAAAGTAACTGCCAGTATCTAAGAACATATAGAACAACTTGATCTGTGTTTTCTGTATTGATGAATAGTTATGCGGTGGAATTCATTCACAGGGGAGAGAATAGTATGAAACCGGATCCTGAAAGTCCTCGTAAGTCATGGGCTGTAACAGCAGTCATCTCATGCAGTCCCCATACCTTGAATAAGATTAAGACGATGCTCAACACACCAATATCAGAATGTTCTAGAATACTTTAGGCACACTACGGAGCATTTGGGTTTGTGCGGACGGTTATATTCTGTAGAATTTCGAATCTATTGATGACTGCACGATAAAATCCCCAGACTGCGACGTAGCATACATAGAACAATCATCACATGTTAAACCAAAGTTCGAGAAAAAACACTGAAGGGCTTCTACCTGACACTGAAAATCCAGAGTTTAGAAAGCTATACAAACCTTATTTTACAGTTGTAGACGCTATAACCTGAGGTTAAATGTTGACAGAGACAATATCGAAATTATTCAAAAACGCCCAAGAAACTAAAAAGGTCACCTCACAGCAGAAACTCTTCATTTTAAGTTGAATCAAAACCGATCAAATAAGAATAAGAGAATAAAAGCTCACACAACCTGGATCCAGATCGCCAGAATCCTTATTATTTATTCCTTCAGTTTCCAGGGAAACATATGGCTTCACTAACACGTATCCATTGCAATCCCCTCTCTCCACTCTCAACAACCTGGCTCCAACACTCAACACAAGCTCTCATTTATTCCCCACATCATATCATCCATGTCACCCTCCCATCTCCTCGCACGGACGCACAAATGGCTACTTCCCCTTTCCATTCATTCCACTCAACCACCTGAATTCGCATGTCATCCCCACAATTGGCTTTCTCACTGTGACCCCAATCCAATCCAATTCAATCCATCTCCTCACTCTCCTGCCTGTAGTTGAAACGATGTTGCACTGACCTGACCTGAACTGTCCTGCCCAACCCTGCCCTGCCCTACCCTGCACTGCCATGCCTAGGTGGTAGGTGAAACATACTACTCCCTCAATTACGACTTCTCCCTTCATCGTGTTCATGCTTCTTCTTCCTCTTCATCTTCTTCTTCTTCCTCTTCTCCTTCTTGTTGATGATGATGGTGATGCTGATCGTTGGATATCTTCATCACCTCCATATTCTCCACATTCACTTCAAGGAAATCTCGTCTTCCCCGCCTCACCTCTTCCGTCAACTTGTTGATTTCCACCTGCAGATCTCCGAGTTTGTGCGATGTTAGACGTCAGACATAAATCATGGTTGTCAACCAAGTCCAAATCATCTTCTGGGTTCCTTCCATCGATCCAGCCAGCATATGTCCACCTTCTCACATCTCCTCACAGTTGTCTGCTGCATCATGCAGTCCAGTTGAATCGATTCGACCAGGATCATGAAGATCGTTTTTGGTGGTAGTTGGCAGCCTTGTCTCACTTCTGTCTTCACTTCGAAGGTGTTATACTGAGCTTCCGATTGTCGATCACTGGGTATGTGGCATCGAATAGCATATAGCTGTTGAATGAGATTGATATGGGATAGTGGTGGTGAAACCGTAGTGTTGAAGCAGCTGCCTGTCAAATTACTTCTGGGTCGACACTGTCGAAGGCCTTAGATCACCCTAGTACGCTGATGTAACAAACACTGGTGTGATAAATTATATGGCCGCACCCTTACTCAGTACAGTTAACTCCTTTCATATCGTTTACATCTTTCTTAACCGTCTAACAACAGGGAATAATCCACAGATAAGACTTCTATCAAGTTATTCTTTGATAAAGCTTTTACAGTTGACTGACGAAATGCTACTTACAACAGTCTCATTTCGCTTTTAATTAACTGAGGGACAAATACCAACTTAATGAATCCAATTTACTCAACACCAATGTTTTTCAAACCATCAAATCTCAACTTGGATTAGATATCTATTAAACCATTATCTCACTTCAATTGAAAACCCTGGAGACCTTTACAGATAACATGAGATATATAGGACAGTCTAACAGATGTAACCGTTTTCAACACCACAAATCTACTGGTTTCATTTCGATTTAGCTTTTATTGTTTCATCTTTGGTGAAAACTATATCGTTTTAAGTACTTGAATTAATTTTTCTTAACTCATTGTTTTATAAATATGAAATTTGACCTTATTCCCTATGAGTGAACTTATAATACATTCCCCAATTTCTCTGCTGTATAATTGAGAAAGAAGGATTATATTTCTCAAATTAAGTTCTTTGCTTATTTTCTTTATTTAGACTATTTTTATTATTCACTGACCTCCATATATATATATATATATATATATATATATATATATATATACATATATATATATATATATATATATATATATATATATGGTAGAAAATGAGTTGGACCTAATTAAATCGACACACCAAACACATAAGCAGATGCATGAATTAGCACAGGATAAATGAAGCTCATTATTTGGTTCACTGCTGATAATCGTCACTAGTCACTTAGCTCTTTCTTTCCACTTTAAAAGAAAGAATGAAAGATAGATGAGTAGATAAATAGAAAGTGAGAGTCAATCTATGCATCCCTCATTTCCTCTTGTTTATTTCTCATCTCCTAATCTATTACAATAATACAAAAGGATTAAAAATCTGGCAGCATTGTCATTTAGATAAGACAACGTTTTCACTCATTTATATTTTTTATTGGGTTTGTTTCCGGGTGATATGAATAATAAAGACCAGCTTCATTTATTTATTTATTTATTTATTAGTTTGCATCTGATTTGTTTATTACGAAGGATACAAGCAAAATAATTAGAATAAACCTGACCTCATTAAATGTGCACTAAAAATATGAACAAATAAAAATCGTAATCACCGTCTTCGATGATAATAACTTACCCTGTATTTTTCTCAGTTTTCGCTCATATTTTAAGAGTAACTGGATAAAGATGAAATTGCTATATTTCTACAATGTGTAGATTGTTGATTTATATGTAGGAATAATGAGAATTGCTTACAGACAAATATGATCGCCCAGAAGTTAAAGTAAAAACCTCTAGACAAACTACACAATCGTCTCCTGAGTTAGTTGTGAAGCCTAAGCGATAATCAGGTCTCAGAGCCATTCCGTAATGGTAGAACTAAGTATCACAAGCAAAATATAGGTGAAGATATTCCTTTAATTTACATCCAATAATGAAGCTAATCAGTGAAGCTGAAGCAATTCATGTCTTGGTAAAGAGAACCAAGTAGCATCATTTAACGTGGCATCCACACCATCCAGACCTGATATACCAGAAACGACAAAATATAGAGCTTTCACATGTTCAGGTAATGATGCATAAATAATGACACTGCACCACTGGTGTAAACTTCACTTATACTGACTGGAAATATAACCCATTGTTGTCAACCTCAACTTATTATTATATTATTTGTCCCTTGGATTCCTAAAGGAACATACGGCTTCACCAACACGTCTCCATTGCACTCCCCTCTCTCCACTCTCAACAACCTGGCTCCAACACTCAACACAAGCTCTCATTTATTCCCCACATCATATCATCCATGTCACCCTCCCATCTCCTCACACGGACCCCCACATCCTTGCTTCCCATTTCCATTCACTCCACTCAACCACCTGAATTCGCATATCATCTCCCCAACTGGTTTTCTCACTGTATCCCCAATCCAATCCAATCCAATTCAATCCAGTCAATCTCCTCACTCTCCTCCCCGTAGTTGATGGGTGATAGGTTCTTGCTTGCTTCGTTACCAGCCAGCCACAGTGTCTTCCATCTCGCTCATTCTTATTCTTTCTGCCCATCTGTCTGATCTTCAGTGTCAGTATCGAGTGAGCGTAGATGGCAGTTGTTGAAGATGAAAGTGTGTAGTTAGTTTGGAATGCTTTTCGTAAGGCGCCGTCAAGTTTCTGAAGCATCACATGGAAGCATTGACTTGACTGAATTAGTGTTGGAAATCCGTATCGTGTTCACACTTTATGCTGACTGCAGTGCAATGCAGTGCAGTGCAGTGAAGTGCAGTGCAGTGATACTCCAAACTGGTTTCAGATTAATGAAGGCGTGTCTTGCTGTCATTCCGATCCTGGCTTTGACATCTTCATCTGTGCCGCCGTTGCCGTTGCCGCCCTCGCCACCTGTAGTTGAAACGATGTTGCCCTGCCCTGCTCTGCTCTGCCCTGCCCTGCCCTACCCTGCACTGCCATGCCTAGGTGGTAGGTGAAACATACTACTCCCTCAATTACGACTTCTCCCTTCATCGTGTTCATGCTTCTTCTTCCTCTTCATCTTCTTCTTCTTCCTCTTCTCCTTCTTGTTGATGATGATGGTGATGCTGATCGTTGGATATCTTCATCACCTCCATATTCTCCACATTCACTTCAAGGAAATCTCGTCTTCCCCGCCTCACCTCTTCCGTCAACTTGTTGATTTCCACCTGCAGATCTCCGAGTTTGTGCGATGTTAGACGTCAGACATAAATCATGGTTGTCAGCCAAGTCCAAATCATCTTCTGGGTTCCTTCCATCGATCCAGCCAGCATATGTCCACCTTCTCACATCTCCTCACAGTTGCCTGCGGCGGTGGTCGTGGTGGTGGTTGATTCATGAGGTTTCTGAAGTGATCATTCCATCGATTCCTCGCGTTCTCCTCTCTGCTCACCACCTTCCCTTCACTATCTCTCATCGGTTTCGTCTCAGTTGGTCTCTTCCCTCCCACATAATAATAACCTGGTTATTTGATAAAGTGTCGTCACGTCTCTATCTCTCCTACCAGCAACCTGTTCCACTTCACTTGCCAATGTCTCGTAGAAGTATATTTCGTCTTTGCACACACTCTTCTTCACTTATTTTCCAGTGTAGTATTCTATAGGTTGTGTTCAGTTCCTCTTTCCATGGGTCGTCCATGAACTGCACTACACTGCACTAAACTACACTACACTACACTACACTACACTACACTACACTACACTACACTACACTGCACTGCACTGCACTGCACTGCACTACACTGCACTGGTTCATCTTCTGCTTCACCATCTCACTCTCCCTCCTCTACCACCTGCCACGTATTCGTAAACATCCACTCCTTGTCTTCTTTCCTCCCCCTTCCTATCACGCTTATGCACATCCCCTTCGACATCTCCTTCAATGACGAGTTCCAGTGCTCCTCCATGCTGCTTCCTTCACGCATCTTGCTTAGGTCTCCCACTTCGTCCTCATGAATGACTGATGTGAAGATGTCGCTTGTAGTTTCCTCCTTCATTTACGTTGCTCCGGGTGTTGAACTGGAAATCGGACTGTGGTCTATCACCACCTCCTTTGATTTGAAGGCTTTCAACTTGATTCGGATCCCTGATTTTTCGCTACAGATTGTGAGTGGTGTGAACCACCTACATCGGCTCCCCTCCTTCATCTCATCTTGTGTCCAGCAGGCTGGCTGCTTCTCCATCTCCACTTTATTCACATTCACATGAAGTCGTTCTGATTCTCAGTGTGTCCGGTGTGTGTCTACTGAAATCAAATCCATATCACTCGCTTTGTGAATATCCCTGCATTTGTACACACTGCTTCACTACAATCACAAAATCGTCGAATGACCAGATGTCTGCAAACAATTCTCCATTCTCGTTCACCACTCCACCGAGTGCTTCTCAACCCGTGATCACTTCTCTTCCTATGTTGTCCACTCCCAGTTTCACATTCATGTCACCCAACACATCAGAATGAATTTCGATATCACCGTCACCAACTGGCATGTGGTCTTGTCCAGTAGGTACTTACTGATTGCAGTTGTCTACAGAATTCCTCCTTCTTCTCTTCATCTACATTAGTTGTGGGTGCGTTGTGCAGCTTTGTATGATTGTGGCCTCCCTTCCTTCCTTCTCGGTTGGATCCATCTTGCTGTCATGATCGTGATGCTCGAGGAGGAGATTGGTTCCCACTGCATGAAAGAGAGTCTTCGATGCTCTCTACCAAGGGGACATCATGATAGCCACTCGAACAATGAGTGTGCTTGTGGTTGCTGTCTGGGTAACAATGTCACAGTGGATTATTGAATCCTCTCCAGTTGACAGTTTGGAGAGTCCAATTTCATTCCATTCCATTCCATCCCATCGCATCTGCTGATTATTTGCAGATTCCCAACCTCACACTTATATGCTACACCTTCTCATCTGTTTGGCAATCTGGTCAGCCTTACTAGGTTCACACATCGAGAGGACATTCCATGTCCCCGTGCTTACTTTCACTTTCATTGAGAGTGAGAAGATGCATCTGTCAATTGTCTTCCCGAAGGCATTCATCAACCGGCGTCATTTCATCTCTCCGATTCCAGTGAGGAATGAGTTTAATTGTATGCTTTATATTTTCTGTGTGTTTCGAAGTTTATTTGGGGGTTGTATTTGTTTTGCGGTGTTGGGTTGGTAGCCATTTTCTCAACCTTCTCTGATTGTGCGGGCTTAGGACTGGCTACTAACTAGTGAACTTGTCACGCTACGTGACGTTCAGCCTATCCTAAAATAACTAACTATAAAGATCATCGGGAGAAAAGTTTACGGCAAAATAGAAAGTTCTCACCGTACCGAAAAACGGAGCATATTTTATAAAATTTTAAGCACTAACGGAAAATATGTTTGAATAGTTTCCTAAACAGTTGTTTAAAGGAGACTATTCAACAGAGTATCAGCCCCTTTGAGTTATGAGGCGTTTTGGGCGAAATTTAAAGTCAAATAATAAAGCTGGTTTTTCAGAATCAGAGAATCGATCTCTCCTAAACACAAATTATACAAGATTCACTAAAACTTACTTACTATACTTTTGTTTCAGCCCAAAGACACCAGGCATCCACCTTCATAAATACTTCTGATACTGTAAGAAAATGCGTGAGTCATCCAAAGCATCTTTGACTAAGTTTCGCTGAAAGTGCTTGTTTCATTTGAGAGATATGAGAACGCATTTTGTTAAATAACAGCTGTTAACAAAGACAAAATCTGGGTCACAGCAGGATTCTTAACAATAGCCTCAAGGTACCTCGTCAGCAGATGAGTCTCCCAGCTCAGTCGATGGAGAGTTCTGGGCTGATAAATCGAAGAATGCAGGTTTGAATCCCGCTGTTTTAGTTTTATTTCCATGCAGCACTTACTATTATATATACCAGCCTGCCGAACTATGGTTGGCTTAGAAATTCTAATCGAAGAAAACAAAAGTGAAAAGCCTTGAGCTTTCATTACAATTTAAATATTTAACTTAGAGGTAGAAAGAGAATTGTGTTCATTGCTGATACATAGTTTGTTGCACGAGCAAGTCTTATTCGTCGTGTTTAGGTGTCAAATTTTATCATATCGCGAAACCAGAAGTATATTTATTGGAGCAGTGGAATATAATCTTAATATTAGTATGTAAGAAAATGTAAGCGAAAGTTTTTCTTATCATATTTTATCCTCCAGCATTTATATATTGAACCTTTTTATGATATGAGATTAAAAAATAACTACTCAGCAATATCCTTTGACCTCACAGCTGAGTTGTATAAGCCTGAATAAATAAAGACTGGTCTTGCTACATCAAACTTCTTAGTAGACTTACAGTACGCAAATAGTACAGTCCTGTTAAATAAAAATACTGAAAAGATGCAGTCTTCTGGACATCCTAATTTGCAGTGTAGAAACGTTTGGGATGGTTTTCCCACCGCCAAAATGCAAATCGTACTTGCAAACTGCCTTGCCTCGGTACCTTTCCTGACAAGATACAGTGGATTGGTTGAACGTGTTGGCCACTTCACTTACTCTGGGAGTTGAACCGATCCTAGTTGGTTTGTGACTAATTAAACCTCTGTACGGATAGAAAATACTGGATTGCTTTTTATCAACTGACATCACCTTTGGAACTGACGTGATATCCGGTAGCCTACTAAAAGTTGAGTTTGCTGTGCACCAGTGGCTTTTGAAGCCATTATTCTATTAACGCAGAGATCATACTGTGAGTTTTAGGCGAGAGAGGTAAGCCAGTTAACTAGGCTGTGAAACTTCATTGATTCCGGTGTCCGTGTTGAAGTGCATCTTAGCAAGAAAAGGCTGAATGTGGCTATAGTAAAATACTTTATCGGTACATAGTGTCTTTCACTGATTGGTCTAAGCCGTGTAAAGAAATGAAGACTTCTCATTTGGAGTTCATGGAACAAATAAGATAGATGGTACTAGATTTAGATACGCCTTTACATTGTCTTCATCCCAGTGGTCACATCGCACTGCGTTATTCTTTTATCCCCTCTTCTTATAACCTTCGATGATGCGCAGCTAATTCACTGTTTCTTCTTGGCTATCTGTCCCTTATCATTCTACTGATTAAATTCATATACTAGTGAAAGGTGCAGCAACTTGAACCATTATGCAATAACATCAGGTTTCTGGTTAATACTGACTGACTAACTGATTGTCTTCTGACTTTAGAAATGCTAAGATCCCATATTTAAAACAGAAATTAAAATCATCAACTTAAATATTGTGTATAGTATAGGTTCTTTTAATTTAGGCTTTTCAAACTTCCCCATAGAAAGTTACAGGTTTTCAGAAACACTTCAACTGGAAATACAAACCGTAACAGTTTCTATTTGATTTTATTCAAATGACAGTGATTAATAGCCTTCAAAATAGCTCAGGAAATTGAAATCAAAATATATTACTCAAGCAGATATATACCAACTTCATATATTCAACAGAATTATAAAAAATATTTTTTATGATACTATTTAATAACCTATACGACTTTATTCTACATCAATAAACAAATTACAATCAGTATTTTGACCACTTATGAAGATACCGCACCACCACCATCAACAACAACAACAACAACAAACTCCAGTCACCATCAACGCGAGAAACTTAAAGGAAGTAACCTCCTTCACCTATCTAGGAAGCACTGTTTCAACTACAGGCGACACAGGCACAGACGAGGATGTCAAAGCAGCCAGGATCGGAAAGACAGCAAGACAGGCGTTCATTAGCCTGAAACCAGTGTGGAGATCGTCTCCACTCAACATGCAGAACAAGATCCGGATTTTCAACACCAACGCCAGTCAAGTCAGTGCTTCTGTATGGTTCAGAGATTTGGCGCGTCACGAAAGACATTTCCAATAAACTACAGACATTCATCAACAACTGCCACCTACGCTGGCTCGCTACTGAAGCTCAGATGGATTGCCAGAAAGAATAAGCAACAAGGAGCTCTGGGAACCAACCAACCAAGAACCTATCACGCAACAAATATGCAGGAGGAAGTGGAGATGGATTGAAGTGGCATGCACTGAGAAGGCCGACTGGGGACATCACGCGTCAGGCCAGGTACTCGAGTGGAATCCCCATGGGAAGCGACGAGTTGGACGTCCTAGCTGAGGCTGACATGGAGGAGGTCGTGTGAGGAGGAAATGAGAGCTTGTGGGCTGTCGTGTAACCAGGTTCAAAAGATCTCAGAGAACAGAGGTCACTGGAGACGTGCTACTGAAGCCCTATGTTCCATTAGGAACCCAAGGGACTAATAATAATATAATAATAATAATTTTGACCACTTATGCTCAAAATTCCCATGATTGATTAGAAGTATTCCATTTCATAAAATTCTTCTGGCAAAAAAGTGAATACCTTCTAAATTGTTTTCAGTTAGTTTATGTATTTAAATGGGTAGATCCACACAGTAGTTAAAAACTGTTGTGATTTTCAATCACCTATTTACCTGATATCAATGAGTTCGTTATAATAAACCACCATCCATTTATTGTTTCTCCTCTCCTTATTCATTGTGCGTAGATCATGTGATAAAAAGTATTTCGTAAATAATGGTAAAATTTCTTTTAAAATTAAGAAATCGAAAAGAAATTAAAAGTTATGGAAATGAGATAATGAAAAAATAACGAAAAAACAATCTAGTCAAAAAAGTTCCTTTTCGACTAATCATTTTCGAAAGCTATAGATAGGCTCTAAAAAACTTGTTTTACACAAATGTATCTCCGAACACTATTCTGCTAAGCTGTAAAGCCGTCAATAGCTTCAATTTTAGGCATTTGATTAACTCTGATCATTTTGATCCAGAAGAGTTTTCATTTAAAATCATTTATTGTGTGAAATCATATATTTTGAGAATGAAGTGTATATTTACCACCTCAACGCAGTAGAGTTTTTGGTAATTCAGAGTGATCTTAGTGTTCAAAAAGATTTATTTACTCTCTAATTTTGCCTTGGTCGCAACCTCCCTAAGATAATTTATTCATTTCTTTGTTACTGTAATTATGTGAACAATCGTTGGTGACCTTGAGTTGAACTTCCAGCTATTACAAAGTTGTGAACTTATTGACTGTTTTTGATGAATTTGTATTGATCCATCAGATATTGGTGGTATATATATATATATATATATATATATATATATATATATATATATATATATATATATATATATATATATATATATATATATATATATAGTTGTAACAATAATTACGACGTACAGCTTTTAAAAATGATTCGTCGGAAAGAAAATCTCCGCTGAGTTATCTTTTATGAAATCATCCTTAGTATTTCAGACATTTAGTCTATCGGTAGGAAGTCCTGAAAGAAAGTGGTGCTCTATTTCATGCTGATTAACAAGACCTATCTGTGAACATTAATAAACAAAAGTCCTATACTTCAAGGATATTAATTAACAGTTTTCATGGATATTTGGTTAACGCCTTCAAAAAGATACAGACTACTGGAGTTGGCCGACACAATAATTAAGTGGGAAGTTTTCAGTGTAAATGTTTCACTTTCACATGCTAAAAGGGTATCCTAAACTTTTGCGTAATTTAAATGTATCCAATAAAAATATAGGGCAGAGTGTCACCTTAAGAAATCTCCGCTGGTATGTAAAGGAAAGGCGTTAGCAGAATTTGTTGCAATGAGGATCTTCACCTCTCATCGAGTGAGATTTATGAGAAGAATAATGTCCGTAAGTCATCACAGAAATTTAATTTAAATATATCAATTCCTTCCATCATGCACAAACTTCTTACGAATATCTAAAAAGTGTATCTAGAATCTGAAAGCATATAAAAGTCGTCTACAACACCATATGAGATTGCTTATTTAACATAACATACGGTTACACAGCCTAATTTATCATAATCATATCAAAGTACTCATACAACTTACAAACTACACCTTGCTGCTCAACATTTTGGTATTCTCTTATTTAAATGCTAATCATAGTTTCCAAGTATAGACAGTAAATGATGAATCATCCTTGTCACAAGACTTCAGTGTTTGCTAAATGAACCGAGATTCTGTAGTCATTCCCTACCTCCACCTAGCAACATTGAATTGCAGAACTGTCACCTGATCCCACATGTCCCATAGTGTGATAATGAGCCAGTGTATGCAGTGCAATAAGCTGAGATTTCTCTTCAACTACTTATCTTATTAGGCTCTACCATTCTATATTTCATTAACTTCCTGTACTCCACTGTTCTGACTGATGCCGATCAGCTGGTTTGAGCTATATGCTTCACCTCAAAATCATTATATGGGATGGTTTTGCCTTACTGCATTTACTTCACTACAGTGCCCAGGTTTTAAATTGAATTACCAGTCTGCCAAACTACAGCTATCTAAGATAGCCAAGTGAAAATAAAGTTATCTATTTGTAAAGTCTATATGAATTGGCACTGTAGTGAAAAAACTTAAGAGTGATTTTGCAGTTGAATGACATAATTTATACCAATCACCGTGTAAGGATCACCGATCGCAATAGTTCCTTAAAATTAAAGTTTGCCTTATCTCCATCTTTTTAACCTGCAGTGGAATCCAGGACGTACAATACTTTCTATTTGCGGCTCGTTAGTTGGATGTACCTGCACCTCAGTGACTGATGTTGTTCCGGCTGAGACAGACTGGAACCTCGTACTCATCGATTCGAACTCCAAAGCGCTATCCACTAAACCACTGGGCCACGACAGCCATCTCTTGTGCAATGGGTATCACAGTTGTTATTTATTGGTGTTCGTAATTTCCTACTGATATACTGGAACGAACTGCTAGACTTACGATAGCAGATCTCTTCCTTTGCGGATGCCTTGACACCTTATCTCTTCAATTTCTAAAACGGTACATGAAGTGGAATTTTGTTTCTAGAACTGACTAGAACAAGTGACGGAATAATAACATTTATAAAAGAGAGGGGTGTATAACTTTGAAGACAAATCGACTGTGGTCAGCTAGGTTAGGGGAACACAAAAATGTAGCTAAATACACAACGGTAGATCTAAATAAGCTAAGATATCTTGAAAAGAAGAGCTCAGTCATAGCCGTACACGCTCTCTGACACAATCACGCAAAAGGATGAGACAAAATAAAAGCTTCTGAAAAATAACAGGTACATGAAGAGATATCGATTAGTGAAGCTTTGTTCATTGAATCAACATTTGACACTAGTAACAGAACTGATACTGCCTATTCATGATGTCAGAAATTTTGCTACCGGTTAAATAAAAGAATGAATAATAGTAGAACTATGAAAACTAGATCAGAAGGTTGTGTGATCACCTTGAGCAGTTAATTCCTCTTACAACATCTTCAGTAAATAATGTTGCCTCACTGTCTGATACATGCATAAGAGAGCTATAATGGAAGAAAACTTAACCTTTGTTTTTATGACAACACTTTATACTAAGTCAAAATTCAAAGGTGACTCCATTATCCGTATTTTAGAATGATGAATGCACAACTGTTAAAGGCTCTTTTTATGTTCTTCTTGATTAGCATACTCTTCATGCAATGAGTAGGTCTTAGCAACTGAACGAGCAAGTTTAATTATCCAATCAGTTTCACTTTGTATATGAGTTAAGCTACTCTTAAACTGCGTACTTCTTAAGTTGATTCAACAACACTGTCCCATATGCCTATAAAGAGATAGAATTAGTTGCTCGATTAATAATCAGTTCACCAACAGTGACAACAACATCAATTCTAATTCATGAGCGAGAGCCAATTACAAGTTAAAGAAGTTCCCCGATGACTGAACTTTCCCAACTTCTTTGAACTTAAGGGTCTCTTAATATAAACACAAAGAAATCGGAGAAATGCATAATAGGGAAACGTTCAATGTAAATTTCTTACAGAATCACTTTCGATTAAATAATAAATTTCAAGTAGCAATAAGCATACATTGAAATATATAAATTTTGCGGTTAAAAGTTCTTAAAAAATGAAATCTGAGAATGTATATCTTCAGTAAACTTCTGATCTTAGCTTATCTAATCCTATTTATTTACCACAAGTCAGCGTATCTTTAAGAAAAACAAAAGATTGATCACTAAGAGACAAATAACATAAAGTTTCACTGAGATTAATTTTGTACGCTTAGTTACATTACTGACATTACACAGATACTTTACAACATCAGACATGAACTCACTGACTGAACAATGGTTTTTTGAACTATGGCTACATAATATATATATATATATATATATATATATATATATGTATATATATATATATATATATATATATATATATATATATATAGTAATTATTACTATCAATCCCTTGGGTTCCTAGTGGAACACAGGGCTTCAGTAGCACGTCTCCATTTCATCTTGTTCTCTGAGATCTCTTGAACTGGTTACACGACAGCCCACAAGCTCTCATTTCCTCCTCACAAGATCTCCTCCATGTCACCCCCAGCTGGAACGTCCAACTCGTCGCTTCCCATGGGGATTCCACTCGAGTACCTGGCCTGACGCGTGATGTCCCCAGTCGGCCTTCTCAGTGCATGCCACTTCAATCCATCTCCACTTCCTCCTGCATATTTGTTGCGTGATAGGTTCTTGGTTGGTTGGTTCCCAGAGCTCCTTGTTGCTTATTCTTTCTGGCAATCCATCTGAGCTTCAGTAGCGAGCCAGCGTAGGTGGCAGTTGTTGATGAATGTCTGTAGTTTATTGGAAATGTCTTTCGTGACGCGCCAAATCTCTGAACCATACAGGAGCACTGACTTGACTGGGTTGGTGTTGAAATTCCGTATCTTGTTCCACATGCTGAGTGCAGAAGATCTCCACACTGGTTTCAGGCTAATGAACGCCTGTCTTGCTGTCTTTCCGATCCTGGCTGCTTTGACATCCTCGTCTGTGCCTGTGTCGCCTGTAGTTGAAACAGTGCTTCCTAGATAGGTGAAGGAGGTTACTTCCTTTAAGTTTCTCGCGTTGATGGTGACTGGAGTTTGTTGTTGTTGTTGTTGTTGTAGGTGTTGGTTGGGTATCTTCATCACCCCTGTCTTCTCTATATTCACCTGAGGGAAGCCCCGTCTTCGCCGCCTCTTCTGACAACTTGTTACTTCTCGCCTGTGGATCTACAAGTTTATGTGACATCAGGCACAAGTCATCGGCGAAATCCATGTCTTCTAGGTTCCTTTCCGCGGTCCAGCCATTGTATCTCTCTCTTCTCACAGCTCCCTACTGTTTGCTGCATGATCCAGTCCAGTCAACCACAATCAGGAATATCATGGGGGATAGTAGGCAACCTTGTTTCACTTTTGTCTTCACTTCAAAAGCATCACTGAGCTTCCCATTGTGAATTACTTGGCTGGCATGTGGCATCTTCATATAGTTGTTGAATGAGGCGGATAAAGGTTTGAGGTACTCCGTAGTATTGAAGCAGTTGCCTGTCAAATCACCTCTCGGTCGACGCTGTCAAAGGCCTTCTCAAAATCGATAAAGTTGAGGTAGGGAGCTGATTGCCATTCTATGCTCTGTTCTATGATGATGTGAAGCATTGCAATTTGGTCCACACATGATTTGTACTCCCTGAGGCCTGCATACCTGTTCCGGTGGTAGTTTTGAATCCAGTGCATCCTTTAGCCTCTCCAGGATGACGCGGCTTAATATTTTGCTTGCTTTGGGTGGACAGGAGAGTGATTCCTCGCCAGTTCTTGCAAACACTGAGGTCTCCCTTCTTCGGCAGTTTGACAAGGTAACCCTTCTTCTTCCAATCAGTGGCCAGCTACCTTCTCTTCCTTTGACATCTTCTGCAATAGTGGTGTGAGCATATCTGCTGTTGTCTCTGTGTCTGTTCTCAGTGCTTCTGGCGGTATCTCATCTGGTCCTGCTGCTTTCCCACATTTCAGTAGCTGTATGGCTTTCTGGACTTCCATTTTTGTTGGAGGATTTATGTATATATATGTATTGGCATTTTTCCTAGTTACTCCCGTCTCGTAAGTTCAAACATACATAAAAGCAATATGATCTAAAATACGGAAACAGTTCGCTGATGAATGTTAAGATGACACTCAATTTCATCCTGGAAAATGGAAAACATATAGAAAAATGAAGTTTATTAAAAGGTCAATCACTGACAAAATATTTTACTAATTAAGCATAATCGCTTTTAACTTTGAAATTTTGACAGTATTCCAGAAAATCGTTCACATTGACTTTTGAAAATTCAACTAGTGAAAACATTGTATATTAATCAAGAATAGCTGTTTAAGTTAATTGTCAAAAGAAGAAACTATGTTGATAATAATACTGTAAAGTTACAACTAAAGTTTTTACATAAATTGAACAATGAACTACCTAAACTAACCCAGTTCTCGTTATATTTCTAAGTTCCACTACTCCCGTGGAGATAGTTATATCTCCATTGGAATGAGGGAATTTAATTTAATAATTCCCATTGTAACATTAAGAACAAGATATTCAGCGAAGAGACTCTTTTCAACGAATTTATTTTCAAGCTGCACAATCGTATATATATGGTATTTGGAAAAAATTATATCCTGTGAGGAAAACTAAACACTATATGGTGATGACAATAATAATAGAGCGGGTGATGACATAGGCATTTATGATTATAATAACAATTGAAGTGCGAATGATAACAAATAGATTATGTAATATATGGAATGGTACATAGAGAGTATATAACTCAGAAGGGGGTGAAAAAATTGTTGAAAATGGTAAATCAATTAAGTATTATGTAATGGCATTAGACAAATTGGACAAGATGAAGTCAATGTTTTCTAAAAGGATTAAGAAAATTAAGTGAAATAACACCGGAAACTAGTTGAAGTGAAGGCGATTATAATAACAATAATAGTGATAAAGGAAGGATACAAAGGTTAAATTAACAAAGTGGGAGGGGGAGCTAATGGGGTGGGAAAATGTTATGGCCATGATAAAGACAGTGACTGCACATACTTCTTTTGTACACACAGATCAGGTCTTAGTTCATGAATGAATTTAATTTGCCGTACCATGGAAAATGGTGTTGTAATACAAATCAGTACTAACTAGCTTCGAACAGATTATAATGTTGACGTAAATCGGTCATTTTTGGTTCGTTTTCGGGACCTAATTTATGTCTCAAAAGCCACTAGACTTCGAATTTCCCCATTTAAGAGAAAAAAAGGTTTTACTGACTAACTTTAAACAAATGATATCAAACATAGTACAAAAGTTTACTATCCTTAAAATCAACAGCTACAATGACTACTCATCGGAAAATGTGTGAAAGTCATGTGCTTAATATGGGAAAAAAAATTCTTATGAACATTAATTGACAGTAATGTTGATATCACATCATACAATTAAGAGTATACTTCAAAATCAACTCAACAAACCATCAAGTCAGTTTCAGTAGGTCAAAATTTACATACAAATTGAAACTACGCTAAAATATTCAAGCATCCAAATTTGCAAATTAGTTAAAGTTATCCTTTTATAAGAGTATTAAGGCGAAAAACAGGAATGAATACTCGAATACAAAGGTCACATAGGAAAATGTTAATCAGAATAACTAACAGAAAACACTCGGTAAAATGATGTGTAAATATTCAATATTTAAACAGACGCCACAATTC
The DNA here is from genome assembly GCA_944470555.2 of Heterobilharzia americana. NCBI lineage: Eukaryota > Metazoa > Platyhelminthes > Trematoda > Strigeidida > Schistosomatidae > Heterobilharzia > Heterobilharzia americana. Next base: position 68,839,119 of record OX104127.1, on the reverse strand, counting down.
ACGGTCTTATGTAAATAAATGGGAACTGTAAGAGGTGCTACTGAGTGTAAATGTGACACATTCAGTCATGTCAAATCAAGTCCTATGGTACAAAGTACAGAAGGAGATGTGTGCGATTTATAAGCGGATCAAGTGAACTATATTACTTCCATTTCAGTTAATTTGTTAGACGTATTTCATACGCAAAAAATATTGTTTCCTTGGTAGCCCTTAAGATAAATTGATTATCCATATCAGTAACAGCAAGCTGACTTAAAAACTTTGAAACAAGGTAATTAAGCAGTCGCAGAATAAGGGGACACACGATGCTGTTTGTTGTCTTTGCTGCTGTTGGTTCACTAGTTAGTAGCCAGTCCTAAGCCCGCACAATCAGAGAAGGTTGAGAAAATGGCTACCAACCCAACACCGCAAAACAAATACAACCCCCAAATAAACTTCGAAACACACAGAAAATATAAAGCATACAATTAAACTCATTCCTCACTGGAATCGGAGAGATGAAATGACGCCGGTTGATGAATGCCTTCGGGAAGACAATTGACAGATGCATCTTCTCACTCTCAATGAAAGTGAAAGTAAGCACGGGGACATGGAATGTCCTCTCGATGTGTGAACCTAGTAAGGCTGACCAGATTGCCAAACAGATGAGAAGGTGTAGCATATAAGTGTGAGGTTGGGAATCTGCAAATAATCAGCAGATGCGATGGGATGGAATGGAATGGAATGAAATTGGACTCTCCAAACTGTCAACTGGAGAGGATTCAATAATCCACTGTGACATTGTTACCCAGACAGCAACCACAAGCACACTCATTGTTCGAGTGGCTATCATGATGTCCCCTTGGTAGAGAGCATCGAAGACTCTCTTTCATGCAGTGGGAACCAATCTCCTCCTCGAGCATCACGATCATGACAGCAAGATGGATCCAACCGAGAAGGAAGGAAGGGAGGCCACAATCATACAAAGCTGCACAACGCACCCACAACTAATGTAGATGAAGAGAAGAAGGAGGAATTCTGTAGACAACTGCAATCAGTAAGTACCTACTGGACAAGACCACATGCCAGTTGGTGACGGTGATATCGAAATTCATTCTGATGTGTTGGGTGACATGAATGTGAAACTGGGAGTGGACAACATAGGAAGAGAAGTGATCACGGGTTGAGAAGCACTCGGTGGAGTGGTGAACGAGAATGGAGAATTGTTTGCAGACATCTGGTCATTCGACGATTTTGTGATTGTAGTGAAGCAGTGTGTACAAACACAGGGATATTCACAAAGCGAGTGATATGGATTTGATTTCAGTAGACACACACCGGACACACTGAGAATCAGAACGACTTCATGTGAATGTGAATAAAGTGGAGATGGAGACGCAGCCAACCTGCTGGACACAAGATGAGATGAAGAAGGGGAGCCGATGTAGGTGGTTCACACCACTCACCATCTGGAGCGAAAAATCAGGGATCCGAATCAAGTTGAAAGCCTTCAAATCAAAGGAGGTGGTGATAGACCACAGTCCGATTTCCAGTTCAACACCCGGAGCAACGTAAATGAAGGAGGAAACTACAAGCGACATCTTCACATCAGTCATTCATGAGGACGAAGTGGGAGACCTAAGCAAGATGCGTGAAGGAAGCAGCATGGAGGAGCACTGGAACTCGTCATTGAAGGAGATGTCGAAGGGGACGTGCATAAGCGTGATAGGAAGGGGGAGGAAAGAAGACAAGGAGTGGATGTTTACGAATACGTGGCAGGTGGTAGAGGAGGGAGAGTGAGATGGTGAGGCAGAAGATGAACCAGTGCAGTGCAGTGTATTGCAGTGTAGTGTAGTGTAGTGTAGTGCAGTGTAGTGCAGTTCATGGACGACCAATGGGAAGAGGAACTGAACACAACCTATAGAATACTACACTGGAAAATAAGTGAAGAAGAGTGTGTGCAAAGACGAAAGATAGTTCTAGGAGACATTGGCAAGTGAAGTGGAACAGGTTGCTGGTAGTAGAGATAGAGACGTGACGACATTATATCAAATAACCAGGTTATTATTATGTGGGAGGGAAGAGACCAACTGAGACGAAACCGATGAGAGATAGTGCAGGGAGGGTGGTGAGCAGAGAGGAGAACGCAAGGAATCGATGGGGTGACCACTTCAGAAAAGTCACGAATCAACCACCACCACCAATTGCAACTAGTGCAGATATGCCACCAGCATCCCATCCACAGAGTTACAAGTGAACACAAACCCTCCGATGAAGGGAGAAATGGAGTCATGAACGTGATAAATTTGCTGAAATCCGGGAATGCATTTGTAGCAGATGAAATTCCTCCAGAAACACTGAAAACAGACACAGAGACAACGGCAGACAGAGTCACACCACTTCCACTGCGGAAGGTTTGCAAGGAGGTAGGGGATGAATAAACGAAGAAAGGAAGGAAGGAAGGGTACCTGCCAACTGATTGGAAGAATAGCAACTTTGTATAAATTCCAAAGGAGGGTGACCTAAGTTGTTGCACGAACTGACGTGGAGTCATGCTGCTTTCCCTGTCCACAACAAGCAGAATATTAGGCGGCATCATCCTCGAGACTAAAAGATGTGCTGGATTCAAAATTGCGACTGGAACAGACTGGCTGACTGGCTGGATTCAAGAAGTACAAATCATGTTCGGAGGGAATTGCAACGCTACGCAACACAACATCATAGGACAGAGCATGGAATGGTAGTCAAATGGATCTTCACCTCAACTTCATCGACTTTGAAAGGGCATTCGACAGTGTCGACCGAGAAGTATTTCGACAGGTAGCTGCTTCAACACTACGGTTTCACTACCACTAACCCGTATCAATCTCATTCAACAGCTATATGCTATTCGATGCCACATACCCAGTGATCGACAATCGGAAGCTCAGTATAACACCTTCGAAGTGAAGATAGGAGCGGGACAAGGCTGCCAACTACCACCAAAAATGATCTTCCTGATCCTGGTCGAATCAATTCAACTGGACTGCATGATGCAGCAGACAACTGTGAGGAGATGTGAGAAGGTGGACATATGCTGGCTGGATCGATGGAAGGAACCCAGAAGATGATTTGGACTTGGCTGACAACCATGATTTATGTCTGACGTCTAACATCGCACAAACTCGGAGATCTGCAGGTGGAAATCAACAAGTTGACAGAAGACGTGAGGCGGGGAAGACGAGATTTCCTTGAAGTGAATGTGGAGAATATGGAGGTGATGAAGATATCCAACGATCAGCATCACCATCATCATCAACAAGAAGGAGAAGAGGAAGAAGAAGAAGATGAAGAGGAAGAAGAAGCATGAACACGATGAAGGGAGAAGTCGTAATTGAGGGAGTAGTATGTTTCACCTACCACCTAGACATGGCATGGCAGGGCAGGGCAGGGTAGGGAAGGACAGTTCAGGTCAGATCAGCTCAACATCGTTTCAACTACAGGCAGGAGAGTGAGGAGATGGATTGGATTGGGGATACAGTGAGAAAGCCAATTGTGGAGATGACATGCGAATTCAGATGGTCGAGTGGAATGAATGGAAAGGGGAAGCAAGGATGTGGGGTTCCGTGCGAAGAGATGGGAGGGTGACATGGATGATATGATGTGGGGAATAAATGAGAGCTTGTGTTGAGTGTTGGAGCCAGGTTGTTGAGAGTGAAGAGAGGGGATTGCAATGGAGACGTGTTGGTGAAGCCGTATGTTCTTTTAGGAACCCAACAGATAAATAGGATTAATAAATGATGATTTTGTTTTAATAATATATTTGCAGTGATTCGCATTGCAGCTTGCATCTGGACCAGATCTAACGTTAATCGTTTCAAAATGTTTTGCGCATCGCCTTATAAAATAGCCTTCAGTATCATTAAATTTTATTGTTTTGAATCCTTTTACAGTGTGGAACTAAATAACGTTTTGTTACTTGGATTGTTTAATAAAGTTGTCAGAATACCCTGGACCTAATCGTTATGTTTATTGGCACTTGTCAGTAAGACATGTCTGTAACTTCATGGGATTTGATATCCGCTGACAGATATGAAGCCACATCATATTGTAATGCAGCCAGAAACCTTACTACTGAGCTGTTTTTGATCCAGGAATGGACACTTGTAGGAATGGTTTCGATGGGTTGATCGGTCACTGAAACGTAACTAACGTGATTTTATATAGTCCTAATTGATGACCAAATTCTGTCTTTCATTTCATAATATAGTCATCGATCGAGAAGTTTCAGCATCACAGTTCATTTTTTGTACATCTCTTACTCAAGCGACAGCTTTTTACTTTTTCATCCACATTGTGTACAGCTGATGAAACTCCTGCGAAGTGAAATGACGTCATCATATCCTACACATACTATTCTCATTGTATGGTTTAATTTCATCAAAGGCAATTATTGTTTTGAATAAAACACAGTAATATTGACTTTTAGATCTCCTGTACAGTCAAAAGGAATTAGCTGGCATTATGTCATTGCTTCCTGACCAACGGAAACCTATAACTTTAAGAAGCGATACTAGTAATATACTTTTTGATAGACATTTCTGCATGATGTCCTAACAAAATCAGTGTTATTAAAGGAAGTTCAAGGGATTTGGACTGGTTGCATAAATATCCTATCTGCCATGTAAAAGTAAATCCTTCCGAAATCCAAACAATAAAACTTCCAAATCATGAAGTCAGACAACTGTCTTGTCCTGCAGCAAGCAATTTAAGCTGAATAAATACAATATACCGCTTTAACGAAAACAATGATGAAGGAGTGAAACATAGTCTGAGTAAAGAGTTAAAATGTTCTCCAGCTTCTATCGATTCATGATGTAGTGAAACCTCCATTCAGTGCAGTCACTGGGTAACCATTCTCATGTCCTACTTGATTTACTCCATCGACCATGACTTCTTATCGGAGCTTCAGGAAATCTCATTTTGAGTAGCTTATTCCAGATAAACTCTAACTGTGCTCTTTATTATTGGGGATTTGATTCTTACTTTCTAGCACCGAATAAAACCATTTACTAATTAAATTCACTCAACTGAAAAGGGATTTCTTATTAATTTATAATTTTCGGGGTATAGAGAAACAGATTATAAGGTTCATCTATACCGTCTTTCTCTTCGCGTTCAACTCAGCATAACATCAATTATTTCTCCTTTGTTGGGATTCATGGAAATATCCATAATAAGTAAATGTGTATTCAAACTGTTCGTTATCGATTGCATTAATATAACAGCAGCTTTTTCCAATCACCTGTCTTTATTGTTTTGTCAAAAAACTATAAAGGCTATCAGCTATTTTAGTTCAATGAGTCCGCCTACTTTGATCCAGGCAATCAGGTTGTGGTAATCTTAACACTATGATAATTTGACAAAAATGTAAAGAGTACCTGCATAGTTCAGTTGATAGAGCATCGAAATGGGAACCCCGGAGACCACTGGTTCGAATCTTGCTTTCATTTCGCCTTTAGTCATCACTCAGTATCAGTAATTACATAAACTTTGACATATTCTCGTAATAAGCTTCTTTTGCTAGCATTTTCATGCTGTAGTTACACTATTTTTGTTCTTCATTCGTAGTTTACTGTGTAGATTGATATTCCATGTTACCTACTTCTTATCTATTCGCACTAGTTTTCTTCTCTTTTTATCTACCAATGTATTACTGTATAGAGGATTTCAGATGAAAAATTCACAAGACCATTGATCTACAAACAAATAAACAAATAAATTGATAATGTGAGTAAAATTTCAAACAAAAGAATTAGGAAGAAAAGCGGAAAACAGAAGTTAAAATGGGGACATAAATTCTGAGAAACATTGTTCAGGTTTTCTGTTATAGCTCTTCAGCATTGAATTTGTTTAAAACTGAGCTTAATTTATGGACATTTTATTAATAAACTGATATCATGGTAAAAACGCGTGCATGTTCGGACGTGCATATGTTTGTGTGTTCGTGATTCCTGTAGTGAACCATTTCAAAACAATTTCATTCTCTAAAAGATGCTTAAGTTTTCTATTTCTTTCCAGTTATGATAACCATTATCATTATCGATGAAAATCTTACCCCTCTTTTATGTGTATCTCATTTATCCTCTTAAAAAATTTACATAAATATTGAATAAATAAATATATTCTTGAACTGCTTACCCTGGCTGTTTTTTTTAAATCTATTGTTTATAAATTGTTTTACCCCAATATATATTAAGTGGACAGGCAAACATTCATACACCTACATGAGAGGATGTTTACAGATATTTTTTTTGTGGAAGAAATTTAGGTCAAATCAGAATCAAAGAATTTTTGATTTCAGATTTATCGAGCTGCCTGCTGATGTTGGCATAATTTGTTTGTAATATTAGTTCTTAGGATTTATGAAACGCGCTGGTGAGTACTATTTATCTAAACTGGCAAAACAGGGTGTACTGAGAATTCCTCATGTTGAGAATTCCAAATTGTATCACAAATTGTTTGGAATAAAGTAAACTATTATTATTATTATTATTATTATTGAAGCGCATCTCGAACTCGCCCAGCTTTGAAGAATACAATTATCGGTCAGGATCTAAGCATTCAGTTGGCTTATATACCGTACTTTCATTTTAATTCACAAGAAATGATGTCTGCATTCACACTGACAGTAGTCAACAGCAAACGAATGCTTAAAAATCATCTAATGAAGTTTTTTGATAAAATTTGTGTTAACTAACAAAGAAATGACTATCGGCTTAATCTTGAGTGGTGTACCATATTTTAGTCCTATCTTTTGTGTTTCCGTTGAAAATAACCAACAAAAGCAAACAAAGACTGCGTATGTGTGAATTTTTACTATTCGAATACTGGTTTGTATATTTCATGAAAGAGTTAGCTAAAGTGTACGGAGAACGTGATATACCTCTAGTACAACCAATCAGATAGAAAGTTTGTTAAGCTTTTGATCATTACTTAGTATGTTTATTTATGATGTAGTGTTGAGTAAACTAGACCTTGGAGGGGGCTATAAATAACTGCAATGTTTTAAGAAACCTAGTTTGAACTTGAAGAGTATCACTTGTTGTGCAGTAGAGTAACTAAATGAATGATTTTCAAACGTCAACCTTATTCCTTTAGTGCAGTCCATCCACACTATCCTGATGGCTATGCATAGCACATGCCAACTTCGGACAGTAAAATTTGCAAGATAAGCAATAATTAATGATGAATAGTGGTTAGTAGTGTAATTCAGGACGTGCGTTTCGCCCTATTTTGAACTTATCAGCTGGATGTTTCTACCTCTTAATGAGATATGTTGTTCCTCTAGGACTCTAGCCCGGGACCGAGCGCTTCAGATGCCAGAGCGTTATCCACTAGCCCAACAAGTCACAACAGTTAATTCTTGTGCGATGAGTATAGTTTTAATCTTATTACTTGTACTATCCCGTCGTTAGGATTAGGGCCTAGTGGATAATGTTGTGGCTTTTGAAGCGATCGATCTTGGACTCAAATCTTAGTTGAAACAACTCTCACTAAGAGGAAAATACATCCAGCTGATGAGTCCCGAGTAGAACAAGACGCGTGTCCTAGGTTCCACCGCCAGCCATTATCCAAACTGAAACACAGACAATGTCGAGTCATCCATGCTGGAGTTCATAAGCCAATCGAGACCGATCATTTCAATCCAGTCAACGACGAGATTATACAAGTAACAAAAGTAACAAGCGATAACTGACTAATATTTCAAGAGTGTAGTAGTAAGGTAACAAATGACTGTTGAGCACTTATCTATCATTTTTGTGTGGATAAGATAGCGCATCAAACTTAACAGTTTCGTCAGGTGTTATCAAAAATTTGACGAGATCGCGTCGATCGAGGATTGTTTTGAAAAACGTTCTCTTTTCTTCTATAAGACCAGTAGGCTTTAATCTGAGGTACTAATTAAACGAAGGGAATCCTGCATTACTTCTGTTCTTTTTTTCTATTTCATTGCGATATTCATGACTTTCATCATCATCGTTATGTTTCTGTCATATACATTGTTATAAAGTCTATCCTTTTTACTCTCTGACCCTTCATATAACTTTAGTCTTACTGTGTTGACCAATGCATCAAGCTTTATCTCTTCTATTCACTTAATATCTTATTCTTAATACCACAATATGTTCAAATTCCGGTACCATTTATTCATCTGCTTCGCTGCCAGGAATTCTGAAATGGCTGTACACAAAAATCAACTACCTAATCCCATACTGCTAATGGCATTAAAAAGCCTAGCTACGTAACTTCTATATATTGGTGTCAAACATCCAGAAAATTGAAGCTGTTAACATTCTAAATGACAATATTCCAAGTAATATGATTACAAAATCAAATGTAAATGCATATGTATGTAGAGGAATCAACGAAATGGTACATTGTTACCCACCGAAACAACTCGCTCTAATCGATCTCATTCACTCCTCTTAAAAAACTGTCATCATATAGACTTCCTTCCTCTAAACACTTAGTAAGTAAGATCAACTTCCAGTCTTTAGACTATGTTTGCAGTAGAAATTCTAAATATTTTACTGCTTCTCCTCACCGTCAAGTATGAGTATAAAATAACTAGAAGCTGTTTTTTATGAAAGGGTTTGGAATTGTGACTAGAGGATCAGTTTTCTGGTTAATCGCTTAGTGATTGCAACATGTAGTGTGACCCAAGTAAGTAAGTTGAAATGCACTGTCAGGCAAAGAAGATGAAAACATTTATTTATTGAAATTAATACTCAATTAATGCTCCTGTAGATTTAGTTACATTGGGTTTACAGTTAGGCAAGGCCGTCATAGAATGGCCAATATTATCCGTCATGGTTAAGGAAAGGGAAAGTAAGATCGATACGAAGCTCAGTACTCTGTCATCTGGTTGAAACTGGTCAGTGAGTAAGTGTTCATAACACGCTCAAAGCTATTCATCACATTCGTTCTAATCTTACCCCTAGTCTGTGACTTTACCTTTTACATACAGCAGAAGCTATCGGAATCCACCTAAACAAACCGAGTGCGTGTGTTCAGAAGGGAATTCGTACTACCTCTTTCTCTGCCTTGGCCATCTGTATGGCTTATGCATAAAAACATTACGTTTCCCTTCGTCCATCCTGTAAACAATTGCAGTTATTACTATTATTACAGTTTTCCCCATCCCGTTCCTCCCCCGTTGTCGCTAATTACCATCACCACTTAACATGATAATTCATCTTCTTTTCCCATCATTCATTATCAAGGAACCTATCAATCATACAACAACCTGTTCAGAAGTTTGAGAAATTTTACCGTGTAATTATTCGATACTTTACTGTTTTGATTACCTTAATCAATTATCACCCTCTTGATACTTTGGGATCAATAACCTGTCACTAACCAACTATTTTATATTTTAGAAATGCAATACAGTAGTACAGTGCCGTCGATGGGGAGCTAATTGGAAAAAATACTTCTTTGTTCGCATTGTTTTCTTTTCTAAGTACCTTCAAACTACTGAAGTAGGAGATAGCTTCAAATCAGCGAATTCGACTGAGCGAGATGAATCGACCACGCATGACATTGTGGTGTCTATGATCCACAAAACCAACTTGTAATAAGAATCAGATCAAACTTCTTCAACTGTTATGTTCACAAACCGTGATGCTCTTAGCCAACGTAATCTGCTCAACAATCTATTCACCAATTCTTTCATGGTATATATTCTACCATTTTCAAGGCAGTACATTTCATGAAGAAAAGAATTCAACCATCGGCTAGAGCTTCAATAAACCGAAGTATGCAGGAAGTTAAATTATTTTCTAATACGGCTATAGAAATCTGAGTGTTACTCTAAAGTGGGGTTCCATTGTTCATCTCTTCACTTTTTTCAATGAGATTTACAAATTGGAATATGTCTCAGTGTAGATCAAACAACTGTACAACAATGTTAAAACCATGGAGGAAATATGTGACTTAGGTGGATCGTTTCAGAGCTATTGTGTTCTTTGATCTATCAGAATCGCCCAAGAAATGACTCAGTAGCCCGGCCTGAGGAAGCTATATTTTATAAGCCAAAAGGTACAACAGCTAAAGGAGATAAATCAAATATAATTTACACAGTTAATTGTAACAACTGTGACAAACACTAAATTAGACAATGTGGTAACACTGTCCATACTTATCTACAAGAACACCAGTTAGCAATCCAGTGAAATGGCATTTCATTACCAATACATCAACACAATTAGTTAACTAAGGATGATAGATCACTTCTTCCGAAGATGCTTTTGTACAAAGAAAACCCTTTTAAAATACCAGCTCAGTCAGCAATCAACTGGTGAACAAGCATAAACGCATTCCACCAAGCAATAAGAAAAATGTTACACAGCTTAAAGATTAGAGGTTAAGCAAAGGAAACAGCCGACAAGAAGATCTATGTAGTCAATAACACAACAATTAAAAATTATAAGTCAGAAACCACTTCTTCAGAGCAAGCTACTGAATCGGTCTTCAAGAAATCTTAAGAGTGTGGAACATACCCATCACGGTATGAAAGAAGAATATGTATTTCAGTAAAGAGTCTCTCTCCGCAATTTCATTTTCTAAGCTGTACAATCCCAAATTTATACATTTTTTTGGTGTAAGGATTTGATAGTTTAATACGGTTTGTCAAGCATGGCAACACAAATGATGTCAATAAATGAGCTGTCATTAAAATCAAAAGATCAAAACCTGATGAGTAGTGAGTATTAATGAAAATAAGTTTGGACAAGAAGTTTCGTAACATGACGACATAATGGGGAACTGAATTGTGATCAGGCACAGCATAGCAACAAGAATGAGTAGTAAATTACTTAGGAAGTGAATAGTGTCAAAACAGAAAAATGAGAAGATAAGGTGGTGATGGGGAAGAGGGTAGAGGAAATTTCAAAGACTGAAAACTAAAACCATGAAAGGAGAAGGGATTGAACAATCTTTTTTTGCGTACAAAGTTCAGGTTTCGCCATATGGATGGCAAGAGCTTTGGCCATGTAGAGAATACGAAGATATACAGACTTTGGAAGGTTTTTTTCACTTTATAGATGACTTCGAACGAGGAGGTTCTTGAGATAGCAGATTCGTGTTAGCAATATGTTAAACTATATAGCTCCTTATCGATCCATTGTTACCGTTTTGAACATACACGGGATAGCGCTCTTGAACACTTTTAGATAACAGTCGCATCGAAACGATCTATATGCCCGGCTCCACAAGAGCAGATGAATTGACATATGCACATAGAAGTGGTTAAATGTGAAGGTTTCCTTTGTTGAGCGACAAGAGAATACTAGTCTCAGAGTTGATGCAAAGAATGTTCTCCTTAGAGCGTTTGACATCCTTATTTTTAAAGTTTCAGCGGTAAAATCACCTTTGTAGTTTAGATTGATATAGAGTGTTTTTTGGTTTTGTGGCAAGGCTCTGTTTGCCAGGTTTAGGCTTCATATGTTTGTCTATGAAGCGTGGTGGGAATCTGTATTAAATCAGGACATACTTTGGAACAGAAATTTCATCTTTTAACACAAGGGGGCTGTAGATTCATCTGGTGACAAGAGATATGATCAGATTTCGGTTACCACTCACAGGGACACGAATCACTCTATCCTAAGAACCTCCTCGTTCGAAGTCATCTATAAAGTGAAAAAAACCTTCCAAAGTCTGTATATCTTCGTATTCTCTACATGGCCAAAGCTCTTGCCATCCATATGGCGAAACCTGAACTTTGTACGCAAAAAAAGATTGTTCAATCCCTTCTCCTTTCATGGTTTTAGTTTTCAGTCTTTGAAATTTCCTCTACCCTCTTCCCCATCACCACCTTATCTTCTCATTTTTCTGTTTTGACACTATTCACTTCTTAAGTAATTTACTACTCATTCTTGTTGCTATGCTGTGCCTGATCACAATTCAGTTCCCCATTATGTCGTCATGTTACGAAACTTCTTGTCCAAACTTATTTTCATTAATACTCACTACTCATCAGGTTTTGATCTTTTGATTTTAATGACAGCTCATTTATTGACATCATTTGTGTTGCCATGCTTGACAAACCGTATTAAACTATCAAATCCTTACACCAAAAAAATGTATAAATTTGGGATTGTACAGCTTAGAAAATGAAATTGCGGAGAGAGACTCTTTACTGAAATACATATTCTTCTTTCAAAGCTTGATCACTCACTTCATATTGAATTTAGGGCTGTTGCTAACTGCGTGAATATCATATACTTTTTTTGAGCTATAGCAGCCTAATTTTACAAAATAATATGTCAACCTGTGATTATTTTTGTGTATGCTGTACGCTCTCAATTCTGAAAAATGAATGACAAATCTGAAGTTTTCATACTGATTAGTATAAAACCTACTCAGTGGTAGCTTTTACAACGTAAAAACGAATTATGCAAATACAGTTTCATATTTATAACAAGGTTATAGTGTTCGTAGCCAATAGTAAACTTGAGAAAGTGATGTCGGATTGAAGCATTAGTGCACAGTTATGAAGTTTCTTCATTATAAGCACATATTTGAGACGAAAATGGATAAAATTCGACTGTACGTAGATTTCACTTAAAACCTTTATTTTTCAATCTTCACTGAGTTGTCTAGTTGCGTCTACATATCTGTCGAACTTCTTTTTATCAACTAAGTTTACATATCCTAGTCTTGAGGGAATATATATAACAACAAAAACATGTCACTTGAGTACCAATAGGGTTTCTGGTAAGCGCATATAAAGTGACTGTAAGAACTTTTGATATGCCACCCTACTTTCAAGCAGAGAATCACCGTATTCCTACATGTTACATAAACCTCATTCCTGCAGACTTTCATTGTCATTGGAAGCCTGAACTATGCTTACCTGATTGTTGGAAGCGGTTACTGTTTAGCTGACATACTCAGATTCACAAATAATATGCACGCAGTTAGATAAATATGAATCACTATAACGCATAATCCATACTACATAGGCCATTTTCTTCCGGCTTTATCGATACGAGCAAAACAGGTCTTTCTCTTCCAAAGTTATCCAGATGAAAAATTGAAAAACCCCATCATAAGCACTAGTCACTAAGACACTTTATTGCTTTTCATTATTCCTATTGTCAACACAACATTCATCAACTACTTGGTCAGATCAGCAGTAAAACAATGCTGATAATTGCAGTACAAAACAAATGTGGTGCAGTCACTTAAACTATATTTTTGGAAATTTTTGTATCTCTTAATACTGTCTCAGTTCTACAGAAATAAAAACAGCTGATGATATTTCTACAACAAATCAGTTCATAAGTCACAGCTCACCTATTCCTATCAAGATTTTCATATTTTGTAAATCACCTTTGAACATCATCTCTGAAACTTATCCTCAATGTATTCTGTCTGTCATTTCTTCCACTTTTGTTGAACATCATAAAAGATGATGCATGTTCTCCTTCTTTTATATAGTTAACTTTTGGCAAAAAAAGTCACAATGCTGCTGTGTACTATGTTTACTTCAATGAAAACATATTCCGAACTTGCAATAGAATCGAAAGCTTAATCCGCAAGTACAGAAATGAATAGCTAGTCCTATGACTTACGAATCTGCAAATCCAAGCCTCGAGACTGTCTTATATATCTAAATACAACGTAAAACAACGAAGTAATAGAATGATTCTGTAGCACCAGGGTTTATTTTTCACTTTTCCGACTAAATATTACATCCATCAATACTACAATCATAATAAAACTATTGAAATACAGGCTTTCTACAACTGTAGTTATATCAACTATTTTAATATAGCTAGTGCACCAGCTGCTGCGCCTAACATAATCAGATAGCTGACTGATTTCCATTGTCACATGATCATGGCATCATTCTGGTTGGCTAGTGCAGAGACAATGGAGAAGTAAAAAGGATGCACACCACTGTGAATGTAAACAAACCACACTTCTCGGGTTTTCAAAATCTTCAGACAGTATAAAGCGAAGCGTTTTTAGACCGGACCTACAGCTAACTGCAAGAAATGACTGCAAATGAGTACCAGACAGCATTTTAGCACTAAAACACGTTGTAAGCTGTTTTATAGGATTTTTACAATGGTAATTAAAAAAAGCCTGGAGAAAAATACCACAAAACGCCTGGAACCAGTAAGAATACGCAACCATTACGCGAAGAGTTATAAAAAGTGGAAATCAATTTGAAGTTTTGACAGTATATCCAACGAAAAAATACTAATACTCAAAAGTAAATTTAAAATGTGTATCACACTTCCAATAAGGAAAACTGTTCCCGTCAAAAAACACAAACATGCCACGAATGAGGATAGAAAGTGAGTATAGACGACGAACGTGTTCCGAAAGACCTTCCAAAGATCATCAATTGACAGATATATATTGCTTTCATGACAGGAAATAGAAATTCAGTCAGTCTCTTCCAACATAGCTATATTCAGTTTCAATTAGATCACTTGAAAAAAACTACAGTCTACTTCTAAGTAAAAAGGTTTAGTTTATTCCTATAGAATGGATTCATCGCCTGTCTCGATTCATATTTGAAATATTTACTGATTCTCATTTAAATGCTACTGTTTAATCAACAGTCACGGTAAACTGAAATTTCAATACTGACCAGAAATTAATCTTTCTTTATATCCCAATTTAGTCGGTTATTTGGTACAGCTAAAAGTTATATAACATCATTTACTGGATCACGTTTTGAACGGAATCTATCACTCATAATCATATCAAAGTAATCATACAACTTACAAACTACACTTATATTGTTCAACATCTTGGTATCTTCTCAACTAAATCATAATCAAAGTTTACAAGTACCGGCAATATATGGTGAATCATTCTTGTCACAAGTCTCCGGTGGTTCTTAAATGAGGAAAGATTCTGCAGTCAATCTCTACCTCCACCTAGCAACATTGAATTGCAGAACTGTCACCTGATCCCACCTGTCCCATAGTGTGATAATGAGTCAGTGCATGTAGTGCAATAAACTGAGATTTCTCTTCAACTACTTATCTTATTAGGCTCTACCATTCTATATTTCATTAATTTTCTGTGCTCCACTGTTCTGACTGATGCCGATCAGCTGGTTTGAGCTATATGCTTTACCTCACAATCATTACATGGGATTAGGTAGATTAAGGGATTTTGATTAATTGAATCTACGCAATCTTTTAGTTTACACAGTTCTTTGCAGGTTTTTAGGTTTATATACTTTCTATATTGCAGCTTTGTTGTGAATCCTACTTAGAGTTTCTCTTCATTAAATGAGAATACTTCAGGTGACTTGAGTTCTGTCTTGAACATTTGGCATTTACCAATAAAACTATCGCTCTCTAACGTAAGTCCTTAAAACATTTTATAAATTCTGAAGGGTTGATTTAACCAACAGTGTTTTCGAAAGTGTTTAACTTCTTGATTTACCAGTCAAAATTCTATCTCATAACTTTATCCTTAATAGGTGACCATATATCTTGCCGGTGCAGCAGATGGAAAAAGTTGACGAAGATCGAGAGAACATTTTGTGTCTTCGAAGAGATTTCATTGGTCATTGACTGACCTGGTTTGATTGCATTACGTTAATTATAACGAATAAGAATAGTATGCAGTATAAGAAAATAAATAACGTCAAAGAAATTAACATGAATAAAGAATTTATTCAAAAATCTAAGATAACTGGTAATTTATTAAGTAAAAAAGATTACGGCTTTTGTTGTCGTTGTTATTGCCGGCAAAGTTGTCATCATCATCATCATCACTGTTGATTTAAATTGAAGGTAACAGCTATCAGAAATGCCACTGTTGTATTTCTAGTATTTCATGTATTCCAGTCTATCACTGTCATTGAGGCATGACTTTCAATATACGTATATATATTCATGTATTCCGTGTTAGTTATATGGCACAATCCGTCAGCTGGTTTCATTTATCTCAACTGAATACCTAACACAAACTTTCGAATTCCCAAATCGCTGAACAGAAAATTCGGAATAATTATTACGTTGGGAAAGTTCATGTTATTAGCTTTCAACTGAAATTCGTATACCTTTGCGAAATATATTACTAGGATATATCGTGAGAGAGAAAACGCTTCAAATCAATAGAGCAAAGGTATGCAATCTTTCTTAATTTATCTAACAATGAATGATAGATATATTTCTTGAATGACATAACCACCATAATCACATAGTTGCTTACCTTAAATGAAGACGGAAATTTTATTAGATAGATAGCACCATACACTACAAACGAATCAGAAACTGTCATATAATGTTAAATTTTTATTTGCCATGATACTGTCACACTAATAACGCATATTCTAAATGTAATAAAGAATAAACAACAGTCATTATGAAGGGAATTGATCGACCTATGCAGATGCCTTGATATTGCCTGATCATTCATTATGTTGTATATGTTTGCCGACGGCTAGCAGAGGAATCCAGAATACACTTTTTGTCCTATTTAAACTTTGTCAGTTGAATCTACCTATACACACACAGTGGAGCTGTATGACAATTGAGATCAATCTATTTGATCCAGTATAACAAAGGTAAATTAGAAGGATCAATAAATAATAATAACTGATACCCGACATACAAAAGATGGCTCTTGTACCTCAGTGGCCTAGTAGATAACCCCTTAACATTTTAGGTGACGACCGCTGTGTTTGAACAGTATCACGTACTATGGTGCAGGTAAATTGAACTTACGAATCCTGGATTCCACTGCTACCTGCTATTAAGTAAATTACAACATAAAGAACCTTGTTTAATTTGAAAAGGAGGGTCATGATTAATTTTTCGTATCATAAAAGTTAATGGTCGTATAGAAGCATTAAACATAATGGCCTGGAGATTTCAGATTTTTAGTAAAACCTGCATTCAAACTTTTACTTTTTTAAGTCAGTCTAACACTAGGAAAGTCTTTATCAATTTCTGAAAGTTTGAAAACAGCCATATGTAATCAAAGTCTGAAAAGATCACTTACAAAATTGTATATAAGGAAATGACTAGAAAGAAACTAAAGGTATTGATTTTTGGCTTGTTACTACACTCGAGCCAGCCACTTCTAAACGTTTCAAGCGATGGTAGTTCACTAATTATCAAAATTTCAGACAGAACATCCAGTTCCTATAAGTTTACATATGAATATCTGTTAAAGTGAAAGTTGCTTCCATAATATCCTGTTGTTTGGTGGCAGCCATAAAAACATCGAAAACTTCATCATTATATCCACTTTACACACCTGTTTTGATTAGTAATTAGATAGTTATTCAAACTATAATTTGCAGAGATTTGTTGATTTGAAGGAATATTTCATCACTAATTAACGGGATTTGAATCAGGTAGCTGAATGCTAACTTGTTCGCCACAAGACTTGATGATGATGGGTTTAGTCATTCGCATACTCACGAGTGTGCACTGCTGAGGAGTCCTACAAAAGAACAAAATATCTGTCTACTCCTCTCACTTTTCCATTAACTCTCTAAATAAATGCAGTTCATGAGGAACATTGTCTACAACTGGAGATAACAGATTGTCCATGTCAAGATAAAGCCTACATTAGAACAAATTATGTTTGACTGTCTAAGAAAGCTTTGGTTTGGTAGGCTTGTATTGATACAGAGTGATGATTGAAAGTGAAATGAAACTCTGGATTGCAACAAAATTCGAACCAATGGTGTTCTACCAACGGAGATACAAGACCTGACCGCCAACCAGATTTTTATTTCACTTTCGTTAGTTGGTACAGGACTGGACTAGAAACCATGTGGTCGCTGGTTTAAATCCTGCCGCAGCCTAAATTTTCATTTCATCTTCAGTCATTATCCAGTATTGGAATAAATGTCATTTTCTGCAAACGTTTTAGAGTGGTTATCGATATTTTCAGTTCTAAGTATATTACTTTTTAATAGATTACGAAAGAATAATTGTGTTTTTACTGAAATTTATTAAGTAAAACTTGGTACACTGTATTCTGTTCCACTGATTGAGTTTGCTCTAACCTCTCTGAAGAAATGATATGTAAATTTAATTATTCTGGTCAATAAAGCTTCAATAAATCATCTCATACATAATTAAAAATGAGGTTAATTGTTCCTTCAGTATTTTTTTGGAGTGATTCATAGGTATTAACCTTTGTTTGTTGGTAGTTTGTGTATTTCTCATTTCCAGATATATCGAGTATCTTCAAAGCGTTTATCTTGATCATTTCGTTTCTTTATTTAGAAGCGGTTTTTAAAAATATCTTTGAGTTTATTCTAAATACTGAAGGATAACTTGGTTAATTTCTAATTACTGAGGATGTATTTCGACGAAATATTATTCACTTCATCAACTGACCACTTTAGGACAAATATTTGTGTGTACATTTATGTGTACTTCATACTTTTATCCACTTCCAAGGTGACCAGTTATGGATACTATTTGGTAACAATTTATAGGATAGTCTCATGCTATTTTAGCCAGAGCAACGTAAGACGTAAGAATCGAAATACATCTGGTGGGATTCAAACCTTTAGAGTGGGAAGATCAAGACTGAATAATCCACACTACCAGCTGCATACTCTGTGACTAAATGTATCAGATGATAGAGGTGAGAATGCAACTTGTTAAACAAACCCGTTACAGTTTAAATTTCGGGCGGATTTCTGATCAAACTCATTAAACCGTTCAGCTTGACTCAGAGAACAACAGACTTGAAATCATATATATCATCATTCTTTTTCGAAAATCAGTAACACACCTCGTCGTTCAGCTTACACTAACTCCAGTGAGCACGAGCTAAACGGAAAGTTTATACTTAAATTCTGTTATATTATGTTTAAAATAAAAACCTTTTGCACACTTCTAGTCAGT
Organism: Heterobilharzia americana; assembly: GCA_944470555.2. NCBI lineage: Eukaryota > Metazoa > Platyhelminthes > Trematoda > Strigeidida > Schistosomatidae > Heterobilharzia > Heterobilharzia americana. Next base: position 68,820,244 of record OX104127.1, on the reverse strand, counting down.
CTCCTAATAACCAAGTGGTGTTTCATAAAAGTACATTCAAATGATACGCGTAGAAAATGTTAAAACCAGGGGTCTTTATATAAGAGTCAAACTTAGGCACTGTGGTAGGATATAATTCCATTTTGTTTCATGCATACTAGATGTATTGGGTAATCAGACAGTATTATTTATGGGATTAGAGGGTATCCAGTGTCTGAGTAGTATTTTTCTGTTACATTTTGATACACAACATGCATTTTCAGGCATTCGAAATAGAATGAATACTTTTACGTTTCATGGGGTACATAGTTTATAAAATGAAGATCTGAAAGTTAGGTACCCCACTCTTGCAGGTCAGTTGTACACACTGTCATGTAAAACAAACCGAATGAGATCATTCAGGGTACCTTTCAAATCATATTCTCAGCAGTGTTCATAAGAGAGAAATCAGCCGTAATATACCTTGTAGCTTATGAAGATTGAATTTTTAAGGTAGTGGTCGAGCTACTTAGCTAAAAGATAGAAGCAGGAAACTGTGAGCCATTTAACAAAACAAATGACCTAATGGTTAAGGCGTTCATCGTGAAGTCTGGGGATTCTAAGTTCGATTCTTAATGTGGTTGTAGGTGCATACTTCTGAGGAGCCCTGTACTAAGGCGAAACAGTTGTCGAGTACTTCCAGGTTTTCAGTGGTTCTCCAACTGATGTCAGTTGGTGATGAATACTAAATTAAAAATCAATTGTACTTAAAAGTCCCATGGGTTATATTTAGACTTGTAGGCGTAGTAATAATAGTAAGGCACTGAGAAATAATGTTAATCTCTGAAATATGTTATGCTTATTGAGTAACAACATCAATCGCCTTGATTGGACTAAAGTAAACATAATATATACTCCATATCAAACAGCTTTTAGGAAACTAAATCATGGGATGTCATCAACTGAGAAATAGAAAAGAACCTAGTGAGTTTAGCTAAGCCTCACTCGTTTACTTACCTTCATTCCCACTGCATGCCTAATGACAGGGGGGTGTAATTTGCTAAGCTGTATTCTGACTCTCGATAAATCACATTTACTGAAAGTATAAACATATTATACTCTCTGTAGAAACGATATTTGGATTCCACTTTAAAAAATTACTCTCAGTGACTCGTAAATCACTTGATGTGGTACATCTTAGTAAATTCAACCATGAGATTTCAAATAAACTTTGTCTAATGAATACTAGTAACAATACATGGTAAGGAAAGTAGTAACAATGAGATCTTTAACAATCTAGGACACTTATAAGCAAGCAAACACGCATACTACATCACTTGCTCACTTGCATCGCTATTCACAAATGATAGATTATGAACAGAACCACAGAATGGGGGAGGAGGAACACAGAACAGAAGAAGAATTATCATTATTATGATATGGGCACGTTTTAATACAATCCCAGTATGGCTAGAAAATTGAGAAAGGGATTTTTCTGGGCGCTTTGCTGTATATGCCACAGCTTCTTCAGCAGAATAACACAGTAAAAAGTTCAAGAAAATCTTGTTTTCGAATTTCTATACACTCTGGAATTATATTACGACTTACGTGTATAATGATTAAACCTGAGTCGGCGCTCAACTTATTTCAGGACATCCGTAACGACTATGTCCTGGATGTTTATAATCTTATTAAATATCATTATCGTTATCATCATCATAATAATATTTATTTAATTTGTAGTGTGTTAACAATACTGTTACTGAATAATACTTGTTGACATGATTACAACTTCATCAGTGAAAATATTTTTTTAATTAACAAAGCACACCTGAACCACTTTCTTATGATATTGGTCACTGATTACTTCTGCTTGATGCTGAAGTATATCTACGGTCTTTCTACTCCCTGGATTCTCTCATTCATTTCGATTATGATATGAGTAATTGTGTGTCTGTAGACACATATCCTATTGCTTTAAGCATTGAGATCTATATATACTGAACCGTCAACACTAATCGTATTTCTTTAATTACTCAATAAATTAACAAATTAATATAATAAATGTATCAATTCCACTGAGAGTAAAAGTTGATAAACTAATTAAGTAACTAATCGGTTGAACAAATCAGTGAATTCCTAATATGTTGGTTAACTGATTGAGTGATTAATTAGCTGATTAATTAATACATACTATTTCTTATAAACTATTTTTCTCTATGTCTTTGGCGAATAACTTCCTATTCAGCCGTAAAACTTAAGTAATTCTTGACGCACGTTTCGTTCTACTTGAGATTTGTGAGCTAGATACACGTACATTCCAATGCAGTGTGTAATACAGCCACACAGACTGTAACCTAGGATCCTTCACTTTAAACATCACAGTGTTACTACCACTTCTTGTTCACCTAGTGTCAGTTGTAACTTATCGATACTCGCATTTACTCTTTAATTGCCATACTGGACAGAGGTGATCGGTCTCTGTTGGTATGTAGGCTCCTATACAGATACCTTAATATTGCTTTAAGAATATTTATGATATAATTTGGTTGCTATTGTGGCTATTAGTGGGACCCAAAGAACGTGTCTCGTCTTGTTTGGGATTTATCAGCTGGGACACTATCATTCTATTAGGATACAAGTACACACGTCTGATGAGCCTCAAACATGACGAAAAGTGGATCATTCATACCAGTAATAGGTAGTATCAATCAAATCACATCATAATCAGTCTTCAGGTAATACTCAAGCATTCCTATCTGATCCCATTTGCCAAGAGGGACCGGTCAACTAATTCCAGTATATTAATAAATGTGAAATTCAAATTACGAATAAATTACTTATTAGTTAGCACTGATCTTATCTAACTATATGGTCACCGGTTTCACCCATAAACAGTCTGACAGTTTTAAAACAGATATACTGGTACAGCATAATTTCTAGTTCTTCTTCTCAAAGCACTCAAGAGATTGAATTTGTGTATGCATATAAAAATTATTAAGTAATAACTCAGGTAAGTGATAACAATCTGCGAATTCTGTAATGCAGTGAGTTTTGCAAAAAGTAACCGATCAACAAGCAATATTACCTTATAAGACAATTTTAACTTTAGGAAAACAAAATATTCAACATGTCTCATAATCCTTCCTCGATCTTTGTAATATCCTACCCCCTCTGACAATCTAATGAATCCTCTTTTCGTCTAGTAAGGCGAACGTTTTGACGTTACCATCTGTTCTTTACTGTATATCATAGTATAATTTCTTAGTCATTCATCCTCTTCACAACTTCACCTAATAAATGCGAGTTCTTTATGTAAAAGGAGCAAATCTTACTGACTTCCCAACAAATTATGGATCATAGACAAATAAAGTTCACCAGTGATTCCAGTTAACACACCGCAATATTAAACTTAATTCGTATAACTCAGTCGATGAATCATTGTCGATACAGAAAGTAGTACTACTGTGCCGAAGGAGTTGAGCTTGTCATATACCATAATCACTGCATCAAAGTACAAGCCAATTAAATGAAAATAGTGTCTTCGAAAATCATTAAAAGCCATAAAATGAGAATATGAACTTCAGGTTGATATTCACCGTAGACTGACGTCAGTTGCAGAAATAATAGAAACCTAGAAGAACTGAATAGTCGCTTCCTCATGATGTGTGACTGCGCAACAGTAAATCAACCCATGACCCCATCTGTCAGGGATCTGACCCCAATGTTAACATGTTAGCTGCGGGACCTGGGTTCGATTCCTCATGGGGTCACGAGTGCACATCACTGAGAAGCCGAATACTAGGACGAAACAGCTGCTTAGTGCTCCCATATTTCCAGTGTTTCTCCGACTGATATCAGTCCATGATGAATTCCAATCTGAACTCAATAAGTGAATCCTTATTAACCTCCAAACTTAAAATATTAACGCTTACAGTCGATAATTAAGTGTGCTTTGATGATGAAGAAGATGAAAGCGAGGTGTGAGAAAGTCATAATAACTACTGAGTAAATTTAACCCTCTAGGGAATATGCTACAATAAAAAGTCGTTTCCATATGAAATTATCTCCATTCAGTGAAGAATTGTCTTGTGGAAAGTAGTTCACCTACTGAAACTTAAGACGTTTTTATCACCCATTATCAGCCGAATATGTATGATATTAATGACGGATATTGGTTAACAGTGAAATCCACAACGCGCACTTCGTCTGATTTAAGACTCATTAGCTGGATGTACCTGCCTCTTGGTGAGCGATGTTTTTCCCACTAAGACTCGAACTGGGGACCGACCGCTTCAAATTCCAGAGCGTTATCAAGTAGACCGCCGAGTGACAATAGCCACTTCTTGAACAATGATGTTGCTTGTATTGTCCCATCCTTGATTGGACCGAACTGATAGATCTCTACTGACATATGGACTCCTGCTTGGATGCCTTTATATCGCTTGTATTTTAAATTTTGATATTAATGACGGATGAGTAGCCATTGCAGCCACCTAATAACTTGATTAAAACGGTATAGTAACGGTTTGCTTCCGCCAAGTACTTCAAAAAACCTCTCAGATGCGACCACAAACCAACTTTTAATTTGGTCTGGCGGTCCCCAGGTTCAAAGCTCCTTGGCGATACCATTCTCTGGAATGCTGGTTTATCTGGCTGACAACTCCCAAATACCAAGAAATGCTGTGTTATGGATTCCAGTGCTAGCCGCCAACTAGACCACCAGGCACGGTGAAGATACTGCTCCTTTTTTAAAATAATTAATAACTTTAAATTATACACTTCAGCTGTTTGCCTTCTCTTTATACTGGACTAACATAAGCACTGTCTCAGTTTGGAGGTTTGTAAGGATTTATTAATTTCAAGGTGGTATTCATTGAGGGTTGACATGAGTTAGAGGGTCGTTAAAAGCCTGGGAGCAATGGATGGGCGTTTCGCCGTGTATAGGACTTCTCAGAAGTGTGCTCCCAGGATCATTACAGAGAATAATCGCAGGATCTTCAGATTTCCTGGCGAACATCTAACTATTGCTACTTCTGTTAATTTGCGATGCTGCCCAGCCATTATTCTATGTTATTGTCGAGTATTTACCCTCACTTCCAACTTGATTTTTCCCACAAGTAACGAATTCATCCCGACGCTTATCACTGATCAGCAGTGGAAAGAAATTCAGCTTTAAGGTTTGTAGCGATTATTTGATTTCAAGATGGTACTTATCATAGACTGGCATTATTTGGGGAACCACTGAAATACTGAGAATACTAAATAACTGTTTTGTTCCAGTATCGGGCTACACAGCAAAGTGTGGGTCATCTGATTCCGATCCATGGCCCAGTGGTAACGTGTTCACTGGCAAACCTAAATCACCTTAATTGATAAATACCACCTCAAGCTTTATTTTTCAGCTCATGTTATAGATCATTCAATACTGGCTAGTGTCTTGGTTGATCTACAAAAGTTCTGTTTGAAAGCCATGCCATGTAGGATTGATCATGTTTCAATCAGGGTCAGACATTACAGATAAAACTGAGTGGTAGACTCTACATAGATCTTGGTGACTAGCAGAGGAATCTCTGACGTGCGTTTCATCCTATTTGATGCACGTCACCCAGAAGTACGCGCACCCTAGTGAATGATGCTGTTCCCACCGAGAAACGAAAGCGGTACTCATCATTTCAAACATTACAGCGTTATCCACTAAACCACCGGGGCACGACAGCCACCTCTTGTGCAACGGATATCAGTTACTGTTATGATACTTATCAATTCCCGTTGTTATACAGGGCCGAATTGCTCGACCTCTTTTGGCAGACAGGCACTAACATAGGACAACCAACTCAGCCCTGTATAGCAACGAAAAACTACAAGTATCATAAAAATGAGTGGCAGACTACTTACGTTTTGAAATGGTAGACAGGATTCGATTAGCATGATTGAATTCCAAATAAGTTTGTGGACAGTTTGATGTTTACTATCGGACACCAGTATCATGATCTTGATTTCATGAAAATCACAACACATATCATTGCTGATAAGTTCATCACCAGAACAAAATCTCTGTACTAACACATAGAATTAATACATACCAATTCGATTTTCTTCGGTTTCCGAGGGTGACATGGAGGAGATCGTGCCAGGAGGAAATGAGAGCTTCTGGGCTATCGTGGAGCCAGGATGAAAAGATTTCAGAGGACAGAGTTCTCTGAAGACGTGCTGCTGAAGCCCTATGTTCCATTAGGAACGTAAGGGACAAATAATAATAACAATAATTCGATTTTCAGCTAAAAACAAGAATTCCTTGGACGATATAAAAGGTAAATTCAGTTTACATTCATGATTTCCTGCTGTTACCATCAAAATATTTAATGCTTCGCTTAGTAAAGTAAAAATTTTCTTGAGGAAGAAAAAGTTTGAAAAAAAATTAAAAAATTAATTAATTCACAATTTTAATTTATGTTTCAGACTAAAACTTTAAACTAGTGTCATATGATTAAATTCTTTTCAACCCATTTAATTTATTTAGATAAATTTAGTTGGCCGAGATTAAAATGAATAAGTTGACTTATTTAGTGAAAAATGAAGATTTTGTGTATTTTGAGTTGGTCAAATTCAGTCAGAAATGAACTGTTAAGAGACTCTAGACCTGGATACTTCTTGAAGTCATCAGTAATATACCTTCAAATATAAGGAAGCCCATGACCTTTCAGTGATTTAAGTCTTTGTCACTTAGCATCGAAATCAGGAATTTTACCACCAACCGGACCTGTGTATGAATAACAAGGTGTTCCAGAGCCTTCTGACAACTTCTATCAATACCTTATGGTGTAGCAAATACCATAAATTGATGGATTCCATTTTACTCAGCGTCAAGTGCTTCTAACCTGACAACTGAATCGGTTCTCATTGGATAACTAGTTTGTGATTTCCTTTGAAATCAACACTGAAATAAGTAAATCATATCGCCAATGAGTAAATAAAGCACACATTTACCAACTGCTGGTAACAAAGCTGAGTACCCTTTAAAAGGGGATCAAAATTCCTTGTATAGATCTTTGGAAACTCTCCAACAGTAAATCAATATTTCAGTTATCATTTGAAGAATACTTAAGGGTTTGCACCACTTCTAATACAGTTATTTCATATCACCAGGAAATAAAGAAGCAGTAACATTTTGATTTGTACTTTACGAATACCTACCTGGAGTTTATGTGCTGTAACATTTTTTTTGATTTGAAGACTTGTCACTAACATTGTTTCAATAGTCCAGCAAATCGCCGAGTTCTGATAGAGCCAACTGTTATTCATAACCATTTAAGAACATATCATGGTGTTATGTTCTTCGCCAAACTAATGTCAGCTCATCAATTACCATTTACATAATCTTCATCAAGAAACAGTAATATAATTTGCTTACTTGAATTTTAGTTGTGATTAAATTATTCTTACACGTGTGTGTGTTATAGATCCTTTTATCTGACAAGAGCGACTGTGGCAATGATTGGTTAATCATTCTCTAATTCGTCGTAAATTACACTTCGACACTGACATTTCAAACCACTGCGTAGTTTTTTAGATGTTCACCTTTGGTTTCAGCAAGGTTATCATTAAAGCATCAAATTTTATTACAAAACTTGTAGATAAGTCACAAATGGTTGGTCTATTTCACTGTATTCAAAATTAAGTAGAGCAACCATCTAAATCTAAGAGGCTTAAACAGTTTCACTTTGAAGTCTAAATTCTTTCAGGTACATTGATGATGCTGTTGGTACTGAGAAAGTGGATTAACTATCTCGTCTTTAAATCATACAGATTTGGCTGATGAGACCGGTAGATTTGAAGAACTTGTTTCTAAGTAGTCCTGTACCTCAATAATGTGTGTTGTGCTTTTCAAATACGCTGAGATTCGTCGAAATATAACTTACAGCTAATAGTCTGCTTTTGTTTTGAATACGAGAAATGACCTGGAATACCTGGAAGAATAGTGAAAATACATTTATACGGTTTTACAATTTCTACTTTATTTAGTATCAAGGCGGTTCGTTTTTATTTTTTTACTTGAATGAACTCGTATAAACGGAACTACTCTGAAACTAGAGGTCCATAAAATCTACAGGATCAATTTGCAGCGTTTTCTAAAGTCGAGACTTTTAGGCTCCATAGCCATCACTTTATACGATTTACTTCAGCTGCCGACTTGTTCAACTTACTAGCCTTTCTAAAGATGAACAAAGTATTGTTCTGTCAGCCTAAATATTACAGAGGATAATAATTGCTTAAAATTCTCATTCTAAATATTTTACAGTGTTTTCACCATTTCAAAATGCCACCACAGGGAAAATTGAAAAAAAATGTTGAGTATATTATTTATTTAGCCTGAAACGCAAAACTCAGTGACTAATTACTACTAACCAACCACTGTTATAAAATGAAATGAAGATAACTGTCTTCAGTTCTCACCACATTTCATCAATTTTGAAATTGACTTAATGAAATCCAAGGAACAAGTGTAAACCATTCAAGGAAAATGCCGGTCACCTTAAGTCAATATGTTTATAATAAGCACTTGAAATTTACAAATGAATAATATGAAAGACAAAATTTTCGACGATACTAAATTCACAATAAAAGGGGAATAGAACAACTACCTACCCTTCGTAGATGTGCTAATAAACAATCATCAAAGTCATCTGTGTAGAAATCTGATGTGAGACGCAAGTGAAACCACTTAACATAGAAGTGAAATTGTCGTAGAAAACTGTACCAGGGAAGAACGACTACCCAGTAAACTTGAGGAGCATATTTTTGTCCAGTTATTCATCAAATATGGGGTAATTCTTGGGAATCAACAAGTACAGAAAAGAAATATTGAAAGCTAAATAAAACTATTTCGACCTTGTGAAGTTGGTATAACTCATAGACCCATAAGTTCTCTCCATACTATATTATGTAAACCGAAGGATTCAAAATCTCAAGAAGATATGTCAAACGTAACTTGCAAAGTTAACCGTGATCACTTGATAAACAATGTGTTGGACAAACTAGACATTCATATAATCTTCCCTTGCAAAAACACCAGAGTATAGCACTGTTGATATGAATATAAGTAGTGGACTGAAGACATAAATTTTATTTTGAAAATACAGAAACCTTTGATAGGAGAAACCTATGAAATACAAGAAAATTTCTGCAAGCCTGGAACTTAGGTCAATTAGCGACTTACAAATAACGAAATGCAGACTCATTATAAGTCATTGAAAGACACGAGAAACTCCAATATAACCACAGTAGAAGTCAGCAGGATGACCAATCAATATACACTGACAGACTGTGTAGTCGGGAAAACAGCCAATCACATAAAAGGTGTTCAAGACAACTTGTTAAGATAACTTCCAAAGAAAGTTGCTGGAGATAACTTCTTCCACAAGTCTATGCTGATGATGTCGTTTTGCAAACACAGTCGAAGACTAACAGTCAAATCACTTATCTCAGAGAATTCAATATAACAGTAGAATTGATGTCGCCTATAACTGGCTTGTTGTTTCCGCTCAAGGTGTTGCAGAAATAAGCGTTAACCTTCTTAGGTTTTAGAAAGGCAAATATTCTATGTAACGTGATTGTTTGATGTACCATTATAATTTGCTTAATCACTCTCGATATAAAGTTGTTGTGTCGAAGCATTCACAATGAATAAGCGCAAATCAACTGTGAAATATCCTTTAGGCTTTAAGTTTAAGCTTCGTATTAATCATTTGTTGAAAACATTGTTGGATAAATTGGTACTAAGGAGCAGAATAGCTCAATGCATGTTAAATACTCACTAATGATTAGCTTATTACAAATAAGTACTTCAAACTTCCCTACAGTTCAACCTAACTGATGCTTTGGAAATATGCTAGCGGAAAAAACACAATTATGCTAGAGCTATCTCATAAGCTGACCCATGATTCCATTTTAGTCTGTCTATTAAATGTGCCATATTGTGAAACAGCATTATTTACTGCCTAACTTTTCGACCATAATTTACTGTCCATAGTCATGTCAAGATCACTTTTCAAACTTTGAGACATGATTGGTGTAGTTCTAGTCTTCTCGCCTCCTATGTGAAATCAGAATTAGGATTTTTCATACATCCGAAACAGGCAGTGAGTCGTTCATTTTGCATATATTTCATGTTGATTTAATAAGCTAAGATTCGGTTGTCAATCCAGTCCAATTTACCTACGAAATAGAAAATACTAAAGGAGGATTTGCAATTTCAGACCAGAATAAAACGAAAGCAAGTTGTTAGTTTAGACATTGGTATTAATAAAAAACATTCACACTCGATTCGTTACTTAGACTTCGGATCACCTCATCCTATATCAGTTAAAGTTAGCTCAGTAAGATGTTTTAGTGACAGGTCCAAGAAGCTTACTAGTAAGGCAGAAGATATCATACAAGAAATCAGATACATTCAAGACATCTCACCGATAATAATAATTCACTTTATTCCAAACAATTTGTGGTACAATTTGGAATTCTCAGCGTAATATATATTGCAATAACAACAAAATATAAGTATAGACATACTACTTTGCAGCCTTTTGAATTGTTTTTAGTATAAAAATTTAAGTTATGTGAAGAATATTAAAAACGAGAAAATTTTGCATTGTAAGTTAAATTATTGAAATGAGATTTTTAACTGTCACAAAGTTGATGTTTGGTTTCCGTTCTAACACTTTTTTCCTCACAAAATATACGTGCAAGGTAAGGTACAGTCGAATTCTTATGCTTAGCTGTACGAGCATACAGTCTTATGTAGTTTCTCCTTGTCCTCCCTGAGGAGATACATGGAGAGAGCTGTAAATGAAGTGGATGCTCACTGTCAGTTAAAATTTCTGTAGCTAGTAGCTTGCAGGAATTTATATGTCGATCAACTACAGTGTTAATCAGTTGAGCCAGAGACACACCACTCACCCTGCTGACGGTCTTCAAAGCCCTACGCAACATAACATAGTCCTTTTTAAGAAGACCAGGAAAGATTAATGGGGAACAATATAGAATAATAGGTTAAATGCAGGAATTAATAAATTGTAAAAGAAGCAGTTGAGTTATACCAGAAAGCCTCAATTTCTTTACGTAATAAGTTAAACGAAAGACTTTTTTACAAGTCAATAAAATATGGGACGACCAACAAAGGTCAGAAGTAAAACACAACCCAAGATAGTTCACACTCGATTTACTTTCTGCAGAAATACCATTGATGCAGCAAGTGTCATGAGATTTAAGCAGCTCACATAAGTCTTGTTTACGCCTGAGGCTAAAATTAACGGTCTGACCTTTAGAGGGGTTTAGTTTGAGACCATTTGAGAGAGACCATTTACCAACTTCAGACAAGAATTCATTTAATTTCGAGCAATCCAAAGAAGAGTTTACTGGAATAGAAATCGTCAGGTCATCAGCATACTTGATAAAATTAGTTTCAACAGAATAAGGCAAATCGTGCAAAAAAAGGAAAACAGAAAAGGAGAAAGTACAGCACCTTGAGGCACACCAGCTTCAGTAAGCAATGAAGTCGAGCGCATCCCTTTATGAATAGTGTACTGTTTCCTTTCAGAAAAATAAGAATGCAGCCATTTTGTAACCCATGGATCAGTGTGAGCTATGGCAAGCTTATTTAACAAAAGTGGTCTAGGAACAGAGTCAAAGGCTGATGAGTAATCCAAAAAGGCACAACGGACATACTTAACACCTTTGTCGAGACTAGAAACAATATTATGATGCAAGACAGTAGCTGCATCTAAAGTACTCCTCCGGTGTTTGTAAGCAAACTGTTTTGGATCTCTGAAGGCCATCAATGAAGGCTCAATCACAAGCAGAAGTAATTTCTCTATTGTCTTCAGAAAAGGGGAAGTTATAGCGATGGGTCGAAAAGTAACATCTGATCCAGAAGATGGCTTAGGCACAGGTACAATTTTTATCTGCTTCCAAGCAGTGGGTATTATGTTTTTAGAGAACGATACATTGAAGATATCTGTAAGTGGATGACACAAAATATCTGCACATTTTCTAAATATGATACTAGAAACATTATCAGGACCTAAGCTTTGGGAGGGATTCAAAGACTTTAGACATTTAAATACATCATTTGTATTGAAACCTGGAAAGCAGCTATCCACTTGATTTTGCACATTAGGAAGGGTGAAATTAGCTTGCCGACGTATAAATGACTTGTTTAACGCGCAGACATCCGAACGAGTTTGTGTTGTCATCTGTTTTTTACCGGTATATATTGGAAGAGTTCTTACACGATAAGAACTTCTGTTGCATACAGTATTCAGACGTTGTATTTCAGACTTAATTAGGCAGTTAAGCCTTTTAACGCCAGGGTGATCTCTCGCCTTATACAACCTTTTCTCTCCGAAGCCTCTTGAGATGAGGAGAGGAAAGTCTGTCAAATCTGATGTAAATTGTTTCAGTAGGGCAGCAGATATCGAGACAGAATCTGAGATAGCTTGTGATATTGGTAATAGTGTTGTCTAAAACTTCATCAGCAAATATATCCCAGTCCGTTTCTATAAGCATGCTTCTCAAATAAATAACTACGCTTCTAAATAATTAGTGAATTCCTTAGTAATCGTAAGAAAATAAGGGCAGTAATGTGAGGAAAGGATCCACAACCTTTACAATATTATCATACAAAGAAGACATCTCAAAGCCTTTACCCAGAATTCTCAATGAGGCATGGATTAGAGTACCATTTAAATCTACAAAATAACCTAGAAATAAGCTTTGTAGGTTAAAATAAACTATTGATCCAATTGGGCAAAGTATTTTTATTGCAAGAGTACAGATTCATGTTCACCTCATATGAATATGGATAATAAATGAAGTTTGAAATTAAATTTTGAGGGGGTTGTGGAGATTTGGAAATATTTCAAGTTGTTATTCATCGAAGACTGACATCAGTTGGAGGAACAAAGGAAACCTGGGAGCTCCCAGGTTTCCTTTGTTCCTCCAACTGATGTCAGTCTTCGATGAATAACAACTTGAAGTTTGAAATGTTATCTAGCATATTTTACTGTTTCATTTTTGTGACGCATCTACTAAACATTATAAAACGGGAATTACAATCTAACACAGTACTCAAGTTTTACTCCTATATTAATGGCCCATGATAATAAGATTAGTCAACTATTGCATAAGTTCACTTATTAACTTCCACAGACTGATTAATTTTATCGGTACGCAGTTTGCATTATGGCCTGACATTAGTCGGAGAAACATTGTGCACCTGGAAGAACTGGAGAGTTATTTTACCTGAGTACGGTACTCCTCATGCATGTGCACACACAACCTTCATAAGGATGGAGCTCGGGATCATCAGGTTGCATGGAAGGTGTGTTACCATCCAGCCGCTGAGGATGAATCCAATGGCGTACATCTTCCCGTCTCTGTTAATTAGCCATTAGTAACAATCGTCACCTAACGTCACCGGTTAGTAACTGTCTTTGATCCCAACTTGCTTGACCCTGAAGTTAATCCATGATGAAACCACCTTCACAATCACTAAATCCCAATAAAACAGTGGACTGAATTCGTATTTAGGATATGTATAACGATGATAAGCAGTTATAATATTTATTATTACTGAATACAAATATTCATTTTCTTAGAGATGTTTAGAGATGGTAGGAAATCAAATCAATGTCATCTAACATTTATTTCCTTAAAGGGAGTTTTGCAAGTTTCAGTATGATCATTTGATTGATTGACTTACTGATAAACTACAGAACGAACTATCAGTTGGTAAAAAGTGCTTCAAAAGTGTGAATTTTCTCAGAACTTCAGTTGTGACTCAGTGCATCAAACCATCGGATTCGATTGACCATACAAGCGCATTTAAAAAATACTCATCAATGTAGATATGAAATTTGGCTTTAATGAAGTGTGCAATTTCTTGTTACGTGCTACTGAAGCCCTATGTTCCATTAGGAACCCAAGGGACTAATAATAATAATAATATTTTATGCTATGTAATAGAATATAGATGGGACTGTTAATTTTCATCATAACAGTAAGTAGAGATTTCCGAAGTAATAAAGAGTAAAAAAATTTTTTTGAGATCATTTTAAGGACATTGAATTCATGAAACAGACAGGAAGTTATTACTTGGTCCTAAATTTTATCGGTACATAATGAAAATCATTCAACTGTTATATAACAATCATAAACAAGTTTACTAGAATGACAGGAATTCACTTTGATATGGATATGTAGTTCATAAGTCATTATTAAATAAAGAAATAATCAGGTCACACATGAAATGCCAATACTTGAAAATACCCTCCCTATAAATATATGGCGTAAATATAAATCGAAATATAGATGCTTAAATAATGCACGAAAACATGTCATTCATCAATATTACTCAGTCATACTCAGCTACAGCACCTTAAATCTCTGCCTGATAACTTCTGAACAACAAGCGGCTAATGTAATTCATTTGTCTCTGAATAAATACACAGTATCACGAAAGATGCTGACATATTCACAACATTATTGTAGAAGGTCTCGAAGGAAGGAAGGAAGGAAGGAAGGAAGGTTACCTGCAAACTAATTCGAAGAAGGGCTACTTCGGCAAACTCCCAAACAAGAGTGAGCGACCTAAGTCTTTGCAAGAACTGGCGCCAAATCATGCCCCAGCATCTGCTAACCTCAAGCAAAATACTAAGCGCATCATTCTGGAGAGACTAAACAATGCACTGGATTCAAAATCACCACCTGAACAGGCTGGATTCAGGAAGAACAAATCATGAGCGTATCAAATTGCAACACTACACTACGCATCATTGAACAGAGTATAGAATGGCAGTCAACTCTCTAACTCAATTTCATCGACTTTGAAAAGGCCTTCTACAACGTTGACTGAGAAGTAATTTGGCAGGCAGCTGCTTCAACACTACGGTTTCAGTGACACCAACCTTTACAAACCTCATTGAACAGCATCTACATGAAGACGCCACATGCCAAGTGATCCACAATGGAAAGCTCGGTGGTGCCTTTGGAGTGCAAGTGAAGAAGGGAGTAAGTCAAGGTTACCGCCCACTATCACCAATAATCTTCCTGATTGTGGTCGACTCGACTCAACTGGACTGGATCATGTAGCAGATAACTGTGAGGAGCTGTGAGAAGATGGGCATATGCTGACTGGACCGATGAAAAGACCCCAGAAGAAGATTTGGATTTCGCCGACAACGATGATTTATGTCTAATGTCTAATATCGCACAAACTCGAAGATCTACAGGCGAAAACTAGCAAGTTGACAGAGGAGGCAGGGCAGCGAAAACGGGACTTCCTTCAGGTGAATGTAGAGGAGACGGAGGTGATGAAGATACCCAACCAACAACAGCATCAAAAACAAACACCAATCACCATCAACAGGAGAAGTCGAAAGGAGGTAGTCTCTTTCACCTACCACCTAGGCAGGTCAGGTCAGGTCAGGGCAGCATCCTTTCAACTACAAGCGTCGGCACAGACGAGAATGTCAAAGCCAGTATCGGAAAGAATGCATGACAGGCCCTCATTAATCTGAAATCAGTGTGAACATCTACTGCACTACACTCAGCATAAAGCGTGAATGGGATCCGGATTTTCAACACCAATTCAGTCAAGTCAGTGTTTCTATGTGATGGGTGAGAGACTTACCTGAACGTCACGAAAAGCACTTCCAACAAACTACAGACATGCATCAACAACAGCTGCCGCCTATGCCCACTCGATACTGACACTGAAGATCATATGGCCAGAAGGAATAAGCAACAAGGAACTCACTCTGACTGGCTGGTAACGAACCAACCAAGAAACTATCACCCAACAAATATGCAGAAGGAATTGGATGTGGATTGGGTATACACTGAGGAGATCATTCGGGGACATCATGTGCCAGGCCAGACCGTCGAGTGGAATGAATGCAAAGGGGAGAGGGTAAGTAGAGCGATTGAGGCGAGGGTGATATTGATGAGATGATGTGAGGAATAAATGAGAGGTTGTGTGCTGTCGTGTCGCCATGTTGAGGAGAGTGCAGAGAAGAGAATGAAATGGAGGGATGCCTTTGATGCGTATGTTCCACTAGGAACCCAAGGGAAAAATAATAGTAATGAAAATAATAAGAAACATGCTAAGTAGATCCATAAACTCAGAAGAAAGCCTATATGTATGAATGTCGATACGAGGGGTGACATTACAGCCAAAACTCTAGAGAAAAGTTTTTTCTTCTTACCAACACTACCTCCCTTTGGCAAATAATTTGTATCTGTAGTAAGGACAAGTCAGCGCTTTGAGCCACCTGAGTGTGTATTTATAAGGCAAATTTCGCCAGTGGACCTATTTATATTGGTTGCACAAACAGCTCACTTTCATAATACATATTCAAGGATTGCCCTGAACTGATATCAAGAAAAGTGTCTAAATTGACCACTTTGTGAACTCCTGATAACTTAGTCAGTTCTAACCAAGTAATTTTACTACAGTTAGTTTTCGAAATGATATGCAAAGTCAAAGAAAGCGGTTCAAAAGGAGTAAGATTTTAAAGCCAATAAAAGCCTAATCACTGAGTACAAAAGGATCATGATCAATTCTTGATCTTGTCATGATTCTAACTATCTTTTCCTTATCTTGTTGATAACAATTAATCAGTTCACTAGTATCACTTTCATGATGACCCTTTTATCATTTTTCGCCTTCACATTTAACAAAAAGAATTTCATCTCTCAAGCTTTACAACCACAGACAATTTTCACCTAGCCAACTTCCATACTTTTCTTGGTACCTTCATCATCTTTTGGATGACTACATATTCCGTGTCCAGCTATAGAAGCTAAATTGAACATTATGTAACTAATGCAGCCTTACTAGATTAATCAGTTATAGTATGTTACATTACTAGTCCTGGATATAAATACCATTGTACAGCTTCGAAAAACGACATCGTCAAAGACATTTTTCTCCACTGATTTGCTTTTCTCATTTTGACCTAATGAACGTATTTGTAGTAATCTTGAGTCATACACCAAAACTGTCGTTACTGTCATCTACAAGAAGAAGTCGTATACAAGATTCAATAGAGAACTTGCGATTAAAATGGTAAAACTTACACTAGTGGTGAGTTTTAGTTTTTTAATGAACCCGTTCACAGATGCTATTTAGTTAGCATTATCAAAGACTCTTGTGTGGATTTTAACTAGTCATCAACACAACTATAACAAAGAGTTTATATCAGAAAAAATGCACAAAATGGGTAATTTCATATCTTCTCTAAATCTGAATCGTGATCAGAAAGTAGTTCAGATATTTCTACAACCCTGAAGTGGGATTTCATAGATCTACTGAATGAGTCTTCGACTGGAGATAAGAATTTTAAATAAGACTTTACCTTTGCGGCTTGAAATATAACTAAATTTTTAATTACATCATAAATAAAACTGTAAATTGGTAAGAACTAGGGTTGTGTTTTGCTTCATTTTAAGATTATCCAAAGATGACAACATTTTCACAAGAAATTAGTACAGCGTTAGAGATTCTGTTATAGATTAATAATCCATATTGCTATGAACCACCGAAACTGGATTCGAACACTTTTCAATATCTTATAGCTCTCGGTTCAAACTGTCGTAAAGGTTACTTAGGACATAGACTAATAGTAGATTTATTTTTTTATCTACATTGAGTTCAGTGTTGTTTCACAATTATGAGTGAAGAGGTCACACTCTAATTGTTAGCCATTCGGGATGAAGTCTATGCATATGTTCAATGACCCAAAGTAATCACTTATCAAAATAATACTTCGAATGCTATGCAGGGTTAGTGAAGTTGAGGATCAGAATAGTCTTCTCAACAACAAAGGTAAGTGATGAGTACACTGTATCACTGGTTCAATATAGTTGAACACAATAACTAAATCGTAATCCACCCCTCACAAGACTTGAAATTTCTGGAGTCCATACTGTACAAAGAAGACTCTGTGTAGTCTGAAGTAAAAACATTTTCAGGCTGTATCAACTCTGAAATTATCTATAAATTTATTTGCACTGGTTGAAAAATAACTTTAATAGCCTATTCTGAAAGCTTCATCTTGTAAAAAGAAGGAACTTTATCAAACATGGTCATCAGATAACCAGTAGATATAGAATCTACACCCATGGTCAAACAAACCTTGATATCGACAAAAGTAAGTTTAATTTGCTTCACAAAAACCATTGCTATTAAAAAGTTAGACATTGGTCTTTTGATATAAGATATAAATTGTTTTCATATTCTTCCCATTCATAGCATTACCTAACTTATATTCCACTAGTAGCTTTCACTTCATGATTTCACTTCTTAGTTCAGTTTAAATTTCATTGTTTGCTTAGCTCGTATCCCACCGGTAGCTACGCTCACACCTGTCCCTAGATATTTCTAGAATTACTTCTTTATCTTTCCAGTCGCTGAATCACGGGATCATATACAAATAGACTTTACTTCGGAGTGTTACTTTTTGTCTTCTATTTTTCCCTTTGCAATTATTCTTAGCTTGCTGCGCTACCGGGGCTGATGCTGACCTTCTTCTTCACTTTAAGTAGTGGCAAACGGCAAGAAACCCTAAGCGTAGGTTTCTTGCTCGTTTCCTCCTAACCATGAGGCTTACTTACAATCTCCAGGGTGCTTAAATCCCTTGAGGAATTCAAATGTAAGTCATCCTTCATACACCCACTGCTCCAATCAGAAACGGTCCCGCTGAGTTATTTGAGCCATCACTGAATGCTTGAATGATTGTATGATAGAAACTGACTGGTCATTGTAGAGTAGTTAGTTTTATGTTATCTGGTCTTAGGTGGTAACCGAATCCCACGGCACAATTTTGAAAAGCGATCATAAAACTAATAAACTTACCATCTCACTGGATTGTGGTTGATGTTAAGTGGTTGTAGGTAATCAACAGGAAACCTTCCTGTACCAAGATGTAATATGCTCAGTGAAAGCGACTGATATGAGTTTTGTACAGTCTTATAATGTTCATCGTTTTCAAGTTGTCAAAAATTTCATTCATTTTAGTCAGGTTGTCAATAGCTAAAATTAGATGTAATATTTTTCATAGTATACCCCAACTATCAATAGGGTATAGTTACATCATTTAAGTAGTATTAAAACAGAGATAAGCAGTAGATAGGTGTGGAGTAATAATCTTTCAGATAATGCAAATGACGAGAAAGACGAGAAAAACACACTAGACTGCTTAAAATGTTATGCTACCAAAACGTTTCCACTGTATATATTACATCAAATTACTTGTTTTGTACTTGTTATTAAACTGTTACAAGTGGTATATTTCCTGAATCGTCACACTCCAAATCAGCACCAAGAAGAAGAGGTCAACAAGTGATAGGATAAATAAATGTATATTTGAATTTTGACACTCATAGCACATACTTTTAGGTATAAAAAAAGGTGACAGTGGTAATCAGATGATCTGTTAAATAATATGTATATATTTATTCACTGCTGTGAGTAATTCTAAGCTACCCAGTATTCAGCTTTTTTCCTTTATGTACGAACCGTTGAATGCTCTTGGACATATAATAAAAAACTGGTTTCCATATTACTGCTAGTAAGTTCTCATCGTTTCTGGACCGAATCAATCACTCTCTTTTGGCCGGTTGACTCCTGAATGGATGCCACGATATCGCTCATAATTTCATTTTGACCGTAATGCTGAATAGTGTCTAGCAGTGAAATCCAGCAATGATATAAAAATTATACCCGTCCCACAAGGAGTGGATATGGTGGCTTAGTGGCCTAGTGGCCTAGTGGATGACACTGACGTTTGAGGTGCTAATCCCTGGGTTGGAGTCCCGGTGAGAACCACATCACTTCTTGAGAGGTATGTACTACCAATTGACAAGTCTTTAATAGGACGAAGCGAGAATTCTGAATCCCTCTGCTAGACACTAACCATCGCTACTGTCGAGAAGTCGGTTTGTTCTACTTAACTCGTCTCCGTGAATAGATTATTATACTTTTCAAGGAAACTAAGTCTTCATGTTCTGCACTCACTTAACAGACACATTTGTCTAACTTGATCACTTTGAGTTATTTTATAGAGAAGAAGAGGAGTGCGTAGAAAGGAAATTATCGAACGAAGGCCAACTAAAACAGAAAAAAGAACAGCTTGCAAAAAGCAAGACAATGTTTCCAACGCATTTCAGTCTATTGAAGATGAATTGAATTTCTGCAATGCCTAATATATGAGCAAAGAGAAAACAATGTTTTCACCGATATTCAAGTTATAATTACAAAAACCACTCATGCATAACAAAGTTTTCCTTTTGCTTTTCTGTTGTATCTCACTTTAGCACATAAATATTATGAGGACAAATAGCAAGCAAACATTCCATTTGTTTTGTAGTAGTCTGTCAAGCTTCCTTAATTTAATGCGAGGATTAGTTTTCTAAATTCTATTTGTTCTTAAATAATTTGATTAAAATTAGACACAACTGCATACTTTGACGTCTAAAGTTTGCAAATGCTGTGCAAACTGTTCATCCTAGTTTTAAGTTGTTTCAATCTAATCAAGTCAGCAAGCCAGATTCAGTTAGTTTCAATCTGTCCAGACAGGTTGACCGCAAACGAGCGAAATGCCTGTCCGGGATTCAGAACACCCTGATGTAGCTAGAAATATTTACAGATTTAACAGAGTCGTTTCCATCTACTCTAATATTGAACAATACGGTATGGTTGCATCATTTGAACAGTATTAAAACAGAGATAAGCAGTAGATAGGTGTGGAATAATGATCTTTCAGATAATGCAAATGATGAGAAAGACGAGAAAAAACCCATTGAACTGCTTAAAACTTTAGGTTATTAAAACGTTTCCACTGTATATATTACATCAAAATAACTTCTTTTGTGCTTGTTTTAATTATTCGAATAGCATCAAATAGTAAGAAGTACACTTGAGCTTTTTAAAAGTGTTTTCAACTTATCGTCATATAAGTTTATAATAAAATTATAAAAGCACATTACGGTAGATTCCAGTGGGCTCTTGAGTTCACAACAGTTCATCAGCTAACTATGGTAGGAATAACCAGCAGGAACTACGAATTTCTATGCTGGTTGAATGATCGTCTACTAATATATCTGTAGGTGCTTTTTTATTCATTCAACGTGCAACAAAATACTCATAAAACTAACCCTAACCTAAAGACAACTGATCGTTATGTATCATTGCTAATCATTCTGTAATTATTAATATTATTTAACATTATATAATAAATTTACTTTGATATAAACGCACGATCATTTATAATAATGGAAACAAAACTAACTGACTGACTGGCTGGTTTCAGGTACAAATTTGCGATAGAGTCCATAACACTATAGGTCATATACAAATGAGTCAGTCAGCCAGTGATCAATTAAAAGCTGTAAGGGAACACAGCGAGCTGTTTGATAATCAATAATATTACCAACTAGTTGGTCATTTATTTTAAAAAGATACATATATTCTCTTTTTAAAGCATGGATACGACCAGTAGCACTTGTTTGAGAAGATTCCTTGTTCATTTTTCACTTTTCGGTTGATATAACTAACACAATACATCACCCTTTTTACATGTTGGCACTACACCTCTAGCATTATCCTATCACAAAATCCATGCTCACACTACTAATCTCCCTCCCTATGGAGTGGGTGACAGACAGCTGACCTGTTTCACTGTGGCAGTAGTCGGTTTGTTGTTCATGGAAAAGCAAATGATGATAACTATGGTGCAAATCTAAATCGGTACACGACTTCATTCCACGTATGCACTCAGCACAGTGAAATGTTTTATTCCTGAAAATATTAAAGTTTAGCTATATATATATATATATATATATATATATATATATATATATATATATATATATATATATATATATATATATATATATATATATATATATATAATGTTCAATCATTCTGTAACTACTAGTCAAGTGAATGAGAGAATTAGTCTTTCTGTACTAATGATGGACGGTGGCCAGCAGTGCAATCCAGAATAATATGTGTTTCCTCCTGTCTAAAACTAGGCAGCTGGATGTAACTGACTCCCAGTGAGTGATGTTGTCCCAACTAGAAACCGAACTCAGAACAGATTGCTCCAAATGCCAGAGCGCTATTCCGTCGCTGAGTGGAAGAAGTTGTTTCAAGCAACAGCATTAAAACTACACCCATCGTGCAAGAAATGGATATCGTGACTCGGTGATCTAGTGGATAAAGCTCTGGCATATGAAGCGATCGGTCCCGAGTTCGAGTTCTAGTAGGGAGAACTTCGCTCACTAGGAGGCAGTTACATCCAGCTGGTGAGTCCCAAATGGGAGGAAACGCGCGTCCCAGATTCCGCCACTAGCCATTATTCATCAATAATATACAATCCTAACATAGGCAATATCGAGGCATTCGCCCAGGAGCCTATATACCAGCAGAAACTGATCAATTCAATCCCCTCAACGACGGGATAATAAAAGAAACAATAATAAACCTTCCTTTCTGTCCAAAAAGCTTGAAACGTTTACTTTTACACTATCTTCCTCTACTTTTCATCAAATTTTCAGCGTTGCCGTTACAGTTAGTAGGTAGTTTACTGGTTAATAGCAACCAGTACAAATATCATGATTCCTTCCCTTCAAAATAACTAACTATGTAGCCAGTCAGTCAGTCAACTATGTTTCGAACTGCCTTTGTAACTAGTAACTAACTAACTAATTAGATTAGGTATTATATTGTGAATGTTTGACACCTTGACACTGCGGATTTGCATAGGTATATTAGAGTGTAAATGAATTATTCACTGCTTTGTAATCACCAATATTTGTATAGCATGATAAACACAGGGTTTGTATTCATTCAAATGTTGTTTCATGTTCTTCGCCTTTCCTTTCTCCCTCCCTCCCTTCCTCCACTTCTCTTTAACTCACTCACCCACTCATGCAGAGTGACCTGCTACTTGCAAGTTGATTTGAAGTTAACTTGAAAAACTCAGTTGCCGAATGTTTGCAAAAAAGAACGTTTTCTTCGCAAAATTACCTCTTCTCTATAACGGGACTCCATTTCAATTGCTCAACAACAAATAATGGAATCAACTATCCCTCCCTACCTGTCTTCTATCCCTGGACTGTACTGAGTCGAACTAGATTGACAAGTAACACCGTTTGGTGGTCAGCCAATACTGATAACATTCCATGTGTCTGTAACAACCGGTTATTCCGATCAAACAGACCAACTCAAAGAGTTACATCTATCAAGTAAGTAAGTAATACTTCGTTTCTGTCCCGTTATAGTAGAATTCATGCATAATCTGGACACCAGCGCACCGTTTGTAAAAAGAAATGAAATTTTAGAACAAGCAGGCAGACAGATACCAGAGATCTGAAGAAATCGGCTATTAGAGTCGCTGAAGCTGCAGGTCAGCTTCCTTTGGATGGCAAATAGTTCCGGTGTGTGTTAAGGACAAACAGCAGCTTTCAGTCACTTCAGTATGTCTATAAGTTTACTTTCTCCTGTTGAACTATTTACATAGGTTGCATAGTGTGCGTACTTTCTGAACATATCTTTCAGCTTTATCCTAAATGTTTGTCGAAAACAGATTGGAAATCAATTATCAGTTCAATTCTTGAACATTTGGTCGAATCTGAACACTTAGCTTTAGTAGTTTTTTCCACAGTCAAAGGGTACAGCTCAAAAGAAGTGTGTTTTTGAAACTCATATGTGGTAGAATCACTGACAATTTATGAATTTGAGCCTGATCTCTGACTACAGTATATTCAGTCTCTTATATTACCAATATTCAGTTTACAATTACCATCCTCATTATGACTTTTGTTTCTTTCCTCACCTTCTTTTCTTATGTCTATCAAGTGAACACTGAACCGTCGCATTTCACACCATACGTAGGCAAATGATAAAATGAGTCATATTTCAGGGGTTTTTACAGACTGACTCTAGAAAACCATATTCTGCAAGGAAAATAGTTTGGAGCAAACTTTTGCACACTAATGCACTTTAATGACTTCGCATATTGATGTAGCTATGCGTATTCAGCTTGCACCAATTTTATCTGATACACTTGTTACAGACAGGAAGACTACATGTTGCATATGTGATCAAACTGAAGATTTTCTATGCTAAATTTGATGCTAACATCTCTCCTACATTCTATGCATATGTATATCTATGTATAAAGGCTTGATATTGCAATACATATGCGATTTACTGTATTCTTTTTTCTGAAGCTTAACCATCAACCCTTCCATTTTACCGATCTTTAAATATCGTTGTGTTCATTAATCGATTAGTGAACCAAAATAGTATCAATCCTCATCAACTGTGTGATTCTAATCATATTTAATTCAACTAAAATGAGAGATTATTTTCACATAGACATTGAATAAATCGTATATTTCTTGTCTGATCATCTTAACATATGAATACTTTGGATATTATCACTAAACAAGAAGCAACAACCGCTTACACTTACTAAAGTTAGATAATACTTTAAAGTTTCCTATTATACTAAATAAAATAGGGAATAATCGACATCCAGCTAAAAGTTTATAGACAAAATTATATGGAAAGTAAACAGAAATAATGAAGATTCTCTACAGAAATCATCTGATGAAAAATTTAATTTCTCAAGAGGCTTAAACAAGTGAAATGGATCATTTTAATATACATATATATATTACTTCGAATGAAAATGAAAACGAGACAAAATCCAGGGAGCTACTCTCTTCTATCTTCCTTCATTCTTCAAAATATCATAAATGATAAAAGTGGTAAGAAAAACACGAAATAAGTTGAATAGAAATGGAATGAATAGGAGCACGAAAACAACACAATTGTAATTGAATTTCTACTGAGTTAAAATCAATTTTATTTTTAAGACTGAAAAATTTCAACATCTTTCGAAGCGAATAACTAACTAATGCCTGACTTGAAAAGGCGATAAAAGCTTTGAATTCATGCGTGTACGTATTTGTTCGTATTACTTTAAAGAAAAAAAACGGGTAGTTAAAAAAGCATAATGAATATCAGTCTTTTCAATAAAGCTAGGTTAATTACATGAAATTATATATACTCTAAGCTAAATATGTAAAAAGTGAAATTTTCATCCTCTTATTCTTTCTTAACCACCAACATTGATCACATTAGACATTTACAGTTGAAAGTAGTACACATAAAACTGGATACAGATACTTACCTCTAAGTTTAAAAGTAGAGGCAAAATCCTGTCATATAAGTGTTCAATTTAACCACTAAGCTAATCAACTTGACCTTTCCATGGAATGTTTGATTTTGGACTTGAAAATCCAAGGTTTGATATTCGTTTACAGGAGAAAAAACATGCTTTCAACAGGGAAATTTTTTATTTCTTCTCACAGAATAAAAGTTGTATCAGTAATTTCTAAGACTAGACATCCTACTACTAAGTTATTGAGGTCACTACTGACTCTTCCCTGGATTTTATGATTATCCATATAGGTGTCATTTCCAAATTCTTTAATTCGTCTCTTAGGAATAATGAGTTTTATCAAGATTGTTGGGCGCTAACTGCTGATGAGTGCGAACAAAGATGAAACGTCGGAATGGTAGAGAAGTTATTTTCTACTGATTCCAAGTATCTACCAAGAAGATGATATTCATGGGGGGTTTGCCTTGACTACTGAAGTGTCTGCAACAGAAGAAACTGGACCTTCATCAAAAATCATAAAAACATATTCAGCGAAAGTTCCAAAGCCTACTATTTATCGGTACTTGTAATTTCCCGTTGCAATTCTAGATCGAAATGATATACCTCTGTTGGTATATGGACTAGTGTTTGGATGCCTGTTTATTCATTATGTTGGGATTTGATGGACGGTAACCAGTACTGGAATCCAGGACGCACGTTACGTCTTATTTAGAACTCGTCAACTGGATTAACATGCAGCTGGTTACTGATACTGCTCCCAGTGAACATGGAACTCAGCACCCAAAGGTCTGAATGCCAAAACGATATCTACTGGGGTATTAGGTCTAAGAGTAATTGAGCTACATCACCTATGAGCCTCAGTTTATGTAAAGAGATCACCAGTAGCTAAGTTCTAGGTAAAATAGTAGATTTACTCTGTGACTTTATCGAAACGAAGCACTTTATTTCATTCTGAACGTCGTGTTTGTTTTCAATTTCAAGAGCCCGATGATGTGCATACATAAGTTAGTCAGTGTTCAAGAGAAAATATTTGGTGTAGTACCAGAGAGTATATACTAACCGTACATTGAATCTAAATGCAAACTATATGGAAATAGGTTCAATTTGGTAAAGATAGATGTTGTGCGGTTATTAAGCACTTTTGAGGCACCTAACTGAGTGAAGACTGTGTGATTTACAATTTTATAGTTCAATCAATGTAGATTAAACTCATTATGGCAGGGAATTCGTTTCATAATGATCTAAACCCGTGTTAAACTACGTTCAAGGGCTATTGCTGAACTCAGGCTTGAAGATATGAAGTATTGGAATAACATTCAACAACCTAATAACACATCCAGTCACTTAAAAATACATTAATTAGTAGCGCTATCATAGTAACGTAACGCTCCGTTGATCCACACCTCAGCGATTTATATCATTACATGCTTAT
Source organism: Heterobilharzia americana (assembly GCA_944470555.2). Taxonomy (NCBI): domain Eukaryota; kingdom Metazoa; phylum Platyhelminthes; class Trematoda; order Strigeidida; family Schistosomatidae; genus Heterobilharzia; species Heterobilharzia americana. Next base: position 68,793,601 of record OX104127.1, on the reverse strand, counting down.
TCTTTATGTTTTTATAAGATTTTGAAAAATGAAATAACAGTAACATCCTATAGGTCACAATCAAAACTACCTGAGAGTTATTAAGGTTTTTTGCATAATACCATCAAAATCAGTTTTCACAGATGAAAGTGCTTGTATTGTCTAAATGAAATTATTAGGAAAATTTTAACCGATTTCAATTTGCTTGCCTGAATCCGGGTCATTGAGTGTTCGGAAGTATACACACAAGTGATTTTTAACTGTGGAACAGTTACTCAAAATAACTCGATTATCATCACTAGAAATGAAACTAGTTTCCCTAATCTCTTATCCTACAAGAAACATTTTGCTCAGTTAACTTCCGAAAAATACTTAGATGAAAGGCTTTTTTACAAAGATATAGACAGCCTCGAACATCTGAGATATGATTTCGCCAGGAGTGTGTACTTGTGAGGAGTCCCGCACTAGGATGAAACAGATTTCCAGTAGTCCCAAGTTTTCAGCAGTTCTCTAAGTAATGCCGTCCTATGATGAAAACTAACTTGAAATGAAGGTGTCTATTGGCAACCTCAACTCATGGAAACTTTAGTTATCACAAAAATTTCAGACATTTGTCTAGGAGTTCTTAGTCTTATGGTTATGTCGCACAAAGGTAACGGCTATTGAAAAATTGAAAATGAACATGATAACCTTTTGTTTTACTTCTTTTGATGTAAAATTCTCAAAAGAAGTTTCTTAACTTCTACATCTTTTTCAACACAAATTAGAAGTAAAAAGTGGCAGTAAATTAGAACTGAAACAATACTGAAAGAAAAGTAATTCGAAACTACAGAATTACATCCTTAGAGAATTAAAATATAACATCGAATAAAAACATTTCCTTTGTATTTCTCAGTACAATTAGTGATTAGTAAACTTCTACTTTACTTGTTTTTAGTATGTAAGTATAAAAGTTCTCCTAATACAACGGTGATTGACTTCACAAATTGTCAGCTGTTGCAATGCTGAAGTTGACTGATATATTTGTTCCTTTAGAAACTGAGGATAAATGTCGTACATCTGTTTCGTAGGCGTCCAAGAAGATTATTACTATGTGTTAATATGCTTGCAATTCTGCGTTGTCAAGGTGAATCAAAATGTTTGACCTCTATTGCCATATAGGCTCCTATGTGGATGCCCTGATATTGCCTGAATACTTATTATGATAATTTACTTAGTTGCGGCTATCAAGTAAATCCAAGAGATGCTTTTCGTCCTATTTGGGACAAACAGTGATAACTAATACCCGTTGTTTAAGAGGCGGACATTGTACCTCACTGGCTTAGTGAGAAACGGTGTGGCGTTTAAAGCGATGCGTACGACGTTCGAGTTTCAATGGGGACAACGCCATTCACTAAGGTCTAGGTATATCCAGCCAACGAATCCCAAATGGAACACGCATGCTGCGTTCCTCTGTTAGCCATAACTAAGTGAATCCAAGGAGACTGTTTACAAAGAGGGAAAAATCAGTAATTCTGCAACGTCTAGGACTGCTTCATTGGTTAGCGTTGCCAAAGGTTAAGTCTTCCAGTTATTTATAATGCAAAGGAAACCTAGCAATTGATTATTTCCACAAAGTGATGGACAGTTTCACTCTAATCCCTATGAATGATGGGAGTCTGTTTACAAATTCTGATAATTCAGTCGATTGTATTGCGGGGAAATAATTGCAAATATCTTTCCATGTATCGTTACTATCCACGGACATAAGGTATCCATCCTACTGAATAGGGGATGTCAAAAGTCAACAGAGAAACCGAAGCCTTACTACTGACAGGAAAAAATAATTGAAAGTGAATGATAGAAGTATCTAATTATCAATCCTTATATAGTCAGGTGAAGTACACACTAACTAGTGTACACGACACTTTTAAATCTCTTCACTCTATGTTTCATGAAATCTAGTCAGGGGTACTCTTTCAGAGGTTATAGCTGACGTGGACACTACTACAGAGAAAAGTGTCCTTGACGGAGTACTGTTGGTCTAAATGCAGAGTGTTGTAATTCATCCTTATAGTAAACCCGATAAGTATAGCATTAACTATTAAGATTTCAAGCTAATTTTCAATATTTAAGATTCTATTGGAAATGAAGTTATCAGAGTTGATTTAACTTCTAGGATATATGTAGTTTCTAACAAAAATAATAACACTATATTTTACGCCTACCGCAAACCTTCATCCGCCTCATTCAACAACTATATGAAGACGCCACATGCCAGCCAAGTAATTCACAATGGGAAGCTCAGTGATGCTTTCAAAGTGAAGACAAAAGTGAAACAAGGTTGCCTACTATCACCCATGATATTCCTGATTGTGGTTGACTGGACTGGATCATGCAGCAAACAGTGGGGAGCTGTGAGAGGAGGGGGATACAATAGCTGGACTGCGGAAAAGAACCTAAAAGATCTGGATTTCGCCGATGACTTGTGCCTGATGTCACATAAACTTGAAGATGTACAGGCGAAAACTAACAAGTTGGCAGAAGAGACAGCGAAGACGGGACTTCAAGTGAATATAGAGAAGACAGAGGTGATGAAGATACCCAACCAACAACTCCAACAACAACAACAAGCTCCAATCACCATCAACGGGAGAAACTTAAAGGAAGTAACCTCCTTCACCTATCTAGGAAGCACTGTTTCAACCACAGGTGGCACAGGCACAGACGAGGATGTCAAAGCAATCAGGATCGGAAAAGCAAGACAGGCATTTATTAGCCTGAAACCAGTGTGGAGATCTTCTGCACTCCACTCAGCACAAAGCGTGAACAAGATTCGGATTTCCAACACCAACCCAGTCAAGTCAGTGCTTCTGTATGGTTCAGAGACTTGGTGCATTACAAGAGGCATTTCCAACAAACTACAGACATTCATCAACAACTGCTTACGCTGGCTCGCTACTGAAGATCAGATGGATTGCCAGAAAGAATAAGCAACAAGGAGCTCTGGGAACGAAGCAACCAAGAACCTATCACGCAACAAATATGCAGGAGGAAGTGGAGATGGATTGAAGTGGCATACACTGAGAAGGCCGACTGGGGACATCACGCGTCAGGCCAGGTCGTCGAGTGGAATCTCCATGGGAAGCGACGAGTTGTGTGTCCGTGGTGAGGGTGACATGGAGGAGATCGTGCGAGGAGGAAATGAGAGCTTGTGGGCTGTCGTGAAACCAGGTTCAAAAGACCTCAGAGAACAGAGGTCACTGGAGACGTGCTACTGAAGCCCTATGTTCCATTAGGAACCCAAGGGACTAATAATAATAATAATATTTTATGCTATGTAATAGAATATAGATGGGACTGTTAATTTTCATCATAACAGTAAGTAGAGATTTCCGAAGTAATAAAGAGTAAAAAAATTTTTTTGAGATCATTTTAAGGACATTGAATTCATGAAACAGACAGGAAGTTATTACTTGGTCCTAAATTTTATCGGTACATAATGAAAATCATTCAACTGTTATATAACAATCATAAACAAGTTTACTAGAATGACAGGAATTCACTTTGATATGGATATGTAGTTCATAAGTCATTATTAAATAAAGAAATAATCAGGTCACACATGAAATGCCAATACTTGAAAATACCCTCCCTATAAATATATGGCGTAAATATAAATCGAAATATAGATGCTTAAATAATGCACGAAAACATGTCATTCATCAATATTACTCAGTCATACTCAGCTACAGCACCTTAAATCTCTGCCTGATAACTTCTGAACAACAAGCGGCTAATGTAATTCATTTGTCTCTGAATAAATACACAGTATCACGAAAGATGCTGACATATTCACAACATTATTGTAGAAAATCTCGAAGGAAGGAAGGAAGGAAGGAAGGTTACCTGCAAACTAATTCGAAGAAGGGCTACTTCGGCAAACTCCCAAACAAGAGTGAGCGACCTAAGTCTTTGCAAGAACTGGTCCCGAATCATGCCCCAGTATCTGCTAACCCCAAGCAAAATATTAGGCGCATCATCCTGGAGAGACTAAACAATGCACTGGATTCAAAATCACCACCTGAACAGGCTGGATTCAGGAAGAACAAATCATGAGCGTATCAAATTGCAACACTACACTACGCATCATTGAACAGAGTATAGAATGGCAGTCAACTCTCTAACTCAATTTCATCGACTTTGAAAAGGCCTTCTACAACGTTGACTGAGAAGTAATTTGGCAGGCAGCTGCTTCAACACTACGGTTTCAGTGACACCAACCTTTACAAACCTCATTGAACAGCATCTACATGAAGACGCCACATGCCAAGTGATCCACAATGGAAAGCTCGGTGGTGCCTTTGGAGTGCAAGTGAAGAAGGGAGTAAGTCAAGGTTACCGCCCACTATCACCAATAATCTTCCTGATTGTGGTCGACTCGACTCAACTGGACTGGATCATGTAGCAGATAACTGTGAGGAGCTGTGAGAAGATGGGCATATGCTGACTGGACCGATGAAAAGACCCCAGAAGAAGATTTGGATTTCGCCGACAACGATGATTTATGTCTAATGTCTAATATCGCACAAACTCGAAGATCTACAGGCGAAAACTAGCAAGTTGACAGAGGAGGCAGGGCAGCGAAAACGGGACTTCCTTCAGGTGAATGTAGAGGAGACGGAGGTGATGAAGATACCCAACCAACAACAGCATCAAAAACAAACACCAATCACCATCAACAGGAGAAGTCGAAAGGAGGTAGTCTCTTTCACCTACCACCTAGGCAGGTCAGGTCAGGTCAGGGCAGCATCCTTTCAACTACAAGCGTCGGCACAGACGAGAATGTCAAAGCCAGTATCGGAAAGAATGCATGACAGGCCCTCATTAATCTGAAATCAGTGTGAACATCTACTGCACTACACTCAGCATAAAGCGTGAATGGGATCCGGATTTTCAACACCAATTCAGTCAAGTCAGTGTTTCTATGTGATGGGTGAGAGACTTACCTGAACGTCACGAAAAGCACTTCCAACAAACTACAGACATGCATCAACAACAGCTGCCGCCTATGCCCACTCGATACTGACACTGAAGATCATATGGCCAGAAGGAATAAGCAACAAGGAACTCACTCTGACTGGCTGGTAACGAACCAACCAAGAAGCTATCACCCAACAAATATGCAGAAGGAATTGGATGTGGATTGGGTATACACTGAGGAGATCATTCGGGGACATCATGTGCCAGGCCAGACCGTCGAGTGGAATGAATGCAAAGGGGAGAGGGTAAGTAGAGCGATTGAGGCGAGGGTGATATTGATGAGATGATGTGAGGAATAAATGAGAGGTTGTGTGCTGTCGTGTCGCCATGTTGAGGAGAGTGCAGAGAAGAGAGTGAAATTGAGGAATGCTTTTGAAGATGTATGTTCCACTAGGAACCCAAGGCAAACATAATAATAAAAGATGCTGTGATCATGTCTTATTAGGAAACGCAAATAAATTCAGATAATTAGTCCAAAAGGTGACAAGATGTACATCTTGCATTCTGCTTCCAACTACTGATACTGAGGTTAAGATGTCGATATCACAGGTATGAAATTCATTGTACAAGGTGTCCTTGTGTCAAAGGATGTTATTCAGTTCATTAGGGGAAATCTGTAAGCCATCTATTTTTTAAAGGAAGAGTGAAAATCTGAAACAAAATTAGTGTTTGAAAATTTGAATTAAAGATACTTTTGATGAAATGATGACGCTGATAAAGTAAAAGTTATCCACCAAAAATCTAACAACATAGTTTAGGTCTTCTCCGTTCATAAACGAATAAAACATTTTTGATAAAAGCATATTTAGATAAACAGTTTAAAGAATTACCGTGTTTCTGCACCTTAAAATGAATGTTTCTAGAAGAAATACGCTACCGTCAAATTTACTCATTAAAACGTGATTTACAAATCAGTCCAATGGAATGAATGTGTGTGAGTAACAACTTGTGGTTAACTGATCCTAAGTAACTGAAGGCGTCTCGAACCAGCTGCATGGTTAGGAATGAAATGATAAGCCGATGCGAAATAGAAAATGTTTATATTACTTGTGATACCGCAGTTTACTAGGTACTAGGTAGCTGCAGGAATCTGTTAGCCTCAGTCTCTTCTTTGTTAGCATACTTCAACAACATATACATTTGCAACCATGAGGCAATCAATTTCTCCTCAAAGATCAGTATCTCAGTCGCACAGTACTGAAATTGGTAATAATAATCAATCTCTTTTCATGATCACTGCAAATTGAGAGGTTTCAAATATGTTTTCCGACCATGAAATAGGGGCTGAACTGAAGGATTGCCAGAGTTACAACGCCGCCTAGATATCTTATTCTTATTCATTTCGGGCGGTTTGGTGCTGCTTTATACAAATTTTGAAAGATTTTTCAGAATAAACCAAGTGTTCTGAGTTTAAAAAGGGTTTTGTGACATGCATGAAGATGTATTTCTATTCCACATTTATTAGCCGGCTTGACAGATTCACACAAGCATGCTTCACAAGCTGGCATGTGGAACCTGGTTCCACAACATCACCTTCAATCATCACCCAGTACAAATACTAGTCTACCAAACTACGGCTATCTTAGATAGTCAAATCATAATCTTATATGTGTAACCAATGCCCAACTTTTTCCCTCACGCACTGACTAGTAAGATTCCGACAGGATAGTACGATTCTGCAATTACTGGCAGAAAGCCTTCTGTATATGGATAGCGACCGTCGCCTCCCTGAAAATATTTACGGCACTGTCATCTTTGAATCCCAGGTTCAACAGTATGATCATTTTTGGAGTAATGTGTATGTTTTCAGTAATCCCTATGGGCTTCAAATTATTACTTATATACACATCAGTGGGATCTCAGTTTTGACCAAAACTCCTCGAATATTCCTCATTTCTATACCGATAGTATCTTCCATGCATATTTTTCTAATTCTTGAGGAGGTTTACTGTGTAAGGTCTCTTTTCCTATACAAGGCGATCCGAATCAGAATCTTAATGGTTGTCCTTTGGAATGTAGCTTTCTGTAAATAGATTTCTCAAGTGAACTGTTGGCTTTCCTGAAGTTGAACACCGAGAAAGTAAAACTTTAAGTTTGAACAGGGGTTTCCAGGATGAATTTGATACAGACTTTCTTGAAAACAAGAAGTAAGCAAACTGTATGATCTTTGCTCAAGAACAGACATTATTTAACGGGAAAGATGTTTCAAATAACGCCTAAATTCAGCTCAACTGCGACTTAACTTTAACAGATGATGTAGTTTTCAGCATTAAAAATAGCGCCGCTTCACTGAAGTAAAAACGACTATCAAAAACGTCCCAGCATAGCGTTAATTCTTACACTGGCACAAAACAACACAAGACGTGATGAAATCAAAGGTAGCGACTGCAAAAATCCTAAGAAATTATAACGTTATACTTTCATTATTCGATCATAACATAAGGGTGATTAACGGGACACTAAATTTTACCCATATCAGTTAGAAGAATATCAGTGACTGTATCGATATCACATCGTTTCCAGAAACGATTTCTACTTGGTTAGGCTGGTGGTCACACTATCAGTTGGTAGACAACATGATATTCTTAACTCTTCTGAGATCATTCAGTGAAGAGTCATACAGGCGAAATAACTTCATGCATCCACTACACTCTAACTACATCTAGGACAATGAAGAGTTAATCAGCTAATTTGAAAATATGCACGTCACCTGTCCTATAACAGTGTAAGCTGTGTATACAGTGGTGTCCTTCTCAAGTTTCACTGTAATGCACATAGCTCTACACGGTGATAAACATCAATCGAACTGTGCGTATTTCTGAGATATTGCCGACTGTTTTAAATCGTATATTCAAGGAGAGTTATATTACTGATTTTATCAATTTTAATAACAGTAATAAAGAAGATAAGAAATCTGTCTCAATGAGAGTGATGAAAAAAAGTGACGAAAATAATATGAGAATGCAGACATCCCTTCTAATGGTTGAACAAGGTCATAAGTCTATAAAACATGAGGATTGCACAATACTAAGTTGCGAAATAAAGGTGTAATCCGTGTCTAGACAAACATAGTATGCGTTCGGAAAATGTGAAGGGTTAGAAAGTCATGAGAATTTTCAAGAAATACAAAAGCGATTTATTCAATCTTCCTGAATCAAGGTTGTAAAAACTTTATCTGTGTATAACTAGATGCTTAGCTGCTTAGTTCGAATTCTGATAGCTTCAGCTCTGTATGAAACTTGAGTTCTAACTGCCTTCTTACAGTTCAGTAGTATGTGTGAAATGATACTGGAGGTATTGTTCCTTCCTACTTTTGGATGATTTTTAACTTAATGTGACAAGTGCAAGATTCTCAACAAAGTCTTTCATCAAACAACAAAAGGTAAACGCTCAGTAGTATGCTTTACATACCCTTCTCTAAAGAAGCAAATGAACTTGTAAATACTCAGAAATGATAGAACTACGTTACTCATCTTTCTAGTTTGTCATATCAAATTCATGAGTTTTTGTAGTTCAATCATGATTAAAACGAAAGCGGAAAATAAAGAAAAGCTGTCGAAATCTTGCATGAATGATCTTCATACACAGTCATTTCTAGTTAATCAGGATAAATATATGACCAACTTGTCTTCAGTTGAACTTTCAGTGAGTGGGAAAGAAGCTCTTTCCCTTGGATTCAATTTTTCAGTTCCTTACTATCATAATACTGATTTAGTCGTCGATGCTCATTTTGGACATTTATATGATCAGTTAAGTTCTCTAATTCCTACCTCTTTTGATAACCAAACTTGATTGAAGGCGAAACTAGTTTAGATCGCCATCAGATTCTCAATCCAGGTCCGAAACAGAGAGGCACTTTAACTACGCAACACTTTAAGTTTCCCTAAAACTCACAGAATAATCCTGATGTGATAATTTTTAAGCCTGATAAAAGATCAGGTGTTGTGTTAACAAACAAATAAGAGTGCAAAAATAAAGCGTTGTCTATTCTTTGTGATGAAAGTAAATTCATGTAGGATGTTCCATCAGAGGATATAAGAAAATTAAAAGGAAAGGTAGCATATAGTCTAGCTAAAGTCCTGAATATGGATGTTATAGCTAGAGCGGAGTTCACCTCCTTAAAACGATGGGATATTATTTCCCGAATCTATATAGGCTTCCAAAAATTTATGAAATTAATGATCTACCACACTCAGTATTGTCAGTGTGTCAGTCTCCCATACACAAATCGGCGAACTGGTTAGCCAGAGTACTGAGCGCGAATAGTAATGGTTTATGTAAGTATTCACTGAAAGATACTTTTGAAATTGTTGACTGTCTTAATGATATAAATATCAGAGATAAGAAAATGTATTCTTTTAATGTCAACGTCTTGTTTACGAATGTAACTCTAGTCGAGCATAGGGCTTCACTAGCACGCCTCCATTTCATTCTCTTCTCTGCACTCTCCTCAACATGGCGACACGACAGCACACAACCTCTCATTTATTCCTCACATCATCTCATCAATATCACCCTCGCCTCAATCGCTCTACTTACCCTCTCCCCTTTGCATTCATTCCACTCGACGGTCTGGCCTGGCACATGATGTCCCCGAATGATCTCCTCAGTGTATACCCAATCCACATCCAATTCCTTCTGCATATTTGTTGGGTGATAGCTTCTTGGTTGGTTCGTTACCAGCCAGTCAGAGTGAGTTCCTTGTTGCTTATTCCTTCTGGCCATATGATCTTCAGTGTCAGTATCGAGTGGGCATAGGCGGCAGCTGTTGTTGATGCATGTCTGTAGTTTGTTGGAAGTGCTTTTCGTGACGTTCAGGTAAGTCTCTCACCCATCACATAGAAACACTGACTTGACTGAATTGGTGTTGAAAATCCGGATCCCATTCACGCTTTATGCTGAGTGTAGTGCAGTAGATGTTCACACTGATTTCAGATTAATGAGGGCCTGTCATGCATTCTTTCCGATACTGGCTTTGACATTCTCGTCTGTGCCGACGCTTGTAGTTGAAAGGATGCTGCCCTGACCTGACCTGACCTGCCTAGGTGGTAGGTGAAAGAGACTACCTCCTTTCGACTTCTCCTGTTGATGGTGATTGGTGTTTGTTTTTGATGCTGTTGTTGGTTGGGTATCTTCATCACCTCCGTCTCCTCTACATTCACCTGAAGGAAGTCCCGTTTTCGCTGCCCTGCCTCCTCTGTCAACTTGCTAGTTTTCGCCTGTAGATCTTCGAGTTTGTGCGATATTAGACATTAGACATAAATCATCGTTGTCGGCGAAATCCAAATCTTCTTCTGGGGTCTTTTCATCGGTCCAGTCAGCATATGCCCATCTTCTCACAGCTCCTCACAGTTATCTGCTACATGATCCAGTCCAGTTGAGTCGAGTCGACCACAATCAGGAAGATTATTGGTGATAGTGGGCGGTAACCTTGACTTACTCCCTTCTTCACTTGCACTCCAAAGGCACCACCGAGCTTTCCATTGTGGATCACTTGGCATGTGGCGTCTTCATGTAGATGCTGTTCAATGAGGTTTGTAAAGGTTGGTGTCACTGAAACCGTAGTGTTGAAGCAGCTGCCTGCCAAATTACTTCTCAGTCAACGTTGTAGAAGGCCTTTTCAAAGTCGATGAAATTGAGTTAGAGAGTTGACTGCCATTCTATACTCTGTTCAATGATGCGTAGTGTAGTGTTGCAATTTGATACGCTCATGATTTGTTCTTCCTGAATCCAGCCTGTTCAGGTGGTGATTTTGAATCCAGTGCATTGTTTAGTCTCTCCAGGATGATGCGCCTAATATTTTGCTTGGGGTTAGCAGATACTGGGGCATGATTCGGGACCAGTTCTTGCAAAGACTTAGGTCGCTCACTCTTGTTTGGGAGTTTGCCGAAGTAGCCCTTCTTCGAATTAGTTTGCAGGTAACCTTTCTTCCTTCCTTCCACAACTTCTGCATTATTAATATGTGCATTTCGCTGTTGCCTTGGCGTCTGTTTTCAATACTTCTGGAGGAAGTACATCTGACGTTGCTGGTTTTCCGAATTTCGGCTTTTTGATGGCATTCAGAACCGCTTCTTTTTTTGAAGGTCTGGTGTTCACTGGTATTTCTACAGTTGCTGGTAATTTTTGTGTACGGTTTGCAGTTGCTAGTAATGGTGGTTGATCCAAGAGATTTTTGAAGTGATCAGTCCATTGTTTACTTTGGTTCTCCTCTTTGCTAACTAGCTTTCCTTCACTATCTCTCATTGGTTTCGTCTGAGTTGATCTCTTCCCTACCACATACTAACTTGGTTATTTGATATAGTGTTGTCAGGTCTCTGTCTCTACTACCTGCAGCCTGTTCTCCTTCACTTCCCAATGTGTCGTAGAAGTGTATTTTGTCTTTGCGTACACTCTTCTCCACTTCCTTGTCCAGTACAGTGTTGTATTGGTTGTGTTCAGTTCGTCTCTTCATTGTTCACCCTTGCTCATCCTTGTTCATCCTTATCTTCTGCTTCATCATCTTCCTCTCTCTCTCTCTCTCCTCTATCAGCTTCCCATGCTTCCGTCGAGATCCATTCCTCGTCCTCTTTCTTCTTCCTTCCTAACACGGTTATGCAGGTTTCTTCCCACATAGTGGAGAAAATCTGTAGCTCATGTTGGTGGTATTGGTTGTATTGTCTTCTCTGAGCTGGGTTGTCTAATCGTGAAGCTGTCATCGTCCTTCTAGATGACATCATCAGTGCTAACTTCACTAGGAAGTGAGCTGTCAATATCTCTCCGTTAGTGATTTAGTAGCCTGTCTTGACGAAGTGGTCTATGATTGGTTGTTTCCTTTGATTGTTGTGTCGTTGACCAAATAGATTTTCCTGTTGGCTGTCCCTCTGCTTGACCTCTGAACTTTCTGTCGTTTATCACCCTTCCTGTTGGTTCATAGATTGGGTCTATGTCTATACATCTGTGGATTGCTGGCTGACTGACCTGAATGCCAAGCTTACAGGAATTCTCTGATATCTTTTGTTTCCTCTCTCCGTCCAAAATTTCTACATTGTCGAAATTGAATTCATGTCCACAGTTGCTATCCACATGCATTGAAATGAGTGATGAAATGTCGTCACGTTTGACAGCCAATTGGTGTTTATGAAGATAAAGGCAAAGAGGGTGACCACTTTGTCCAATGTGGTGTTCAACACAGTTATTGCAGTTGATTTTGTAAATGATATTGGGTTTGTCTTCTTTGCTTGTTGCATCCTTTGGTCTGCATAACAGTGTTTGGAGGGAATTTGTTAGTTTATGAGCCACACCAATTCCGAGTGGTTTCAGTAATCTTGTCGTGATTTCTGATATATTCTTCATGTATGGTAGGATGATGCGGATATTGATTTGTGTCGATGACTTTGTAGTTGATGATGTGCAGGATAGGCATCTTCTTTCCACATAGCTTCCACACAGTTCTAGTGTTCATCCACGCTCAACCCTTCAGGGATGCTGCTCAATGTCTCTCATTTTGCAGTAGTCTTTAGAATTCCTCATTCCTCTCTTCATCTGATTTATTTGTGGCTGCGTAGTGTAACATTTCACGATTATGACCTCCCTTCCTTTTCACTTGAATCCACCTTGCTATCACGATCGTGATGCTCGAGGAGGAGATTGGTTCCTACTGCATGACAGCCTCCGATGTTCTTGGAGACATCATGATAACCACTCGAACAATGAGTGTGCTCAGGATTGTCGTCTGGGTGACAATATCGGAGTAGATTATTGACTCCTCTCCAGCTGACAGTTTGGAGAGTCCACTTCCATTCCATCTGCTTTCGCATATTCCCTGCCTGGCACTTTTATGCTATATCTTCTTATCTCTTTGGTAATCTGGGCAGCCTTGCCAGCCAGCTTCAAACATGGTCCGGACATTCCATGTCCCCACTTTCACTTCCGCTTTCATCGAGAGGAGACACATTGACTAATTGTCTCACTCAAGACTTTCACCAATCGGCGTCATTTCGTCTCTCCGATCCCAGTGAGGAATAAGTTTGTTTTTATTTTCGATAGTTTCTTTGTGCTTCGCAGTTTCTTTAGTGACTGGATTGGTTTTACGGGGTAGGGTTGGTAGCCGTTCGCCCCACCTTCCCTCTTTATCCCGGCCTAGGATCGGCTAGTAACTAGTGAATTAGGCGAGGTTCCAGATCTGAAGCCTTTCAGAACCAATCATATTACTTCGAAGTTTCGAAGCAAGCCCCTAGAGTCACGTGTACATAACACAATGGTTGGTGCGAAATCAGTACGATATGTCCTTCCAGAAAGGCCTACAAATACTCTACAAACAGCTCAAAGCCTCCAATGAAAACATCTCATATGTCCTTACTTACTTACATCTAGTTCTTACTCTCTGGTTAGTAATTTCAGCTGAATGTTCGTAATTCAAATAGTAGACATAAACATGACACGTAACACCAGCATGACTAGTTGAGGCTTAGATGCAGGCTTTTATGAGAGTTTATAACCTTCTCCTCTCAGTAAACTTTTGTAGTAACTTCTTATACACAGGTAAGTACAGTGTAGTGGGTGCTGCTGATTAGAATGGATATCAGTAGTATATGTCGAGAGAACGGCAGAAATCATAGGCAATTACCAGTATTGGGTAAGTATTCTGCCCAGAGGAACCCGACAGACAATGTGGGCGCATCAAGAGCGAACCGAGATGGAGGTAGAAGAGAAAATGAAGCACATTATGCGAATGACTGTCTTAGTGGAAAGTGTACGATATGCCATCACTACTGTACAAGATATCAATAATAAACATTCCTTGTTTTGTCATTTCCTATAGTAGTATGTGTTTCCACCTAAATTATGTCACGACGTTTTCTTTTTAATCACTAGCATCTCGTAAATAAATTCCATTCTTTATTCATTTGTTTTCTGTAATATAAGTAATATCGATCATCAGGATGGACTATTGTAGCTTACATAATTAACTCAGGGTTACCTCTAACGAAGACAGTTAATATTCTTTATGATTACAAATCCTGGAATTATCCTTCCTTCCCTATTTCTCCAGTGTATTTGAAAACACCAATTTTATTATGCACTGATTATTCTTATTTCACCTTCGAATGTAAACACTTTCTGCAAAGTGATGGTGTTGCCATGTGGAGTCCATTAGGACCGTTATTAACTCGGTTACATGTGTCACACATTGAACTTATGACTCAGGATTTAATCACTAATGTCACACTCTATAGAAGGCATACTGATGATGTCTTTGTAATATGTGACGCGGATGAGGATGTCGGGGATTTGTTAAAAAGGCTTAATACGTTAAAAGATCACATCAGTCTGACATGTGAGGGAGAAAATGACCATCAACTTGTATTTCTTGATATACTCTTATACCGGAGGGAAGATTGATCTATCAGACGATCTGTATATAGAAAGCCTACTTGGACGAGACAGTACTTGAGTTTCTACAGCTTTTGTTTGTTGAAATATAGGACAGGCTTAGTAAGATGCTCATTCAATAGGATTCGACGTGTTTGTACATCTGACAGGATGGATGATGAGAAGACATTTCTGACAGATACACTTATGGAAAACGGATATCCATTACAGTTTGTGCACCGTTGTAGAAAACAGCTGGCTCCGGAGCCTATAATTTCTTCGGTCCCGAAGAAAGATATATTTCTTAAATTACCATACATAGGTGAAATGAGTAGTATGATATTGAAAGAGTAAAACGTACTATGCAGCTCAGCTCATTGTTGAGACGACAAAACACTGCCTTCTCCATAAACCTCAACCTCGTATAAATGATCATGTCAAATCCCAATGTGTTTACCAATTTACATGTATGTATAGCCACACATAAATAGAGAGGATTAATTTTTCAGTGCAGACTAGGGTGGGTGAACACATACCTAGAAGGCTTTAAAAACAATTTAATACACAAATTTTGATAAGCGCCGGTGATAGATATCTATCCTCATCTGTAGCAAAACATATAATCGAAGTGAATCATGAAGTCAATTTAAAAACTGCATTCAATATATTATATGGGAATAGTAAAGGGGGTATACTGAAATTTGCCGGAGCGTTAGTCATTCGTAAACTTCAGACCCTGTTGTGTATACAAAAACAATCTGTTGTTTCACTTAATTTACCTTGCTAATCCTTATCTGATTACATTACCAAAACTAGTGTCATAACCTTTTCATATTCATCATATTTTGACCTTTCATTTTCATATATAAATTGACTTGACAAGTAAATGTGTGATCAGATTGTTCGAAATGTATTGCGCAAATACATCACATTTTTCAGATAAACTTCGTCTTCTAATAGTGTTATCGAAAATTAATAAATGGATTAATTGTTTCAAACTGAATAAAGATTACCGGTTAGATGGAAGATGACAAGCAGAATTTCTCTCCAAAGGTTTTTGGTATAGAACCCGATTAGCTAGGCCTCTATTGAACTCGCGTTTTTTAACCTGTCAATTTGCCTCCCGATGAAAAACTGTTAAGGTCACCTGCTCTTAACAAGAAAACTCCATACAAGTGAAGAGTAAACAGTTATGTGATGTGCACAAAGTTATGGTTGATACGTAATGTCTAGAAACAAGAAAATATTATACTACCTAGTGCTTTTTATATTGGAGTTACTTCATATCATTCACATCAGCTTAAGTATTTTACGCTCCTAAATCCGAATATTTTACTAGTGGTTAGACTACTTACCTTTAGTAAATAAGGGGTAGTACGTATTCACTCAAAGCTTCGTCTTCTCAGTCATAAACTGCGTGTATTTTCTCAGCTGAATTCGGTCGATTTAATTGTCACTTTTCTTTATCCACATCATTGTTCTGTAACACGGTTGTAAAAATAGTTTTTCTCCACTTGAGTTCCAGTCTGAACTTATACACTAAATATTGCTACCAATCCTTCTATTCGGATAAAAGCTTACATCCTTAAGGGAAATGCACATGACCTTAGATCCGAAAAATATTTTTTCTTCCTAATTTCATATTTTATGAGTCACATAAAGATAATCAATAAAGTACTTCATGTTTTCCGCAACCATAAGTAGAAATAGGCCGTTCTAACAGATTGTTTGTTGAGGCTGTCACCAGCAAGTATTCATATGCGAATGGAATTTGCGTCTTTCATAGTAGCGGAAGCCACAGTCTGCTCAGCATTTAATATTCTAAATGAAGTGGATCAGTGATAGTTTCGGTGCGAATCGCCCTATAAATTTCACTTTGAAGTTTTGCCTACTAGTAGTAGTAAGAATAATTTAACAAAATGAAATCGCATTCATTCATTTACAATTATTCATAAAAATGAATAGAGCCTTACTGATTCAAGAGTTCCTATTTTATCTATGGAACATTTTTCTGCCACAATGTCCATGGAATTATCAGTAAAAATACTACACCACCCGTAAGGTAATGCGTAGTTTGTTATAGATAGCTTTTAAATACCGACCAAGTAGTCAGACGAAAAACATTCAGTGAAGAATCACTCATTTCATATCATTCTCTAGCTATATAATAGCACAAAAATCAAACGCTGACTCTACAATAAGAAGGAATGTCATAGATGAGAACGAATAAGTTTTATTCGGAAAATGGCAATCGAGTGCAAATTTACTGGGACAGACGCAACACCAGACTACTGATTAGAATGAGGCAATACTATTCGGAGGTTTGTGAGGATTTATTTACTGACTTCAGGTTTGTATTCGTCATGGACTGACATCAGCTGGAGAAAAGCTAGAAGCTTAGAGGCACTGGACACCTGTATTCTCCCTTCATGGGACTCCTCAGCAGTGCATGCCACATTGCAGACTGACAGAAGTAGGAAATGCGGACCATTGGATTCCGTTCCAATGGTAACATCCCGGTCAAGGATAGTTCAGGTCACTGTAGGAATAAGACCACCATTCTCCAAACTGTCGACAAAGCATAATGGCGGCTCAACTAAGAGATGCAGCTCCCAAATATCCAAACTAGGATGACAACAGTTATTTGAGTGAAGCATAGATCAAACCTGCCCATCGAATTATTTTATTTCACGTCTTGTTCAAAGCTTACCACAATTCAGGTTTCTGAACTGGAAAAGCGTTAAACTAAGACTTCGGTTTCCGATGTGAATAGTACGGAAAAACTGCATACTGCCAGGATTATTACAGTTAACAATGGCCCTTTATGTTTGTAGATGACAAGTATGGAAAGTCAGTTAATTGAAAAGCCACCTTTGAAGTACCTATGGAATTTTATGTCCATAAATCGACGACGCCAATCATCTCTTACAACTTCTTCCTGATGACCACTTGTTTCTGACCAGCAACTACTTCAAAGATATACAAAGACATTGTATCACTCAACTTTCCCTGAAACTAAACCACTAGTGGACACAGATGATGCCATAATTCATCAAAAAATATTATAGGTGGAGCGGTTCGGCTCCCTATGAAGTACCTGTTTAGATTTCAGTCACTCAGTGTTACGACCGAGTGAGTGTTTGTGGCCTGGCAGTTGTAGGAAAAGAATAAGAAAGTAAACATTTATCTGGCTTAATGCTGTGGCTTTTAAGTCAGACAACTTCGACGATTCCCTTAAGACTTGTACATGCTAGATGATTCTTTTATAAGGTTCATAGGAACCCAACTGTCAACAAAGGTCGAGAAATTTGGTCGTGTATAGCAGCGGGAAATCATAAGTATCAAAACATCGTTCAAACACATTCACCGCAGGTGAACATTCTTATTTTAGTTTCTGTTGTCAGAAAATACAGGCATATTTAATCAGTGACCGGCTAAAAAAGCGAAATTCAACTTTAGAGAATAGTTAAAATACTCAAAAGAAACAAAGATTCTTATAATCACAGGTACTGGCAACATTATAAGAAACCTGGTTTCTTCTGAGTACTGCAACCAATCTCGCTGTTAGCACTTAACACAAAATTAGGCTCACAGTCCTTCTTTAAAGGTACTGGCTTTAAATAAAAAGAATAAACAACATTGTTAATGGATAAAAGTATTCCTTTTTTATACGATAGACACAACGGAATAATAACGTGATGTAAATATATACTACTTGATTAAATCAAACTGAAGTGTTTTACTGTTGTATTTACAGCAAGTATGAGAATCATGGCAGATCACAAATTTCATCATTTCCAGTTAGATGTTAACTTATTTGATCAACTGCTTGTCATTGTTTATCTCATATAATGCAGTTTCTTGTATCGTAAACTATGCCAAGCAATCAATTTGTCAATGGCTTGTAGAATTAGACAGTTCACGTTGATATTTCTCACAACTGAGTATTTTCTCAACTGCCCTACTGTGGTGTCAACAGAGTTTGCGTTAGAAAGCACCCAGTCAATATCATAAGGTGTGAGCTCTTATACAAAAGCGTTATGAAGTGGTGATGGATGGTACTAGTGAACAAATGTGTTGCTGAAATCTACAGATGAGACTGAGCAGTTTCTAACTCTTCAATCTGTTCAGTGGTGGTAAGTAGAATACGTCGCCTTCTAGAATTGGAGAAGGCATAATTTCTTTTCTTTCTCATTAAAGAATTGAAAAGTAGAGCTTTTGCAGCATTGTATGCACTCAGCCTGGTTAACTAGTTCACTAGTTACTAGCCGGTCCTAAGCCCACATAAAGAGGGAAGGTGCGGCATAGGGCTAGCAACCCTACCCCATAAAACAAATCTAACCGCTAAAGAAACTTCAAAGCACAAACGAAATATAAAAAATAAAAACAAAATTATTCCTCCCTGGAATCGAAGAGGCGAAATGACGCCAGTTGGTGAAAGACTTCGGGAAGCCAATTGGCCGATGTATCTTCTCCCCCTTGATGAAAGCGACAGTAAACTTGGGGACATGGAATGTCCGCACCATGTTTGAACCCAGCAAGGCAGACCAGATTGCAAAGGAGATGAGAAGGTATCACATCGAAGTGCTTGGAATTTGCGAAAGCAGATGGAATGGGAGTGGACTCTACAAACTGTCAACTGGAGAATCAATAATCTACTCCGATATTGTCACCCAGACGACAACCACGAGCACACTGAGGGAGTGGCTATCATGATGTCCTCAAGAGCATCGAAGGCTCTCATGCAGTGGGAACCAATCCCCTCCAGGATCATGACAGCAAGATTCAACTCAAAAGGAAGGAAGGTCACAATCATACAATGCTACGCCACGCACCTACAAATAAGGCAGAGCAAGAGAAAAAGGAGGAATTCTACAGACAACTTCAATCAACACTGGACAAGACACCAAAATTCTAATGGGTGACATGAATGCTAAACTGGGAGGGGACAACACAGGAAGAGAACTAACCATGGGTCGAGAAGCTCTAGATGAAATGAACGAGAATGGAGAATTGTTTGCAGAATTCTGTGCACTCAACGATTTGGTGATTGGAGGCAGTGTGTTCAGGCACAAAGATATCCACAAAGCGACATGGATTTCACCAGACACCAGGACACACTAAAAATCAAATAGACTTCATCTCAATATCAAGAAAATGGAGACGCAGTCTACTTGACACAAGGTCAAGAAGAGGAGCAGATGTAGGTTCAGACCACTCACTATCTAGTGCAAGGAACCTACCTTCCAAGTCAAGTTAAAAGCCTTCAAGGAAGCTGGTGGTAGACCGCAGTTCAAGTACAACACTCGGAAACTGAAAGATGAAACTACAAAGGAGATCTTCACGGCAGCCAGACATCAAGACAAAATGGGAGATGTCGAGGATCATGCTTGAAGAAACCTGTGTGGAAGAACATTAGGAGTCTTTGAAAGAGATGTGGAAAGAAACCTGCACAACAGTATTAGGAAGGAAGAAGAAAGAAGACAAGGACTAGAATGGATCTCGATGGATACATGGAAGCTGATAGAGGAGAGGAGGATGGTGAAACAGAAGATAAACCAGTGCAAGGATGCTCAACGACAAGAGGAACTGAGCACAATGTATAAAACACTGAACAAAGAAGTAAAGAAAAGTGTACGCAAAGACAAAAGACACTTCTACGAAACACTGGCAAGTCAAGCAGAACAGGCTGCCGGCTGGTAGGAGAGAGAGATCTGACAACATTGTATCAAATAACCAGGTTGCTATCTGGGAAGAGATCAACGCAGACGAAACCAATAAGAGATGATAACGGAAATTTATTTACGGAAGAAGAGAAACAAAGGAAACAACTGGGTGACCACTTCAGGAAGCATTTGAATCGACCACCACCACCAACTGCACGTCGTCCAGAAATACCACCTACAGCCCAGCCGCAGAACTACAAGTGAACATAAATCCTCCAACAAAAGTGGAAGTCCTGAACGCCATAAAGCTACTGAAATGTGGGAAAGCAGCAGGACCAGATGGGATCCCACCAGAAGCACTAAGAACAGACACGGAGACAACAGCAGACATGCTCACACCACACCACTATTGCAGGTGTGGAAGGAAGAGAAGGTACCTGACGATTGGAATAAGGGTTACCTTGTCAAACTGCCGAAGAAGGTAGACCTCAGTGTTTGCAAGAACTGGCGAGGAATCACTCTCCTGTCCACCCAAAGCAAGCAAAATATTAAGCCGCATCATCCTGGAGAGGGTTAAGGATGCACTGGATTCAAAACTACCACCGGAACAGGCAGGCAGGCTTCAGGAAGTACAAATCATGTGCAGACCAAATTGCAACGCTTCACATCATCATAGAACAGAGCATAGAATGGCAATCAGCTCTCTACCTCAACTTCACCGACTTTGAGAAGGCCTTTGACAGCGTCGACCGAGAGGTGATTTGACAGGCAACTGCTTCAATACTACGGAATACCTCAAACCTTTATCCGCCTCATTCAACAACTATATGAAGATGCCACATGCCAAGTAATTCACAATGGAAAGCTCAAAGTGAAGACAGGAGTGAAACAAGGTTGCCTACTATCCCCCATGATATTCCTTATTGTGGTGGACTGGATCATGCAGCAAACAGTGGGGAGTGAGAAGAGGGGGATACGCTGGATGGCGGAAAAGAACCTAGAAGATTTGGATTTCGCCAATGATGACTTGTGTCTGATGTCACACAAACTTGAAGATCTACGGGTGAAAACTAACAAGTTGATAGAAGAGGCAGTGAAGACGGGACTTCAGGTGAATATAGAGAAGACAGAAGTGATGAAGATACCCAACCAACAACTCCAACAACAACAACAAGCTCCAATCACCATCAACGGGAGAAACTTAAAGGAAGTAAACTCCTTCACCTATCTAGGAAGCACTGTTTCAACCACAGGTGGCACAGGCACAGACGAGGATGTCAAAGCAGCCAGGATCGGAAAAGCAAGACAGGCATTTATTAGCCTGAAACCAGTGTGGAGATCTTCTGCACTCCACTCAGCACAAAGCGTGAACAAGATTCGGATTTCCAACACCAACCCAGTCAAGTCAGTGCTTCTGTATGGTTGAGAGACTTGGCGCGTTACGAAAGGGATTTCCAATAAGCTACAGACATTCATCAACAACTGCCACCTACGCTGGCTCGCTACTGAAGCTCAGATGGATTGCCAGAAAGAATAAGCAACAAGGAACTCTGGGAACGAACCAACCAAGAACCTATCACGCAACAAATATGCAGTGGAAGTAAGTGTAGATGGATTGGATTGGGCATACACTGAGAATGCCGACTGGGGACATCACGCGTCAGGCCAGGTCGTCGAGTGGAATCTCCAGGGGAAGCGACAAGTTGGACGTCCTAGCTGAGGGTGACATGGAGGAGATCATGCGAGGAGGGAATGAGAACTTGTGGGCTGTCGTGAAACCAGGTTCAAAAGATCTCAGAGAACAGGATGAAATGGAGACGTGCTACTGAAGCCAATGTTCCATTAGGAACCCAATGGACTAATAATAATAATGATGCACTCAGCTGAGAATGCATCACTCTTCTTAGAATTAACATTATTCAGCATGCTGTGACACGACGACTATACTTAGGTGAAAATCTTAGCTGGGAAAACAGGAAAACAGATAATTCCGTAGTCATTCAGTTTTTTTCCAAAGATTGTGTCTAAAGGAGATGAGTGTTGACGATCTATTTCTTTTCATTTACATGATGAGGTGACTCAAATTATTTTATGGGTAAACGCTTGCATACTTATGTCAATAGGATAAAAAACTCAAATTGATAAGTTCACTTCAAATGGTGCTTTACTATGTTTTGAAAACACGTTTCTCTGCAAACTGTTTCTATTCTGAACAAAAGTAATAGTATTTGTATGTGTAGTCAAGTGCCATCTAATGGTGTGTTTTGTCTCGAGGTACCGGTGAAAATTTACAAACGAAGTTAAGAGCAACCAGGTCTCTAACATAGCGCAGTATTTCAGTTTCTGTCGTTACTAGTTAAATCTTGTTTTGCATAATTTTTGTATGGAACTGTGTTTATTGTATGCTGGTTTTTGACCAATGGTAGTTTCAATTTGCTTCCTATCTGAAGTTTGAAAGAGATGTTTTAACAAGTATCGCATGCTTTCCATGATGGTTTTATCTACAAAGAGGTATGCGAAGTGAAGGCAGGGATGTCAGTTGGATGGAGGTAATCGTCAGGAGGCCTTGGATCCAGGTTCCGTATTTGGTAGCCTTGGTTATCAAGGCGTGATATCCGACGTGTCATTTGAACATACACCGCCTTGTGTTGCATTCTCAGACGTTACCGCCAAGCTATTTGGTCGACAACTGACCTCCTTTCGGATTAGTTGAGTTAGCCAGAGGGCATATTTATGATATATTTTCACCAACCAGAATCAGCAGATCGAGACACACAAATCCACATTGAGATATGCATGACTCATCACATATATTGCCGAAGAGATCTACATTGTTTAAACAGAAATCATGATTTTCAGCTTACAATTTTGTATCTTTCCTCAACACAGTGTCAAGCACTTTCCTAGTTCGAGGAAGGGTTGCGGTCTGATTTTGTTACGTGTCTAGCGGGAGGAGCATCACTCACTGAGAGGAAGTTACATCCAACTGATGAGTTTCAGGTAGGCTGAATCACTTGTCTTGGATTACACTGCTTGCCAATATCCATCGGTTCTGTCAATCAGCGCTTTGCCTTAGTCAATAAGAAAACTGTGTAAAATCGCATTGTATCTTCTGAGTAGTACAGAAGTGATTTGGAACACTGGGAAGAATTGGTTTCAACCGTATACTCTTTAGTTTCTTGAGTAATTCGGTCGATATCATGTAGTTGTCTGTTTAACTTTCAGTCGAGGTGAACATTTTATGTGACGGAATAATGACTAGTGAGGAGTACAGTTAACGTGTTCAGTAACATCAGCTGCTGGTTTTAAATTGCTTTAGATTTAATAATTAATCTACCCATCTAGAAGTAAATCCTCACTAAAGAATGGTTTGTAAATGTAAGTGAGAAACTTGGGCACTGCGGTAGAATGTAATTCCATATTAGATTTGTTTATTTGATATAAAGCGCACAGTGATACAGTATTATTTACTTGATTACGTTTCGAGCATAAATTATTGCTCATAATCATATCAATGGTTAGTAAATGGTTAGTGAGAAAATAGCCGATTCAGAGCAACTTTTATTACAGGTGTAAAATGTTCGAAGGATTCTAGAAGAATCAGCGAATTGGGGTAAATGTTCATCCACATCTATGAATGATAGTCATGCCGTTTTATGAAGTTGAAATAACTGCGAACTGGTTGACTCCAGTTCAGTGTCTAGTAGACAACATCATCTTTGTGAAAGTTGCTTATTGTTTTAGAGTTCTATTTGAAGCGAAGACAGATGGATTGCACTCCAAAATTTAGGAGTTATTCAGCTAGTACCATTCCATTATGAGATCTGTCTTGCAAAGGGGAAATAACTGGTAGTGAAAGTGTGCCATTCTCGATGAATTTTCTCCTTGATTTATCTGAATACTTAAATCATAGTCGAAGTCGCCTTGAACCCTTCCTTCTTTCGTATTCTGCTTTGTACGATTGATAGTCTTTCTAACGAGAAGAGTGGTCTTCTCAGTAATAAAAACATCTTTTGCCTCATTCTCATCAATCTGTAACACCTTCCAGTGCATGCTCTATAGTCACAGTTTTTCAATATAATCATAATCCCCACTGATGTCTGATACTGTGAATCTTTTCACTCTGGAGTTAATGGGAAGCTATCCGCTTCAAATATAGATCGGTAGATAGTGCATGATACTCAATATATTAAGTGTGAAGCAAAGAGAATAGGTGATTTTCGAGCAACAATACAATAATGAGGTCGAAGTGAAACTCTTTAACAAAGGGAAACTAAGCTGTTAGTCAAAATAACACTAACTGAGTATCTTACAATAAATAACATGTGAATACGCATCTCACTCCAAAGTGATTTTCCTTTTGGGGTATTATAAAGACTTGTTCATCTCCTACAGCTGTGTTGTGGTTGTGATTTTGAAACTGAGTATTCACTGATTGTGTCTGAATCCTGAAGAAGGAAATTGCTTGTGAATCTGGGTTTACTGGGAAGCGATTTTGTGTCAGTAGGCGACCCCTCAACAATACGCTCACATGACCCTTTCAGGTTTCAAAAGCAGGACTTTAAGATTCCGTTTTGAACACGTTAACATTAAGCTGTTGCGTTGAAATCCAGTGATCCACATTTACTGATTTCTGTCAATTTGCTGTATTGTGTGACATATATCCACTGCTATGGTTAAGTATCTGTCCTTTCTCCTTATTTGTTTTTATGAGATTTAATACTTCATTAGATACAAATGTATATATATATATATATATATATATATATATATATATATATATATATATATATATATGTTTCAAAATCATGTACGACACAAGCATTGACTGACTCGAGATACAAGTTTGAAGTCAATTTATAACGCTTCATGAACTTTAGTTTCGCTAGTTGTTGGATAGGGAATATGGAGTAGGGTCTCAGTGAACATATGATGGAGTTCAGATTTTCGGTGAAGTGAATGATTTGACTTTACTGTGGAAGAACCGTGAATGTATCTCTCATTTGATATGTATCGGCTACGCTTATGAAGCAAAGATTTGTGTAGTTAGTTATCGTATGAAGCGTAAAAGAAGTTATTACAATTAACATTTGCAATCCACTGGCAATTGATGACTGTAAACATTCTCATCCAAGAAATAGTACTGAGTTTCAACAAATTGCAAACATTGTGAGTTGGTTTTTGAAAGTTTGTTTAGTGCAAGAGTTGAGAATGTTAATTGAATTGTAGATAAAAACAGTCACAAGATAGGAGGCATTTAAAGTTTGGATGTGTACTGGAAAAGTAGCAGAGTCATATATTGTAATGTGAAAATTAGAGTTGTAAGTGAGAAATAAAATATATTGGTAGGTTTACTTTTTTAAGAGCTATTCTTTGTTATCTGTTCGATACGCATTTACCATTTGAACTGCTTGTGGGTGGCCAGTTGCAAGGGGCGTTCAGTGAGGTAACTCCGTCGTCATATTTCTGAGCACCATTCATCATGGTTGAGCAACTGACAAATTGGAACTATAAAAAGCTCTATACTTGCATACTTTGTTAACTTTGGACAACACGTTGATACTAGAAGAGCTTTGAAAACTATTCATGACATACTAATTGATTTACCACATGAATGACTCATTCACTTGCTTCACATATCGGAGGCGATTGCATTCCTCTCTTACAAAAGAAGTCTGTTCATCCACTTTCATTTCCGTGGGCGTCAACATGATCTAACTTTTAGTATTACTTTGCATAACTCTTGTTGTTGTTATCAATATTTATCTGTTTTCTTGTTATGAGGTAATTATTTATTGTTTGTTACTGAATACTCGTCAAAAATTACTCTATTCAATTGACCAGTTACTGTACAACTTACCTTCGAATATCTCGCTTCATATCACTAATTTTAATTACTCTTTTGATTATTTCCATCTTTGACAAAACTATGAGAAGTTGTAAATTGTCTGACCCGTGTAATTACATTTGTCCAACACAAAATTTGAATTATGTGATCACACACATGTTTGTCATAAGTGTTTATATATAAGTTTATATAAAATATCATGAAGATAATGGATAAGAAAATGAAAAGAGGTCAAGTAGAGAGTTAATAACCTTGGCAACTATTTAGTGTGAAGGTAATTCTAGTAAGAATAACTGTGTTCAAGGAAGGATATATGAGGGATAAATTTAATGAATGGAAGGGGCGGGAAAACTATAGGGGTTGAGAAAATGTGACTGCCATGCTAAAAACAGTGACTGCACATACTTCTCATGTCCACATAGATCAAACTTTAGTTGATGAACGATTAGGGCCCTCATGGTTGTAAGGCATTGAAAAGAAAGAAATGTGTGAGTTAACCAAGCTAAATATCAAGTTTACAACATGGGCACCGTGTCTGAATGCAAGTCAACAAACAGTACTACATGGGAATACAAAGAACATAAGATTCAAAAACAAGTCAGGATGCGCATTTTACTCTCACGGTGAAGCACAAAATTTAGTTCTGTGTAAGAAAAGAACCTGAATTTCAAAGTAAAATCACAGAATTCATTAGAAGTGTGATTTAAGTATTGCGTTATTCATAAGTTTGATAATTAAGACAATACAAACTCTACTAATAATTATAATAATTAGAATTACGAGGAGAATATTTTCAACTCCATAAAATGACACAATATTCTGATTGATGAATGAAGCTACAGAATACATAAAAGCTTTCAATTTATTAGTTGAAAATGAAGGCATATTTACCAACGTATACAGAATAGTAATAGCTATTTTCATACGTCTCTGGAAATATGGACGATTGGATTCTGATCAAGTGAGTCAATGGTAACGTGCTAGCCACGGAACCTGAAGGTCGCGGGTTCGATCCCTGGCAGGGTAGTGGGTGCGCACTGCTGAGGAGTCCTAGTCGTAGTATGGGAAAACTAGGACGAAACAGCTGTCCAGTACTCACAGGTTTCGTTTGTTCCTCCAGCTGATGTCAGTCAACGATGAATAACAACTTTAAATAAAATATGTCTGCTTGTTCATCAAAGTTAAAAGTAATCGGAATCATTTGGTGCAACTTAATCTATCAACTGATTAATTGACAATGAAACTGAATTATATTTCATCTCATGCCTTAACAAACATAATCAAACGTAGACTTATTTGCTTGGAATACTGATGAACTACTTATTAATTGAAGTCAGATAATGATGCACTTTTTACATGTAGGTAATTTCATTTTTCATAGGTGGAATTAATGCGTATATCGCTGAACTCCCTGATCATATGAGATACAATTGTAATGAAAACAAATTTTAATCTGTATTGATTAAGAACGATAACGTAAAAGTCATTGGAGTAAGGTAAAGTATATCATTCTATTTTTGAAGTGTTTCTCATAAGGCAATACATATTTGCTTTTACTCACATTAGAGGCGATAATAACCCGACTATTATTATAATTAGCTGCTGTTGTGAGCAGGTAAACTCCTACAAATTCAAATTGGAACTTATTCATTTTTAGATCAGAAAACTCCATTTTAAGGGTTTACGGAGATTTACTGACTTTCAAAATCCCTTAATATCCATTGGTACTGAACAGCTGTTTCGCCATCATGTGACCCAACAATGCGCACATATAACTCAACCCTCCAAGCACAAATCCTCGACTTTCAGCTTTCATGACGAAAACGCCTCTAATAGTGGCGAATTCGTGCTTATTTTCCAACTTCCTTCAAAGTCATTATTGAGTATTTGTCTGACTTCTATTTCCAAGTCAATCACGACAACTCATTTGAAGCTCGGGAAATCTTATACTGATTCTACAATATTTTCGAACGAAATAACTTCACTAGACCTGTAATAATGGTTGTATTATAAGCCATGATATGTGACGACTAGTGGCTACGGGTAGGATGTTTCAGGAGAATCGACAAATGGGAAGGAGTTCATCATTTTGGAGATGGTACGTTATTAATGCAACATAAGAAACGGTACACTAAGTTGTCGATTTCAGACATAGTCGTATGATACAGTGTTGGGAACTTTAGGGTTCACTGCCAAGAATCGCAATGTATGCACTCAACTTTGCTGTCGACTGGCAAACCAATATTTTGAAAATTAGTGACAGAATATTGTACTACATGGAGAATGATTGAAATAGGTTCAACATGTATGATTTCATGTGATGTATTCAATGTGATACTCTTATCAGTTTATAGCTGCCAACATGAGTCTCCTACGATGAAGTCCCGTAATATCAGTGACTTCAGACAGGTAGTTTAAATCTTCTGACACGGCTCAGACCAGAAGTTTAAAACTCCTTGGAGTGATGTTACTTCCTATCCTAAAAACCCTCGGATTTCTTCCAATTCAATCCTAATTCAGCCAACATCACACGTCAATGTGGCTCAGTATGTACCATGCATGTTCCAGATTTTCCAGTTGACGAAGTTTTACAGCTTCACACAGAAATTCCACTACACACAAGCAGTTTTGGAAAAACATTTCCTACCTTCATTGACTTTGTCTCAGCCAAATAAAAGAAATCCGTGGTCCTCAGCATGATGCTAGCACACTGATGGCATATTCATCGATATTTGGATATCTCATTGGCATCAGAGATGATCTAGGTTGAAAAATGCTATTTGTGCCCATTGCATGCAAGTAGAAACTTCGTTCGATACTCTAAACTAGAAGTAGCTGCTGGTCAGTCTTAAGGCATCATCTTGTATCTGACAAGTGGTGCAAAACACGTGCCAAGCATTCTCAGATGTTTTCTCAATGCACTCAGTAGAGTGTGCACTTCGTGATTCTCTTCGCTTAATAAGAACGATCCAGTTTGTGTATTTCAGCTGAACCGCATCCCCTGAAGGATGTAAGTCAATTCCTTTGAATTCAGAGGTACCTAGAATTATGTTCATTGAAACTTCTATTTTGAAGTCATTGTTAGAGAATAATTATATCTAGTGGTTCGAAACGTACGAACTAGCTGCCTTCTTCCACCGGTTTAGCCTACCTAATTTTGTCACCGGCATGAGTAATTTTTAGTATACACTCAGCGTGTATCTACTTTTCGATCGATACTGAAGACAAACAAGAAAACAAATATTTAATTTACTTCCTCATAAGTCTCACCGAAAAATAAACATTCAAGTATTGTATTGAAAACAATAAAATGTAACAATCTCAACTGAAGTTATACTGTCTTCATTCTTCGTACGAAGAGTGATGGCTGTGGAGCACACTGTATGTTCGTTCATCTGCCTCTTCAGTATTGTTCTACATAATAGCTCCCAGTAAAACAAAAAGTCACAAAATAAGCGTAACTGAATCACGAAGGCATTTTAGCAACTGAATCAAGAATGTTTGATATCGAAATGTGAAGAAAATTAGAAAGCCCACGTTTTGGACAATCAGAAGCAACACGTTGTAAGTCCAACCTTCATTTCTTTTCACTTTGTCCTCTCATATTTCATGACTGAAGCAAAAGCATTGGATCGTAATCAGTGTCATCACCTATCACGATATACTGATAAGATTGTGAACTTCCTTGACATGTTAAGCTGGCGACATACGATCAGGTATCTACGGAATTTGGCAAGGTATCAAGTTGCACTACGTTGCTCGTACACGATTCCTTAAAGAAGATTCATCAGATAAACAATTCCTAAATTGTTAAGCTATTCCATCATTTCTTGGTCTTGCACAGATGAGCATTCAACAAGTACGAATAATGTGTTGTTGACATCTGTGTCTCTCAAGAACATGTTAGGAGGGTTTCTAGACTGTTTTCCCGTTCATCATGATGCATGAAACTCGTAAGCGGGCGGAGATATTTAAATATATACCAAAGATGTTTGTTGAATTCCATGTCGCAAACGATGAAAATGTCATCTGAATCCTAACTTACTTCGAGTGTTCATAAGTGGATCAATTTCGAGTTTTGCCAGGAAGATATCGTAATCCTAAAAAGTAGTTCCTCAACTTTTCAGGTAGGATTCCCACATCGATGTCTCGTTCTTTTAGCTGATCGCATACATAATTAATTGCGGAACATTATTAAGTGCCGATTTCTTATCAAGTGACACCATTGTTTTGAGCCCAACCAACCACTTCGGATATGTTTCGTAAAGTTGGATAGTTCCTTTGCACTGAATATCGTCAATTCACAATGTAAAGGTTCTGGTGCTTGCAGTAATCACTTTACATTTGATGATGTGGAGAGTTCAAACTTTCCGGAATGAGGGGAGTGGGATCTTAAGGATTTGGCAAAAGATGCACTCCCAGTATGTCTATGCTTTTGGGTCCTTATGTTTCGAAAGCAGACTTAAAGAACACGTTCTGTCTCATCATTGACAACGCAGCCTTATTAAGTTGGCACCGTGCTTCCTGTTATGTCTTCTCCGCAGTCTTCTCAACCTGGCTCCACGACTGTCCATAAGCGTTCATTTCTTCGCCACACCATCTCTTCCATGTCAACTTCGGACAGCCGAATCGTCGTTTCCAAGGTGGGTTCCGCTCGAGGACATGGCGCGTCATATCACCAGTCGGCCATTTCAGTGTATGACCGATCCACCTCCACTTCCTTCTGCATATTTGTTGGGCGATGGGTTCTTCGTTGGTTTGTTGCCAGCTACAGTGAATTCCTTGCTCCTTGTTCCTTCTGATCTTCAGTATCGAGTGAGCGTGGGCGGAAGACGTTGATGAATGGCTGTAGTTTGTTGGGAATGCTTTTTGTAACGCTCCAAGCCTCTCAACCATCAGCTTGCTGAAAATCTTGATCTTGTTCACGCTTTATGCTGAGTGAAGTAGATCTCCACACTGATTTCAGGTTATTGAAGGCCTATCTTGCTGTCTTTCCGATCCTGGCTGTGACGTCCTCATATGTACCTGTGCCGCCTGTAGTTGAAACGATGCTGCCTTGCCTAAGCAGGTGAGAAAGATAACTTCCTTTAGATTTCTCCCATTGATGGTGATTGATGCTTGTTGTTGATGTTGGTTGAGTATCTTCATCACCTCTGTCTTCTCTACATTCACCTAAAGTCACATCTACGCTGCCTCGTCTCCTCTGTCAACTTGCTAGTTTTCGCCTGTAGATCTGCGATTTTGTGCGATATTAGACATTAGACATAAATCATCGTTGTCCACGAAATCCAAATCTTCTTCTGGGGTCTTTTCATCAGTCCAGTCAGCATATGCCCATCTTCTCACAGCTCCTCACAGTTGTCTGCTGCATGATCCAGTCCAGTTGAGTCGAGTCGACCACAATCAGGAAAATCATCGGTGATAGTAGGCGGCAACCTTGATTTACTCCCTACTTCACTTGCACTCCAAAGGCACCACCGAGCTTTCCATTGTGAATCACTTTGCATGTAACCTCATCATATAACATATAGCTGTTGAATGAGGTTGATTAAGGTTTGTGGCACTGAAACCATAGTGTTGAAGTAGCTGCCTGACAAGTTATTTCTCGGTCAACACTATCGAAGACCTTTTCAAAGTCGATGAAGTTGAGGCTGAGTTGAGTTGATAGTCATTCTATGCCCCGTTCCATATTGATGCGTAGTGTAGTGTTGCAATTTGATACGCTCATGATTTGTTCTTCCACAAGCCAGTCAGTCAGCAAGCCTGTTCAGGTGGCAATTTTGAATTCAGAGCATTGTTTGGTCTCTCCAGAATGATGCGGCATCCTTTGGTCTGCATAACAGTGTTTGGAGGGAATTTGTTAGTTTATGAGCCACACCAATTCCGAGTGGTTTCAGTAATCTTGTCGTGATTTCTGATATATTCTTCATGTATGGTAGGATGATGCGGTTATTGATTTGTGTCGATGACTTTGTAGTTGATGATGTGCAGGATAGGCATCTTCTTTCCACATAGCTTCCACACAGTTCTAGTGTTCATCCACGCTCAACCCTTCAGGGATGTTGCTCAATGTCTCTCATTTTGCAGTAGTCTTTAGAATTCCTCATTCCTCTCTTCATCTGCATTATTTGTGACTGCGTAGTGTAACATTTCACGATTATGACCTCCCTTCCTTTTCACTTGAATCCACCTTGCTATCACGATCGTGATGCTCGAGGAGGAGATTGGTTCCTACTGCATGACAGCCTCCGATGTTCTTGGAGACATCATGATAACCACTCGAACAATGAGTGTGCTCAGGATTGTCGTCTGGGTGACAATATCGGAGTAGATTATTGACTCCTCTCCAGCTGACAGTTTGGAGAGTCCACTTCCATTCCATCTGCTTTCGCATATTCCCTGCCTGGCACTTCTATGCTATATCTTCTTATCTCTTTGGTAATCTGGTCCGGACATTCCATGTCCCCACTTTTACTTCCGCTTTCATCGAGAGGAGACACACTGGCTAATTGTCTTACTGAAGACTTTCACCAATCGGCATCATTTCGTCTCTCCGATCCCAGTGAGGAATAAGTTTGTTTTTATTTTCGATAATTTCTTTGTGCTTCGCAGTTTCTTTAGTGACTGGATTGGTTTTACGGGGTAGGGTTGGTAGCCGTTCGCCCCACCTTCCCTCTTTATCCCGGCCTAGGATCGGCTAGTAACTAGTGAATTAGGCGAGGTTCCAGATCTGAAGCCTTTCAGAACCAATCATATTACTTCGAAGTTTCGAAGCAAGCCCCTAGAGTCACGTGTACATAACACAATGGTTGGTGCGAAATCAGTACGATATGTCCTTCCAGAAAGGCCTACAAATACTCTACAAACAGCTCAAAGCCTCCAATGAAAACATCTCATATGTCCTTACTTACTTACATCTAGTTCTTACTCTCTGGTTAGTAATTTCAGCTGAATGTTCGTAATTCAAATAGTAGACATAAACATGACACGTAACACCAGCATGACTAGTTGAGGCTTAGATGCAGGCTTTTATGAGAGTTTATAACCTTCTCCTCTCAGTAAACTTTTGTAGTAACTTCTTATACACAGGTAAGTACAGTGTAGTGGGTGCTGCTGATTAGAATGGATATCAGTAGTATATGTCGAGAGAACGGCAGAAATCATAGGCAATTACCAGTATTGGGTAAGTATTCTGCCCAGAGGAACCCGACAGACAATGTGGGCGCATCAAGAGCGAACCGAGATGGAGGTAGAAGAGAAAATGAAGCACATTATGCGAATGACTGTCTTAGTGGAAAGTGTACGATATGCCATCACTACTGTACAAGATATCAATAATAAACATTCCTTGTTTTGTCATTTCCTATAGTAGTATGTGTTTCCACCTAAATTATGTCACGACGTTTTCTTTTTAATCACTAGCATCTCGTAAATAAATTCCATTCTTTATTCATTTGTTTTCTGTAATATAAGTAATATCGATCATCAGGATGGACTATTGTAGCTTACATAATTAACTCAGGGTCCACATGTATTGAGGCTGCTTGTTGTGAGACTACTCCAGATTTCACGCAAGTGACTGATATAGCTGAGTGCGATACATCATTTGACATCTGTTAAAATGCTAGTATTGCTATTAACTCAAGTGTAACACATATCTAGTTCTAGATGAGTATTCATTCCCTGGATAATTCATCCGTCTTGGGATAATTCACAGTAAATCAAACTGTGCTCTTATCTCAAAGACGCTGTGACCTAGACAAATATAACTTATATCTAGTATTAAACTGCAGTGTTTTATAACAAAGTTTAGCGTATGAATCAAATACATCCAAAGAATTTAGCGACTGAAAATTCAGAGTTACTGTCTTAAAAGCGCCCGATCGTTTCACGGAAAGCTACGATGAAGTTAAATACATTTGAATGAATGTAGGTTTAGCTAGAACAGAATATAGAACTAGTTATTAAAGTGATTGACTTGTACTATATTGTAGCCTTCTTTGTTGCTAGCAGGGGAACCGAGGACGCGCATTTCGTCCCACCTAACGAGTCCCAAACAGAACAAAAAGCGTGCCCTGTACTCCACTGAATAGACTACAACATAATGAATATCCTGGCAGCATCAAGGTATCCGCTTAGAAGCCCGTCTGCCTACAGAGGCCGAGCAATTCGACCCAGTATACCTATGGGGAATTACGAGTACTAACGGACAATTACTGACTGCTAGTTTGTTATGGACACACAAGCAACGACTTCATGTCATGAAACCATGAAATACTCAAGTCTATGATTGGAAAGGCATTGTAATATCGCTGAGAACCAACTATAGTGTGGTTAAGATGAAACCAGAATAACTCACTACATATAAATTCAACCTGTTAATGAGTTAAAACACTACTCCACCCGCAGAGTTTTCAACTTCTCAATCGTATTAGCATTCTTAAAACAAATGTGGATCATTGACTTTTCCAGGATTGTGTACCTAATTAATGAACTACATTAATGCGTAATAAAGTTGAAGTTTTGAACAATCAATAACAAATTGTATCTCTATTCAATTCAATCTCTCTTTCTCTATTTTACACTTTGCCTACCAAAACGTAAAAGTATGCCAAATATTCACTTTTTTTTTAAATCAAAACAATACAAACTTGTAAGTATTTACTTTTTATTTAAATAAAAGGAAACGCCTTAATTAACTACACAAATCACTAAACAATTAAACCAGCAACAAAAAAACACATTCACAAATATAAATTAAAACACAGAAAGGAAATTAGAAAGGACAATAAGAAGCAGTATTGAGAAAAACAACTGAAACACACTATATGGTATAGTTAGTTAATCAACTAATAATATCCAATGAAAACAATTAAACACAAAAGTGAGACAACTTTGCATCAGTATACAAAGGTTAATAATTTATTTTGCTTTGTACACGTCATTATTTTCTGTCATCTCAGCTTTTATGTTCAAATGTAGAGTAGTTAATAAAAATTAAAGCAGATTACAACTAGATACTTGACATTCAGTCACTTCTTTAGGTGTTTCACCCTTTACAATCGCAATCAACTCAGAAATAACCTGAAATTAGATGAATAAATAAATAACTTTAATACTATTAAGTTAGCTCAGGTGAGATTTCTATTCTATTGTCTCTAATTCATATCTACTAAATACAGGCTAGTGAAAAGAATAGAATGATATTAATGATAAGTCACAATAAACAGTTAGACGATTAATTTGGTGAATATGCATGCAATGAATAAATAGTGAGCCACACCCATTTTCTATTGGTCAGAGATATTGTTCAGTTATCTAAGTCTTAGTATATGAAACGATGTTAACCAAAGTGGGACTGGATTGAAAAAAAGACTAAGGAAATGGGAAGTTAGTAGATAACATCTCTAACTGTTAGTATAAGCCATGAAGGTAGGTAAGTGTATATTACCTGGATTGGGATCTTTAAGATCACAGGACTGATGATGATAATAATAGTTTAAGATCGACAACAATGGTGATCTTCAAAGTTTTGAGCAAACATTCATCGATTTCTTATCTTTTTTCTTTGCCTTAATATCCTCTTCACCAACCGCTTCTTCGTTGAATACTGGCTGTGAAGTGTGGAGAACTGAAATGATGTACGCTTATACCGAGGTTCCATATTGATTTGTTCATCTGTTGACTATGAACTAGATGGTAGATGCACTTCAGTGATACTGTTTAGATAAGTGGTAACTGTATTAGGGTTAGTCATTAGCTTATTTGGTATCCAGCAACAACTTTATGTAATGCATTATAGATGGCTATAAACGGTAATCGAACAACTTGAGAGTAATTTATATGACTAGAAAACTAAAGAAACAGATTCAAACCTCACAAGAATATATTTCTTCGATATTGTTCCATATTCGACTTTAGAAAGACGTTTCATCATTGTACACAATTATTATTATTATTATTATTTGTCCCTTGGGTTCCTAGTGGAACATAGAGCTACAGTAGCACGTCTCCATTGCACTATTATCGTATACAAGCCATACTCTATTAGTGATATACAAACAAGTTCCAAGATTGATGCGCTTTCGTTATATATGGTTCAACAGAACCAATCCCTTTTATTTTATTACTGAAATCTCCCTCAACTTTTAATTCTTATCAGGCTAAGCATGCATGAATGATCACTAGCGCCCATTGAATTCCGACTCAATGGCTCAATGGTAACGTGTTGGTCACGGAATCTGAAAGTGATGGGTTCAATAACTGGAGGGTGGGGTCATGGGTGCACAGTGCTGAAGAGTCCCATACTAGGACGAAATAATTGTCCAGTGCGTCCAGGCTTCCAATGTTCCTCCAACTGATTTCAGCCTATGGTGATTACCAACTTGAAAAATTACTAAACCCCCCACAAACCCCTTAAATCAAATTGATCACTGTGTTAGTGTAGTTTAACCATTAAAAAAAATTCAATATATTTACCATAGTACCACCTCATCTTTAATAAAATGAAAACTCACAGCTTCTGTCGTAGGGAAACCACCACGTTTTAGTTTTGAGAAAATTAGATTCCCATTGACAGTAATTTCAAACGAACCTAATATGTGAGCAAAACGAGTGATAGAGTAAACAAATGCATAACGACAATAATATCTCCCAATCAAAACTATTGTTAACATGTACACAAATGAATATTTTGAAGGTAAGCTTCAACACAAAACATGCGACGCAATGACTAATACACAAACAAGTCGTAGGCAATATCTTACTAATTTTCAAAAGAATCTTCCTTCTGACTAATTATATTAGGAAACAGAGAGTATCTCGTATAACTTAGCCTCTTCACTTGTGTTTTAGAAACCCCCGCATCTTACCTATTCTTCTCTCTTGTTCCCCATTATTCTTTCCTGGGTTGCTGAAGAAAGAACTTGGAAGACTATCACCAGAACTAGAATGGTATACCTCTAAACGTCTAAATGAAACTGTTGTGGACAAACATCTCAATTCATGTAAACATCTAGCAGAAGTTACTTTATCACATGACCAGCATACTCTGCACTCAAAGCTCCGCACGTATAGGTCCTCAGACAAGACTAGTAGCAAGTAAATAAGACTATATAGACGCACTACTAAACACATAACATCTACTATACTGTACTCAGTAGGTAACCTGTAAGAAGAAGAAAATGTTACAAATGAAGTGACCTATCAACTTTTATTTTTCAAAGCAAACTAATTGCTATCATAATTTATGTATTATGAAACTAACTGCTAGTGTGGTTGGCTACCTGAGCTAAATCTCCATTTCTGAAAACGTTGTACATGCCATATATATATATATATATATATATATATATATATATATATATATATATATATATATATATATATATATAATGTCGTTATTGTTATTAATTTTCCTATTATTACTGTTATTGATATTGCTATTATTACTATGTATTCACATAAACTGCTTCTGTCCAAAGGATGCTAAACATTTTCCATATTATACCTGTAATATTGTCCAGAATAGAGCCATTATTTCTGTGTTACAATGTGCCCAAAGGTATGAATCCAAACCTTTGCTCAAGAAAAAAGAAAATACCACTCCTTCTGAATATCGAAAAACCCTTATCAGCTGAGATTACATTATAAACCAGAAAACTAACCCCAAAGAAAATAAAACATTTCGTCCCTTTTGTGAATTTCCGTAACCTACACCTGGATGATTCCCCAAAAGTGACACATATACACCATACATTTAGAACAGTCTCATCACACATTCACCTATTAAAGCATTATACATGAAAACTGGAAGTGACGGAAGGACAAATATAACATAAAGGAATTTAATAAGAAAGTTAATGAAAGGAAAATGTGATGAGATTTGAAAATAACCTTGGTAATACGATAAAATAAGCATCACTAAGGTAGGCTTAAACCTCGCCTGGTTAACTAGTTTACTAGTTACTAGCCGGTCCCAAGCCCGGGTAAAGAGGGAAGGTTGGGCATACAGCTAGCAACCCTACACCGGAAAACAAATCTAACCGCTAAAGAAACTTCAAAGCACAAACAAAATATAAAAAATGAAAACAAACTTATTCCCCGCTGGAATCGGAGAGGCGAAATGACGCCAGTTGGTGAAAGCCTTCGGGAAGCCAATTGCCTGGGCCGATGTGTCTTCTCTCCCTCGATGAAAGCGAAAGTAAACGTGGGGACATGGAATGTCCGTACGATGTATGAACCCAGCAAGGCAGCCCAGATTGCGAATGAGATGAGAAGGTATCACATCGA
This sequence comes from Heterobilharzia americana, assembly GCA_944470555.2. Lineage (NCBI taxonomy): Eukaryota > Metazoa > Platyhelminthes > Trematoda > Strigeidida > Schistosomatidae > Heterobilharzia > Heterobilharzia americana. The sequence goes on along the minus strand of OX104127.1, from coordinate 68,755,444 downwards.
AGTGCTTGGGATTTGCGAAAGCAGATGGAATGGGAGTGGACTCTACAAACTGTCAACTGGAGAATCAATAATCTACTCCGATATTGTCACCCAGACGACACGACAACCATGAGCATACTGAGCTATGGGGTGGCTATCATGATGTCCCTAACAGCATCGAAGGCTCTCTCGTGCAGTGGGAACCAATCTTCTCCGATCAGGATCATGACACCAAGGTTCAACTCAAAAGGAAGGAAGGTCATAATCATACAATGCTACACTATGCACCTACAAATAAGGCAGAGCAAGAGAAAAAGGAGGATTTCTACAGACAACTTCAATCAACACTGGACAACACGTCAGTTGGCGATATCAAAATTCTAATGGGCGACATGAATGCCAAACTGGGAGGGGACAACACAGGAAGAGAACTAACCATGGGTCGAGAGGCGCTAGGTGAAATGAACGAGAATGCAGAATTGTTTGTAGAATTCTGGACATTCAACGATTTGGTGATTGGAGGCAGTGTGTTCAGGTACAAAGATATCCACAAAGCGACATGGACTTCACCAGATGGACACACTAAAAATCAAATCGACTTCATCTCAATATCAAGAAAATGGAGACGCAGTCTACTTAACACAAGGTCAAGAAGAGGAGCAGATGTAGGTTCAGACCACTATCTAGTGCAAGGAACCTTCCAAATCAAGTTAAAAGCCTTCAAGGAAGCTGGTGATAGACCTCAACTCAAGTACAACACTCGGAAACTGAAGGATGAAACTACAAAGGAGATCTTCAAGGCAGCCATCAAGACAAAATGGGAGATATCGAGGGACATCCCTGAAGAAACCTGTGTGGAAGAACACTGGAAGTCTTTGAAAGAGATGTGGAAAGAAACCTGCACAACAGTATTAGGAAGGAAGAAGAAAGAAGACAAGGAATGGATCTCGACGGATACCTGGAAGCTGATAGAGAGGGAGAGGAGGATGGTGAAGCAGAAGATAAACCAGTGCAGTGCAAGGATGCTCAACGACAAGAGGAACTGAGCACAATGTATAAAACACTGGACAAAGAAGTGAAGAAGAGTGCACGCAAAGACAAAAGACACTTCTACGAAACACTGGCAAGTCAAGCAGAACAGGCTGCAGGTAAGAGAGACCTGACGACATTGTATCAAATAACCAGGTTGCTATCAGGGAAGAGACCAACACAGATGAAACCAATAAAAGATGAAGAAGGAAATTTAATTACAAAAGAAGAGAAACAGAGGAAACGATGGGCCGACCACTTCAAGAAGCTCCTGAATCGACCACCACCTGCACTTCGTCCAGAAATACCACCTGCAGCCGCTGAACTACAAGTGAACATTAATCCTCCAACAAAAATGGAAGTCCTGAACGCCATAAAGCTACTGAAATGCGGGAAAGCAGCAGGACCAGATGGAATACCGCCAGAAGCACTGAAAACAGATGCAGAGACAACAGCGGCCATGCTCACACCACTATTGCAGAAGGTGTGGAAGGAAGAGAAGGTACCTGGCGATTGGAAGAAGGGTTACCTTGTCAAACTGCCGAAGAAGGGAGACCTCAGTGCTTGCAAGAACTGGCGCGGAATCACTCTCCTGTCCACCCCAAGTAAAATATTAAGCCGCATCATCCTGGAGAGGCTTAAAGATGCACTGGATTCAAAACTACGACCGGAACAGGCAGGCTTCAGGAAGTACAAATCATGTGCAGACCAAATTGCAACGCTTCGCATCATCATAGAACAGAGCATAGAATGGCAATCAGCTCTATACCTCAACTTCATCGACTTTGAGAAGGCCTTTGACAGCGTCGACCGAGAAGTAATTTGGAAACTGCTTCAATACTACGGAGTACCGCAAACCTTTATCCGCCTCATTCAACAACTATATGAAGATGCCACATGCCAGCCAAGTAATTCACAATGGGAAGCTCAGTGATGCTTTTGAAGTGAAGACAGGAGTGAAACAAGGTTGCCTACTATCCCCATGATATTCCTTATTGTGGTGGACTGGATCATGCAGCAAACAGTAGGCAGCGAGAAGAGGGGGATACGCTGGACTGCGGAAAAGAACCTAGAAGACTTGGATTTCGCCGATGACTTGTGCCTAATGTCACATAAACTTGAAGATCTGCAGGCAAAAACTAACAAGTTGATAGAAGAGGCAGCTAAGACGGGACTTCAGGTGAATATAGAGAAGACAGAAGTGATGAAGATACCGCACCACCACCATCAACAACAACAACAAACTCCAATCACCGTCAACGGGAGAAACTTGAAGGAAGTAACCTCCTTCACTTATCTAGGAAGCACTGTTTCAACTACAGACGGGACGGACGAGGACGTCAAAGTCAGAATCGGAAAAGCAAGACAGGCGTTCATTAGCCTGAAACCAGTGTGGAGATCTTCTGCACTCAGCATGCGGAACAAGATACGGATTTTCAACACCAACGTCAAGTCAGTGCTCCTGTATGGTTCAGAGACTTGGCGCGTCACGAAAGGCATTTCCAATAAACTACAGACATTCATCAACAACTGCTTACGCTCGCTACTGAAGATCAGATGGCCAGAAAGAATAAGCAACAAGGAACTCTGGGAACGAACCAACCAAGAACCTATCACGCAACAAATATGCAGGAAGAAGTGGAGATGGATTGGCCATGCACTGAGAAGGCCGACTGAGGACATCACGCGTCAGGCCATTGCTCGAGTGGAATTCCCATGGGAAGCGACGAGTTGGACGTCCGAGGGTGACATGGAGGAGGTCGTGCGAGGAGGAAATGAGAGCTTGTGGGCTGTCGTGGGACCAGGTTCAAAAGATCTCAGAGAACAGAGGTCACTGGAGGCGTGCAACTGAAGCCCTATGTTCCACTAGGAACCCAAGGGACTAATAATAATAATAATAATAATAAGGTAGGCTTAGCGTAAGGACAAACAGATTTTGCACACACAATGTGGGGTTAAATTCGTTAATGGATAACGTTTCAACAAACTTAAGTATATGCCCCTTACAGTTTCTATACAAAAGTGCAAAGGCTGTTTTGATATCAATCATGTGACCTCTATCAATATTTTTTGCAATGGATTATGATGGTTTTCTACCACCTGCGCTTATCGATGTTTGTGAAACTAGGTGCTCTTCTAAACATTTTGGTACATGTTCTCATACCCTCCAGGTGCATATTTCTATTAACCCTCCCTATGTATATGTACGTGTCCATACACGCTCTTAAATTCATAAACCTTGTGGGATGTGACGCAACCATTCTATACAGAGTTGAAATCTACGTTGCAATAACTGTTTGGTATTCACAACTACGATAAGCTTAGCTGCATAGTGTGTTTTGCTAACAGCAGATCTTAACCTTCGTTTTAATATTACGCTATTAGATTCTCCACTATATGGTAACGTGATATAAACGCATTTCGTCGGAACATAGTACAAATTAGGTTTCAACGCTGGCAGATGTTTGCAATGGTTTATGAACTTGAATGGATATTCATTTCCCACTAATGTTTCAGTTAGTATTTCGATGTCATCATCCATTGAGTCTTTCGCACAAATACGTTGGAGGTCCAAGACAAAGAAGCAATCTAACTTCGCAATATTTCAAAACTTTAAAAAGACTTCGAAATAGATTTGATGTAATCATTCTTAAACCCGATAAAGGGTCAGGTATGGTCATGATGAACAAATGTAATTACAAAAACAAGATGATGTCCATCCTTAGTGGTGAAAGTAAATTTATGGCTGATGTTCAGTCGGGCGACCTTAGAAAATTAGAATGCAACGTAACATCTAGTCTAGTGAAACTCTTAAATATGAATGTTATCAGGAAGGAAGAGTTCGCTTTCCTCAAACCTATGGCGTCCGAGCTGCATAATCTGCATGGATTGCCTAAAATTCATACAACAAACAATTCTTTACGTCCTATACTCTCCATGTTCTGTTCACCTGCACATAAATTGGCCAAACGGTTAGCGAAAAATTTAATTCCTATTTGAAGTGAATTATGTAAGATCTTTGAAAGATACTTTAGAACTTGTTAATTATCTTAGTGATACTAAAATCAAAGATAAGTTGTATTCTTGTGATGCCAACTCCTTACTTACCAACGTGCTCCTAATTAAAACCATTGACATTCTCTGTGATCATATATCTTTCAGTAATTTTTCTTTCCTTGTCCATTCAACGTCTTTCAAAGAGTTGCTATTATCGCGTACTGATAAATTTCAGTTCACATTTGAAGAACATTTTTAACCAATAAATGGTGTGGCCACGACAAGTCCCCCAGAACCATTGGTAGCTAATATTCATATCATATATTGAAGATGTGTTCCACGCATTCCGCCACCATTCCCTACCATTAAACTGGAAGTAATTGCAGCAGACCAGTCCTGGAGCATAGACTTACACTGGACACGTGCGAGACCCACGCCAAACATGCTCAGATTTCTGCCCAATGTGTTCAGAAGACCCTGCATTTTGTCAGTGTTTTCACCTGCGTATTTCAAGTCAACAAAACGCCTTCCAAGGAGAAGATCAATCCCTGTGAATTCAAAAGTACTCAATGTTGTGTCGACTATTACATCTATAAGAAAAGTAAACAGGAACAGTAACCACAGGCATCCCTGATGGAAACCATTAGTTGTCGTCAATTCAGATGAAAACTCTCCGTAAGCTATTACACGGCTGCATGAGTTTGAGTGGAGACCTTTCGAAAGCATTATATACTTGCTTGGGACTCGCTTTGCAGTCAGACGTTGACAAAACACCTCATGATAGACAGAGTCAAGTGTCGCCTTCAGATCAAGAAATATGGCAAGTTTCGGCTGCCTGTAAGTATACCTGTGTTCCAGAACCTGACAAAGGGTAAAAATTTGATCGATGCATTTCCCTCTATGTCTGAAACCTGCCTAGACCTGTCGAGTTTGTTGTTCTCGAGCTCCAGTTAGGTTTCGGATAAATATGGATCCTAGGAACTTGGACACACTCTTAGTCAAACTGTTCCGCCTATGGTTGTCACAAGAAGACTTCTCTCCCTTTTTTAGGCTGGCATGATCAGTGACGTATACCAGTCTGATAGTACCACCTCTGATTCCCAAACACTACATAGTGCCTACATCTCTCATATCAGCAATTTTCTACCTCCATCCTTAAAAACTTCAGGTGGCGAACTGTCAGATACTGCCACTTTGAGTCGTTTCACGTTCGATACAGCTTTCTTAACTTCAAGAAGAGTTGGAGGACCGATATTTAAGTCCCATTCAGGTTTAGTCCAGATGGTGGGTGACTAAGGCGCTGCTGTGGGCCAACTGACTTATTTCAAAATTTTCTGCCTGACGTTCTAGCCCCTGTCCTAGGAGGCTCGTTGATGGTTTTACTCGCAATTGTCTTCTTCCCAGTATTACTAGTAAGCCTAAATAGTTGCCAAGTGTTACCCAGTGCCAATACCTTGTCAATCTACCTCGCTATCGCCACGCACCACTGCTCGCGATCGACGCGAAGACCCTTCGTCAACCAACGGTTAAGTCGGTTTGGCTCTTCATAGGGATAGGAGCCAGCTGGAATCAATCTTCTGGCATCAGTCAGTTCGGATGACGTCGCGAAAATTCAATAAATTCAGCACACTATCGGGTACAGGATACCAATTGTCTTTACCGCTGTTTTTACAGTAGACTCAAGACGACACCAGGTTTCCTCGGGATGAGCACTGCTGCCCCGTCGAGATAAATGCTGAGCTAACTCCTCCCTAAATAGGTGTTTCGCATCTTCATCTTTTAATTGGGCATGGACAGACTTCACTGTCGCCTGTTTCCTGCAACCAGTAAGGTGCAGACATTCACGTGCCAGTATCAACGGATGGTCAGAATCCAAACAGGTACTCCACAAAGAGCGAAAATCTTAAGTAAAGTGGTCAACGCGTCCTATCGACAAACTTTACATTTTGATTTATTCCGCCAATATAAAACAATAACATATGTGCAGATAATTTATTGGACACATGTTTGGTAAATTCGAGTATCAGTGGGTATGCAGTAATTACAAACGAAACGTTCTTGAGAAATCACTACCCACAGATTTCCCAAGACCGAGTGAAAATCAAACAAAGCTAAAATGCGCCCATTAAGCACATGCATGTGCAATGAGTAGCATATTGTATGATGCCATCTGGCCGCCCACATTTCAGTAAGTGGAGCAGTGTTTGCATCCATGACCCACTGGTTGAAAGTCGTAACTACACCAATGAGCCACAGTACTCGGAAATTACCAATAGTCACCACACAATAGATATGGTTCAATCCAATTGCGACACCGGTACATACCTGCTGAGTGGTATTAACAGTAACAAGTCGACATTAACGGTACAATACAGAGACCGTAGCAATATACGCAGAATACGAACGACGGAATAATCAATTACTTATATGGAAAAATACAGAGAACAAGAGCAAAGTGTTCAAACCATGTTTGTATGAACACTCAACATAAAAAGTAAACGTGCACTGAAGGGATGCCAAGTCTCAGTTGCCTTTATCAAATACATACGCTAACTGCATACATAAGGAGGTTCATTCGAGGCGTATGACTTAGCCAAGCTCAGTTTGATTACTGTTAAGAACAGTCAATGACAAATTGCATGACAACCGACCGCAAACTCAACTTACCTGATCGACCTTCACGAATACTAACAGAAGCTGATTTACATTTCTGATTGATTTCCGATGCAAGGCGTTGGGCCCGAGGAAGGTATCCTCATCCCCCACTATACAATTCAAGAGGCCGAAAAAAAGCATTGAAGGAATAAATCAAAAAATAAACACCAATGTTAGTTGGGTTATAAAAATGTGACACATTTCTACGTAAATCGCCTTAATTGAGACCAGAAACTTGGTAGAACTAATATTTAAGTGATAGCAAATGGCAACATGAAAAGCAAACGAAAGTTTGATCTTCTTAATTTCAATGATAACAATTGATATTTTTGTGATCAATTTCTCAATATAACGCACTTTCCACCACTAGTTTACAAATATCAGATTTATTCCCACGACTTTAGTCCTCAAGCAAAATGTATCTAACGACTGAATGTACGATCCTGTGAATGCACACTGAAGAACTACTATAAAATAAATAGGAATAGCTGCTAAAGTGTGAACAGATATTATGACTATGAATCACCAGTAAATTAGTCAGACAGCGTCAAAATGAAACCTGGAATTAATGCGTGACCAATCACGTTGCTACAGCTTAAATCAGCACATTATGGTACACGACATCAAGATGAGTGATAGAAAACGAAGGAGTAAAGTTATCAAAACTGGTAGCGTCATAAAAAGATAGGATGAGATAATAATGAAATTCGGTAGGACGACTAAGATGAAGTGTGGATGCATCCTCGCCAATAAGGTTGGTTTCAAGCCATATCACCAACAGCGGCCAACTACTGGTCTTGGTAGCCATACGGAACACTAAGCAGAAAGCCTACACTTTCCCTACACGACTTGGAGTGAAAAAAACTTCATAGGCTGATGCCATGTTCTAGTCTAGCCACCCCTAACTTTTTATCAGCCTGAAATTACTTCAGCTAATTTTGTGTGACGGGATACGCGGCTGCAAAGTAACGTACCACGTGTTTTAGCTGCCTTATTATGATGCGGAGTCGTGAGAACGAACAGAAATACTTGACGACTGGTAGTCCAGTGTTGAGACGATGCAACCCGAGTGCTTTTCAAATAGAAATCAAGAGGCTAAAAACCAGATGAGTTAATAGTATCTCGGACTGAAGCGATTATGAGTAAAAACTGAACCTATTTATAGGGTTTACAACAATCATTGGTACATTTAAAGAGGCAGCAGTTAATCAGAACAATACCGGGTCATACGAAATATGACCCATGCGAGGGAAAAGAGCGTGAATGAACAGTTCAAATACATACATAACTGTAAGTATGGAATATAAGGGATATCGGCATCCCTAACACACCTCAGTCGATGAAGGTCTACAACCTCATCAAATGACTTTCCTCATCTTCCCAGAAACCATAAGCCCGACTTCCACGTTACTCGGTGGCCCCACGACACAAGATCTATGCTACGAAGGTCACGGTGGTCGAACACCTGAAGTCCCCTCATATTCTGTATCTTTGTTGGCTGTTCCACATCTGTGTAGTAGAAGACAGCGAAGTGTAGCTCAGTACAATCGGCCGTTAGTCTGTAATTGAATATGACAGCGAAGACCAAGCGAGCCTTTAGGAGACGCTGTACTTTTCCAGCATCTTCAGCGAACAGAACTGTCATTTACACATTCCAAGTCTACTAGGGAACCTCCTGTAGCAAGGCCAATCCCTGGTAAGTCTAATGAGGAGAAAAATACATTCATAAGAACGCCTATGAAAATCAAATAAAAGTTGAAAGAGTGGGCATCTTCGATGGACGCCATTCAACGTACCCAATTCACCAACTGTCTCGCCAAAGGCTTTAACACAAACACGGGTGTTTAAGATACAAAGGCCTTTAGCAGGATGATGTACCTACCTGGCGCCCTTTTCAGTGAATGACACTTTATTAAGACCTCTCCACCAACTGATTAGAATGCCGCCTTTGAAAAAAGTACAACTAGTTTGAGGCACCAGTGAGTGTACCAGTTCCAGAACCTGGTGGAGGGTGAAGTTCTGGCTGATACACGCAAGAACAAAACTGAAGCCAGTCTGGTTTTTTTCAAGACTACCGCCCTCACGCTCCATAATTAAGATAGTCAGCGGATAATAACGACGATCAACTAGACACGTTTGGCAGAGTTCTCAAAGTTGAGGAGGAAAACTATTGGTGTTAAAGTAGTCTGAAGGACACTGCCAGTTACAGGTTGCCACTCAAAGGTATGCCATGTCATGGTACTTCCATTTCAAATGGTTGTTGGTGAAAGGAGACCCTTCACCTAACTGGCTCCCGTGAATAAAACTCGGGATCACTAATTTTTGTGGTTGTTAACCTGTGTACGAGTAAGGAGAGAGTGAAAGTTGGCGGTTGAAATATGAAAATTCAGTTAGTTCAGGTCAGATCTTCGCCTTATCTCAACTAAGTATCCTGGCGGCTTTTAAAGGATTCAGACTAAGTAACCTGGATGACGTCTGCAGGAAGATCATTCCAGGGTTTAACAGCTCCTAGAGAATAGTTGTGCCTGATATCTTACCTGCTATGATGCAGGAATGAGTGAATTCAGATGTATTCACGAAAGTATATAGGTCATGCATTAAAAGAACTGAAATACACAAGAACATGTTTTTCAGAATACTTACCAGTGCTCAATCTCAACTACTAATTTATTATTACTCTGCATTGACACTGGAGTAGCGCTAGCTATGGAAAAATCAGCGTCCCTGAATGGTTGAATAAAACAAGGGAATCACACTTACTGAATCCCGAAACCTGGTTTGTCGAAACCGTAAGTAAGAGTTTGTGGCTTCTACGTCTACTTCCAACATCCAGTGTCAATAATGTGAGCAGAGAAAACTTGAAGTATTTGAGCTCTCGATTCTAAGTCTTCGGTCTCCTACGTGTAGTGTCACATGCTTCCCCAAAATCAATAGCCTAGGGTTTGACGACATTCAACATTGATGCTGACCTTGATAGTCTAACCGGACTCGCTAAGCTGAAGACACCCGGTCAAGCATCCTCACCATTTGGCACGCTGTCGTGTTACGTTGCATTGCTCGGATTCGACTCTCTAGCCAGTTAGTTGGAACGCATCGGTATTTTGGCATAACCATCCAAATATACTATTCCATCCGACTACGCTATCGTGTTCTTCCTAGGTCTCGTATTCGTGGGTATATAACAAGTTCGAAGAATCAGTGATTGGTCTTTTCGTCTGTCAAGTTCGCACCAGGACAAATCCTAAATTGGTGAGCCCGACATGATCAAATATCCTAACGTGATCAAATGTCCCGACGTGATCACATATCCCGACCAATAACAGATATTGAATTGGTGAGTCTGTTCCATTTTATATTTGTTTGTTGTTTTCACTTCGATAACATTTATATATCCATTTACTACACCTTCTCATGTCCGACCACACTCCCAAGCTTGTTCGTATTAAGCCGACTACGAACACGATCCAACTCGTGCCATATTGGCCAGACAATGCAGAAACATGGCTTCTGTATGCCGAGGCCAATTTTCGAGAACAGGGCATCTTAGATCCTCATTCTCGATTTCTTGCCGTCATACGGTCACTACCGCGAGAATTAAACAGGTATGTTACAGCAAACATGTTTAATCCTGAAGTAAGTGACCCTTATGCACTTCTAAAGGCCGCACTCTTGAAGAGAAGCGGTCTCGCAGATCACCAGCGCCTAGACGAATTGCTTCGTAACATCGAGCTGGGCAGCCACTCAGCTACTGAAGTCCTCGCACGCATGCGAGAAGTAATCGGTGCACGAACATTCGACGATGGTTTCTTCCGAGAACTATTTCTCTCGAAACTACCACAACCGGTGCAAACCGTGTTGTTGACACTCTAGTCAGTCCCACTCGACGACCTGGCAGCCTCAGCAGATAAAATACTGGAGATTTCTAGCAGACCCGTCTCCAAAGTATATTCTGTCTGCGGCAAACCAGAGAGCCAGGATTCGGAGGTGACCAAGTTGTGCAACTCTGTTAAACAGCTGCTACGATCTCGAGGTCTTATTTCACGTAGCACTTCACAGAAACGCGTCTTAGCGCATCGCAGCAAGTCGCGTGGTTGCCTCAAAACTAAACCATACAGGGTGGAAATCCCAGAATGGTGCTGGTTTCATAATGCTTACGGAGACGAAGCCAGAAAATGTCGGAAGCCATGCAGTTTTAACAAGAACGCAAACTCGGGAAACGGTCACGCCGGCACGGCAACCGTAGCCGGCGGAAACAGCCGTTTCCTCTGCTTCAAGGATATTAGAACGAAAGTTCGCTACCTCGTCGACAGCGGCGCAGAAGTTAGCCCTCTTCCTGCACTGATAAAGGAGCGTCATCATGACCCATCCTTCAATCTCCAAGCAGCCAATGGCAGGGCAACTGCGACGTTTAGGAGGCAGCCTGCCAACCTCAACTTAGGTTTACATCAACCTATCCACTGGATTTTCCTCCTGGCTGACGTTTCCATGCCCGTCATTGGCATAGATTCGCTAAACCATTACGATTTACTCGCAGATGCCAGCCGTTGACGTCTGATTAATAACAATACAAAGTTACCTATTGGCGCACCACCTATGTAGGTCCGAGTTTAGCCCCCATCAGAACCAAACAATCAGGCGACGCCTCCTACCAAGTAGTTTTGGGGGAATATCCAGAGTTGTGACAACCGAAGCACACTCTTCCGTGCATAGCCAGCAGTGTTATGCATCACGTGACAACCACAGGTCCACCTGTGGCATCCAAAGCGCGCCGTCTAGCCCCCGATAAGCTTAAAACGGCGAAAAGTGAATTCGACCATGTGCTAGAACTGGGCATTATCAGACCGTCAAACAGTCCTTGGGCATCGCCATTGCACATGTTTCCCAAAAAGGATAGCAACGACTGGCGTCCAACCGGTGATTACCGAAAGCTTAACGCCAAAACAACACCGGTGGATAGCCCAATTATCAAAATTCTTAACGACGTGTCTGGCAGTGCACAATTACAACGACCAACGGCGCGACAGAAAACACGATCAGGTCGAACCGTCAAGTTTTCGGAGTGTTTAAAGTCGTATCCAACTTAGTGGTGTGAAATAGGATGTGCCAACCATTTTTTTACTTACAAATTTTTTTCCGGGCCACTATTTTTCTTGCTTACCAGCAATGAGAAACTCCTCGTACATTTTGCCTTTTTATGTCAATTTTTTATGACCATGTGATGAGGCTTTAAAAACAGTGAAAAGAAGCTTAAACTTTATTTTCTATGTGTTTGTATATGCATAATTCCCACTTTTTAGAAGCGTTTTCATGCTACTAAAGACTTCCATTTATATTCCAGGTGTAACGAGCACTAAACGGAACGTCGAAAGGAACAGATGACCGCGACCGACGTACAATTTCATTTATTGTATTTTATTTATTTGATTGCCACGACACCCTAGAATAAGTTCAGGCAACCAGAGGCCACTTCACGCAGTGAGCCCATCGGAAGAGTTTTAGCAGTGGAGAAACCACTGGGTTTTTACTCCCGGCTGGTATCGTCTTAGGGTCCTCACGAACCCACTAGGGGGGAGTGATCTGTAGCGTCACACACTTTTCCAAAATCAATAGCCTAGGGTTTGACGACATTCAACATTGATGCTGACCTTGATAGTCTAACCGGACTCGCTAAGCTGAAGACACCCGGTCAAGCATCCTCACCATTTGGCACGCTGTCGTGTTACGTTGCATTGCTCGGATTCGACTCTCTAGCCAGTTAGTTGGAACGCATCGGTATTTTGGCATAACCATCCAAATATACTATTCCATCCGACTACGCTATCGCGTTCTCCCTAGGTCTCGTATTCGTGGGTATATAACAAGTTCGAAGAATCAGTGATTGGTCTTTTCGTCTGTCAAGTTCGCACCAGGACAAATCCTAGATATCTTTTTGTTCCGTTATCCCCTTTGATGACGGAAAACCACTTTCAGTCGACCTACTCATGTCTTTGAAGTTGATGGTTGTGTTGTTGCATGTTTGCCACAGTGAATCGTAGGCTAGTTTGTTTTAGGGATCAACGGGTTTGTTGACAAGACTACCAACCATCTCAGATTCGGATTTGTTGTTTGAGGACAGGAGGCTGGCAGCATATGTTAGTCCTTTTCCAGTAGATTTCTGTGCTTATCCAATCCCTTTGGGACGAGCCAACTGATGACAAGGACACCACTTCTTCTGAATGTCGCTTCCAGGCGTTGATTACTCGACGTGAGAACTAGTACTCTGCGGAGACCATGTACGTTCTTTGCTTTCGTAGTCTCCTACTATGTTCTCTGAGGTGTCCCAACCTAGTGGGAAAAAAGTAGAAGATAGATTAGGTCTGAGGTCATTTCCTGGAATCCTGTATAGCGTGTTTAGGCCTCCCCTCTGTCTGCGATAGGACAAAGTCGGTCTTCATAGGTGAGGCCAGCTATCGCAAGGATCATACGGGTAGCTGCCCTCTGAACTCTTTCTAGAGGGTCTGTGGCACCTTCCAGACAAGGATTTGCCGCCTGTGTGCAGTTTTCTAATTTTGACCTAACTAAGGATGTGTATAAGATGGTGAACATGTCACCGCTTGTTTTCGTGGACGTTCTGCGTGATGCCCAGAGGGTCCTTAAACTCCGAGCTGCTATCAATCGACAGTGAGCCGTGGTTTTCAAGTCATAACTCACCGTGACTCCCGGGTCATTGTGGGCCAGTACCGACGGTAAAAGAGTCCCATCAATGCCGTGGTTGTTACTGTGTGTATGTGCCCCAAGTGCAGCTCACACATTTACCTGCATTGATAGGCATCAACCACTTCTCTGACCAGGCGGACAAGCTGTTCAGGTCTGTTTGGAGAGCACACATATCCTCATCATTCCTAATTTCCTGCCAGATTATTACATCGTCAGCGTAGAGAACCATGGGGGATTTCATGATGTTTGGCAGCTCATTTACGTATATGAAAAACAGCAGGGGGCCCGGGATTGTGCCTTGTGGCACTCCACTCTCTACCGACTTCCAAGTGGAGAGTTGAGAATTGATCCTAACTCTGCCTCCTACCAACAAGATGTCTCTTATCCATGCGACCAAACTGCCAGTGGTTCCAAAACTTTCCAGTTTCCCGAGCAACCTGGAATGAGGTACCTTGGAGAATGCACTACTAAAGTCTATGAAAATGACGTTTACAGGTACCCCATGGTCGTTAAACTTAACCCAACCTTCTCTGACTGTAAGTAGGTTCCTTAAGCAAGAGAAATTTCTACGAAGACCATGCTTTGAGCGAGACAATAGGGTGTTACCCCATAGGTCGGCCGTGATGGCTTTCTTTCTAGGATTTTCTCTGCAGCACTAGTCATATCGGTCGGTAATTTGATGGAAGCCGCCTACAACTTGCCCTATGGATAGGTGTTACTGTGGCATCCTTCCAGCAACGAGGGTGTGTGCCTTCACTGAGAGACATTCTGAACATGGTAGTCAGTGGGCCGGCTACATGGAGTGCAAACCCTGGGCAGCCTTGAGTGTAGCTTATCCGGTCCCGTTGATTTTTCCACATCGAGACTACTCAATATCCGAAATACATCATTGCGATCGATATCCACAAGGTTTGTTCTGTTGGATGTCAGTGTCTCTGCAGTTCAATAAGTGTCTAAAGATTCCTAAATGAAGACCTCAACAAAATATCCAGCCACGGCTTCTGCTTTTTCCACATCGTCCTCAATCAAACAGTCAGTCTCGATCCTTTTGATTAGGGCGGGTGTACCACGATACACCTTATTTCTCTGGTCCACGTAGGAAAATAACCTCTTCGAATGTTGCAGTGCAGCCTCGGCAAGACGCCTTTCTAAGCGTATTCGAGACCGGCGGGCAGCAGCGGAACATCTGTTGCCAGCTTCTTTGTAATCCTTCACCACTTTGGGTGCACCAAGGTGGGTGGTAGGACCGCAACACTCTCTCTTGCGCCGTAGCACGATTCAGATTTCGTGGCGGAGGACAGTGTTCCCGTCCCCTCGGGACAGACCATAGAATGAACGGTTTGGTCACTGGTGCATATAACTGTTTGAAGTAGCACCACGCACCTCCAACTGAGGCTCCTAGATTGACTGCCCGGTCCTCCGAAGAGGCCGCCAGGATAACAGCTTCCATATTCGCCTTCCACATGTTGGATCTGGCTGGGGCATCGACTTGGTACAAGACGTCTGCTGCAAATCTGAAGATGATCACGGCTTGATCACTTTTACCAAGGGATGCCGGGTGCCGAATTAAGCATACGTCATCTGTATGTGGGGACACTAAGTCCACAGCTGATGGAGCATGCCGATGATCATATCCAATGGCTGTCTTATATGCTGTACGGGGGCTAAGAAAATTGATGTCTCCACTGACTCGTGGTCAAGCAAATTACGTGATGCTTTTGTTGTTAGTTTGTTCCTGCTTTGTAAACATCTGCAAATAATCACGAGCCATTATATAAGTAATGCAAAAAATAGGTGGAGCGGGGAGTAAGAAGTGTAGTTGGAAAATAGGTTCTATGATATGGAATGGGTACAGATCGGACTGCGTCTAAGGCATACAGAAATGGACGAGTATATATTCGGTTGCTACCGGAGAATGTTGGTGGCAAGCCGTTTCACCCCAATGCTTATCAAGCATCCGCTTGAAAGGGCTGACTGATACGGCTGTGGTTACTGTTTCCATGAGAGGCGCCATGACGACACTCCGTGGCCGAAGTCAGGTCAATTCCCCATCTTTACCCCCTGGCGGGTTGTGCCACCTGGGTTCCCACAAGACTTTTGGTTTTCGATCGGCGACGTCCTCCTGCTGGGGTGGTCTTCTTGGTGGGTAATCCTGTAGGTTATTGCTAGTTCATTCTTTTTCCTTTCATAACCTGTTGTTGCAAAGAAAATGTTTCCGTGTGGAGTAGTCACCGTCCTCATCCCAGTTGGGTATGTGATAGAATATGAGCTTTCTTGGGTTCCTTATATTACACCTCTGCATTTTTCGGGGCCTCCACCAAGTGAGTCGGCTGATGGGGAGGACAGTGCTTCTTCCGGCACTTGGTTTCAGGGGTTGAATACTTGGAGCCCAAAGTAATACTCCATGGCGATGACGTCCATAAGTTATTTTACAAACCCTTAAACTGGTGACATTTCCTTCTTTCACTCCACCAACTCTGAAAATTCTGCGCATCATCTGTGGGACAAGGTGTTGCTTACCTGAGGGTTTAAAATCTGCCACCCGTACAATTGGCACTCTCGGTTACGTCGAAGCATTTGATGATTCTCTACATCTTTTACCCTCTTCAACACTTCTGTCTGTTACCAGCTCCAATAGTCCGTCTTCTGACTTTTCTGACAGGAACCTCATCTACTTCATCCAAGTGCATTTACAGTCCACTTAAAACCCCTAGTTCACAAGGTCTGCCACCATCATATCACTCCAGCTTTCAACTCATGCTGTCGAGGCTAAATTTGTAGTATACTCGACTAAAATCATTTTCAACCACATGCATTTTACCGGCATTTTTAGATCAGTAACTTTCCACCTTTGTTTGTTCACGGATTTTGTTATTTCTTCGCTTGTGGAGCTAGTTTTTTAATTAATAGAGATCTCATTTTTCTTTTTAACCGCGTCTGGATGCGGTACACGTTGACGTTCGCCCTCTATGCACTTACGCACAGGTGTCTGTGGCTTTTTGATCGAGTAGGGGAAAAGCACGGTGTATGATGTCTCGCTTCTGTCTATGATACTATGGAGAAAATAGGCTGGACTCTGAGGCAGATCGTTATAGGCCGCTGCGGCCACTTCTGAGATAAGACTATAGGTAGACTCCTTGACTCTTTCCAGAGGCTCTGAATCACTTTTAAGACGCGATTTCATGACCTGCAGCTAGTTTTCGAAGTGAAAATAAGGCTGCGCACAAGACAGTGAATATGTCGCTGCTGTTCCAGCAGAAGTCCCGCACACTACCGGGGGCGTTTCAAATCAAGAGGTGCCAGTTATCAACAGTGCGTCGTGGTTCCATATTATGAATTACTCCAGCTCTTGAATCAGTACTCAAGGTAGGCGGGTTCTGCCGATGCCGTATGTATGGCCGCCTGTATGGAGCACAGACTCAGTCACACAGTTACCCCTTTTGACAGGCATCGGCTACTTCTCCGCCAGGTCAACATAATGTTTTCGTCTGGCTCAATTACTGGCACCTCATGCTCAGTAAGTGGTTGAAAACGCAAAAGTCGGGTGCTGGTCCAGGCCCCTCTCACCACAGGGAAAGAAATATTCAACTACGAGCAGGTATATTCTGCATCCAGTGAACACTGTTCTTCAGCGTTCAGACAGAGGCCTATAGTTGGACTAGAGGATCCACCGAGCACGTCAAATAACAAACTGTCAAGCATCAACTGCGCTAAGATCAAAGTAAGTTGGGCACTCCATTCTCTTAAAGCCTACGAGAACCGTGGTTAAAACGGAGTATCAGTGTGTTTCCAAAGAACTAGAGTGATGAAATATACCTTCTTTTGCAAGGGCCATATATCATATCATGTCATATATGTGTCTGATGGGGCGCACCGTGTTATTCCAGAAGGTGTCGTATATACTCCTAAAGTAAAAGTGGCACCCGGAATAGCCGCTACGAACGATAGTCTCAAGAGATATCCCAGGAATTTCCATGACAAAACTGACTGAAAGACAATAAATATTACTCGTCAAAAACAGACCACGTCACGTATACTTCAGACTCTTTTGGGTGCACAACATCGTCGTTATTGGTGCTATCATAACTTGATGTTCTTCTTTTGCATACGTACACCCGTATCTTGCACAGAAGAGAAATCCACCAAGCCTACTTGTCTTAGTGCTGACCGCCTGAGAAATCAAACATTGCTACTAAGGACATCCAGATTTCAAACAGCAGCTGCACACAAATTCGCCCTGATTAGATACTCGCGTAAATAGAACAAGCTTCCCATTAACACTCACCATTGCCTTAACCTCCAGCTTATTAGGAAAAGAACTAAAGAAACCTGTGAAGGTGAGATCAGGCCCCGGAATGGTGAAAGCACAGTTTTCAGATAGAGTGCTAGCTTGCCCAAGTGATGCAATTCTTATGAGCAAACAATACTCCAGGTTTATTTTTCACACCCTGAAGGCTGAGTAGACCCCATGATCCTGGACGAAATAGCCCTCGACGCAGACCTTTATAAACTTAACAAGGTACACAGATTTGGTCCAAAAGGGTAGGGTGTATAGGAAATAACTGATAGGTGGCTTGGTATATTTTACTTCACTATTGTTACAACATTCACCAGCACAACGCTTAACACCCATTTGAATGGCTTCTTACGTATATACGTCCATATATATACTGTCTAAGTCAGTGGTCATTTTAATGACTAAAATAAGCATCGGCGCATGTGAAAGTAGAAGCCCACCAAACGAATTCGTCACCGCGCTTAAGAAGCACTTTGAGGTAAACGCCCCAAAATCAGTCACTTACTTCCAGTATACAGAAACTGAACAATCATCTGTTAATGTGCCTGATCGTCTGTTGAGAAATGTCACATAAATCAACGTTACTGTCCATTAAATATCATGATGATTGCCATCCCGATTTCTCTCCTCGCATAACTTCAACCGACAGCTTGAAGTACTAACATACGGCGTTAGCGTTTATATGTATAAAAACATGTGATGAAGGTGGAGCAAAAAATTAAAATTTAGGGGACAACATAATAGTTTTTGCTCTCATTTGCGTAGTTTAACATGAGAGGAGGTGACTTGCAGGCCTTATCAGGTCGACCAAGTAGAAACAAAATGTGCGAAGTTTTCCGGTTTCCTTTTGTATTGACGACAGTCGTTGCGGTAAGATAATCAAAATCCTAGCCACAGACAGAAATCAGCAAGCGATGTAAGCGACAAAAGGGCATTTTGGTTGCGACAAGGAATCTTAATGAACCCAAAAGCGGGACCGTTTTACCAACTGAAGTTAGCCGCGTTCGTGCACAAACTTCTAGGGTTCCGCAACAAATAGGCAGTTATAATCATGTTATTTTCGCTGATATTTCTGTAACAACCTCAAGCCTCTGACCCACTGCGCTATAAGTGAAACACGTGCATGATGGATGAGAGAGATGAACAGGCAGCTGTAGGATAGAAGACTCTGATGAACGCATGAAATCAGGTACTATATTCATAGTAGATGAAAAGTTTTGCCATGACGTGGCTTTATTCCATGAACCACACCTGCTTCTTATCAGGGAAATACCAGCAAATTTTAACTTAGATTTTGTTGATGCAAAATGGAGTGCTCTGGGGTAGTCGGTTTCATCACGGAAACGGAAACAGAGTAAGCACTGTCGGAAGGTAGTGTGGGCCTATAAATGAGCGCATGAAGTGATTCTTGAGCTGGTAGAGTATTGTGACACAAGCTTACTTTCTTTAACGCAGCCGTAAGTTAAGTAGTACCGTAGACTCCAGGTAGCGCCAAAACGCTGTTCGGAATAAAGTGGTCATTGTTGCTGCTATGAAAATTGTAAGGCGGTAAATCATTACGTACACACAAAGGAAACTTAGAATTTTGGACCGAGTAGATGAATAGAAGCGATTTCTTGCATGAGCTTTTTCTCTGTAGGCAACATCGCGGCAATGATCATAACCGCTTACAAAAGCTGTACCACAATTTTTACGTGAAACAATTCTAACAGAGGTTGCATGCTCCTCCCTGTGTGACGACTTGCCCCACTTCCAGAGGCTGGTGCAGAACGAGCTTGACCCAGCAACCACTTGGTCCATCGCGCAGAACTTCCAATTCAACTTAGATAAGTGTGGTTGGATATGCCTTGGCTCACCTTCTATTCGTATAGGGTTGCCCCTGTAGACTGCGGTGCTACTTGGTCTCCGTAGCTTCTTTGACTTCTTGGACTCTGAAAACGTCACATTCTCTGAACATGCTATGACAAACTCGAGGTTCAGGATCCCACTTGGCTGTATAATTTGTGACTTTCACGACCATGAAGCCAAACTATTGCCATAAGAAACATGTATTCGACCCCTGTTAGAATACAGTTCGTTTACTGTCCGAGCTGCCAAAGGCTGCGTGGCGAATAGATAACGACTTGCAAGATATTAGGCAATCTGATCCATATGAACAGTGGAATTTTGTCAGAGCGTGGCAGTCCTCTCGGAAACCCGAAGAGAATCGCCCATCAAAGGGTGAAAACCTGAGTACATTCACATTTTTCCTCTCCCCGAGTTTTCACGCTATGGAGCGCATTACTTAATGAGATCGCTGCTGCTGTACCTGTCGACGGCTTCGGGAAAGGGCTGACAGCTGCCCAGTGGCTCATGGCTGGTGCTCTCCCAGATGAGATACGGACCAGACCAAATAAACCCAGACATTCAGCAGCATTTCAACGGGGTTACTCCCATGACGACTTCTTTGGACTGCGCCCATTGCCGAGAAATTGAGTGAGCCTACTGCTTGCTTTTTCGACGTCCCACCCCTGATTACCGTACTTCCTTCGCTGACATTATATTTCCTAAAAACGAGACCAACCCCCAACTGCTAGTTGGTATACCAGAGCTACAGAAATCCAGTTGGTCAACCTTCCGTATAGAAATCCTTCAAAGACTTACCAACTTCCAATCAGGTCCGGAAGCGAGCATCAGGAAATCCATCGGTTTACAGAAACTTGTAAAAAGACACTGGAACTAGATGTAATGGATCAAAATTATCAGTTTCCTGTTCTCTCACTGTCAGTGTTGGAACAGGCGGATTGGGATGTTAGCCATGTACGGCAGGGTGTGAACATCCATCGAAGATTCATACTTGACAAAACCCTGCATACATCAACCAGTCTGTTGCACTTTCCCCACCGACATGCTGCAAGTTGCCGGCGGTGATACTCAACTTCACTCGCAGACTACCTGGGTCAAAAATACGCCAATGGGGCGAAAACAAAATAACTGGCAGCGAATGCGCCTACGGACTTTTGAAATGGACAAGAAACACATGTACGAATGCACTGAGGACTGATCAGCAAAGGCATCAGGTTAGGCCTAAAAGCATGTTTGTTTTCAAAGCAAGAAGTCTGTTCCTGTATGCTGCATCGTTCCGGCAGGCCGAAATGGGAGTCTGTCAACTACTAAGTACCAACGGACTGGCTAGTAGCGACGCTGAAGCAACTGAGCTCCTTGTCAACTTGTACTCACAAATCTCGTCAGCGCCCACCTACTCAGAGGTTTACGAAAATCCCACTAACAAAGTGGGACTCTCGGCAGTGGACTTATACGTCGGGCTAGCATACAGCAAGCTAACGATGCTCATAAAAGACCCCTCTTCACGGCTGAATAGAATCCACGCGACGGTACTGTGGGACGGACCACCAATCTTTTCTGAACCTTTAAGTAAGTTGTTTGAGGATTTTCTATGTCAAAGGAAAGCACCCGATCTTTGAAAGCCCGGGCACATAACGCCAATCTTCAATTAAGGTCAGTGAAGTAACCCTAACAAACACGGGCTAGTGATGCTCTTATCCATGCTTTCCAAAGTAATGAAGTCATCATTCTATGGTAGACTGAGGGATTACCTTATAGCGACCAACTTCCCCACGTCCGAACAACACAGATTTAGATAGGGGTACTTCAGCAATGCTAGTCTGCTCACCGCAGTAGACGGATGGATTCGCTTTGTTGACCGTCGTGGACGAATCGGCGTTACTTGTCTGGACTTTGCCAAGGCGTTTGATCATATCAATCACGAATGTCTTATTTAGTGATTAAGATTGTTCGGGATAAGACCACCGCTTATTGACTGGTTGTCTCCACGTATACGAAATCGTTTGACCGGAGTTCGAGTGAGTTTATCCATGTGTGAAGGGACAGAATGTCCAGGTGGTGTTCCTTAAGGCTCAGCACTACAACCTCCTTTTGTAATATACATCAGCAACTTGCTTCGAGAGGTTTCTTCCAAAATCCTTCTTTTGTCGACGGAGTGAAACCATGCAGAGACAACAAAAGAGAGGAAGGCAGTGTTTCTCTAAAGTAAGACCAAACTCAACTTCAAAACCGGGCCACAATAATGGACTCGAGCTTGACGCCAAAAATTGCAAGGTGTTCATGCCATGTGTATGGTCTAAACAGCATAAAAATTAAAGCGTAGCTGACCAAGCGGGATTTGGAAGCTTTAGTCTCTCAAGACTTAAAATCCTATGCCAACTGTGGCGGAAACTTGGCGTTAGTAACCCTCAGATAAATTTTCGGACAGTTTGATCGTAGATGTTTTCCCCCGGAATACGCAGGGCTAAGCGGAAAGTTGACAATGAGTCACAACACTCTTATCACCCTCGAACACCCACTCCGTCGCTTACTGAATCTTAGCTGTGGCACAAATCTTAGAGGACACCTAAAGAAAAGAAGTCTTGAATATAGCGTGTTGGATAAAAGGCAAAACTTCTGTTCTCTGGGAGCTTCTAAACCCTGGAATGCTCTTCGCACTGGCGTCATCCAGGCTATCCCGTCTGAATCCTTTAAAAGCCGCCAGGATACTTAGTTGAGATAAGGCGAAGATCTGACCTGGGCTAACTGAATTTTCATATTTCAACCGCCAACTTTCACTCTCTCCTTACTCGTACACAGGTTAACAACCACAAGAAGCGGCGATCCACGGATTTTAAGAGTGGGAGCTGGTTAAGCAAAGGCTTCCTGTATTCCTTCAGGAACTTAGTATCTGAAGCACTGACGAAAAGAGTTTTCCAAAGATAACGGAGCGACCACATCTCAACCGGTCTTGGGTGATTCGTGCAACCCAAAGACAGATACAGAGTAAAAAGAAGGTGCGGCATCGGTGACGCCCATCACACACGTAATCAGACTTTCTTAGCTACAAGACGTTGCGAGACTTGCGTTGCACAAACGTTCGTAATGACAGGCGGACATACCAGAGTATCCCGGCCAAGTGGATAAGTTGCAATCAGAAACGCCCATATCGGTTTGCGTCAAAAAGGAAACCGACGAATGAAGATTTAGACCTGATCGCAGGACCAACCAGGGAACCTATGAATGGTAGTGAGATCGAGGAACCGTTGGGCAGCGCATTTGACGAGCAACTCAACACGTCGATGCATCCACTTCCAACACTCAGTAACGTAACGAAGTCCCGGGACTGAAATACAAGGCTAATGAACATTTAGGATTTGTCCTGGTGCGAACTTGACAGACGCAAAGACCAATCACTAATTATTCGAACTTGTTATATACCCACGAATACGAGACCAAGGAAGAACACGATAGCGTAGTCGGATGGAATAGTATATTTGGATGGTTATGCCAAAATACCGATGCGTTCCAACTAACTGGCTAGAGAGTCGAATACGAGCAATGCAACGTAACACGACAGCGTGCCAAATGGTGAGGATGCTTGACCGGGTGCCTTCAGCTTAGCGAGTCCAGTTAAACTATCAAGGTCAGCATCAATGTCGAAAGTCGTCAAACCCTAGGCTATTGATTTTGGGGAAGTGTATGACGCTACAGATCACTCCCCCCTAGTGGGTTCGTGAGGACCCTAAGACGATACCAGCCGGAAGTAAAAACCCAGTGGTTTCTCCACTGGTAAAACTCTTCCGATGGGCTCACTGCGTGAGGTGGCCCCTGGTTGTCTGAACCTTATTCTAGGGTGTCGTGGCGATTAAATAAATAAAATACAATAAATGAAATTGTACGTCGGTCGCGGTCATCTGTTCCTTTCGACGTTCCGTCCAGTGCTCGTTGCACCTGGAATATAAATAAAAGTCTTTAATACCACGAAAACGTTGCGTAAAAATGGGAATTATTTTATATAAACATATCGAAAAATAAAAATTTACGCTTATCTTCACCGTTTTTTTAAAATTTCATTACATGGTAATAAAAATTGATATAAAAAGGCAAAGTGTACGAGGGTTTGTATTGATGTATCGGGTAGCAGTCCGGAGTTGTTTTGGCGTTGAGCCTTCGGTAATCACCGGTTGGACGCCAGTCGTTGCTATCCTTTTTGGGAACCATGTGCAATGGCGATGCCCAAGGACTGTTTGACGGTCTGATAATGCCCAGGTCG
This sequence comes from Heterobilharzia americana, assembly GCA_944470555.2. Taxonomy (NCBI): domain Eukaryota; kingdom Metazoa; phylum Platyhelminthes; class Trematoda; order Strigeidida; family Schistosomatidae; genus Heterobilharzia; species Heterobilharzia americana. The sequence goes on along the minus strand of OX104127.1, from coordinate 68,731,691 downwards.
AGCATGTGGTCGAATTCATTTTTCGCCGTTTGGAGCTTATCGGGGGCTAGACGGCGCGCTTTGGATGCCACAGGTGGACCTGTGGTTGTGACGTGATGCATAACATTGCTGGTTATGCACGGAAGAGTGTGCTTCGGTTGCTGTAACTCTGGATATTTCTCCAGAACTGCCTGGTAGGACGCGTCGCCTGATTGTTTAGTCCTAACGATGGCTAAACTCGGACCTACATAGGTGGTGCCGCCAATAGATAACTTTGTGTTGTTATCTATCAGTCGTCGACGGCGAGCATCTACGAGTAGATCGTAATGGTTTAGCAAATCTATGCCAATGATGGGCATAGAGACGTCTGCCAGGAGGAAGATCCAGTGAATAGGTTTGCGTAAACCTAAGTTGAGGTAGGCATACCGTCTCCCGAATGTCGCGATTGCCTTGCCGTTGGCTGCTTGAAGATTGAAGGATGGGTCAAGATGACGCTCCTTTGTCGTTGCTGGAAGAATGCTAACTTCTGCGCCGGTGTCGACGAGGTAGCGGACTTTCGTTTTAACGTCGGTGACGTAGAGCAAACGGCTTTTTCCGCCGGCTACGGTTGCCGTGAGCACGTGCCGGCGTGACCGTTTCCCGAGTTTGTGTCCTTCTTAAAACGGCATGGTTTACGACATTTTCTGGCTTCATCCCCGTAAGTGTTATGAAACCAGCACCATTCAGGGTTTTCCACTCTGCTTTTTTCGTTTTAGGGCTACCACGCGACTTGCTGCGATGCGCCAAGGTGCGTTTCTGTGAAGTGCTACGTGATCTAGGACTTCGAGATCGTAGCAACCGTTTCACAGAGTTGCACAACTTGGTCACCTCCGAATCCTGGCGCTCTGGTTTGTCGCAGATAGAATATACGTTGGAGACGGGTCTGCTGGATATCTCCAGTATTTTATCTGCTGAGGCTGCCAGGTCGTCGAGTGGGACTGACTGGAGTGTCACCAACACGGTTTGCACCGGTTGTGGTAGTTTCGAGAGAAATAGTTCTCGGAAGAAACCATCGTCAAATGTTCGTGCACCGATTACTTCTCGCATGCGTGCGAGGACTTCAGTAGCTGAGTGGCTGCCTAGCTCGATGTTACGAAGCAATTCGTCTAGACGTTGGCGATCTGTGAGATCGCTTTTCTTCAAGAGTGCGGCCTTTAGAAGTGCATAAGGGTCACTTACTTCAGGATTAAACATGTTTGCTGTAACATACCTGTTTAATTCTCGCGGTAGTGACCGTATGACAGCAAGAAATCGAGAATGAGGATCTGAGACACCCTGTTCTCGAAAATTGGCCTCGGCATACAGAAACCATGTTTCTGCATTGTCTGGCCAATATGGCACGAGTTGGATCGTGTTCGTAGTCGGCTTAATACGAATAAGCTTGGGAGTGTGGTCGGACATGAGAAAGTGTAGTAAATGGATATATAAATGTTATCGAAATGAAAACAATAAACAAATATAAAATGGAACAGGCTCACCAATTCAATATCTGTTATTGGTCGGGATATGTGATCACGTCGGGACATTTGATCACGGGATATTTGATCATGTCGGGCTCACCAATTTAGGATTTGTCCTGGTGCGAACTTGACAGACGCAAAGACCAATCACTGATTCTTCGAACTTGTTATATACCCACGAATACGAGACCAAGGAAGAACACGATAGCGTAGTCGGATGGAATAGTATATTTGGATGGTTATGCCAAAATACCGATGCGTTCCAACTAACTGGCTAGAGAGTCGAATACGAGCAATGCAACGTAACACGACAGCGTGCCAAATGGTGAGGATGCTTGACCGGGTGTCTTCAGCTTAGCGAGTCCAGTTAGACTATCAAGGTCAGCATCAATGTTGAATGTCGTCAAACCCTAGGCTATTGATTTTGGGGAAGTGTATGGCTCTACAAGCGTAAAGATTTCGTCGAACGAAGTTTTGCGAAACTTTTAACAGTGAGAATAGTGAAATCTCTGGGTTGTGACGGCTTCAGGCCGTTGGACCTGAGGAATTGCCCAGAAGTGCTAAGCGTACTCACATGAAACTTGTTCACGCACCCGTTAGAAGTAAGTCAACTCCTTAAAGAATGGGAAGTGCAATCCTTTCACCAATCTTCAAGAGAGGAGATAGAAGAAATCCGTGCAGTTACAGACCAATAGCGTTACTTCCAAAACTATCCAAGGTACTGGAAAGCCCGGTTGTAGGTTGGGACCACCTAAACGGAAACAAAAATGTTCGTTCCATCCAACATGGCTTCACAAACTTGATGACCGCTTACGATGACTGGACTACTAGATTGGACAGCAAGCAACCAGTCCACGTTATCTCTCTGAACCTGGCCATAGTCCTCGATAGCGCCCCACACTACACCTTGCTCTCTAAACTTTTGAAGTGGGCATTACTGCACCACTCTCAGCACGGTTTACAGCATTTTCAAAGGACAGAGAACTCTTTGCGAAAGTAAACAGAATTCGATCAGTCTGGGGAAGTGAAAAAAGAGGAATCCCTCAGGGACCCACCCTGGGCCGCTCCTATTTTTACTATCTATCAGTGACCTTCCCATTAAAACCCACTCGCCTTTCTCCCTATTTGCTTACGATATCAAAATACAGAGGACAATAGGTAGGGAAGACAATCCCAGGCTTCTCCGAGATGATCTGTTTCAGCCAGAGTCCTGGTCAGCTGCAAACGGTTTGAGCCTTAGTGACAATAACAATCTTTATTCCCTAATATACAGATACACCGTTTTTACAGGTATAAACAAGTTTCTATTTGAATTACATGCATCTTCATGGAAGGTAATCTCAATCTCCACCTATTTTCACTGGAAGATATAAATGCTGCATGTTCGTATGGTGGAACATCCCAGCAGAATGAGCATGCAAAAATTTACAAGTTGGACAGGTTGAAGTATTGCCTTCGAAACTACATGTATTGCCTGGAGGAAAGTAAGGTTTGAAGCTAATACTTCCATTGTAACGGTCTGTACTCTTTGCCTGAGAATTGATGAAAACTTTATAAGGGAATGCATGCACCAATTTATTTGATTTATTGTACTTCATTGGTGATTCCGAAACTGTATAATTCATGTATGCTAATACAGTCCCACGTCAGAGATTCATAATCTTGGTGAATATTACGGCTGAGAGCCAAATATCCTAACTTTTCCAACTCCGGCATCCAGAAGCGACAGACGCCAAGTGGACTTCTGGGACATCTTGTCTGCCGTTTTCACGGGTCGTGACAGCCTTGCGGTCGGTACGTGTTGGACTTCCCCGGTTTTTTATGATAAGTAAATCCCAGATTTAGATAGTTATGAAATTGCAGTCCAGTGACCATTTCTTATTTTTGCTCGTTGGGGACATTTAAGGCCATAGATCTTCGCACATCGGAAGCGGTGAAAGCCAGTTACACCTTTAACGAGTGTGCAATCACCGAGGTATCCACAGAGAAGGATTTAGGACTGAGCTTCACGGGCACACCGTTTACTAGTGCCAACTAAGGGGGAATGACAACAGAGGTGAGCGAGATCATGCACTTTCTAAGAAGGCAGCTTGGAGCATTAACCCCAACATTATTCCTCATGGTATTCAAAACCTGTTAGACCGCATGTATGGGTATCCAACACGATGGCTCGGCCCCCACCGCTAAAGAGAGTCGTGACTACTCTCGAGAAGGTACGGAGGAGGGCGGCGGGGTCAGCTGTCAGACTAGCAGGCAAAACGAATGCTCAACGCCCCACACAACACAACTTGTCTGCATTTGGGTATCAAAGGAAACAAGGTGACCTGGCAACAGCATGAGGGATCATCCATCGAGTGGACCACCCAAATAGGTCAACATTGTCAACCCCAAACCGGCGGTCGCGCAAGGACCCCACTCACATACCCCACCGTAGGTCAAAGATGAGAGTGAGATCAAACTTTACTAATGGGGTATGTGACTCGCGAGACGCTCTACCAAAGGAAGTAGCCACAACTATATCATCTGACCCCTTCGCATGACTGTTGGGTAGGTGCTTGAGGGAAAACAGCATACTATTAGCATTCGTTGGCAGGTACGCTCATTTGCCCCGTATTTTCCAGCCCAAGCATCTGCAGTCTGACAAATCCGTTTTCCGTGTTGTCACCGGGAGCACTCATTTTTCCGAGGTTATTTTTGACCCCACTTTTTCTCATTCCCGATTTACCCTATTTCCAGTACCTTTTAAGTGACGCTCAATAGCTGCTTGCAGGCGCTTGAAAACAGAAATCGGGGGAGGTTAATTGATCTCATCACCGGCTCCATTGCCCCCAAACAAACCGAGCCACAATTTGCAGGAAAAATTTCTTCAAATAGACAATCCCTACTCTCGAAGCTATGAGCAGTGAAAACGTTACGACTTCTGTGACCACCAAAAGAGTATGACCGAATAAAAAATGGAAGCGAGAGCTCAAAAACTACAAGTTCCCCCTGCCCCCACTACTATTGTTGGATGTTTCATCTGAACTATTTGGACGTCCATAGGCGAGCAACAAGAGGCGTCGTGAGAACAGACTGAAAGACCTGCGATTCTACCCTCCTAGCTACCGTAGGTCACTTGGCGACTTGACAACGGCCTATGAACTACCAAGTACCCCAGTCATCCAAACGGCCAATGTGGCGATCCACGTGGTAGCCCAAGGAGAACCGCCCACCAAAGGGTTGAAACCCTCGTGAGTTCACGCTTCTTCTCCCTGAGTGCTTGCGGTGACTAGAACGCACTGCCTGCCGGGACCACTATTGTTTCGTCTGCTGACAGCTTCACGAGGAGGCTGAACAGTTACGCAGCAACGCAAGGTTCACGCTCACTCAGCTGGGATATGGACTAAGCTTATACAACCCACTTAACTCGCACAACTCAACACGGCCATCCCATTACCGAGTCTTTTCTAACGTCCCTGTCATCTCCAACCCGGCTCAACCCTATACTTCCCTGTATACATCTACAGTTGGCATCTCCTACTAAGAGTATTGTAGGGAGTGCTGGTTGTATTATGTTTGACCAACCCTACTTGACGTGCTCTAGTACCTGCTTGACCAGTGCCTTACTTAACGTGTAAGTACTGACAATGGAACACAAACCAAAAGAACTGGTTCCGGGAATATATCCGGAGAAGCAATATCCCTAACTAGAAAAAATGTGATAGTAATGAACAGGGGAAACGTTTGTTCAACTTATCTGGCCAGTACGGTTGAACCACGAACCCTGAGTATGTGCGTGCTAACCAGCACAAAAGGGTCGCAAAATGGCGTACTTGGAGGCATGCTCGTTAAAACAAAACTTAAAACACCTTGAGCGACTGGAGGCGAGCCAGAGGTTTGTTCAGTCAATTTAATCTAATCTACTTATTTTAGCCCTAGTTGCATTTTGGAGCCAGGAAGGTGCACTACAGTTTACCATCTCTATTCCTACAAACCGTCCTATAATATTATTTGTTCCCTTCTTCCGACTGATCTTACGTTCTCACACCTTTTAGTGAAAGCTCTCACTATCATTCCTTTTAATGAATCTACTGAGGTTTCTTCTTCCGTCCCATTTACTTTCTCCTTATCGTTTTTGCTTCTTGTTCCTTGCACTTTCTCTCTCTTAACTTCTCTAGGCATATCTTCTATCTTCTTTTTACAGCCACTATGACTAGCTGTCTGGTAGCACGACACTTGAGGAACCTATCTCCACCACGGCCCTTGAAAAACCTACAAATTTAACCAACTCCCAACCTCCCATAGGGCTAACCAGAGCTACAGCAGTCGAGTGGGTAGACCTACGGCATCGGAATCCATCAAGAACCTGGGGCCGTTGCGCAGGACTTAGAAGTGAGGCTGGAGAAATCAGTTGGTTTTTACTAGCTAGTCAAAAGTTATTGGATGTTGAGAAACTGCCAATGTGGCGAAAGTTCAAAATATGCGTTACTCAGATCTTCAAGGGCTAGAGCAAGTCTTTTTGATGTCTTTATAGGATGCACAACGATTTTTCCACGTGCCTATATGTAATAATAATGCCTTAACTCATAAGATCAAAGACAATTTGAAGTCAATTTTCGTAATTCTACTCATAATATTCCTAAGTAATAACGGAACTGCACTTTATCATGGAAACCAGTTTCAACAAGTTGACCTAGCGATGTGGTTTTCATCGATAGAGACAAGCCAAATGACATATTTATCCTTCCAATTTTCGAATCAATAAATCTACTTAAAAAGCGTTAGCACGAGATGCTGAAAATGCATGTTTCGGTATAGTTTCACTAGTTCATATCTAAATCCAGGAAATACGCTTCTATAAGTAAACGATTTGGTTGAGTTTTTGGGATGGGTGTAACGCAACTGCTGATCTATTTTCTAATATCTAGTTTTTTGGCACGATAAATAATCCACACTCTACCTTGTTGGATGGTTCAAGTGGTTGTTGACAGAATAGAAGATTAAGGATGTAATATCAACGGAAAACTAACTGGATTATGTCTGCTAAATAAATCGCGTGGTTTGTGATATAGTATATTCGGAGGAAACTCATAGATAGGAGAGTAAAAATAACAAACATGAGCACTGTCTGAAGCAAATTTTGGAAATTACAGCACACGGAGATTCGAAAACAGGTCAGTAATTGCACTAGATTCAACAGAAACGCTAGACAAAGTTTATTTCTGTGGAATCAAAGTTCTACGAGGTGTTTTTGCGTCATAGGAAGAAAAACTTACTCCTGAGACCTTACGTGGGAAAATTTCAACAGCTTGAGTTGAATAGACGGAGTTCAATCAGCTGCACCATGACAATTTTAATTATTGAATATATATAAAGCGAAAACAAACTGACAGTAATGTTTCATTTATCTTCGGATCCTATTTGCACTACTTGTATCATCATCTACAGCACAATATTTTATGACTCAAGTCACTTTTCATCACCTTTCTTGAACTTCCTACATTCACAACTGAAAGTTGAGATTTGATGAGAGTGAGAAAAACACTTGTTTGCTCAAAGTAGGTTGGGTAAGAGGATAGGAACTGAGATAACCATAAAATGATTGTGGTAGAGTGAACGTGTTGTTCAGAAAGCTAGTCTTGTTGGTATTGGATTATTTCAACTTACCATCCGTAATATTAGATTTTATGCTGAATGTATTTCGAACTGTTTCGTCTAGCTTTGCAAGCCTTCAGCTTATGTTTCTTACCATATCGGTTGTGTTATAACAGCAATGTAAAATAAATGATAACCACCGTTTAATTTTCCTCTTCTTCATAGGTCGTTTACTCTTAACCTAATAATTACAATCCAGTGATCTTTTACTGTTGGTTGATAAATATGTCAGGAGTTTTCGCGCAAAAAAGCGCTAGGTATGTTATTGCTGAGGAAGCAACAAGTCCCAAACGTGTGAGTTTTCAAACGTATTTTCATCTAAGGATATTTAACCCATTAGCTTTTAGATGAAAATGAGCATATTATAGAGTTAATTGCAGATCTTACCAAGAAAGGTCGGTTTCGGGAATCAGTTCAAATGCAGACTGTTCTTCAACGTAATTTAGTTTACCTTGTCTCTTTGGTAGACCAAAATAACTTGAATCTACATGAGTCAGTTAATGCAGGTTTTGTCGATGAATAACTGTGTACGACTGTGTTTACTTTGTTGTTTCTTACCTATTGACGAATAATTCTTATTTGTTTCTATATTAAAAGCTATACGTTTTCTTCCAGTCAAACTACTGCATTATTTTCAATATATATCTTCCCTGGAGACGAATAATTTTTAGCGACTTACAACTGAAAACTTAGTTTAATGCAGTGAAATTGGAATAGTGGAAGCATTCCATTTTTCTTATTTAACTATTTTAATCAATCTGATGGTTAGTCACTTTATTGCCATCCAATATTAATCAGTCAGTTAGTCGGTATCATCATGGAGACTAGAATTACTGTGACGATAAAAGCTGCCACAGTCCGTACCAGCACATAACACAACTAATCGAAAGATGAAAAAATAGGGGAAAACTGACCCAAAGTTGAAAAAAATTGTAAGAATAGTAAAGGAGATAGAGGTACTACATGACGATTACAATAAAGGCAATATGTGAATGCATCTGTGCTACTGAGGTGGATTCTGAGACATATCACCTAGATTCTCCAACCAGTTATATCTGTTGTCGTGTGGAACTGAATTGAAAGTCTGCATCGTCTCAAACGGTCCAAAATAATAGTCAATGATTTTATGGACTGATATCATATTTTAGTTTGGTTTTTTTTTAATCTTTCTGCAGCCTAAACCAGTTTCAGCTAATACTACACAAGAAATAGGTGGTCATGAGGTATGTGTAACACAGGTTTGTGCGGGTCACAGGTTTGAATGCCACTCTACCTACTGAGGTTTGAGTAGCGAGGTAGTATCATTATTCCTCAAACAATAGGTGTAAAGCCTTCTTACATCCTCTACCTTTATTGGCTGTTTCACAACCATGTAGCAAAACAACCTAAACTGCAACGCAGTATACTTGGCCCTTAATCAGCAGTCGAATATTATAGTGGTGCCTAGGTTGGTGAAGACCAAGCCGTTCTTAAGCATCTCTTCAGAGTTTTCATTAGTCATCAAACCACCAGGCTCTCCAAGTATATGTGGTGTTCAATGCACTCAACCACTTCACTCCCTACTGTTAAAAGGTACAGATGCAGCCTACTTCTAAAAGAATAATTTACATTCGGGCGGTGAGAAACTCATCTGAAACATTCTCGAAATGTCACTCAATGTGTTCAAAAGATTGGATCTTGTCCATGTCTACACTTGACAAGTCTATGGTATCTGCGTACTGTAGGTGTATTAAGAGGTCTTCTGTGAGAACAGTAGTCAGATGACAAGAGCAAAAGCAAATAAAAACAGCGAAATTGAAAATCTCTGACACACTTAGCTCACCGGATATCTCACCATAGGGCGTTATGTACCTATGAATGTTCAGATGTATAACATTTGGCGGAGAGATGTGATTACTTAGCACCCTTTGAAGTGAGGATCATTACCATAAAGTTCCCTATTGACGGAATCAAATACTACCTCCAGGTCAGGAGATATAGATAGTGGTGGGTGCTAGTAAAGGTGCATGCATTCCAGAACCTGGTGCAGAGTAAATATGTAGTATATACAGCCTCGAATAGGTCTGAAACCAGCCTAGTTTCCTTGGGTTTTTCTGTTCCTGAGATTCGTTTAGTATTATTTTCCTTTCTCTGTTACTGGAAAATAGACACAGATGAAATTAACTTAGAACTTCGCACACAAGTACGTTGGCTCAAGTTGTCGTGCTTCACAGTAATACACACAAAAAAGATTGATATAAAAGCAGACAAAGTTGTGTTAGAGAATAAACAATCTGAAGAAAGCGATTAGTGTAAATATTCAAGCTTTAGATGGTGTCCAAGAGTGAACACCAGCGCCACTGAGACCGATTTTCAGCCTTGTCACCAAGAGTCAGTCCTCAACCACTGAATCATATCGTCTCCAGAACTTCAGTCAGGTAGTCTGCATCTTTGCGTACGACGCATATCCACAGTCAGAGACTTCATCGACTAGTACCTGGTCTTAGTCTGGTCACGAACCCACTTCCAACCTAATCCAGCTTCACCTAACATCGCCCGTCGAGGCAGGCAATGGCTCGGCATGGCAGTACATGTTCAAGCCATCTCAGTCAACTCGCTTGACTTGCCTAGTACACTTCCCCTGGCCTCAACGTGGCTCACACTGTGGTTCCAGTATGCGCGAGCGATGCTACGAAGACACTTGTGGTCAAAAACGTGTAACTGCTTCATGTCTCCTACTTTTAACAGCCCTGTCTCACATCCATAAAGCACGACAGAACGCACTGCAGTGCAGTATACTCGTCCCTTGGTAGATAGTCAGATATCTCTCCAGTGGCTTAGGTGACGCAAGTTGGCAAATGCTAAATGGGCCTACTGATCGACATATTCAATCACTTCACTCCCGATTCTTAGACTAGGAGTAGTTGGAGACCACTTTGGAGCATCGTCTTATGTCTGGAAGTAGCGAAACGCATACCAAATATACTCAAACTTCTGCTGAAGTCGTTCAGAAGCCTCTGCATTTTGTCAGCATCTTCACCCAGCAGGACACTATCGTCTGCATACTCCAAGTCAACCAGATGATCTCGCGCGGGTAGGTCAATCCCTATAAATTCAGACATATCTAAGGTTTTGTCCATTAGTACATATATAGCGAAATTAGGCCGAATGGTAACAGCAGGCATCCCTGGTGGACACTACTGGTTGTCTTGAGTTCTGCTGACGACTCTTCATATGCCTTTACGCGACTGCATGAGTTCAAGTATAAAGGTTTGATTAGCTTTATATACTTGTTCGATACTCCTATCACGGTCAGACACTGCCACAGCAACTCATAACCGACAGAGTCAAATACTGGCTTCAGGTCGAGAAATGTGGTAAGTGTAGTCTACTGACTGGTAGGTATACCTGTGTTCTAGAACTTGTGGTAGAGTAAAAAATTGGTCAATGCACCCTCGTCTATATATGGAACCTGCCTGGACCTCTCAAGTTTGTTGTTCTTGAGGTCCAGTTATGTGTCGGATAACTATTGACTTTAGACTGGGATGATCAGTGAAACACACCACCACCTCCGATTCCCATACATTACTTATTACCTTCATCACTTTAATTAGCAATTTACTACCTCCTTCCTTGAAAAAGTCAGGCGCTAAACTGTTAGGTCCAGCTGCTTCCCAGCGTCCCAGTATTAGTTGTTTAAAAGCGAAGAAATTAAATTTGCGAAGCGAAAGGGGATGCATTTTTCCCCACAGAAACTTAACCGATAGTGGGTACCTTGACGTGGTAGTCGGACTTTCATATCACAATGACCCAACGAAGTATCTTGGTGGGACACTTGCTCCCTTGAGATCCAACCATACCAGGAAGACCTGTTTAATAGTAGTAAGACAAAAAGCAGTTTCCATTACAGTGCAGTAGAATACAGTAGGAGATGATGACGGTCTGATGGTGAAGTCATATTGCTGTCTGGCTGGGGTGTGATAGCAGTAAGATATTTCCCACGGATGGCCAGTACTTCGTGCTGCTAGGATGCGTCAACCACCATCACAGCGCTGCTAACTTTTTTAAGTTCTCTCAGTCTATATTAACAGTTTAATTACTCAATAAAAACAGTAGTGGCCAGTGTGAGTAATTTTAATCTCAGTATCAGTGTTTCAACTGGCCATGTGTATAATATATTTGTAAATTTTTCAGCCTTAGAGATCGTTTGTGTGGTTTCTACTTCTTTCTTCTCAGATGACGTCTAATTTGTACCCAAATGTATAATGGCTTCTTGCTGGCAGTTCGAACTCTTTTCTTTCTTGTGTTGGAGTTTTCATAAGTCCTTGCATGTTGACGTATTCCACCAAACTGTTGTACAAAATCATTAGTTCTTTTCCACTTCTATCTGTCAGATGCATAATTCTTACTCTGCAAGTAAGAGCGTTCTTCAGATATCATCTTGTGTTTAAAAAAATTAAGGTAGGAAAATCGTGTATACTATCCATTTTCTTCACTCTATTTTCCCTGAATCCTAGTTAAGTATTCTATAACTAAATCCGAAAAGTTAAGGAATTTTTTTGTGACTATTTCTATTATACTTATCCAAAGAAGGTGATTATCCTTCTTCAAGTCAGTAGAATCAGTGGTCAAGACAAGAAAAGGGATTGCTATTTTAGATTGCGACGCTTCATCTAACAATAAACCAGCTGGTTTTTTTTACCGGTAATCCTTAATCACCATCCCGAATAAATTCTAAAAGGCGAAATGTCAAAACAATCCTACTGTTCGACTTAACTGAAATAGCTATATCAGTATGCAGTAGAGGTCACTATTAGATTGACCGGAAGTTAGGATGGGGGTTGACTGAAGTACTCACAGTGTTTGACCTTTCGTCGCAGTCTCTTATTAGGAGGGTTTATCACTGATAATATCATCAGCTGTTACTATTCGTGGTTCGTCTTCGTTGCGAATTCACTATTTACTGTCTAGATTCATACCTACTCTTAGTCTTGTCGATTTCTTTTTCTTCTGTTATCTGTTAACGTTCATGTGCTAAATCGATGTATACTTCAATTGCTTTTACCCTTTCTATTATTATTGTTACTATTATTCGAAAGTTGTTGAAATAAGTATTTGTGCATGCATCTATTTACGCAAATGTGCTAAAATTCACTGACTTTCCAAGAGCCCATCACTGATTTCTAACTATCCTTAACTTTTTTCGTGTGTTCAGTCGTTATCTGTTCTTGGGATTATTTAATTAAGTATGACGTAGCTACATACCATTCAAATGCCAACACATTTGTGATCGCAGGTAAATGAAGTGTAGTAAAAAGCAACACTATTTTACGGACACCATTTGACAGTCTTCCATAACAATATAACCTATTGTTATTCAATGCTTGGTTAATATGACCAGCTATAAAGATGAAGAGCGTATTAATGATGGCTAGTGGTTAGTAGCTTGATTCTAAAGGCACGTTTTTCAAGCAGTATTGTACAAACCATGCCCGTCACACAAGAAGTGGCTCACGTGACTCGATGGCTTAGTGGGTGACGCTTTGGGGCTTGCAAGCGACTGGTTCCGGGTTCGAGTCTAAGTGGGAACAACGTCGCTCACTGGGAAGCACACACATCCAACTGACGAGTCCCAAATAGGGCGAAACACGCATCCTGGATCCCAATGCTAGCCACTATCCATCACTATCACAAGCTTGAAGATACATACAACATCGAGGTATCCTCGTTGCAGCCCATATTCCAATGAAGATCGATCAGTTCGGTCCAATCAACGATGGGATAATACATCATAGAGTGTTTCGCTTCTTAAACCGGGTGCTAGTCAGAAACAGACTGTTATTGAAAAGGAATAAAAGCATTGGAGCAGTTAGCTCTTGGTGTTAATTTCAGGCTATCAACCAAAAGATCACAAACTCTAACCTTCCTCTATCTTCTTGGTCCTTGTTCATTAGACAGTATCATGAGATACTCACATGCAAGACGTGACTCATAGTGCAGTGGGAGTTGCTGATGAGAATGAGAAGCAGAAGAAGAAATGAAGCACATTTTGCAAATGACGGTTCTAGTGCAAGGTGTACCATATTTAACGAATACTGTCCCACTTGTTTGCAATAAATATTCCTTCATTCGTATAGGTCTTCTTGCTTCTCTCAGTGGTATAATTAGTAGACCTTAACCAGGTTGTTGAAACTCAAACATGGGATTATCATAGTGAGCTGTTAAGGTTGAGGTATTCTCAGAATGTATTTCATCTAAGTTCACTGTCTTTATTTCTTATATTGTTGAAGCATACAATTTCAAAAAGGAAAACATAAATTGGTTGATAGGGTTATGGATACAAATGTATCACCTGACTCCATTATTATCACCTTGAACTGTGAATTTTGGTAATACCTTAGGTTTGATTTCATATATTACCAGCTAGCTTAATTAACTAACTAGGATTGGGTTAGTTTGAACAATATGGTGTTCGTACATCAGATTAAGAATGCAGTCATCTTGTGTTTAGATCATGTTGACTTGGCTAGTGATCACTATTGGTTAGTAATGATAATGTCATTTGGTGGCATACATCATAATATTTTTCTTCCCTTCGCATTCCTGCATCCTCTTCTTAGTCTATATATTTTTCCGCTTTTATGTGTTATAGTGTTTTAAAGTAGAACAACAAATTGAACTAACATCATTTCTTGCTTGGTTCCACAATACTCCAACCATATTGTCAATTACAAAATAATCTATTGTCTACTAATAATCCATAAGGCTTACGCTTGTTGACTGTATCTAGTCAGTGATTTTTAACATTAATGCAACCTCAACCAAAATAGATTACACTTCATACGGTTCACACTATCATTCCACATATTTTTGTCAGTTTTTTGTCTTATCACCTTTAGTTTTATTCCGATGCTGTTCTACTCTAGGCATCTTCCCAGACTAAGGGTAAATAGTGGTTAGAAATGCATAAGATATATTCTGGTAGCTTTATATGGTAGTGATTTCACAACTCCACTGACTAATATACTTCCCATTGAGATATTCAAAAGCACAAATTTATTCATACTGGGTGATGATTAAAGGTGAAATGAAAATTCGAACCGCGGCCGGATTCGAACCAGTGACTACCGGGTTCCCGGCCCGGTGGTCTGCCAGCTGAGTTACGAGGCTTATCTGCAGACCAGATTTTTATTTCACTTCAATCACCAATGCCGGTTTTGCCCGACTATTATGTGAATTTGTGACGCGTTACTACCACTTGGTTGTACTCACACTAGCTGCCCAGTCAAGATTTCTTATCCGAATTCAAATCTACTTGAATTAGAAGGGTAAAGCACCATATTGATTGTCACTTTGCCTATCTAGGATAGCCATGATTCGGTTGACTGGGTGATTGATTCAACAGAAAAAAGAAATCTTTTTGATGAATCATTTTCAGCATGTATAGTAATAAAAATCCAACAAGCAACAGTTCCATGTTGGATCATTTAATCAACTCCCCTCATGTTATTTCCCTACAGTCTTCTTTCAAGATCCTGTACAAAGTCAAACCAAACGGCTCGAAAAGAGTGTAGATTCCTCATTTATGTGTATTGAAGGCGTTAGCCTGAGCTCTGTGTACAGAAAAGATACATTCATTCTCTTATTTTGCCGTGGTCCGAATCCTCTATTGGGTTTCTTTATTGCTTCAATATTCAACTTACTCTAACCGATTGATTATCATTACTTTTTTATTTTTACTCTGCAGTTTACTTTCCCATAGGTTAACAACATGTTAGCTCTAATCTCCCACTAGAATTTCCCCAATACTTTACTCCAGTTACTGTTTACAATTACTATTATTATTTTGACTTGTTTACTTTTAAATCGATTAGTTATTACGGTTATTCTACTGCATATTTTCTTTATTACACACTTGCTTACGCAATCCCCTTGTAACTACAACCAGCCCACTATTTAACCCTAGAACGTTCCGTTTTGATCTATTAGTCGATAATAGACTAATCTGTTTGTTTTTTATTACTATAAATACAACTGTACAGCTATTGAAAATGCTTCATTGAAGAGAAAATTTCCTTTGATGAATAAACTTACCCCCCCCCCCTTGTTACTAAATATGTATATTGCTTTGGATTTCCTGATTCAATTATCACTAAAACTTGGGAATTAATGTTAAGCAGATTTTTAATTTCTCAGGATTAATACTGTTTCTATTGGATTTATCAAAGTATAGTAACAAACAATCTTTAGAAGTTGCATTATGAAGTTCTCTGATAAAAAAAGAAAGAAGTTTTATGATCTGATTTTGCGCATTGCTTGGATTATCTCTTCGTCTACTGGTTTTAAACGTGTTGGTGAGGTATTGGCTGTAGTGATATTCACAGGTGAAAGATTGCCTTCATTCAGTGGTGATTGTAAAGTATTCTTATTATTGTCTATCATAGCTAACAAATTCTTGGAATTATCATTTGATACTGTGCGATTTGTTGGTTTAGAGTTTTCTTTTTCTAATCGGTCGATTTTTACACGTTGCTCTGTAATCTAAAGTTTAAATTTGAAAAAAGGGAATGAAATAGACAAAGAGAAAATCTTTCTATTGTAGTATTTTTTATTATGATAACTTTTCCATGGGTTTCTAGTGGAACATAGGGCTTCAGTAACACGTCTCCATTGGACTCCGTTTTCTGCAGTCTTTTGAACCTCGCTCCACCACTGTCCACAAGCTTTCACTTCTTCCTCACACAATCTCCATTTCACCCTCGCCTCGGACGCCCAACTCGTCGTTTCCCCTTTGGATTCCACCCGAGGGCCTGGCGGATGATGTCTCCAATCGGCCTTCTCAGCGTATGCTCAATCCATCTCCACTTTCTCTTGCATATTTGTTAGGCGATAGGTTCTTGGTTGGTTCGTTGCCAGTTTCTTGTTGCTTATTCTTTCTGGCAATCCATCTGATCTTCACTATCGAGTGAGTGTAGGCGGCAGCTGTTGATGGATGTCTGTAGTCTGTTGGAAATGCTTTTCGTGACACTCCAAGTTTCTGAACCATATAGCAGCACTGACTTGACATTGGTGTTGAAAATCCGGATCTTCTTCACGCTTTATGCTTAGTGGAGTAGATGTGCACGCTGATTTCAGATTAATGAAGGCTTGTCTTGCTTTTCAGATCCTGGTTTTGACATTCTGATCTGTGCCACCACCTGTAATTGAAACGACGCTGACTTGGTAAGTGAAAGAGACTACTTCCTTTAGATTTCCCCGTTCATGGTGATTAATGCTTGTTGTTGATGCTGTTGTTCGTTGGGTATCTTCATCACTTGTGTCTTCTCTACATTCACTTGAAGTCCCGTTTTCGCTGCCTCGCCTCACCTCTTCTGCCAACCTGTTGGTTTTCGCTTGTAGATCTTCAACTTTCTGCGATACTAGACACAAATCATCGGCGGTGAAATCCAAATCTTCTAGGCTCTTTCCCCCGGTCCAGCTTATCCGCCTCTTCTCGCTCCTCACAATTTGCTGTATGATCCAGTCCACCATAATCAGGAATATCATGGGTGATAGTAGGCAGCAACCTTATCTTACTCCTGTCTTCACTTCAAAGGCATCACTGAACTTTTCATTGTGAATCACTTAACATGTGGCGTCTCATATAGTTGTTGAATGGGGTTGATAAAGATTTGTGATATTAGGTTGCAGTAATCCTCAGCATGCTTTCCTAATGAGGTAACAACCATACAAAAGTTCATAACAGCAAGATGAAATGAAAATCATTCTTGTATAATGATGACTAACTGGACGGAGGGAATAAACCTCAACCAGCTTTATGTCATAATACTTCATGTTAACCAATCTTCTACTGTTACACTTTTCTGCATACTATAAATTGATTTGCTTCTTGAACTAGTTGGTACAGTCTCATGATTTTAGAAGGTCCCATTTCTCCTACTTCTAATGAGGTGAGAAATATTGAAATTGTAAATAAGGCCTGGGAAATTCTTTTTTGGATTGAATTCGAATATTCTGAAGGTCAACAGGCGAAATAAGAGAATGCTGTCTCCGTTGATTTGTTAGCAGACGCAATCTTCCATTACTGAAATCTTGTCGATTACAATATATATATATATATATATATATATATATATATATATATATATATATATATATATATATATATATATATATATATATATATATATATATATACATATATATATATATATATATATATATCACTTCTAAGAATTCAAGCAATATACATCTACTTATTTGAATGAAGTGTCACATAATCGTGTAAATAAGATATGAACATTCGATAAAAACTCGGTAAACAGGCAAAAAAAACTGTGAAGTCAAAATAAAAGTTTTATGTCCGAGGTATCGATTATTTGTTAACCCTTTTATTTGGCGTACTAAGGTTTCTTGCTGTAAATCTATCTAAAACCAGATGTACCGCACCTTTAAGTATCAAGTTTCTTATTTTTTAAGATCAATGCGCATATTGACTTTTTACTGATCTTGTGAAGTCATTTTCCTCAAATGAGCATTATGGACTATATTTAGGGGCACGCAAGAAGACCTTCCTACATAGTTGAGTAAAGCCAACCTGAATAATGTGATAACACCTAGCTGAGATGAGTCCTGTTGTTGATGTACAACCTTCCCAATTATTTATTAGACCTTTAGCTGACAGAAGTTTGTAGGTTAGTATCAAGAAGACAATGTTTCGATGTTCTCTCAGATTTAGTCGTGGATATTTTGTAGTCTGGCTTGGTGACATCATCAGAACCATCCGCAGGTATATTTTGAAGTGATATGAATAATTACATAGCGTTTTTATCTGACCTTGAATACTATCCAGTTGTAAGTTGAAGAAGAGATTTTTCTTCGACTTCGACTTCGACTTGAACACTTCGACTTTAAGTTTTATTAGATCACTTTGAAAATGAATCTTATGATTCAGATATGGTATTTCTTATACTGTCCTGGATTATTGACCTCTGTGATCAATTTTTCGACGAATGATTTTTTTTCTTGATAAGCAAACTATAGATTAGGTCTATATCCACATGTACGTTGATAACTATTTCACTGGAATAACAGGTTTATAAATAGTCTGTTGTGACTTTTTAGCTCTGTCATGTTGGATTTCTACATTCTTACAGTCATATCTGTGACTGCGGTTATCCATATGTATTAAGACCAAAGATGATAAATGATTTCTTAATATTTTTATTTGAGATATAAATTGTATAGCTATCTGGAGGCTAGACTGACCGAAGTAATGTTGCGGAAATTGTTTATCTTACCTCCCTTTGACATTGGATCTCTCAGTTTACACAGAATATTCTGCAATGATTACACTGGTTTGTGCGTCACCCTAATCATGAGGATACTAAGTGGTCACTTTACAATTTGTATAAGTACTTCTCTACAAATTTCCTGAGTGTATGCGTGTCGTAAAGTGTCTTTCCTTTCGAAAGCATATCTTGTGAACTATGAAACCTGTCTTCACAGAATTACCTGTTATTCTAACTCATAAACCTTAACTTGTGAAACTGAGTTTGTATTTCTTGTCTCCTGCATTAACGATGTTCTGGCTATACAACAAAACATGACCATCAAGTCATAAAGAAACATAAAGGTAATTTAGGGCAGAAAAGTTTCTTTTCCGGCAATATTCTATCCTAAAGCTACACATCATCGTCATCCATCAACATGGGACCAGGCATTACTGCGTAACGGTCCGAGTTGCCACAGCTCGTATCAGTGCGTCAAGTAAAAATGCAATGAAGTAAAAAATGAAGGGAAGGACTCAGTCAAAAGAAATGTAAAGGAAGAATAAGAAAATGGTGAGATTTGGTATAACGTTAAGATGATGATAATTTGTGTACATCTGTGCCACTGACATCGGTTCTCAGCCATACCACCTAGAGTCAGTCTCCAACCGCTGGTTTCTCCTGTCCCGCGGACCCCGACCGGCTAGTCTTCATCGCCCCACATGGCTCAAACCAGCAGTCAAAGATTTCATACATTGATACCATGTTTTGGTCTGGCCGCCTCTGGTCTTTTTCCGGCCTGAACCTACTTTGGCCAACATTATGTGACGAGGCGATCGGTGACTAGGCATACGTAATACGTGTCCCATTTATCTCAGTCGATGAAGGTTCATAACCTCGTCAACTGATTTATCTCTTCTCCCTGAAACTCTACACCTGACTTCTGCATTACTCACGTGGTGAGACTACGGAATCTGGCCTATACTACAAAGGCAACAGTGGTCAAACACCTGAAGCCTCATGTCTTCCACCTTCAGTGGTCATGTTTCGCAGTTATACACCAGAACACAGCGAACTACTGTGCAGTACACGCGACCGTTAATAGATAATCGGATATCACGGCCGCGCTACAGGTGGCGTAAGTTGTTAAAAGTTAACCGGGTTTTTTGTACTTGTGCAAAGCTTTCATCGGCCACTGAGTTGCTATGGCTGATTCTACTTCCCATGTAAGTGAAGTGGTCGACACACCCAACCACTACACTCCCTAAAGCTATACAATCTTGTTTATGTATGTATCACAAACAGTTAACAGTGTATTACTGAACAATATCGTATGGTTACATGATTAAGCTAGTGCTGGTGTTAAAAACTGAAATCAAGACTGGAAAGGAGTTGTGTAATAGTGTCTTAGACAATGGAAATAGTGAGGAGGTTAAGAAGTTTGACAAGGTGAAAATTGTTGGTAGATGTGAAGTGCGATGATTCAGTGTCCACTTGATAGATACAAAGAAGCTGAAGAATGAGACAAGGGTCATAATGAAGATGATAATAATAAAACTAACTTATGTAATAGAAAAATTGTGGGAGTGTTAAGATTATGATAAGATAAGAGGGTGAACACACCTCTCACGCAGAGATCAGGCTTGAATTCATGGATTGCCAGTCCTTCTACTTTGCACAACTGCAGGAAGCATACTCATTTTGACGTTGTAAATGACACTGAAGGAGGAAACTGGTGTGAACTACTTGTCTAGAGTTGACCAAAGGCTCAAGAATAAAATGTTTTAGTGATTTATGTTCTCTTCTCTCCAACCATTCAGGATAATGCTCAGAGATACGTTCGGAAAGTGCACGCTTTGTGTGACCCATATAACTAACTTTACAGGAGCAAGTAAATTTGTAGACAGGCACAAAAGTTACCCAGAGCAGCAACCTGTCCCTAATACACCCTGGAACCGATTGCTGACTGAAGAAGCTGATCTATAACTTCGTTGAGAAGAATGTCTTATTCGACTATCTAGACAGCTGATTCTTCAGGATCTTTCCCGATGTATCACCTTTGAAACCAACGTTCATAAATAAAGTCTTCTTTGAAGCTATGAGTACTTGCCTCGTGTTCTGTTTTAATTTCAAGTTTTTCGCAATAAATCTGGATGGTTATATACTTTGTACGAGAATTTTTCATAGTTTGTTCAATTCATAGTCGATAGTATCACTTGTATAAATTTTTCTGGTTTTTGGTTATAATCAAAAGCGCATAAATTCACAAACTTTTTCTTAGAAAGTTGAGTGTACAATCCATTAACTTTTAAATGAATGCTGTAGGGATGGTAAAAGTTTGTGATTCCCTTAGTTCATCTTATCTTACGAATGCAAGTAACACTATTTGATCTTCTAAACTTAAGTTCGCTGGTTATCGAGTAAATTAGTCATCTAAAAATAGGTGTTTAAGTCAGTAAGCTTAAAACTACACTGTTAGAAAATCATTCTTTTATGCTTTAATATGTAGATAAGAGTTAAAAATCATCTAATCTACCCATTGTCTAGTTTTTAACTGTTTATCAGTACATCCCTCCTTTGAATACATAGATACATACATACATACACACCTTTAAAACATACCTCTTCATTGATCCTTTTTATATGTTCAACAAACATTTGACGTTCCTTCTTTAGAGCTTCAAACTCCTGTGTTAAATCTGGTTTTATTAGTTTTCCTGATAGTAAATTATCATAAGTCTTTTCTTGGTATACAAGCTGAATAGATTAGAAAAATGTGATTATCTACATGTAGAAAGGTATATATGATTAATAACTATGTTAAATCCTTTTCATTTCCTGTCAGTGTAATTATCTGTCGTGCACTAAATGTATACTTGAATATCTCCACGCGGTAACTTTGAATTGTATCCCATTGAACTGAAGTTTACCTTGAAAACGTTCTCTCTTAGAACTAAATAATGACACCTATGTGATGAAATAACAATGTACAACGCTAGCATTATTTTTGTGATACTGGATTCTCATTTGCTCTGTGTTTATATCAAATTGTACATACCTCGGTTATTATTCTATTGCCCGGTAGCAAATACACTGTGAAGAAAAGTGGTGTTTGTTGTGACTGGTTTACAGTTTTAGAAGCAATCGATGGGAAATTTTTCAACTTGTTCTTCGTACTGGGCAACCACCTATGTCGATGCGTGGTATTAACCGATGTAGGATTCAGCTGGAAGAAAGTTACGAGTGACCAGTCAAATACATGGTATCTAGCCCTGCGGATTTTTATTGTTGTTCTGAGCCGTTTACGGAGTAAACTGTCTATTGTCGTTTATCAAGATGTTAGAAATCAATGCTTGGCGAGTCTAAGTGATATAGCCTGAAGTTACATAACGTATACTAGTCTCCATACTTAAATTCGGAAAAGGAGGTTTTTTGTTCCTATAGGGTTTAGACAGTAAGGATTAGTCATCGTATAAGGTGTATTTTCATTTGTGTAATCCCAGCGTAGTATATTAGAACAAATAACAAAATAAACAAATATTTTGCATTATTCCTCAACGTTTCGATCTTGCTGGGAAGATCCTTTTCAAGAGTATGAATCTGACATTAAGTTTTCATCCTTCCAAACTAGTAATCTATTCTTTCTCACCCTCGATGACTCAACCACATTGTACTTTTTCTACAGACAAACTAAATTTTCCCACCCTATTTTTGTTCCACCTTACTCGCACACTGAAAAAAGCCTCTCTGAACCGTTCGCTTGTTCACTTATCTGTATTACAACGATCTTTGCTCCATATCACGATGTAATTGGATGATCGTAAAGGTCACCACTTTTTTTACCAAAACTTGAATATTAACCTGAATGTCAGATTAATACTCTCGAAAAGGATCTTCCTAGCAAGATCGAAACGTTGAGGAATAATGGAAAATATTTGTTTATTTTGTTAATATACTACACCGGGATTACACAAGTAAGAATACATCTTATACAATGAATCATACTAACTCGGTGTCCAAGTTTTTTCAAACCATCCAGTCCATTGTTGGTCAGGATACCTTCAATCTTATTTGAGGATTATGTTGTGGAGTATCAACCTTATAACAAGTAGTTTGTTACCCACTTTAAAAGTTGACTATCGTTTCAGTTTGACTTAAGCACTTACAAGAATAAGATGTAATGAAGTGTTCTATAGACAACAGGCGCATCAACTTATAATCGTGTACAGCGACGAATCAATCAAAGCTATTCTGATCTTTATTTATTTGTGATGTGATGGTTCAAACATGTAACATTCAACTTGTAAGTCATGAAATCAAGCATCCCTCCTACTTTCAGCAAGATAGTATCACATTCAATCACACAGCTGGTAATTCTGATGGACTACTGTATACGCTTTAACGTGTTTGTTGAGTCGTATACATGTACCATAGCATTTACAAATGAAACATGTGCAGTGGTTTTTCATACCAGTCGAGTTCGCTTCAAGTTGAGAGAAAAATAAGGTTGATCTTACTCGAAATCGCATCAACCAACAAAGTTACTAATTCTTAAACTGAGAAGTTTAAGCAACTCTAGATTATCTAGGTAGAGTAATCTAAATTTATTTACTTCCTCCCAAGGCTGTTTAATTAATTAGCCCAGTCACTCAACTTTCAAGGGGTATGTTCTGAGTTCAAGCTTCGCTTCACTCACTTTGCCCTGGGTAACTGAAAAGTTTCCACCTCTTATAATAGGTGTGACTCGATGTCTGGTGAATCTTCATTTATTTACTCCTCTTTCCTTTCATATCCATTTCGTTCATTTTAGTGTCATTCTATTTCTGTCAAGTTCTTAGTTTTAAGGCTATTAGGTGTGGCCGGCATACAATTGTGTGAGATTTTCCTTTATCTTGAATATATAACGAATGTTTTCCGTTAGAGGGTTCTTAGTTAAAGAGAAATACTTTATTTGAGCTATAAGCATTGCTAAGGATTTTTTTAAATAACCATATACTTTATTATTATTTGTCCCTTGGGTTCCCAGTGGAACATAAAGCTTCAGTAGCACGTCCCCATTTTACTCCGTTCTCTGCAGTATTCTTAACCTGGCTCCACCAGTGCCCACAAGCTTTCATTTCTTCGTCACATGACCTCCTCCATGTGACCCTCGGACGCCCAGCTCGTCGTTTCATCTTCAAGTTCCACTTGACGGTCTGAGTTGGCGCGTGATGTTCCCGGAATAGTCTTCTCAATGTATGTTCAATTCAATCCATCTCCATTTTCTTCTACATATTTGTTAGGCGATAGGTTCTTGGTTGGTTCGTTGCCAGAGTTTCTTGTTGCTTATTCTTTCTGGCAATCCATCTGGTCTTCACTATCGAGTGAGTGTAGGCGGCAGCTGTTGATGAATGTCTGTAGTCTGTTGGAAATGCTTTTCGTGACACTCCAAGTTTCTGAACCATATAGCAGCACTGACTTGACATTGGTGTTGAAAATCCGGATCTTCTTCACGCTTTATGCTTAGTGGAGTAGATGTGCACGCTGATTTCAGATTAATGAAGGCTTGTCTTGCTTTTCAGATCCTGGTTTTGACATTCTGATCTGTGCCACCACCTGTAATTGAAACGACGCTGACTTGGTAAGTGAAAGAGACTACTTCCTTTAGATTTCCCCCGTTCATGGTGATTAATGCTTGTTGTTGATGCTGTTGTTCGTTGGGTATCTTCATCACTTGTGTCTTCTCTACATTCACTTGAAGTCCCGTTTTCGCTGCCTCGCCTCACCTCTTCTGCCAACCTGTTGGTTTTCGCTTGTAGATCTTCAACTTTCTGCGATACTAGACACAAATCATCGGCGGTGAAATCCAAATCTTCATCTGGGCTCTTTTCATCGGTCCAGCCATTGTATCCCCCTCTTCTCGCTCCTCATAATTTGCTTTATAATCCAGTCCACCATAATCAGAAATAACATGGGTGATAGTAGGCAGCAACCTTGTCTTACTGCTGTCTTCACTTCAAAGGCATCACCGAACTTTTCATTGTGAATCACTTAACATGTGGCGTCTTCATATAGCTGTTGAATGAGATTGATAAAGCTTAGTGGCACTCAAACCTTAGTGTTAAAGCAGTTGTCAGATTACTTCTCGGTCGACGCAGTCGAAGGCCTTTTCAAAATCCATGAAGTTGAGATAAAGATCCAGTTGACTGTCATTCTATTCCCCGTTATATGATGATGCATAGTGTAGTGTTGCAATTTGATCCGCACATGATTTGTTCTTCCACAAGCCAGTCTGATCCGGTGGCAATTTTGAATTCAGAGCATTGTTTAGTCTCTCTGCAGGATGATGCGGCTTAATATTTTGCTTGCTTTGATTGGACTGGGACAGGAGGATGATTCCGCACCAATTCTTGCAAAGACTGATGTCGCTCACCCTTGTTTTGGAGTTTGACAAGGTAGCTCTTCTTCCAGTCAGCAGGTAACTTTCCTTCCTTCCTTTCAAACCTTCTGTAGTGGAAGTGGTGTGAGCATGTCCAATGTTGTTTCTGCATTTGTTTTCAGTGTTTCTGGAAAAATTTCATCTGGTGCTGCTGCTTTCCTGGCTCTCAGTAACCTAATGGCATTCAGGATTTCACTTCTGCTTTAGTAGGAGGGCTTGTGTTCACTGGTAATTCTGCGGCTGGGTTGCTGGTGGTATTTGTGAACGAGTTGTAGGTGGTGGTGGATCCGAGTTTTTGAAGTGGTCAGCCTGTTGTTTCCTTTTTCTCTCATTTTTGGTAACTGGGTTTCCAACCAAGTACTTTGGTGGAGATTATTCATAACTTACAAGGTTAATTTAGCTGATGTTGCAATCTCTAATCCAGATAGTTTAACTTGTCATTACAAACAATGAAAGCTTCGACTGGCGATGGCAAAACTATCAAAACATTTATCCTTGATATCACGACTCATATGCAAAACTGGTTAATATTGAATTCTACTTTGCATGTTGAATGAAATTGAACATTATCACCTATGGAATTGTCGCTCAACAGCTCAATGACACATCTGTTTCATAAAAGCCTGATGAACACTGTGCATTTTGAAAGTCTCTAATTATAGATAATAAGACTGTCACATACTTGTTGTTGAAGTTTTTCATTTTCTTTTGATTTCAATTGTAAATCTTGTCGTAGCATAGCATTCATGTGAGTTAATTCATTTTCTCTTTGTTTCAATCTGTTCAATTCAGCTATATCCTCTGAATGCTTAAATTGACTACGTTCGAACAAGGATTGGGACTTGAATAAAAAAGATTATTTATTAAAACAATGTATATGATTCAATGTTTAAAAGTTCAATCTAAAGTATTCAGATCTAGATTTCCCTTTATACGTAGACTAGCACATCTTTGTTAACTAAAAGTGATCTCCACACTGTATGGACTCGATGATTTCCTAGTTTTAAGCTTATATGATTGATTTCATCAGTCTCAATATGTACTTATTCGGTTAGTGGCTTGACTTTTCTGGAAATTTTGTTCTGATTTTGTGTTTGGTAATAGCTAACAGTGGAATTAAAGGGACCTGTTTCTCATGAAGCAAAGAAATGAAACCTACAAACTGTAGATCATTTGTTGATAACTTCTAACTAAATGCATCTATTGCGGTTGACTAATCTAGAAGATTCAACTCACTGGGAACAAAAGAAGCCTATTTTACTTTGGTTTATCCATCTGAAGAGTCTCAAATAGGATCAAAAATGCACACTAGACTCCATTTGTGGTCATCACAATGATTAGTATGTTGGTTTTATTCTTGAAGAGTTTTATAACAGTCTAACAAACGAAACTGTATGATGAAAATAGTTTTAAAGAATCTTGAGAAATGAACACTGTGTTTATTCTTCAAGCACACAAGCAGGTAGTACTGATTAAAACTACATAAACCAGACATCCCTCTATGACCAATAATCTCAATTTCATGAACTCCAACTTATAAGGTATCTAGAGAACTTTCGAAGAAATTGAAACACCTTGTACAGTCAATCATGCGGACACTTCATCAAATCACCAACAGAAGTCTTAAAAAAGATCATAGGGATTAATATAGAAAATGACGAACTAATGGTATTCTTCAATGTCACAGCGTCATACACATCAATTGAAACACAACTGACCAAGAAAACTATGTCTCTCCTGCTCACTGAAGACACAAGGCTTTTAGAACATACAAAACTTCACTGTTCACGTTGGATGGGACTCATTGATTTTTTGTCTGAAAACATACTTTCAGTTTAATGGCAAGATATAAAAGCAGATGAAAAGAACTCCAATGGGATCATCAAGATTTGAACAAGTTGTAGAAGCAGTAATGCACAGACTGGAAGTCATTTAATTTGTGATCAAACCAAAAATTTGGATCGAATATATGGGTGATACTTCTGTCATCAGTAAAAAAAATGATTTAGGAAACACTTACAGTCTGATCAACAAATCCACAAAGGAGACAGAGTCGAATAACCAACTGACATTCCTAGATGTGTTGGTCAGTAGAACAAACGCAGGAAAACGGAAACTGAGGTGTACAGGAGGTCAGCTTACATTGAGCAAATCTTCAACTATAGTAACAACAACACACAAAATCAGTTGTCTGCAGACTTCATTCAAAAGAGCGAGAAAACACTGCAGTACAACAACTTCACAGAGAAACGGAGAAAATTACTTGATGTCTATCCCAAAGAAGAACGGTTATACATGAGACTTTGTCAGGAAATACTGTTCATCATCAACTACAAAGTCATCCACAGAAATCGAAAAACGTGTAATCCTATCGTACATAAATAATATATCAGAAATTACGATAAGATTACTGAAACCATATTATGCAGACCAAAGGATGCAGCAGCGAAATAAGGTAAGCCAAATATCATTTATAAAATTAAGTGCAATAACTGTGATCAACACTAAATTAAGCAAAGTGGTCGCCCCCTTTGCTTTCGCCTACATAAATACAGGTTGACTGCTAGATGTCACAACATCTCATCGTTCAATCCCATGCATGTGGATAATTACTGATATGAATTCAATCTCGACAATGTAGAAATCTTGGACAGAAGGAAACACAAAGAGTATTAGAGAATTCTTAGAAGCTTGGCGTTTAGATCAGTCAGGAATCAATAGGTGTATGGACATAGACCCACTCTATCACTCAGTAAAAAAGAAAATAAACAACAGAAGGGTCAAGTCAACAAAAAACCAATCCAATTAATGACATAACAATCAAAGGAAACAACCAATCACAAACCAGTTAATTTGGGTAAGCTACTGAATCACTCACGGAGAGATATTGATAGGTCGTTTCATTTCGAAGTTAGTGCTGTTGATGCTGTCTAGGAAAACACTAAAAGCTTTACGACTAGACCACTCAGCGCAGAAAACAGAACCAAGACTGATTACCTCCTACAGATAATGCCAGAAAGTATCGGCATTACTTAGTTGTGATTCCTCCTGGAATTTAACTCAGTAAACTAAAGCTCGTCTGGGAACATGTTGATCTTTGGTCTGATAAGTTGAATACAAATGACTTGTAGATTTGAGAATACTTTTGTAAATAGTCAATAGTAATCACCTATAGATGTTGTCATGCATACTTTATGCGGCATTACTGACATTAGAGGTCACTGTTCCATGCAGACAGTGTGAAGAAATAGTAATTTTGAGTGTGATTCTAATTAATTTCTTTATTGATTGTAATATTTTTACATTTACTTGAACGAAATAATGACCACTAAAGTCAGTCACGCCATATTCAGCTTAAATTCCAGATACCGGCCTGTCCTATAGACTGGTCCTTAACTAATACTAGTCACTGGAAATGGACCATCAATGTTCAGGTGAAGTTCAAACAACATGTGCAACAGCTGAGTAGTATTCAGTGACAATGAAATGAAAAGTAGGATTAACTGCTGCAGATTACGAGTTGACGGGGAAGAAAATGTTGTGGACATTACTACTACTACTACTACTACTACTACTACTACTACTACTACTACTACTAATAATAATAATAATAATAATAATAATAATAATAATAATAATAATAAAAGGAAGTCAAATAAACAAAGCAACATACTTCTTCAGCCATTTTTCTCAACCTTTCCAATTCATTACTTAAATATACATTTTCTTTTAATAGTAAATCGTTTCGATCAGTTTGTTTATCTTTAGTGTATTGGTCATTTTCTGATTTAAGAAAAGCATCACCTAACTTTTGTTCAAGTTGACGTATTTTATCCTTTTGTAAAAAAATCGAACAGAACAGTTTTAACATATATTGTGTACATAGTTCTTAGCCAAGGAAAAAGAAGCAACTGATTCCAGTAAACCCTTAATATGCTACATCATCATTCATTCATATTTATGTTCATAAAATTGTTAATAAACGGTTATCTTTCTCACAAAGAGCGGACCATTGCAGAAGCTTTGCACATCTGTCCATATCCTTCTTCAATCAACAGAAAAGATGGGATAGACATCCCACTAATATGGCAAACATTAATGACTCCCCTAGGCAGTTATAAGTAATATCTGAAGAGAAGGTAGAACACAATTTCATTCCACATGATTTATTTATTCCGAATTCACTCTTGTCTGAATAGTCTCCGGTGATATTTCTCTTAATCGTCTTAACCACGAGGAAAAAAGAGAAAAGAAAGAGGAAAACAGAGAAAAAAGGTTGCATTTAAACAGCTTGTCTTGTCCTATCACATAGCACCTTATTGATCTACTATTTTCATCAATTTTACACTACTCTCTGAGTCATATACATTCGATGAACCATAACATAATCCATTTTAGTGTTATTGCTTGTATAATCCATTTTGTTATCACTCA
This sequence comes from Heterobilharzia americana, assembly GCA_944470555.2. Taxonomy (NCBI): domain Eukaryota; kingdom Metazoa; phylum Platyhelminthes; class Trematoda; order Strigeidida; family Schistosomatidae; genus Heterobilharzia; species Heterobilharzia americana. The sequence continues at coordinate 68,702,478 of OX104127.1, read as the reverse complement.
TACTTCAAGTGTTATCAAAAGTACATTTATAGTTATCATTATTATTATTATTATTTATTTATTTAAGATATATTGTCTCATCTTCAAATATTCATCCTTCCAAACTAGTAATCTATTCTTTCTCACCCTTGATGTCTCACAACCCCATTGTTGTTTTCATAGACGAACTAAAAAAAAATTCTCCCCACCCTATTTTTGTTCCACCTTACTATCACAATGGAAAAAAGCCTCTCTCACGAACTAACTAGATGATTGTAAAGGTCACTACCTGCTATACCAAAACTTGAATATTAACCTGAATGTCAGATTAATACTCTCGAAAAGGATCTTCCTAGCAAGATCGAAACGTTGAGGAATAATGAAAAATATTTGTTTATTTTGTTAATATACTACACCGGGATTACACAAGTAAGAATACACCTTATACAATGAATCATACTAACTCGGTGTCCAAGTTTTTTCAAACCATCCAGTCCATTGTTGGTCAGGATACCTTCAAATAATAATAACAATGGCTTTATTCAATAAACTACAGATATTCATCAACAACTGCTTACGCTGGCTACTGAAGATCAGATGGCCAGAATAATAAAAATAAGCAATAAGGAGCTTTCGGAACGAACCAATCAAGAACCTATCGCTCAACAAATATGCAGAAGGAAGTGGAGATGGATTGGGCATACACTGAGAAGGCCGACTGGGGACATCACGCGTCAGGCCGTCGAGTGGAATCCCCATGGGAAGCGACGAGTTGAACGTCCGAGGGTGACATGGAGGAGATCGTGCGAGGAGGAAATGAGAGCTTGTGGGCTGTCGTGGAACCAGGTCCAAAAGATTTCGGAGAACAGAGGTCACTGGAGACATGCTACTGAAGTTCTACGTTCCATTAGGAACCCAAGGGGCTAATAATAATAATAGTACAGAATTTTCACCATATTATGCAGCATCAGTTGAACAGAAACAGAGTATATGTACAAATAACAAAATCAAATAAGTAGAAATTACACAAAAAGATGAGAATATTCACTAAATTCATAACTTTCTTGAAAATGCAGAGTAAACAATCACATTAGCAATTCGATGCACAATATATAGATAATGGCAAGTTTGCTTTCAAAAATAGAAGTTGATTAGTTAGTAGTTCATTTCTAATACTTCCTTCATCACACAGCAGACGAGTTAACTACACTATTGTAGAGTTTTATACTTCGTAGTACCTGCATGAAGTCCTATACACTCAATCACGGTTTTACCTCATGACTGGCAAGCAGACAGGGTTGAATGAACAGCATCCTGGTCATCTGATAAAATAACTACAACCAGATATCTACATGAGTTAACATGTTTGTTCACAACAGTTTCAATTAGAAAGTTTACAGGTACACTACTTGTTCTGCTGACAATCTTCAAAGTCCTACGCAACACAACATAGTCTATTTTCTCCAGCAACTCAGGAAGGAAGAGAGGAGAACAGTTGAGATGAACGAGTTCATTAAACGTAAGAGTAGAGGTTGAGTTATACCGAATACTCTCAGCCTCCTAATAAAGGAAGTTAGGCAGAAGATTCTTTTGAAGATTAGTAAGATATGGGAGGACCAGGAGAGGTCCGAAGAAAAACATACACTGAAATAAATCACATTTGTGACACACTCCAATACACAACTATCATTGGAACAGAAATCATGAGAACTAAGCAGTTTACATAGGTTATGTTCATGTCTAAAACTGAAGTCTGTGGTCTGATATTGTGAGGAATTATGTGCAAGACCATCCACAAAGGACTATCGTCTAACAGTTGGTAGAAAATCATTCATTGAGAACAATCTGCTGAAGGGGAGACAGGTATGAAAACTCTCAAGTCATGATCATATTTCATGAAATTCATTCCAGCTGAAGATGTTTAGGTGTGTAGAAAGAACGAGAAAAGATCTGGGGAAAGAGCAGCCTCAATAAACAATGAGGTGGAGCGCTTCCCTTTGTGAACAGTATATTGTTTCCATTCAGAGAACTTGGAATACAGTCAGTTGATTATCCAGGACTTAGTATGTGTCCCATTTAGGTTGTCCAGCAAAAGATGTCCTTAGACAGAATCAAATGCTGAAGTATGGTGTAAAGGACACACGTGACATACTTGGCATTTCCTATGATGATTACATGCAGTATTGTGATATAGACAGTGGTGGGATCCAGAGTGGTTCTTTTGCTTTTATAAGAAAACTGACCAGGTGTTTCAGGTAATATTATCAGTACAATGACTTTGGATGTAGCTAGTTTTTTCTAGCTCTACATTTATTCCAATTTGACGCTTTGTTGTCCCTAACTCGGACCTTTTAAATATTGCTCCTATTTTTTAAGTTTAAATTTGTACTGATGATAAGTGACACTTGGAGAGTCATGATTAAACTATTTAACTGAGGAGAAATAATATCAAGAAAATGATTCTCTTGATTACAAAATATTCTCAATCTTCTTACGTATCATCTAACTTTTCAAACAAGTCTTCTAAGTGAAACCTAGTTCAGTAATTTGTGATGAACGTAATGTCTCTTTTAGATATTCTGATCAATTGTTCTTTTCTTATAGTGCCACGCATATAAGCCTTAGAGTCATATCTATAAACGTACTTACGAGCTCTTTTCAGTATGGCTTATTGGAGAAGAGAGAAAGATCATTGATACATAAGTTGTGGAACACTTTTTTATATCCAGTCATTGAATTAAGTTCGACGATCCATTCAAAATAATTTATAGGTATTCAGCACGTTGAAATCAATGGTTTTGTTTAGCGGTAGTGATACCAGTTGGAGAACCATTGAAAATCTGATATCAGTCCATGATGAATACTACCTCTTACTTAAAATCCCCATTCATCTCAAAAATGGTTTTATGACAAGAAGGAATAAAATTAGGAATTAACACTAAGTAAAAGTTTTCGAAACTCGAATTTCTCAAATCATCCAGCTTCAGTAGTAAAGATAATCGTATTTATGCATTTGATAATTCTCCAAACCAGTCAGATGAAATAAACCGATCATCCTTTCACAGGTGAGTGATTTAGGGGGATGACTATCAACCTCTGGGTGGTGGGTTCGAGCTTCGTTCCACCTAACAAGGTATGGGCAGCTAGGTAGTACCATTAGCCTTCATACAATAGCTGTGCCTCATTATCTACTACATGAATATGCACAACGCAGCTGAGTGCATATATCACAGCATTTTCATACACATGAAAGCAGAGTACACAACACTGTGGTAAGTATTATGAATTGGAGTAACTCCTTTGGGAGGACAATGCGACTAAGCTCATAAACGGGGAGAGTATGAGGATACCTATCAGTATGGTGTGGACTGATTGTATTTGTCTACTAATAGTTCAGTTTGTTATAGTATGTTTAAATAGTGATACCGGGATATGTTATGTAGCTTACAGTAGAAACGCAAAATGTGAACTCCTGAGATTAGTGTTAGTTCTCTTGATAAATAAAGAAACTAACTTTCGATACAAAATCCAAGCTCATTGAGATATACATTCCAGTGATTAAATATATGGTTTCTCCAGTAGGAGTACCCAGAGGATACTGTCCCTTCAGGTGAAGATGCTGACAAAATGCAGTATCTTCTGAACGCCTTGAGCAGAAACCTGAGTATGTTTGGCACCTGCCAAATGTAAGATGATGCACCAGAACTGGCTTGCTGCAAGTACTCCCAGTTTACTTTTAGGAAGTGAAGTGGTGGAATATGTCGACTGCATCACTTACTTGAGGAATTTCATTGACCGGAACAGGCTGGATGGTGACAAAATTTCAGCTGCAACACAGAAGCTCCGTTTGGCATCTGCCAACTTGCAACATCTCTGACACTGGTTGCCTATCAAGCGATGAGTATGTTGCACTGCAGTTCGTTCTTTCCTGCTATACAGCTGTGAGATATTGCCATTAAAAGTACAGGACATGATGCGATTACTGGGTTTTGATCACTAGCGTCTCCGTAGCATTGCTCGCGTATGTCGGAACCACCAGCGCTGAGGTCAGGTGAAAGGCAATAGGCAAGGAAGGTCAGTTGATGAGATTGTGAACCTTAGTCGACTGAGATGGCTTGGAAATGTACTGCGCATGACTAACCACCACCTACCTCTATGTCATGCCTGGGGAAGTTTTATTAAGTCGGAAAAGGGTTTAGAGTGACCAGACCAAGAAGTGACTCCAAATCATGAAGTTTTTGACTGTTGGTCCTAGCCTTACACGGAGGTGTAGACTACCTGGCTGGCATCCATGAGGCGACAAGTATCAGTTGCAGAGGTCTTTTGGTGATATGACTGAAAGTTAATCGCAATGGCACCGATGTATTCACTTTTTGACGTCTTCTGAAACTTGAATGTTTTCACTAACCTTCATTTTCAAACCCCTTCTCCTCTCATACAACTTTGTGTACTCTGATATCAATCATTTTCGCCTCACTTATTCTTTTCTTGCTACTGTGGAGTGCGGCTACTTGAACCAATGGACTTGTGTGAGAAGTTCTACGTCGATTTTGTCTATCTGTCTCCTTCCAGTATTTCCATGGAAACCAAGTGCTAAGCAGTAATCTTTATCGTTTAAAGCCGAGAACTTTATTTTTGTTTACCAGCATTCGAATCAAAATACACGTGTCCATTAGTTTAGCATTAAACAAAATGTTATCATAAATCAATCAACTGTTGAAAAGCGTTCAGTATGAAAACCTGAGTAATCAGACAGAATATCTAATGTCGAATCCTGCAGATATGTCAGGACATTTGAGGTGGTGTTTTTAACGCTAGTTTTAAATGAGTATACTATAGAAGCATCATAAAATGTAACAAGGAAGACAGCTTCCAAGGGAAATGCAAAAATGATGCTAACCCATTCTTTCTAAACTACAAGAGTTACGCGATTAAAGGTATTGGAAATATTTGAAAATTATCAAGCGTTTAATGATACCTTGTCTACTCAAAAAGATGAAATCATTCAAGCAAAATAACTTCTGCTGAGAATCAGTCAATACTAGGTCATGACTGATGGTTTAACGGAAATATGAACTATGACAGGATTTTAACCAGCAGTCTCTGGGTTACTAGAATAATCTTCTGTGGACTGTGTTGTGAGACACAACTACTGATCAGGTCTAAACTTCAGTCATTGATCAATTTCACTTGGCTGTCTCGTGAATGCGTAAAGCAGGAGAGACTACTTTTTGGAAAATCATAATCAGTAGTGATGTAAAGTAGAGTCAGGTTATCAAGCATTCTCCGTCTCGGCAACCCAGTGTTTTTAACCTTACTATTTCTACTCAGTGTTGTATTTTCTTACCGCTAGTTTGCACTATTCGATCGCTACCAGTTATTGTAGTTTTCCACGCTGTTCTTTATACTACTGATATGCATTCTCATGACTAGCATCCTCTGCACTACTACTCTAAACAAGTTAATTCAGTGTTTTTCAAACTCAGCATAAACTGAATCATTCAGAGAAAATCAGCTGTTACCTGCTGTGATCAGTCAAAGAAGCACTGAAAAGCAAGGATCGGGTTTGTATTCATCATCTAGGAATACACTAAATCCTATGGAAGATTTAGCTTGGTCATTCAACACTCCTGAGGAGTATTTCATCTGTCACATTTCCATAGTAGTTTTAAAATTCGCATCCACTGCCATCACTTTTTAGTTACTCTTCGACTTATTTCAGACAATGATGTAAACTTCACTCAAATAGATGGATTCCCTAAGGATCATGAAATCAAAAGAATTCAATAGATTAACCATAGACATTCCATTTCAAGAGAGAATGTGAGTAAACATGTCTTGTATCCATAAATCAACTCAAAAAAATGAACAGTCCAACACTGAACCTTTCACAGAGGTTAAGCGGTTCACCTTGTCAAGCGCCATATATTTAAATTGACATAAAAAGGGTAGACAAAGAAACAGTGCCAATTTACATCGAGTTACAGTAAATTTGGTAGCTAGCAGTAGAATACAATTACGCATTTCGTCTCATTTGGGACTCGTCGGTTCGATGTACCTGCACTCCACTAAGTGATGTTGTCCCACTGAGATTCGAACCCAGTACGCGTCACTTCAAACTCCAAAGCGTTGTCCACTAGACCCCTGGGGTACAAAAGCCACAATATGTGCAGCGCCTACCAGTTTTTGTTTATTCCTACTTGTAATTTCTTGTTGCTATACAGGGTTGAATTGCTTGACCTACCGTCTAATAACAGAGGTCAAACAGTTCAATCCTGTAAGAGGAAGGGGAATTACAAATATCAATAAATGATAATCATCATAATTTATTATTCATTTATTCAGTAAACACTCACCTTAAATTCAGTTTGTGGTCTTGATTGTATTCGATTTAATTCCTGTTGATAATGAGCTTCTAATTGTCTTAGTATTGTATTGAATTCAATTAACTCTCTACGACTGTCAATAAGTGATTTTTCTAATTCATTTGCTCTTTTTGTTTCATCATCTAACTGTAAAATAAGGAGTAGAATAGGTTAATAAATGCCCGAACAATCCGTCAATCAGATATTTCACTAATACACTCCAGTATAGTGTAATTAGGAATAAAGACTGCAAATTAATTCTTAGACAATAAACAAATCGGATTTATCATGAAGTTCATGAAAAACACTAGTAATCTTATTGTAGAGTAAGCATTCATCTAAAACATGCAACCGTTTGCATATTATCTTCATAATGTATACTACATAAACAAGATAACATGTGTTACATATGACTTTGAAGGTTACAGATTCATAAACACACAGAAAAGGCAGCTGTGAACAATTCTGTTAAATAAAGAAGCTAAGTATAACTATTTTGTTTTGAGTAGTACTCAACTAAAAACTTGAAATTCACAGTAAATATTTCACTGTTAGAGGTGAATAAAAAGAGGAAACTGAAAGAAAGTAGATTTGGAACTGCTTAAAATCTTTTGAAAATGCTAACGTGATAAGCACACATGAAACATATATCTGCTAGGGAAACTAAATGTTCAGAAAATAAGGAACTTATAACTAACTTGTCACTAGCTGCATTGATACTGATCTTTTCAGACTACTTGAGATTTCTGGTATTCCTATGTATGTATGGGCATATCAGCTACAATTTTTCGTGCCACTGGTCGAATAGAATAACAGAGCACAAAAACTTAGCTAAATCAAGGTTATTAGATCCTAATAAGATGAGAAATTTAGAGAAGAGCTCGGTCATAGCTCTGCATGCGATGACAAATAATCGCACAGTAGGGTGGGATAAGGCGAGTGTTGAAAACTAACTTAGTTGGGTGGAGGGAGAGATTGATAACCGACTGATTCTTTGTTTATCGAGTCAACACGAAATACATGCAATCGAAATGATTCTGCATCTGTCCCATATATATGGAGAATTCTACTACCCTTGTCATCATAGAGAAGGAGAGAAAATTAGGAATATATAAACTATATCTCGAAGTTGCGGAGTCACCTGATATGAATATGGACAATAAATTGTGTCCGAAAAGTTATCCAGTAAGTGCTGCTGTTTCACTGTATGATATTTCTAATAAACAGACTTAAATGGAATTAAAACCGACCTCGCCTGGTTAACTTGTTCACTAGTTACTAGCCGGTCCTAAGCCCGGGTAAAGAGGGAAGGTTGGGTATATGGCTAGCAACCCTACCCCGGAAAACAAATATAACCGCTAGAGAAATTTCAAAGCACAAACGAAATATCAAAAATAAAAACAAAATTATTCCTCGCGGGAATTGGAGAGGTGAAATGACGCCAGTTGGTGAAAGACTTCAGGCAGCCAATTGGCCGATGTATCTTCTCTCGATGAAAGCGAAAGTAAAAGTGGGGATATGGAATGTCCGCACTATGTTTGAACCTAGCAAGGCAGACCAGATTGCAAACGAGATGAGAAGGTATCACACTGAAGTGCTTGGGATTTGCGAAAGCAGATGGGATCGGAGCGGACTCTCCAAACTGTCAACTGGAGAATCAATAATCTACTCCGATGTTGTCACCCAGACGACGACCACGAGCACACTGAGGGAGTGGCTATCATGATGTCCCCTCCCAACAGCATCGAAGGCTCTCATGCAGTGGGAACCAATCTCCTCCAGGATCATGACAGCAAAGTTCAACTCAAAAGGAAGGAAGGTCACAATCATAGAACGCTACGCCACACACCTACAAATAATGCAGAGCAAGAGAAAAAGGAGGGATTCTACAGACAACTTCAATCAACACTGGACAACACGTCAGTTGGCGATATCAAAATTCTTATGGGTGACATGAATGCCAAACTGGGAGGGGACAACACAGGAAGAGAACTAACCATGGGTCGAGAAGCGCTCAGTGAGGTGATGAACGAGAATGGAGAATTGTTTGCAGAATTCTGTGCATTCAACGATTTGGTGATTGGAGGCCAGGCAGTGTGTTCAAGCACAAGGGTATCCACAAAGTGACATGGATTTCACCAGACACCAGGACACACTACACTAAAAGTCAGATCGACTTCATCTCAATTTGAAGAAAGTGGAGACGCAGCCTACTGGACACAAGGTCAAGTAGGGGAGCAGATGTAGACTCAGACCACTATCTAGTGCAAGAAACCTTCCAAATCAAATTGAAAGCCTTAAAGGAAGTTGGTGATAGACCACAGTCCAAGTAAAACACTCGGAAACTGAAGGACGAAAGTGCGAAGAAAATCTTCACGTCAGCCGTCAAGACAAAATGGGAGGTATCGAGCAGCATCCCTGAAGAAACCTGTATGGATGAGTACTGGAACTCTTTGAAAACTATATGAAAAAAAACCTGTATAACCCTATTAGGAAGGAAGAAGAAGGAAGATAAGGAATGGATCTCGATGGACACATGGAAGCTGATAGAGCGGGGAGAGGAGGATGGTGAAGCAGAAGATAAACCTGTGCAAGGATGAACAACGACAAGAGGGACTGAGTACAACGTATAAAATGCTGGACAAAGAAGTGAAGCAGAGTGCACGGAAAGACAAAAGACACTTCTACCACACATTGGCAAGTGAAGCAGAACAGGCTGCAGGTAGGAGAGATAGAGACCTGACAACATTGTATCAAACAACCAGGTTACTATCAATACCGATGAAACCAATAAAAGATGATGAAGAAAATATAATTACCAAGGAGCAGAAACAAGGGAAACTATGGGCTGGCCACTTCAAGAAACTCTTGAATCGACCATCACAACCACCTGCACTTCTTCCAGAAATACCACCTACAGCCAAAGAAATACAAGTGAACATAAATCCTCCAACAAAAGTGGAAGTCCTGAACGCCATAAAGCTACTGAAATGCAGGAAAGCAGCAGGACCAGATGGGATCCCGCCAGAAGCACTGAAAACAGACGCAGAGACAACAGCGGAAAAGCTCACACCACTACTGCAGAAGGTGTGGAAGGAAGGGAAAGTATGTCGCGATTGGAAGAAGGGTTACCTTGTCAAACTGCCGGAGAAGGGAGACCTCAGTGTTTGCAAGAACTGGCGCGGAATCACGTTCCTGTCCACCCAAAGCAAGCAAAATATTAAGCCGCATCATCCTGAAGACTCTAAAAAATGCACTGCATTCAAAACTACGACTAGAACAGGATGGCTGGCTGGCTGGATTCAGCAAGTACAAATCATCTGCAGACCAAATTACAACACTACACTACTCATCATCATAGAACAGAGTACAGAATGGCAGTCAACTCAATTCAACCTCAACTTCATCGACTTTGAGAAGGCCTTCGACAGCGTCGACCGACAAGTAATTTGGAAACTGCTTCAACACTACGGAATACCACAAACATTTATCAATCTCATTCAACAACTATATGAAGACACCACATGCCAAACAAGTAATTCATAATGGGAAACTCAGTGATGCTTTCGCAGTGAAGACAGGAGTAAGACAGGGTTGCCTACTATCACCCATCATCTTCCTGATTGTGGTTGACTGGACTGGATCACGCAACAAACTGTGAGGAGCGAGAAGAGGGGGATACGCTGGCTGGACCGGGGAAAAGAAACTAGAAGATTTGGATTTCGCCGATTATGCTTGGTGTCTAATGTCACACAACCTCGAAGATCTACAGGCAAAAACTAACAATTTGACAGAAGAGACGGGGCGGGGCAGGGCAGGGTAGGGTAGGGCAGCGAAAGAAGACGGGACTTCAAGTGAATATAGAGAAGACAGAGGTGATGAAGATGCCAAACCAACAACAAGGACAACAACAACAAACTCCAATCACCATCAACGGGAGAAACGTAAAGGAAGTAACCTCCCTCACCTATCTAGGCAGCACTGTTTCAACTACAGGCAGTGGCGGCGGCTGCATAGACGAGGACGTCAAATCAGGCAGGATTGGAAAAGCGAGACAGGATTTCATTAGCCTGAAACCAGTGTGGAAATCCTCTGCACTCAGCACAAGGCGTGAAGAAGATCCGGATTTTCAACACCAACATCAGTCAAGTCAGTGCTTCTGTATGGCTCAGAGACTTGGTGCGTTACGAAAGGCATTTCCAATAAACTACAGACATTCATCAATAACTGCCAACACTCGTTACTAAAAATCAGATGGCGAGAATAATAAAAATAAGCAATAAGGAACTGTGGGAACGAACCAACCCAACCAAGAACCTATCGCCCAACAAATATGCAGTGGAAGTAAGTGGAGATGGATTGAATTGGGCATCCACTGAGAATGCCGACTGGGGACATCATGTGTCAGTCCAGGTGGTCGAGTGGAACCCAGATGGGAAGCGACAAGTTGGGTGTTGGAGGTGAGGGTGACATGGAGGAGATGGTGTGAGGAGGAAATGAGAGGTTGTGGGGTGTTGTGGAGCCAGGTTGAAGAGTTTGCATATGAGAGAGTGGAGTGGAGACGTGCCAGTTAAGCCCTATATTCCACTAGGAACCCGAGGGACTAATAATAAATAAAATTCTGACAAGATCAATTCGCAAAACAAAGTGGAGCTAACATTTTACATTGCCAGCCACTGTATAGGATTTATTTCTTGTTTATGGCGCAAATGAATAAATAGTCATCATTTTTAATTCACTAGTAAATGGGCAAAGTTGACAACGGTGGCATTGTATTTACTAGCTATTAACTTTGAACAGCGTTTAAATTGTAAAGTAGACAACTTCCATCACTAAATTTCATCATGTAAATAAACTGGATAACTAAGTAACTTTCTGTCCTCTTTTACTTTTCATTTTCGACAGCCTGTCTAAATTTTGCGCTACCAAAAATATTTCATGATAAATTTTTCTTTTGAGAGGGTTGTGGAGATTTAGAAATATTTTCAAGTTAGAATTCATCGTAGACTGACATCAGTTGGAGGAACAATGGAAACCCGGGAGCCCTGAACAACAGTTTCGTCCTAGTATGGGACTTCTCAGCAGTGCGCACCAGTGACCCAGTAGCTCAATGGTAACGTCCTGGTCACGGAACCTGAAGGTTACGGGTTCTATCCCTGGCAGGATCGTGGGTGCGCACTACTGAGGAGTCCTATACTAGGACAAAACAGCTGCCCAGTGCTCCTAGGTTTCCCCTGTTCCTCTAACTGATATCAGTCTACGATGAATACTAACTTGAAGATAAATTTTTCATTAAGTTACTCCCTTTTTTACACTATTTAACCATTCAAATGTCAACTAATCGTAAAACGTACTCTCGTACACTCTTTAAAATATCTACAACCTATCATTACACAGAGAAACAAGAAGACATGATCATACAATAATGCATCATATAGCTCTTACAGGAACATGTTTCTGGAACAACAAATTTTCGTACTACATGAATGAATCTTCACCATCAAACTTGGGTATGCTTTCTATCCGACTCAAGTGCAACAATGATGATGATAATAATCACATTATTCTAAACAACAAGTTTCATACAGTATGGAATTTCCAGCATAGAATATTTCAGCAAATTAGCTTTACGTAAAATATTTTTTAAAGAAATAATTATCCCATTCGCATAGTGTTAATAACAACAGTATAAAAGGCATGAATGTGAAATGGGCAGCTGGTGTTACATTAGCATGTGGTTTTGAATCGGAAATGAATATGATCCATTTGAAGTAATTTGCTTCCCTAGATTAATTTCGACTAAGCTGAGTAGCCTAACGAAATATTGATGAGTGAGTCGTAATCAAAGTGTGTATTAGTCGTAGTTGATAATATTTTGGAAATGAATGGAAATAAACATTTGGTGGTAGTGGGAGAAGTCTAAAAAAATAGTTGCTAAGACTACTTCGCCTACTTCAACTGTGCTCAGAGTAATATAATGGGACATGACATTATCTTTCACCTGTTAAAAGAGATTTGATGGGCCTTCGTTTGTTCACTTTCCGTCAAGAAGTAAAAATTCACACCCGATAATAATATTTCAGGGGGATATTTTATGGAGCAAATAATAAAAACAAACAGAACTGACCTTCTTATCACTACACCACCTATTGGCCGGCGTCCACTAGCCTTAAAGGAAACAAACTTAAGCCTTGCAAATGTGAATCTCGCACAACGTAGTGTGTGTACGTCTGTTTCTCATACTCCTTCAGGGTGACCTTCAAAGACTCGGCAAGACAAAAACGCTCCATAAAAATCGATTCGTTTTCGGTTACAACACTTTGTACAGTATCGCCGCTCATCATCAACTCTTCCCCCATTTGCTCCCTTTTATACTACTTTTCGATTTCGTGCAACCAATAACATGGGACATTTCGTCGTCTATTTTAATTGGACAACAAGTGACACAGGGAGTGAGAGGGAAAGGGTAGAAAATAACAGTAAAAAAAATTATTACCGTGGTCCAAATTTATTTCCAAAATTAGGGATACACAGCATTGTTTCGCAATAGTAAAGTCTATATCTTTTTGTAAAATACTTCTCAATCCACATGAAATAAATAAGCATTTGGTAGTTAAAACAATCATAAAATAAACCTTTTTATTCAAATTACCTTAGCTCTTAAAATATCTAATTGTATTTCCATAGCAGTTATATTTGATTTCTGATTAGAAATTTGGTATTGTAATCCTTTTAGTTGTTCATCCTTTTGATAACTTTCTCGTAAAGCCAATTCACGTTCTCCTCTAAGCGTCATACATTGACGACTTAATTCATTCTTTTCTTTATCATGAAGTACTTGTAACAATTTGTAAAAGAAACTCAACAAAATTACAATTCTTAGCATATACTAGCTAAATAATAAAATAATTTCATGCATATATTTCTGTCTTATAAACTTGGAAAGACGAATGAGTTGAGCAAAACATAAGGTGATATCATTTTATTGAATCTGGTTGATTTAAGCTCCTTACAACCATAAGATATATTACTATCAGATTATAGTAGACTCCTAAGATAGTTGAGTAATTTCAACATATACAAGCATAATAAGATTGAAAGTAAGAGGAATGGAAACGCAGATAATAAAGCATGTAAAGCCTGTATCTATTTTTTATGTGTTTTTGAGGAGAACATTCTTGTCAAACGGATTGAAACTGATATACACTCACCAATCTTGTGTAAATTTGCACAGTAAGCAACAAGCTATACCAATTATGTGACAGCTAATGATACTACCTGGCTGCTCATATCTCGGTTGATGGAAAGGAGTTTGGCTCCATAACCGACTAGTTTGAAGTCATCTGATTAAGCCAATAAACCACAGCTACTCGTCAAACTGATGATGAAAAGGATGATGTAGATATTAGAAAGGAGGTTAAGTAATTAGATTCGGTTAACTGATAAGTTTATGTCAACTTAGAAACAAAATATATAAAGAACGATAAGCTGATCTCGAAGTTTAACGTAAATTTAGAAAGCTTGCCACTAGTAATAACGATGATGACCTATGATGTAACGCAATAGGAGATATAATGAATTCAAACTTCGCATTATTGATTGGTTTGGGCCTAATTTATTAGCTATTGCTGACATATGAGCACCAGTGCGGATCATATAATAAAGCTGGTAATTTCATTCTAATATCAACGATGAATAATGACTAGCAGTGGAATCTAGGACGTACATTCCGCCCTGTTTAAAGCTTGTCAGCTAGTCTTACCTGCCTTTCAGTGTGTGCTATTGTTACCACTGAAACTCGAAAGCCGCTTCCCTTGCGACGGGCTTAGTCTTGATATCATGACTTATTATCTCGCGTCACTGATCTCATTATTAATATCCAAAAGAAATTAGTGGTTATGTCAAGGCATCCATACAGGACAATGGTGGCCGGCATACAAGATAAAAGCCAAAAAAAAACAGGAAATAACGAGTCATAATACCAACGTATATCCGTTTCACAAGGAGTGGCTATAGTAAGTCGTTTGTCTAGTGGATAACACTTTGACGTTTGAAACGATGGATGCTAAGTTCGATTCGCAGTGCGAAAAACCACACACTAGGACACACGTAAGTCTAGTTAATGCATAGAAAATAGGACCAAATCTGCATCCTAGATTCCCTTACTAGTCACTATTCATCCTTAATAAATAGGAAAAGAGATTGTGATTGAGTTACTAGGATAATAATAGATCACTGACTACTTCCTTTGGATCCACAAATCTAGTCTCAGCCTTTTGTTTGCAAGAGTTTTATTGGAACTGAGGTGGGTCAAATTGCATCCCATTGGTTCTGACCCAGTGGTTCAATAGTAACGTGTTGACCATGGAACCCAAAGGTGGCAGGTTCGATCCCTGGAGGGCGGGGTCACGGGTGAACACTGCTGAGAAGTCCCATACCAGGACAAAACGGATATTCAGTACTCCCAGGTTTCCAATGTTCCTTCAACTGATGTCAGCCCATGATGTAGACTAACTTGAAAAGTCATTGAATTTCCAGAAACCCATCAAATTATTCGTATTTAGTTGTGTCATATTGGTTAACAATTCTTCAGGGGAATTCACTTTCTGTCAAATATTTTCTGATTATCACTAGCTCGGTTGTCCATTTAGTAATTGAACATATCCATTCTGCTCTATACAACAGAGTTGTAACTAGTGCGCGATTCATGTTGATTGTTGAAATTCAGAAAGAGAACATCTTATGCATTCTTTCTATGGACAGATCTTTGGAAGGTGGTAATTGTTCGACCTTGAATGAAAGTATCTAGAAAGTTAAACAGACCGCCATGTTCATGTTTCATAGTGAATCTAGTGTTATTGTATTCATTACTGAAGCCTTTGAGAGACTGTAAGTTACCATACACACTGAATGTTACATCTAAATATCTACTGAGGAATATTGTTTCTCCGATTGCATTTTTCCCCTTCGATATTTCAAGATATACCGCAAATATGTTCGCCAAAATAGGATTAAATGAGCTACTTATGGTGAAACTGAACAGTCTAATTATACTTTAGTGCGTTAGCATTTTTCAGTTACAGGGTAACATAACTTAAAACTGAATTTGAAGAAATGATATGAGGATGACAAGTATCATTTTCCACATGCTAAATAAAAAGATTGTGATGTAAATCTGTACCTTTCTTCGGAATAAAATTATTTACCAATATTCGAACTTCATGCCAGTAAACTCGGGTTGACTGCAGACGAACGATAATTGTAGTCTTTATATCGTACGCGATGGATTGAAGAAATTCACCACCTCAGCATGTCTAACAATTCATAATATTACACGATAATTACATACATACTCGTATTTAAGCGGGTGCAACATTGCCCATTACGGTCTATACAAGGATCACTACGTTTGTAATTACAGATTAAATAGTTACAGTATAACAACACCCGATGAGATTGCGATTGGGCAGGATATTTGTTATGATTGACTCTAAAAATCAACCTAACAACTACCAAAATAACCAATCAGTTCATTTATATATTGAAAGCTATGTTCGCAAGCTAAATAAACGAATCTAATTAATGATTTCAGTGGTCGCAATGACGGCAAGAACAGCTACTGCTTTACGCATATCCCAGAAACCCATCGGACATCATTTGAATTATTTAAGTACAAATCTTTGTATAACAGGTTTGAAATACATGCCAAATGTTCCGTCTTCGTCACCGACTGCTGAGTCTCATCTTGTTTTAATCAAAACTGAGTAGGACTGAGAACAGCCATCATTCAAGTTTATGATTTCAGGAGCTTTATCCTTCTGAAACAACCTTCACTATACCTCATATTTGGTAAAAAAGATGACCCTGTTAAATCAAGGATTTAAAAACTGATTATTATTTGACAATTTTTAACTATATTGGTTTCATGACATGAAGTGTTATTATTATTATTACTTGTGCTCTGGGTTCCTAATGAAGCATAGGGCTTAACCGGGACGTCTCCATTCCACTCTCTCATATGCAAACTCTTCAACCTGGCTCCGCAACACCCCACAACCTCTCATTTCCTCCTCACACCATCTCCTCCATGTCACCCTCACCTCCAACACCCAACTTGTCGCTTCCCATCTGGGTTCCACTCGACCACCTGGACTGACACATGATGTCCCCAGTCGGCATTCTCAGTGGATGCCCAATTCAATCCATCTCCACTTACTTCCACTGCATATTTGTTGGGCGATAGGTTCTTGGTTGGGTTGGTTCGTTCCCACAGTTCCTTATTGCTTATTTTTATTATTCTCGCCATCTGATTTTTAGTAACGAGTGTTGGCAGTTATTGATGAATGTCTGTAGTTTATTGGAAATGCCTTTCGTAACGCACCAAGTCTCTGAGCCATACAGAAGCACTGACTTGACTGATGTTGGTGTTGAAAATCCGGATCTTCTTCACGCCTTGTGCTGAGTGCAGAGGATTTCCACACTGGTTTCAGGCTAATGAAATCCTGTCTCGCTTTTCCAATCCTGCCTGATTTGACGTCCTCGTCTATGCAGCCGCCGCCACTGCCTGTAGTTGAAACAGTGCTGCCTAGATAGGTGAGGGAGGTTACTTCCTTTACGTTTCTCCCGTTGATGGTGATTGGAGTTTGTTGTTGTTGTCCTTGTTGTTGGTTTGGCATCTTCATCACCTCTGTCTTCTCTATATTCACTTGAAGTCCCGTCTTCTTTCGCTGCCCTACCCTACCCTGCCCTGCCCCGCCCCGTCTCTTCTGTCAAATTGTTAGTTTTTGCCTGTAGATCTTCGAGGTTGTGTGACATTAGACACCAAGCATAATCGGCGAAATCCAAATCTTCTAGTTTCTTTTCCCCGGTCCAGCCAGCGTATCCCCCTCTTCTCGCTCCTCACAGTTTGTTGCGTGATCCAGTCCAGTCAACCACAATCAGGAAGATGATGGGTGATAGTAGGCAACCCTGTCTTACTCCTGTCTTCACTGCGAAAGCATCACTGAGTTTCCCATTATGAATTACTTGTTTGGCATGTGGTGTCTTCATATAGTTGTTGAATGAGATTGATAAATGTTTGTGGTATTCCGTAGTGTTGAAGCAGTTTCCAAATTACTTGTCGGTCGACGCTGTCGAAGGCCTTCTCAAAGTCGATGAAGTTGAGGTTGAATTGAGTTGACTGCCATTCTGTACTCTGTTCTATGATGATGAGTAGTGTAGTGTTGTAATTTGGTCTGCAGATGATTTGTACTTGCTGAATCCAGCCAGCCAGCCATCCTGTTCTTGTCGTAGTTTTGAATGCAGTGCATTTTTTAGCGTCTTCAGGATGATGCGGCTTAATATTTTGCTTGCTTTGGGTGGACAGGAACGTGATTCCGCGACAAGAAATCTTACTGATCAATAAATCAAGCTGGTTCATGCATTACTGACGTTTTCAGTAGTTATGAAGTTTATATAAGTTCTTGATACAAATAATACATGAGATTTGTGTAGTCGAACTTTTAATACCACTTCAGGCTTAATTTTCAGTGCTACTTCGTTCAGCAGTGTGAATCAAATGATATCTAGATCAAAGCAAAACAATTTTTCTGATTAACAGTGAAACCTGAATAGCAAACAGCCTATCAAAGGAAATACAACTGAATTTGCAAATATTTATCTTTAAAGGTATAGCCTTTGGATGTATATAACTGAAGGGAAGAAACCGTAGGAAACATGATTGGTTGAAATATTTTCAGTAATAAAAGGACTACATGATAAATAAGCAGCTAAATACCATTAACTTTCAAATCTCATTCCATAATATGTCAATATAAGTATGATGTCTTTGATCTACTTAATTATAAGGTGATAGAAAAGTTATTGAATATAACCTGAATAAGAAAAGAGTATTCTCATTAGGAGTTACCAATGCTCGAAGTTTTTCATTTGTTGTAAAACTTGAACCTCTAAATAAGTGAATACATAAGTGGTCTGTTAAAGTTGATTAAAATGTCTTTATATACAGTTTTGTAAATGAAAATAACTTGTCCACCTTATAATTAACTGTTCAAAGTTTCATTGACTTGACACCTGTTACTCACTTTGAGATACAGTAAGACTATTTTATTTGACTGTATTTTCAACTGAAAGTAGAACTTTAATATACTAAAACTCCTTGGTCATCAGATAGAGTAACCTATTATTAAAAAGGGATACTGAATAAGTTAGACAGTTCTTGGAATTGAAAGTGTTAGTAGGGATAGTTAAGGTAAATATTTAAGGGATTTTTACTACAGTATCAAAGATTTTAGTATAATTAGACCTATTATTTACTGTGTGTCGATTGCAAACAGTTCCTGACCATTTACGTTGATTTAACAATCAAGGTAACAGTTGTTTACAGTGATGAAATCTTTTTATGCACGAATCACTATCCCCAGTAGATGTTAAGGGTTACTAGAATAATAACAGCTTAAGATAATTAACTATAGACAGTACCATAGAAGCGTTCCTATCTGACCTTAGCATTCAAAGCAGCTGCTTCTGAATCAATTCCACTGAGACTCAGAAAGCTAGTGGACGAAAATTTAGTACCGGAAATAATATTGATGAAATCTACTACTTACTGCACAATGCCAATGCAGTTAAAGGATAGGCTACTAAGTTTAACCATATCTTTGTGTATTAATAACTTTAACTGCTGTTATGGAAATAGTTACAGAGGTAGAATGGTACAAAAAAAACCCACTTTCACCTTACAGGGAACTATTCTGCATGCTTAATTAAAAGAATACCGGAGTTAAAAGGAAGGTCAATATTGGCCTGTTTAGTGGATAGTGGCAGTAGGACTAATAAACCTCCAGCCTTTACTGTTCTACCCAGAATACTATCAGTCTGAACGCCTCCAATTAATAAGCATACCATAGAAAATTGTTACGGGAATTTTCTAACGCAAAGTTTTGCTATAAAAGTTGTTCATTTGATCCGTTTCCTATCCACGGTGTTTACATCTAACCTAGATACAACAACAATAATTTTCTTTCACTGTCTAAATGAAGAAATGTAAATATTATCTTCCGTGTTAAAGTTATCATTATCGTTATCACTATACTTCATCCTAATTTTAATTTGTTGTAGAGATTTTCATGTCATAGCTTGTAAATCTCCTTCGTTAGTTGGGCGGAGTTGATCAGCCAGTACTGGTATATGTGCTCTTGTGTAAATGCCTTGATATTGCCGGTAATATCAGTTTTGAGATTAATAACGAGTAGTGGCAAGCAGGCACGTTTCCTCTTATTTGGAAGTCGTCAAGCTGAATGTGTCTGCCTCCCAGTGAGTGGTGTTCTCCCAAGACTTGTACCAAGGACCCGTCGCTACTTATGCGCACCTTATTTTCATAACTTATTAGGAATTCAAATGCCTTGTTACATAATTTTCTAAGTAGTGGTTAGCAGTGCGGGATTGGCAGTTGCATGTGCCCGTATCGTAGTGTGTGATAAAATTTTCACCGAATCTTAAACACACAACTCGTCACTTCAAACTCCAGAACGTTACCCATTAGGTTACTGAGTCACTAGGTTTATACGACAGTAATTTGTCCCCATCCATCCATAGATACATCCACAGTTCAATCATTCAGTCATAAAGATTGACTGCTCAGACTGTATAAACTCTTGCATGACATTATTATTACCGTCACCTTTATTGTTATTTATTTATTTACTCTAATTCTAATAATCACATTGGTTTCAAAACTGTGGATAAATTATTACTTCTATATTCAGCTATATACTTTGATGGCACAACACCACCATTGGACTGACACCAGCTGGAGAAACATTGGAAACCTGGGATCACTGGACAGCTGTCTCGTCCTAGTATGGAACTCCCCAGCAGTCAGCACTCACAACCCCGTGACCTTCAAGTTCCGTGGTCGACACGTTAGCATTGAGCCACTGGATCGAAATCGACTCGTCCATATTTCCAACTTCCATCAGTTCACGACATAGCGCGACAGCAACCCAATGTTATCGCCGAGCATTTGTCCTTACTGTCACAAGGTTTACCCCACTGGTCATGACTTCACACTGGAACATTTTTAATCACTTCCCGAAGCTAGTCAACAATGAGCACCTGGTTAACTTGTTCACTAGTTAATAGCCAGCCCTAAGCCCGGATAAAGAGATGAGGCTGAGCACATGGCTAGCAACCCTATCCCGTAAAACAAATCCAATCCCTAAACAAACTCCAAAACACAAACAAAATATAAAAAATAAAAATAAACTTATACCCCGCTAGAATCGGGGAGACAAAATGACTCCAGTTGCTGACAACCTTCGGGAAGTCAATTAGCCGGGCTGACATGTCCTCTCTCGATGAAAGCAAAAGCAAGAATGGGGACATGAAATGTCCGCACAATGTTTGAAGCTGGCTGGCAAGGCTGTCCAGATTATAAAAGAGATGAGAAGGTATGACATGGAAGTGCTTGGAATCTGCGAAGAAACTGCAGATGGAATGGAAGTGGACTCTGAAAAATGTCAACTGGAGAGCAGTCAAGAATCTACTCCAATATTGTCACCCAGATAACAACCACAAGCACACTCATTGTTGCAGTGGCTGTCATGATGTTCTCAAGAGCATTAAAGGCTCTCATGCATTGGAAACCAATCTCCCTCCTCCAGCATCACGATCATGACAGTAAGATGGATTCAATTGAAAGGAAGGAAATTCACAATCATTCAATACTACGCTACGTACCTACAAATAATTCAGATGAAGAGAAGAATGAGGAATTCTACAGACCACTGCAATCAGTAATGGACAAGACAATACCCCAGGTGGTGATGGTGACATCAAAATTCTAATGGGTGGGGTGACATGAATGCCAAACTGGGAGCAGACAACACAGGAAGAGAATTCAATCATAGGTCGAGAAGCACTCGGTGACATGATGAATGAGAACAGATAACTGTTTGCAGATTTCTGCGCATTCAACGATTTGGTGGTTGGAGACAGTTTGTAGAAACACAAGGACATTCACAAAGCGAGAGATATGGATTTGATTTCACCAGGTGGACACACCTAAAATCAAATCGACTTCATCTGAATGTGGAGAAAGTGGAGACGCAGTCAGCCTACTGGATACCAGATCACGAAGAGGAGCAGATGCAGGTTCACACCGATCACTATCCAGGACAAGCAACCCACCTTCAAAATCAAGTCGAAAGCCTTCAATTCCAAGAAGCTGGTGACAGACCACGGTGAAGCAGAAGATGAAACAGTGCAGTACAGTATAGTACAGTACAGTACAGTAAAGTAAAGTAAAGTAAAGTAAAGTGCAGGGATGAACAACAAATAGAGCAACTGAACACAACTTATAAATCACTACACCAGATAAAGAAGTGAAGAAGAGTGCGCGCAAAGACAAAAGACACTTCTACGACACACTGGCAAGTGAAGCACAACAGGCTGCTGGTAGGAGAGACACAGACCTGACAACTTCATATCAAATAACCAGGTTACTATCTGGGAGGGAAGAGATCAACTCAGAAGAAGTCAATCAGAGATAGTGAAGGGAACTTGGTTACCACCAGAGAGGAGAAACAAAGAAAACGATGGGCTGACCACTTCAAAAATCTCTTGAGTCGACCACCACCACCACCACCACCACCAGCACCTGCAACTAGTCCACAAATACCACCAGCAGTGCAGCCACAGAACTATCAGTGAACACAAACCCTCCGACGAATGCAGAATTTAAGTCCTGAATGCCATAAAACTGCTGAAATCAGGGGAAGCAACAGGACCAGATGGAATTTCTCCAGAAGCACTGAAAACAAACGCAGAGACACCAGTGGACATGCCCATACCACTTCCACTGTAGAAGGTTTGGAAGGAAGGAAGAAAAGTTGACTGGTGATTGGAAGAAGAGCTACCTTGTCAAACTCCAAAACAAGCGTGGGCGACCTAATTCTTTGCAAGAACTGGCGCGGAATCATCCTCCCGTCCCAGTCCACTCAAAGCAACCAAGATATTAGACAGCATCATCCTGCAGAGAGACTAAACAATGCTCTGAATTCAAAATTGCCACCGAATCAGACTGACTGACTGGCTTGTGGAAGAACAAATCATGTGCGGATCAAATTGCAACACTACACTATGCATCATCATAGAACGGGGATCTTTATCTCAACTTCATGGATTTTGAAAAGGTCTTCGACTGCGTCGACCGAGAAGTAATCTGACAACTGCTTCAACACTACGGTTTGAGTGCCACTAGGCTTTATCAATCTCATTCAACAACTATATGAATACGCCACATGTTAAGTGATTCACAATGAAAAGCTCAGTGATGCCTTTGAAGTGAATACCGGAGTAAGACAAGGTTGCTGCCTACTATCAACGATGGTCTTCCTGATTGTGGTGGACTGGATCATGCAGGAATCCGTGAGGAGCTGTTAGAAGATGGGCATACACTGGCTGGACCGATGAAAAGAGCCCAGATGAAGATTTGGATTTCCCCGATGATTATTTATGTCTAATGTATTGTCTCACAAACTCGAAGTTCTGCAGGCGAGAACTAACATGTTGACAGAAGAGGCAGCGAAAACGGGACTTCAAGTGAATGTAGAGAAGACACAGGTGATGAAGATACCCAACCAACAGCATCAACAACAAGCACCAATCACCGTGAACGGGAGAAACCTAAAGGAAGTAGCCTCCTTCACCTATCTAGACAAGTCAGCATCGTTTCAACTACAGGCAGTGGCACAGTTGAGGACGTCAAAGCCAGCACCGGAAAGACAGCAAGACAGACCTTCCTTCATCAGTCTTAAATTAGTGTTCAGATCTACTGCGCTACACTCCACTCAACATAAAGCGTGAAGAAGATCCGGATTTTCAACACCAGCATCAAGTCAGTGCCTCTGTATTGTTCAGAAACCTGGCAGTGGGTTACGAAAAGCATTTTCAACAAACTGCTGACATTCATCAACGTGTGCCACGTTCGCTCAGTCAGTACTGTCGATCAGATCGCCAGAAAGAATAAGCAACAAGAAACTCTGAGAACAAACCAACCAAGAACCAATCACCCAAAAGATATGCAGAAGGAAGTGGAGATGGAATGAATTGAACATACATTGGGAAGACTAGTCGGGGACATCGCGCGCCAGGCCTGACCCTCAAGTGCAGTCCAAAGGGGAAAAGACGAGTTGAGCATCCAAGGGTGACATGGAGGAGATGGTGTGAGGAAGAAATGAAAGCTTATGGGCAGTCATGGAGCCATGTTCAAAAGACTGCAGAGAACGGAGTGAAATGGAGGCATGCTACTGAAGCCCTATTTTCCACTGGGAACCCAGGGGACAAATGATAATAATGATAAATCAATTGTATTTTGTAGTTTCGTCGGGATTTACAGACTTCTATCAGGTTGGTATTTATCGTTGACTGACATCATTAGCAGAAACATTGGAAACCTGAGAGCGCTGAATGTCTGTTTCGTCCTAGTATGGAACTCCTCAACAGTGCTCACTCACGATCCCGGTAGGCATCGAACCCATGACCTTCCGGTTTCTATGGCCAGCACGTTACCATTGAGCCAATGGGTCAAAATCCAATGGTCCGTATTTCCACCTTCTGTCACGGTCATGGGCTCGATGCCTGGCGGGGTCGTGAGTGAACACTGCCGAAGAATCCCGTACTAGGACGAAACAGATATGCAGATCTCCCAGGTTTCCACTGTTTCTGCTACTGATGCTAGTCCACGATAAATACCAACTTGAAAAATGTCTCTAAATCTCCACAAACCCTCAAATTCAATGAAGCCACTAGTGTTTGTTTGCTTAGACTTTGTTTTCCACTAGCTAGAATGGGATTCTTCAATTTATGCTGTAATTAGCTCAGAATTACTTCTCCTCAAAGACTGTTGAACAAGTATAACTTTCTGTTTTGGTTAAGCTCGTTATTATTCAACCGAATCTTCACCATGTCTGTATGAAGCGTAAGATCGTGATTTCTAACTACTGTGAAATAGCGCTTTATTTGGCAAGTTAAATTCACAAATATCCTCTTAAAACTTTGTCTCCCAAAATTATTCCTACACAAAATAGCGAATAAAACTAGCAGAAAAGTAGTGATAAGCTATCACACTTCTATACTTCAAACAATGTTTCACTTCCACTATTATGTTCAGTAATTGTGATTTTGTGCATCAGTGTGTGTTGTTCGAGCACTAAAACAATCCACCGTCAATGAATCCATCGATGAAAAGTAGGTAATAAACTGTGGAATCGTCAAGTTAATATTTTCTTTGCTGGACAGTGCTTACCGGCAGTTACCTCAGATACTGTCCAGTGACCAACTGGTCTTAGACTCAATCTTATTATGCATCGACAGGGCTTGAAACAATACAATAGCAGCACTCGGTGTACTGAGTAAAAAGAGTTACAGTCATTCTGTTTTTTATCCTTTTCATATTTTAATGCCTAGCCACCATCTGCCTCGTCACACAGTTATAGCCGAAATAGGACTAGGTCGGAAAAAGGTTAAGGGCGGCCAGACTAAACCAAGGCATCAGTGTATGAATTCTTTGACTGTTGGTCTGAGCTGCGTAGGGAAATGGACACTTCCCGGTTGGGTTTAGGGTGCTGAAAGAAACCAGTGGTTGGAGACGCTAGCTGATATAGCTCAGAATCAATCTCATTAATGCGGATATATCCACACATTTTTTACTTCCTAATTATCATGCTGTATTCAGTATTTGCTTATTCCTCCTTGTTATCTTATCATGACTCTCAAGCACTTTGACTGCTTCCTTCTGCATACTACTGTCTGCTTCGTGGCCAGTAGTGGAACCCAGAACATGCATTTCGTCCCATTCGGGACTCGTCAGACAGATATACCTGCACCCCAGTGAGTGATGTTGTCCCCAGTGATACCCGAACCCAGTACCTATCGCTTCAAACAACGAGATGTTATTTGGTGAGGCATGATAGCCACCTCTTGTGCAATGGGTACTAGTTATTATTTGGTACTTATCATTTCCCTTTGCTATGGTAGAATACAGGTACACCACACACTACACTGGGGAGCAGACACATTCAGCTGACGAGTCCCAAATGGGACGAAACGTATGTCCTGGTCTTCACTGCTTGCAAATAAGTAGATAATAACATAATGAGTAATCAGGCAGTATCCAGGCGTCCGCATGGGAGTCCATCTGTAAACAGGGGTATAGCAGCGGGAAATCGCAAGGATCAAACAACAAAACGTAATCTCTTGTGAAAATTTTCAGATGAAATATTAGTTATTAATTAGAATTAACTCCGTATTGAATCAGTTTATCTAATACTGATCACATTGATTCGGCATTTTTAAGTGAATAACGTTTAAATCACAAATTATCTCTCAAAATCACAGAAAAGTGGTCAGTGCCTAGTTTTTACAGTTCTGTTGCTTTTCATTTCCCTAGTTTCAGTGGTAATTGGATTCTTCATATATCGGCTTTAGATTTCGTTATCAAACTGATAAGCAAAATGTCAAACTTGTTGATGCATAATTCCTCAATATAAAAACACATAACTGAACAACAATTAATACTACTAGTAGTAATGATAATAATAATAACGGTAATTTGTCCTCGAAACTTCATTCAATAAATAATATTGTATTACTGTGCGCTACATTTTAAGCGAACTTCTTCAATACTGAACTGTACCCCAATTTTGAAATGTTACTCTTCCAGATGAAATTAATTTGGCCCTGTAGAACTGCATTGTTATTTTACTCAAATTGACAAATTATCTTAGCATATTAGAATATTGAAGGTTGTTTTGATATAATGAGTGGATAATAAGTGACCTTTTGTGAAACACGTGTACATGTACATGTACCTGAAAGTATGGTAACCACGATATCCAAATACATTGTACTTGGCAACGCTAAAAGTCTTGCACATGCGTTACCTTGGTAACATTTGTCGTCAAAATAAGTGTTATTTTGCAATGACGTTTAATCATTAGGGTAATTCATCTACCAGTCTTAGATAATGAAATACAGATTAATCTTCCAGTGTTGCAATTTGAGGATGTTATTGGTGAAGAAATCGTGAAATTTAAAAGTATCTCATTCACAAACAACAGTTCACTTCATGAAGACAAAATTTCTTGAGGCATAAAGTAGTTTTACTGGAATGCTTAATTCATGGTAAGTCTTCTGAGTATAAAGCTATAGAAATACTATTATCATTCAGACTTTTCAAATGTTTTTCAACTACCAAAGAACTCAGCAGCATAGCAATGAAACATATTGAGGTGAATATGTGAAAAATGATTTCCATTACAATAAGAAACATTCTCACACTATAAAGTTATACTTTTATCAAGTATGGCAGCTTTAAGAAGCTATTAGCTTTCTGCTTGTTGAATGTTAGGTTATTGTACATTAGAAAGACTAACTATGGAGCTTATTTTAATCCTCAGCAACTAAGAACGTACAATGTTGAGATAGGTAATGATAAAAATGTGGTATCATTTGATGTAACTGAAATGTTTATATCAGTCGATAGCTATTCACTTATGGAAACAGTGCAAAATCTTGTTAATGACGATCAGTATTCATCTAAAGTACTCAGAAGTCGCCATTGGAAAGTTAACAGAACTGTGCACTCATTACCTTCTGCAAAACTTACAGTTTAATGGAAAGCTTTACTAACATCTAAACCATCTACAGAAGTAGTTTCATAGCAATTAGGATCAGTGTTAATTTCATTCACTAAAATTAACGTTTTGACTCATCATGTCATCATGATTTGATAACTCTCAATGCAGGTGAATCAACAGCCACTTTCAGTGTAATCAATGAAACGTTTGGAGACAATATTTAGATAGCTCTTCTGAATGTTTATTATCCGTGGAACATTTGATGGAAATGTACACAACAATGAAACACTTGGATTCC
Organism: Heterobilharzia americana; assembly: GCA_944470555.2. Classification (NCBI taxonomy): domain Eukaryota; kingdom Metazoa; phylum Platyhelminthes; class Trematoda; order Strigeidida; family Schistosomatidae; genus Heterobilharzia; species Heterobilharzia americana. Next base: position 68,675,197 of record OX104127.1, on the reverse strand, counting down.
ATTATGAAGTATCATAACGATAACCCAAATTTTACAAGAAAAAAGGTTTTTAAAAACTTTATTTTTAAATGTGAAAACTGACTGTAGCACCCAATAACTTTAAAAGTCTAAGTAAAATTTACTTTGAGAAGTGTTTAAAGCGGAGGATTCCGCAGTGAGTTTGATCAAGGAGTACTCATCAGTGGAAGAGGAAACCTAGACTTTAAGTCATTCTGTCATACATCAGGAATATCTTAGAAATTATAAGTCATTTTCGTTTCCAACGTTTTGTGTTAACGTATGACAAAAACTGATTGAATTATTCAAAGACTAAAATCTATACCGTAAGGAGTGTAGGGTAAATAAGCACTGTCAACAATACTACAGCAATCAAAACAGACATAGGATAACCCAAGCATTTTATGAGTATTACCTAGGGGTTAAATAATATGACATGTTTTTACTGGTATCAATGCATCCAAAGAAATGCATCTGAGAACAGAACAATATAATAACTCGAAAAGGTCCTTACTCAGAAAATTCAGAGGGATCTGTAGGAGTATAATACTGCAGTGGAATCGATACAACTTAACACCAGATTGAAGAAATAAAATAAGGATCATTAAAAGTCGAAAACTAATAAGCAAACTGTTGAAATTGACCAAATACTGCATCAATTTAGGAAGGATTCTTCCCAAAAACTGAGGCCACAAAGGTCAACATGAGGTGAATAAAAATGATTCATAGCAACCTAGTGGCTTTCATTATCTTCTGATTTTGTGATTAAACATCTGTGTAATCCAGAAATGTTTCACTATTTTGTTTATTATTATGAGGCTGATGAAAATAACTGATCTATTGGAAAACTACCAAAGATTAGATATCATCCTTACCACCAGCTACAAATCTTCTAAATTACTTCACTTTCTACTTCCAGTTTACGAAACTTTTCGAAAAAGTTATGAATATAAACAGACTTTGGAGTCACAAGTTTTATGATTAAGCCTTCTTGTAGAGTCATAGATACCTCCACGTCAGCCATGGAGTGTACTGAAATCATCACGTTGGTGTCAGGGGTAATGTCCTAAGTTAAACAAATAAGTATGTTAACGAAGCTGCGAACCTTTATCAACTTAGGCGGTTATGACGTCTGTTACATATAACCAGTTATCGTCTATCCTATCAAATAATATCAGCTAACGTTAAATTAGTTTGGATAAAGGTTACACGTGGCCTGATTACGACACCGTATCAGTTCATGAAGTTGTTCAGCCCTGCAAGCCTCCAGGTTAGCGTCCACATGACATTCGAAATCGATTATTCAAGACTGTATGTAAAGCGGCTGAGGATTAATATCAGGTGGTGTAGGTTTGATCCCGCATATTTCCTTCATCCTTTTGACAGTTGTGTACAGTAGAAGCATTGGAAAGCCATCAATTCAAGTTTGACATCTGCATGCAAATGATTTATGTTCTATCTCTTATCCCACCATTGTCTCAACAACTTCACTTTTTAAGATTTCATTGTAATTAGTTAGTTTACTATTATTACTCTCAGTGTGACTCTTCTTTCTTTCTTCCCCTTCTTTATATCTATCAAGCGAAAACTCAGTCGCTGCACTTTACATCTAACAACAATTTTCGCCTTTTCAAACTGCTCATCCTTTTCATTATTTCCATTTTCTATAAGGTTGCTATGTAACTCATCTCCAGTCTTGATTTCGGTTTTTAACCTTAGCACTAGCTTAATGATCCAACTATACTCAATTGTTCAGTAACAGACTTGACTGAATTATTTCTTCTTTTCTGTATGACTCAATGGACAGATTTCATCGTTCATCCAAATCATCAGATGACATTTTGTTGTTTGCCCCACCTTCTTTCCTTCTCCTCTTCATATGCTTTTCTAATATTTCTGGTCACTATACTTTTATTTCTTTATCCTTCCTTTTACTCCCTAATATTTTGATGTTCTAGTGGGCAGCAAGGCAAGTTGAAGAAATATGCAGCATTGCCGCGGTCTAATCTTAATGAAGTTCAGACTCAGGACGTACCACTTCAAGCGTTGCAGAGTTATCCACTTGGCTAATGAGTCATATGAGTCAGCTTTCGTGTAAAAGTTCTCAAGAAATATTTATATCTAGTAACTTTTTTTTCACTTTATTAAACAGAAATTGTCGACCCCTTGTAGGCATACAGGTATCCATCTGATTGTAGACAAATCGATACTGTCTAAGTTCTGTTCTAATGTCACCGCTGGTTCCTTTTTTATCAGACTGCTTCATGGCTATTTTGGAAAATACTGTACTACATTTGATAACTGATAAGTTCTACGCGTATAAAAGATGTATAGGTGATATCTTCATCGTGTGACGATGAAAACTGAGAACATCTCAGAATTTCATTTTCTTGATATCTCTTTAAAGAGGAGAAATGATAGCTCTTTAAAACGGTCATTTTATACGACGCTTACTTGGAATGTACAGTACACTCATTTCCAAAGTTGGGTAACAATTAAACGAAAAAGGAACTCTATTAATTCGCTCTGCGCAAGAAGCAGAAGTATCTGCACAAACGACACATTAGACAATAAGTTAGAATACGTTCAGAAAATACTTCTCTAGAATGGCTATCTCCTAGGTTTATCGCAAAAAATGAAGCCAGAACGACGATATGAACAAGTTCCTCCTGTTCCTAAGACGACCTTTCTCGTGAATATTGAATCCAATGGGAATAATGCACCATAATTACCGAAAAATCGTCTCTCCAAAGCATTCAGAAAATTATCCCATGCCGCTGGTCTGTAAATTCACTTCTCCAGCCAACAATCGATTTAAGGTAGTGTGAAGGAAAACTGGCGATGTACGCCACATCTGTGTGTGTCCATCAGTTTACCTGCTCTTGTGGAGCTGGTTATGTAGGTCGTTCAAAAGTGTAATCTTTCCAAACACATCTTCCAGCATTGTCTTGCGTGGCTGTCCAGTAGAGAAGGCAAGTCAAGCAACAGTTCTATGTTGGATCGTTTAAACAACTCCCCACATGTTGTCTCCCCACAGTCTTCTATCAAAATCCTTTACAAAGTCAAGCTAAACAGCTCAGAATGAGTGCGGATTAGTCATATGCGTGTAACAGAGAAGTTGACAATCTAGCAATGAAAGCCTGAGCTCTGGGTAGAGAAGAGACACTTACGTTCTCTTGTTTTGACGTGATCATAATCCTTACTTGACGTTTTTATTGCTTCGATGTTCACCTTACTCTTATTGACTGATTATCATTAGTTTTATTTTTACTCTGAGGTCTACTTTCCCACATGTTAACACGTTAGCTCCCATCTCCCACTGAAATTCTCACAATACTTTACTCCAACTACTGATTACTGATTGTTGATCTCTCAGTTTTTGAACTTATTAGTTATCCCGTTAATCTACTACATATTTCCCTTATACACGTTTGATGGCACATTCCCCCCGTAACCCTCCAATCAGACCACTATTTCACCTTAGAACAGTCTATCTCGACGACTTGATGTTGACCGACGATAGACTAATCTGTGTCTGTTATTCCGATAAATACGATTGTACACCTGTTGAAAATGATTCGAAGAAAAGAAAATTTTCTTTGCTGAATTAATTTGTGTTATTTGCCTTAAGCTAGCAATGGAATTCAGGCGACAGCATCACTCACTGACGAAGTTATGATAAACCTGTATATGCTAACTAGACTTCTCTGCCAACAAACAGTAAACAACTGAAATAAGTAAAAGACTCATAACTATATAAGTGAGTTTTTATATAATCCCAGTGTGTTTAAAAGGTCGAAAACAGGATTTCTCTGAACCTTTCGCTGTGTATCCTGTGGCTTCCTCAGCGATTTCTGTCTTTATTGCCATTGGTTAGCTGATGCCTTCAGAAAAATCTTGTTTCCTATTTTCTAAACACACTAAGATTATGTAAAAGCTTACTTATGTAATGATTAAACCTGACTGGAGCATAACTTCTTTCAAGACATTCGCAACAACTATGACCTGGATGTTTTTATCAATAATTCTAAAAGGATACCGATGAATAAAGTTCATACGGGAAAATATAAGGTATACTCAAGTGATTTTGTTCATTTACTAGATAATATTCACTAGCTTCGCCTGAGACTGTGTCATTTGTCTGATTTGCCATTTTTAAACGTTTCATTAGGCCCCGATTTTCCGCTATATTGTTAGTTGATAATCGAATTATGTCAAGGCTGAGTACTACATATCATCGAAGTAATCATACTCCAGTGGTTAATTAATCTAATTTTCTCGTCTTTTAAAAATATTGAGCTTAAAGTGTACAACATCTTATATGATTATTTTGTACTTATTTTGTTCATCAATGCTTTGAACACATCAAAGTGTGAGTTGAGAATTGCAGCATTCAGCATTATTTCATATCAGTTAGGAAATTATTAGAAATTATAAAAAACCAGGGATGTCCTTTATTTCATTTTTAAAATAATGTCATGAACTGGTGACGAGAAACTCTCACAAAGTCAAACTAATTTAGCTACACAATAGACAGGGAAGATAACTTGAATGAGTTACTCACAAGAAAGATGCTCATTTAATGTTGAGGGGTAAATCTGATTGGTTAATTAGTGAGTTGCGCTTGTAGTGCATACGAAATCTTACTCATTCACCCTAGAGTTTCGATTTCTAGACTGCCTCACCTCTTCGTTGTCCAGCTCTACTGTTTGACAGTTACCTTTTATTATTAAATGTAAGTACATCCTATGTACTTGCTGAGTCATCAGCTCACCTTTCTTCTCTTTCTTTCTTTTCTCTCCCAGATTTTCTTGGCTACTACCAAACTCACACTACTCTGTGCGCCCCCTGCAACAACATACCTATCTACAGGTTAAACGAAAAAGTATCAATAACTGGTCGTTACATACTGAGTGCGAATCTTATCATTTTGGCTGTATGACTGTCTGACCATTTTTCAGTCAATCGATTTTAATATGTATAATTTCACCATTCACAGCTTATTTATATAATACATGTAACTATAGTAATGTATATTCTTAAATTGATGACTTAGTTCGATACGCATGGACTGTATTGTTATAACAACCTTTTTATACACACATTCGGGTGTCTGTATTTTTCGTTTTTAACTGTTCCTTGAATTCGGTCTTATTAAAAAATAGCAATTATAATATCACGGCATAGTTCGAAAGTGATCACATGTTTACGTAATTTTCGAATCTAGCTAAGTTTATGGTGAGAAGTTCGTGGAAACTTTATTCTTAATTAACCTTGATTTCATCAATTTCAAGACTTTTTTTTAACTATTCTCTTTATATCTTTACTACCCTCACATTTAGAATTTGTTCAAACACTTCCTTTAAGAGTAGTATTCATCATCGACTGATATCAGTTGGGGAACCATTGAAAATCTGGGACCAATGGACAGTTGTTTCGTCCTAGTATGGGACTGTCCAGTAGTATGCTCTCACAACCCGACTACCAATCGAACTCAGGACCTTTAGGTCTCACGGTGAACGCGTTAACCATTCAGCCACTGGGCCGGTTTCCACTGATTCACAATTTCCAACTTCTGTCAATTCACGATGATATAGCGCAACTATCACCCAACGTCTTCAGTTAGCATCCACTTCACTCCCAACTGGTTCACACGACAGGTCACGGCTTCTCATTAGAGCTTCATGATATCCATCTAGAAGCAAGTCATTAATGAGCATTTTACATTAATGTATTTTTGAGATGAATAGGGATTTTTAATTCAGAGGTAGTATTCATCATGGACTAACCTCGCCTGGTTAACTAGTTTACTAGTTACTAGCCGGTCCTAAGCCCGGGTAAAGAGGGAAGGTTGGGCATAGGGCTAGCAACCCTACCCCGTAAAACAAATCTAACCGCTAAAGAAACTTCAAAGCACAAACAAAATATAAAAAATGAAAACAAACTTATTCCCCGCTGGAATCGGAGAGGCGAAATGACGCCAGTTGGTGAAAGCCTTCGGGAAGCCAATTGGCCGATGTGTCTTCTCTCGATGAAAGCGAAAGTAAACGTGGGGACATGGAATGTCCGCACGATGTTTGAACCCAGTAAGGCAGCCCAGATTGCAAACGAGATGAGAAGGTATAACATCGAAGTGCTTGGGATTTGCGAAAGCAGATGGAATGGGAGTGGACTCTCCAAACTGTCAACTGGAGAATCAATAATCTACTCCGGTCACCCAGACGCCAACCACGAGCACACTGAGGGAGTGGCTATCATGATGTCCTCAAGAGCATCGAAGGCTCTCATGCAGTGGGAACCAATCTCCTCCAGGATCATGACAGCAAGATTCAACTCAAAAGGAAGAAAGGTCACAATCATACAATGTTATGCACCTACAAATAATGCAGAGCAAGAGAAAAAGGAGGATTTCTACAGACAACTTCAATCAACACTGGACAAGACGTCAGTTGGCGATATCAAAATTCTGATGGGCGACATGAATGCCAAACTGGGAGGGGACAACACGGGAAGAGAACTAACCATGGGTCGAGAGGCACTAGGTGAAATGAATGAGAATGGAGAATTGTTTGCAGAATTCTGTGCATTCAACGATTTGGTGATTGGAGGCAGTGTGTTCAGGCACAAAGATATCCACAAAGCGACATGGATTTCACCAGATGGACACACTAAAAATCAAATCGACTTTATCTCAATCTCAAGAAAATGGAGACGCAGTCTACTTAACACAAGGTCAAGAAGAGGAGCAGATGTAGGTTCAGACCACTACCTAGTGCAAGGAACCTTCCAAATCAAGTTAAAAGCCTTCAAGGAAGCTGGTGATAGACCTCAACCCAAGTACAACACTCGGAAACTGAAGGATGAAACTACAAAGGAGATCTTCAAGGCAGCCATCAAGACAAAATGGGAGACATCGAGCAACATCCCTGAAGAAACCTGTGTGGAAGAACACTGGAAGTCTTTGAAAGCTATGTGGAAAGAAACCTGCACAACAGTATTAGGAAGGAAGAAGAAAGAAGACAAGGAATGGATCTCGACAGATACCTGGAAGCTGATAGAGGAGAGGAGGATGGTGAAGCAGAAGATAAACCAGTGCAAGGATGCTCAACGACAAGAGGAACTGAGCACAATGTATAAAACACTGGACAAAGAAGTGAAGAAGAGTGCACGCAAAGACAAAAGACACTTCTACGAAACACTGGCAAGTGAAGCAGAACAGGCTGCAGGTAAGAGAGACCTGACGACATTGTATCAAATAACCAGGTTGCTATCAGGGAAGAGACCAACACAGATGAAACCAATAAAAGATGAAGAAGGAAATTTAATTACAAAAGAAGAGAAACAGAGGAAACGATGGGCCGACCACTTCAAGAAGCTCTTGAATCGACCACCACCTGCACTTCGTCCAGAAATACCACCTGCAGCCGCTGAATTACAAGTGAACATAAATCCCCCAACGAAAATGGAAGTCCTGAACGCCATAAAGCTACTGAAATGCGGGAAAGCAGCAGGACCAGATGGAATACCGCCAGAAGCACTGAAAACAGATGCAGAGACAACAGCGGAAATGCTCACACCACTATTGCAGAAGGTGTGGAAGGAAGAGAAGGTACCTGACGATTGGAAGAAGGGTTACCTTGTCAAACTGCCGAAGAAGGGAGACCTCAGTGCTTGCAAGAACTGGCGCGGAATCACTCTCCTGTCCACCCCAAGTAAAATATTAAGCCGCATCATCCTGGAGAGGCTTAAAGATGCACTGGATTCAAAACTACGACCGGAACAGGCAGGCTTCAGGAAGTACAAATCATGTGCAGACCAAATTGCAACGCTTCGCATCATCATAGAACAGAGCATAGAATGGCAATCACCTCTCCACCTCAACTTCATCGACTTTGAGAAGGCCTTTGACAGCGTCGACCGAGAAGTAATTTGGAAACTGCTTCAATACTACGGAGTACCGCAAACCTTTATCCGCCTCATTCAACAACTATATGAAGATGCTACATGCCAAGTAATCCACAATGGGAAGCTCAGTGATGCCTTTGAAGTGAAGACAGGAGTGAAACAAGGTTGCCTACTATCCCCCATGATATTCTTGATTGTGGTGGACTGGATCATGCAGCAAACAGTAGGCAGCGAGAAGAGGGGGATACGCTGGACGACGGAAAAGAACCTAGAAGACTTGGATTTCGCCGATGACTTATGCCTAATGTCACATAAACTTGAAGATCTGCAGGCAAAAACTAACAAGTTGATAGAAGAGGCAGCGAAGACGGGACTTCAGGTGAATATAGAGAAGACAGAAGTGATGAAGATACCGCACCACCACCATCAACAACAACAACAACAAACTCCAATCACCATCAACGGGAGAAACTTAAAGGAAGTAACCTCCTTCACTTATCTAGGAAGCACTGTTTCAACTACAGGCGGGACGGACGAGGACGTCAAAGTCAGAATCGGAAAAGCAAGACAGGCGTTCATTAGCCTGAAACCAGTGTGGAGATCTTCTGCACTCAGCATGCGGAACAAGATACGGATTTTCAACACCAACGTCAAGTCAGTGCTCTTGTATGGCTCAGAGACTTGGCGCGTCACGAAAGGCATTTCCAATAAACTACAGACATTCATCAACAACTGCTTACGCGCTCGCTACTGAAGATCAGATGGCCAGAAAAAATAAGCAACAAGGAACTCTGGGAACGAACCAACCAAGAACCTATCACGCAACAAATATGCAGGAAGAAGTGGAGATGGATTGGCCATGCACTGAGAAGGCCGACTGAGGACATCACGCGTCAGGCCAGTTGCTCGAGTGGAATCCCCATGGGAAGCGACGAGTTGGACGTCCAAGGGTGACATGGAGGAGGTCGTGCGAGCAGGAAATGAGAGCTTGTGGGCTGTCGTGGGACCAGGTTCAAAAGATCTCAGAGAACAGAGGTCACTGGAGGCGTGCTACTGAAGCCCTATGTTCCACTAGGAACCCAAGGGACTAATAATAATAATAAATTCATCATGGACTGGCTGAAGTTGGAAATTGTGAACCACTGGAAACTGACCCAGTGACTGAATGGTTAGTGCGTTCGCCGTGAAACCTGAAGGTCCTGAGTTCGATCCATAGCCGGGTCGTGGGTGCATACTGCTGAGGAGTCCCATACTAGGATAAAACAGCTGTCCAGTTCTCCCAGATTTTCAGTGGCTCCTCAACTGATATCAGTCCATGATAAATACTACTTCTAAATTAAAATCCCCACTCATCTCAAAAATACATTACTTCCTTTAAAATTTGGCATATCGTAATCTGTTAACCAGTTATATCTGATAGAACTTCTAGTTGAATTATCAAACTTTAAATAATTCTACTGAGTTATAAAAGTATGAGGAGTTCAGCCGGGACAAATTTGCTTTCAGTGACATCATCTTCTTCAGCTGTACAGTCACATTTAAATATGGTTAGTGTGCATAAAAATGTCAATAGTTATTAGTAATTTGTGACCATGAAAATAATATAAGAATAAGAATTACGTAAGAGATATGAACTGGAGAGTTTAAGAACTAAGAGGCGAATAAGGCCAGGGAATGGCAAATTTTGCTTCTGGATACACAATACTGGTTATTATTGTTGTACCGCCAAAGTTTCAGCAATGTAAACTAAACGTTTTGTCAAATCCTTTGGAAAATGACTCTGTACTTTGTAGACTAATGCAAACTGGAACTATGTATCATCTGTTCACCGAATGTTGTAATATGGAGCTGCTAAGTGATCTGCGTTGACATTTACTAAGTAATGTTGAAAGGTACCACTGTCGACGTTAGGCAATCTGCTACCAGATAGTGATATTTATATCCACACTAACTATATTTAAATCCGGTTGTACAGCTACAGAAGATAATATCGTCGGAAACAAATTTATTTGCTGTTTTTATTATTATTTCCGTGAATTATACTTTTATTATTGATTACATAGTAGATAAATTTGTTATTATAGACTCATAAATCACTCCATATGGTTTACCGTTTTACACATACGTGGATCTGTGTATGTTGAAATGCAGGCTAAAGACAACTTAAGTGAAAACTGCTTCGTTCACTTATAAGCCTTATTTTAGTTTTAACATTGGATAGATTTAATCGTCTACTGGGATTAGTGATTAAAGTTGAAGCAAAACCTCAGTAGTGTCAAGATTCTAATTATTATTATTAGTCCCTTGGGTTCCTAGTGGAATATAGGGCTTAACTGGCACGTCTCCATTCCACTCTCTTATCTGCAAACTCTTCAACCTGGCTCCACAACACCCCACAACCTCTCATTTCCTCCTCACACCATCTCCTCCATGTCACCCTCACCTCCAACACCCAACTCATCGCTTCCCATCTGGGTTCCACTCGACCACCTGGACTGACGCATGATGTCCCCAGTCGGCATTCTCAGTGGATGCCCAATTCAATCCATCTCCACTTACTTCCACTGCATATTTGTTGGGCGATAGGTTCTTGGTTGGGTTGGTTCGTTCCCACAGTTCCTTATTGCTTATTTTTATTATTCTCGCCATCTGATTTTTAGTAACGAGTGTTGGCAGTTATTGATGAATGTCTGTAGTTTATTGGAAATGTCTTTTGTAACGCTCCAAGATTCTAATTAAGTAGTTTCAATTCTGCCATCATTCATGTTTTATTGAGTTGAACTAGTTAAAGTGTATTATAACTAAGAATCAATCCTGAACAAGTGAAACGACTGACTGGTGCTTAGATCCCCTTGTAATGACTAATAAAAAGTACTGCTGATCGGTCTCATCGATTCCTAACTTATCATATCATCCATTAGTATACATTATGAACTTATGTTTGGTTTATTAACAACATTCTTAGTGTCAAGTAGATGCCAACTTTGATTCCGCGAACTTCTGAAGGTAAATACAATGCCATTTTACAATGGAGTTCGGCTTGGTTGTCTTCCTAACTAAAAATTGAGAATCAAGCTAACATTTGCTTTGGTTTAGTTTATTTACCTATAGCTCTCAGTGTTATGATAATTTTTGAACTACTTTCCATGTATTGTTAGCATTCATTTTGTGTTACGTAAGGACTGAAGTCTTCCCCAATATTTTATGAAAATGTAAGGGTGTTCGAGGTACTAATCACTATGCTGTTCTTCTAGCCATCAAACAGTTCACACTGAACTATGAGTGAAATACCATGTCTCAGCAAACAGTAGGACTATGAATAATCCAATTAAAGTCAGATGTTAGTTTGTACAAAGAACATTCCTTGAGATGAATATTTTCCCCTTTCAGTCAGTCCATATCAGCGTGAAACTGGCTATTACTTGCTGTGAAACGGTCCGAGGTACTAAATCTCATATCAACACATCAGACGAGAATGCGCTAAGTCCTAGAAAGTTATCAAAAAAGAACAAGAAGGAAAGGGAGAAGACTGAAATTCAGCTTGATGAACACATGACGGTTAAGGTGGTGAGAATGAATGGATATATTTCTTCCCCTGAGATCGAATCTGAGCCACCCTTCACCAACATGTTGGTCGTCATGGAAACACTAACTGGGAAGTCTGCATTTACCTACTTGATTCATGCCAACAGTTAAAGGCTTCATGGATTAATTCCATGTTTTAATTTGGTCACTTTTGACCTTTCAGAAGTTTGAACCTACTCCAGTTGAAATTGCATGACCATGTGTACGTGACAGTGTATGCATAACACATATTCCAGCCACCAGAGTCAATGGAGATCTGTAGCTTCATCAAGTGGTACCCCTCTGCTGCCTAAGACTCTACACCTGAATTCCAAATTAATAACTCATTGTCACCAAAACAAACAGCTTTTACTATGAAGGCAAAGTTAGCCGGACACCTTGAGGTTTTTCCAAGTCTTTCACCTTTAATCACCATGCTTTACAGCCACGCCAAAGAAAAAAGAGAAGTGTGACAGTACATTGGACCCTAAATAGGCAAATGGATATCACTGTGGAGCCATGAATAGTATGAGTTAGCGAAAGTCAACCTTTATAAATCAAAGTAACTGTTATATTCTTCGTGAAGTTTGTAGCAAATACAGTTTTATTTACAGCATGAGCATGGAAATAAAACAAATTTATGAAAATCTCTGAATACAAAAATAACTAATATCTAAGTGTCGGAGGAAATAATAATTTGATTAGAGTTGTAAATTAAAATGAGTCATCTTAGGCGACTAGTCAAAGCAACTATACACTTGGAAATCTATCAGTAATTCTGTACTGGTTGATTTAGTAGACATAGACCATTAAGCAAATGTTGAAATAACTTTTATTATGATACGATGTTTGCTAAAGGTGGTGTTCTCTGGAGTTTGACTACAATACGCACAAGTCGCTGAGCTTTGGCGTAAATATTTTAAGTGCTATTCCAATTATTCTTTTATATGTAAATATGTTGATGTGGTGTAAATAATGATAACGATATCGAATAATCTGTTAAATGCTTATCTACTAGGATTTGAGGCACACTTATTGTATGTGGGGTGGGTGGGTGTTCGGACCGAAAGCCCATAGTTTGAAAGTTGAGCTCCGAAGCCAGTTACTCACATTTCCACCGGTCTACACCAGTGAAACTTTTCCGATTTCCAAAGATACATCTCACCTGTTATTGTAATCTAATCTGACTTGTATTTTTGACATTTAGCTTTTTGCCTATCTAGTATCTGCTTGTCAGACACAGATAGGCAATCAGAAAAGCCAAGAAGTTCTTTCATCACAACCAGTATGTAAAAAGGTTGTGACCCGTCAATATTATCACTGGTTAAGTAGTTTCTGAAGATGTTTAGTTGATCATTATAAAGATATAATTTGACTAGAAGCTGATACGCTTTTCTAGAAAATACAATGGTTTGATGAAATATTCAATTATTAAGGTATTTACAAGATTTCAAGATCGAAATTCACAGAGACACACGTAGAGTTTGAAGGATGAAATAGAACGTCATTTATGCTAACCGTGTGAGCATCACTCTAGTTGGCGTATTTCCTTAAAGTAGCACAATAATATCACTTCTCGTAAATATCCGCATCAAATGGTCACTGTTTTGAAGTAGTACTTTATAGGAACGCAAGGTTTGATAGTTCCCAATTTAGTTAAAAAGATAGGGCTAGCTGACCGACGTCATAGACATAAACCATCTCCTTTACAGGTAAACACATATGTCGTCTACTTCACGCATATTGTTTACTATCGGATTCGTAAATCAGTCTATCATAAATATCATGACAATAAACACTACGTATCTATTGGCTGGGAACGACTTTCACCTTAGGATATAAATTTGCATACTTGATTAAACCTTTGAAACCACATGACTCCTTCAGTTTCAAGTCTGGGAAAGGAAATGAGTAAGTGGAATATTTGCTGACTGTCCTTGAATGACAGTAACGTCAGAATGGATTTATCATCTTCAAATCTGTTCCATTATTCATTTGTGAAAATAGTTATTAAGCTTCCCTTTCCGTAAGATCATCTGGCGATGAATTCAATCTACTACTGAAAAATATGGTGTTAATAGAGACTTAATATTAGAGAGTCTAACCAGAATAGTGTGCAATACACAAAGCATAGATCCTGATCACTATTCAAACACAGTCTATCTACACAACCTATGAAGTGGATCATATATTACGAAGCGAAATGAGTTAATAAAAGAGCAAGCTAGACTTTTATCCTTCTTAATCTGGGAGATATGCTATAGTATTCAACTTGTGAGTTAGCTGCATAAAGATCACTCGTTCTGAAAAAGCAAAACTCATTGTTTCATAATGGACAGACATCAGCTGAAAAGCTATTGAAAACCTTGGAATATTGGACAGCTTATCCTTCCTAGTATAAAACTCCTGAACAGTAAGTACACACAACCTCACCATATTTCAACCTCAAGACCTTCAAGTGTCACAGCGAATGTGCCAACCACCGGGACCTTGAGTTCAGCGGTCCACATCTGCTTACTTCTGTCATTTCGCGATATATTGTGGTAATCCACCATGGCTGTTAATTGGCATCCGCTTCACTTCTGACTGACTGACCTCAAGCTGACAATGGTTCTACAGCTCATGTCAGACCTATAAGCCTCAAACAACCGATATGTTATGGTTTTATAATCACGAAGAGTTATAAAAGCGATGAAGTGTAGTTTTTGAACAGTAACTGAACTCACTCTTCATCAAATACGCTATTATACCAAAGCCAAAAATATGGTTTAAGGCTAACCGTTTGTAAGTTTGATATGAATGGAGATGTAATTTAAGTCAGAAAGAAAATAGTGTCAGAAAAATTAAACTTACATAATGTTTCTCTTATATTCTCTTCACAATGGTTTAATTTTTGTTGTAAAATATCTATATGACCTTCTTTTCGATGAATTTCAAGTTTCAAACCATCCATTCTCTCTTGCATTTCCTAAATATTTATTAAGTATATGAGATTATTTAAAGTTCTTTCATTAAATAAACAGAGATATTTTTGCTTTGTATGCTATTCTCTTCTAAATAAATAACTAATGAAATAACTATCTTATAGTTACAATCCTCAGGATGTTTTACAGTCATACTTGTAGAGACGGTAGTTGTTAAATCGAACCTAATAGCACGGCTAGCTATTACACTTAGAAAGCAAAACTGGAAATTTCACCTCAAAATCTTATTAGTTTCTAGGAGAGGTGTGGCTTAAACCCATCTTTTGGGGGTAATAACATTATTAATAAATAACTAAACACTTAGAATTGACTTGAAAACTTCACTCCCGATGGATATCAATCTTCATTGTTATTTTTACCCACTATCATAATAACAGATATCCTACTTAGTCCTCTCGACACGGACTGTTCATGAATACGAAACAACAAGCGTCTGATAATAGTCACCTTTAATTTATAAAACTCTCTATTATGATAGAGGGTCAAGTAGCCACTATAGCCATATAATTGTCTATAGATGTGACATTAAGTGATTACGACAGGAGATTGAAGTGAATGTCTTATGCAGGACTTATAGAAAGAAAATACACTGAATTCATCATTCACAACTGAGATTAGGTCTCATATAAAAGCATATGTCGATGCAAAAAGTAGATAATACCAGTAAATTAAGTAGTCTTCGTGGGAAAATTAGTTGCCATTGCATTTCATTACTGTCATTGAGTTAGCTCTGTCTTTTCTACCAAACAATGAAATACCTAGAACACTTAGATTGCCAAATTTCCTGATAATCCAAAAGTCTAGAGATTTCATCATAATAATGAGTAAAAATTTCTACTTAACGATAACTTACATCAACCAGTCAGAAATTTAAAATGATGGAGCACAAAAATTTATTTCTAAAATTCATCGTAATATTTTCCTAATAAAACTATATCTTATTGGTTAACTGGTTAAGGGATTAATGACAGATAAGAGTTGTTGGAAGCTATAATTCGAAAACATAAGCTCGCCTTAAAATAGATAAAAGGAAGGATTTTGAAGTTTAATGCTCATCTGCAAATGACTGATTAGCAGAATCAACTTAGAACCTCACACAAAGTGCATCATTTCAAGTTGTTGCACCATACAGAAGTATACAAACAACAGGTGGATAGAATAAGAGTGATATCAAATTAGACAAATCTGTTTGAGACAATAAACAGTCTAAAGATAACACATGGTGCAAATATTCAAACTTAAGAAGGTATCAAGGAGTTGATGCATCTGCATCATTGTGACCTATTTTCAGCCATGTCACCAAGAACCCACAACCACTGATCCCCATCATCTCGAGAACTCAACCCAGGCAGTCCACAACTCAGACCGACAGTCAGAGACTTCATCGACTGGTGCCACGTCTTCGTCTGGTCACAGTGAACCTTCTCACAACCTGATCCCAATTTCCCTACCATGGCACATCGAGGTAGGTAGTGGCTTGGCATGTGCAGAACATGTCTGAGCCTTCTCAGTCGACTAAGGTTCATGACCTCATCATTTGACTTACCTGTCTTTCCTAGTACGTTTCGTCTGACTTCATCAGTGCTCACATGGTCATTCCATAAAATATGGTCAGTGCTACAGAAACACCAGTAACCGAAACCCCATAACAACTTCATGTCTTCTATTTTTAAAGCACATACACACTTCCAGTGCTATAAACAAGCAATCAACTTATGTTTCAACTAACAAACTTTAACGATGGAATGTGTCTGAAGATCAGGTACAATTTAAGTGACAGGATTTTCCAGTACTTCCTATAGACTAGGTTTTTCAATGATAAAGACATAGGACTCAAAAACCGAAATTACAAAGAAGCTCGTTTGTGATGTCCAGCTACCATTAAAGTAGCCTTAAGTGAAACCCAGATATTTCAGCCAACCGCTTAATATCTACAGCTCTTTATAGAAAGAAAAGGCATAAGTTTAAAGCAAAGATATTCCATTAAAAATAGTATTACTGCAAAAGATGTCATGCATAAGCTATGAAAAAAGAACTGCTTTATTCGGGCTTTCGCAAACTTGGCTTTGGTTGTGATAACTACATAAACGTTTAGCTTGAAGTCACTCAGTTTAATTTTGATTTTCTAACCTCTTTCCGAGTTTCAAAGGTGGCTTTAAAAGTTCACATTTTTATCCTTTTAAGTATATATCTTTCTGTGAAGCCATTTTTATTGGCGTCAGTTAGTTTTATGTCGCATTTTTATCGGTACTGATTCAGTCTTTAACCGAACATAACAATGGTTTCATATTACTGCTATAGGTTGTGGGTGTTTCTTCTCGGTGGATGATGATACGCACTGTAATAACTGCTACAAATTGAACCACAAAGTGAGTATCACCTTAGAACAATCTGGTTATAAGAAGATGTGTAAGATGTGTCTTTAACTCAAGCCTGGCATAATGGGAGCTGTGCAATCGCTAACTACAGCTTGGATACTTGCGGATTCAGTAAGTAGCAGGCTCAGTCGTGTGAACTCAGCTTTTAACCAAGATAATATATTCAGCGTCACTTAATGTCTAGCTGTGTCGCTTGCTGAAAAATAATTTGGATTCGGAGTTTAATCTGACTCTGCTTTTGTGAAGCCAAGGTGACCTTTTAAGGATATCAACAAAAAATTGGGTTCTATTGACTCAAAACGGAATAAATGTAAACTGCCATTAAGGTCATCAAGTGAAGTAAATGCACCAAACGCGGAAGCTTGAAAGACAAAGAAATCTTGTTCAAGTCTCTGGCACAGATTACGAGGTATCAAATGTTAGAAAAAGGCTGCTGACGACCCTGACTAAACTGCTAGGTAGTCCCAGCTTTCATATGTCGATTTATACATTAAATAAGGGTGAAAGGCCTTTGGTAGTAAGGGTAAATAACGCACATAAATTCCTACTGTTTTATATAGCTAGATGTCGAAACTTGACACTAATGAAGGTAAAAGCAACCAAAATTCCCCAGTAGTTTAGAGTGTGCTTACAAAATCCCTATGAACGACAAATAGTAAGTTGAGTGCAAGCCAACCATATGTAACTCAAACTAATCAGAAGAATCGGATCTTGCTGACAACATTCTCATTATGTAAGCGTGATAGGATCGGTAATTATAAAATTACTTCCTAAAAATGACTACGGAATAAGCACTAGGAAGTTAGAATAGACGAGATTTTGGTTACCGAAGTATACCAACTTTCTAAAGTTGTGTCTGTTTGTGACAAAAAATGGAGCTAACTTTTGTCTAGGATATGTAAGATCATTGATTCCGGTAGGACAATTAGGTTTGATTGCAAATTGATGGATAAAATTAGGAGAAAACATGCACTAGTAGAACTACAAAGCAAACATCCGAATGCGTTTTCGGATAGTGAAAGCTGTAAAATTATACTTTCAGTTGGGTGTGTAGATGATTCACATGAACCGAACATCGTAACGGTCTATCACGCCAACTATTATAGCCTTCAAAACAAATTCAGTGAGCTAAGGGTTTCGATTTGTAAACTATAATCAGTAATGGTATATATATATATATATATATATATATATATATATATATATATATATATATATATATATATATACACGCATTTTAGATCCAGATTAAACACCATGTTGGAAGAATGCAATCCACTTCGAAGTTACGGGAACAAAGAGCAAAAGGGTGTTGTAATAGTACTTTATTTGAGATGTTATTTCCAAGCAATTTCCAGTAACCTTCTTGTGCATTATCCTGGAACTTTTGAGATCATCAAGTGCAGAGTCTCCTTAGAAGGACGTCCAGATATTGTAAAAAATATCCATGTGAGTTTAGCCTGTCAGGCTGACGCATCAATACAGAAAGGTGTCAGCGATTGGATCAGAAAAAGAGAGTGTTACACAGATTTTAACTCACCTATTGCAGAATGCGTAGGTGTATCCTGGATTAAATCACTTGATTCATTCGATAGTGGACCCTTTCGCATAATGGCTGGACATGCACTGATACAGCTTGTTTTCAGAAACACACGTATTGACGCTAATCAAGGGTCTTCTTAGCTAGATCTTGGGTTAATGCATAAGCTGTATAGTGTATCCAACCTAAATATTCTTCTTTCCTTCGTAAACAGAGGCTTTGCGGTGCTTTCATTAGAGATTAGAGTTTGTGACATGGTTCATGACTTTACCTAACCTCATTTGAATGCTGAACGGGCATACACTGACTATAAGAGAACATGCTTCATCGGTAGATTGGTCCACTAATGTGACTTTGTCTTGTGATGTTACATGGATGAAATTTTTAAAACCCTTAGAACTAATATAAGCCCGCGCACACCTCTATTAATCCTGTGTACACTTACTAACCTTCCCCAATAGATAACTAAGCTGGCTAGAAAAGCCCTCGTCTACAAAAAGGATTGTGGAACTTTGTAATCACAGCACGTCTTGGTCAGTTAAGGTCAAAGTATTGTGAAGCCGCAAACTTTTGTGGAAGTCTGATTAGAAAATAAAGCTTAGAATGCAAGAAGACCTCGCTTAGTTAACTAGTTTACTGGTTACCAGCCAGTCCTAAGCCCGGATAAAGAGATGAGGCTGAGCACATGGCTAGCAACCCTATCCCGTAAAACAAATCCAATCCCTAAACAAACTCCAAAACACAAACAAAATATAAAAAATAAAAATAAACTTATACCCCGCTAGAATCGGGGAGACAAAATGACTCCAGTTGCTGACAACCTTCGGGAAGTCAATTAGCCGGGCTGACATGTCCTCTCTCGATGAAAGCAAAAGCAAGAATGGGGACATGAAATGTCCGCACAATGTTTGAAGCTGGCTGGCAAGGCTGTCCAGATTATAGAAGAGATGAGGAGGTATGACATGGAAGTGCTTGGAATCTGCGAAGAAACTGCAGATGGAATGGAAGTGGACTCTGAAAAATGTCAACTGGAGAGCAGTCAAGAATCTACTCCAATATTGTCACCCAGATAACAACCACAAGCACACTCATTGTTGCAGTGGCTGTCATGATGTCATCAAGAGCATTAAAGGCTCTCATGCATTGGAAACCAATCTCCCTCCTCCGGCATCACGATCATGACAGCAAGATGGATTCAACTGAAAGGAAGGAAATTCACAATCATTCAATACTACGCTACGTACCTACAAATAATTCAGATGAAGAGAAGAATGAGGAATTCTACAGACCACTGCAATCAGTAATGGACAAGACAATACCCCAGGTGGTGATGGTGACATCAAAATTCTAATGGGTGGGGTGACATGAATGCCAAACTGGGAGCAGACAACACAGGAAGAGAATTCAATCATAGGTCGAGAAGCACTCGGTGACATGATGAATGAGAACAGATAACTGTTTGCAGATTTCTGCGCATTCAACGATTTGGTGGTTGGAGGCAGTTTGTAGAAACACAAGGACATTCACAAAGCGAGAGACATGGATTTGATTTCACCAGGTGGACACACCTAAAATCAAATCGACTTCATCTGAATGTGGAGAAAGTGGAGACGCAGTCAGCCTACTGGATACCAGATCACGAAGAGGAGCAGATGCAGGTTCACACCGATCACTATCCAGGACAAGCAACCCACCTTCAAAATCAAGTCGAAAGCCTTCAATTCCAAGAAGCTGGTGACAGACCACGGTGAAGCAGAAGAAGAAACAGTGCAGTACAGTATAGTACAGTACAGTACAGTACAGTACAGTACAGTACAGTAAAGTAAAGTGAAGTAAAGTAAAGTAAAGTGCAGTGCAGGGATGAACAACAAATAGAGCAACTGAACACAACTTATAAATCACTACACCAGACAAAGAAGTGAAGAAGAGTACGCGCAAAGACAAAAGACACTTCTACGACACACTGGCAAGTGAAGCACAACAGGCTGCTGGTAGGAG
Organism: Heterobilharzia americana; assembly: GCA_944470555.2. Classification (NCBI taxonomy): domain Eukaryota; kingdom Metazoa; phylum Platyhelminthes; class Trematoda; order Strigeidida; family Schistosomatidae; genus Heterobilharzia; species Heterobilharzia americana. The sequence goes on along the minus strand of OX104127.1, from coordinate 68,654,831 downwards.
AGACACAGACCTGACAACTTCATATCAAATAACCAGGTTACTATCTGGGAGGGAAGAGATCAACTCAGAAGAAGTCAATCAGAGATAGTGAAGGGAACTTGGTTACCACCAGAGAGGAGAAACAAAGAAAACGATGGGCTGACCACTTCAAAAATCTCTTGAGTCGACCACCACCACCACCACCACCACCAGCACCTGCAACTAGTCCACAAATACCACCAGCAGTGCAGCCACGGAACTATCAGTGAACACAAACCCTCCGACAAATGCAGAATTTAAGTCCTGAATGCCATAAAACTGCTGAAATCAGGGGAAGCAACAGGACCAGATGGAATTTCTCCAGAAGCACTGAAAACAAACGCAGAGACACCAGTGGACATGCCCATACCACTTCCACTGTAGAAGGTTTGGAAGGAAGGAAGAAAAGTTGACTGGTGATTGGAAGAAGAGCTACCTTGTCAAACTCCAAAACAAGCGTGGGCGACCTAATTCTTTGCAAGAACTGGCGCGGAATCATCCTCCCGTCCCAGTCCACTCAAAGCAACCAAGATATTAGACAGCATCATCCTGCAGAGAGACTAAACGATGCTCTGAATTCAAAATTGCCACCGGATCAGACTGACTGACTGACTGACTGACTGACTGACTGACTGACTGACTGGCTTGTGGAAGAACAAATCATGAGCGTATCAATTTGCAACACTACACTACGCATCATCATAGAACGAGGCATAGAATGACTGTCAACTCAACTCAACCTCAACTTCATCGACTTTGAAAAGGTCTTCGATAGCGTTGACCGAGAAATAATTTGTCAGGCAGCTACTTCAACACCTCGGTTTTAGTGCCACAAACCCTTATCAACCTCATTCAACAGCTATATGCTTCATGACGATGATGCTACATGCCAGTCAAGTGATTGGCAGTGAAAAGCTCAGAGATGCCTTTGAAGTGAATACAGGAGTAAGACAAGGTTGCCACCTACTATCACAGATGATCTTCCTGGTTGTGGTCGACTCGAGTGGACTGGATCATGCAAGAGACTGTGAGGAGCTGTGAGAAGATGGGCATACGCTGGCCAGACCGATGAAGGGAGTCTAGAAGATTTGGGTTTCGCCGATGATGATTTATGTTTAATGTCTTGTCGTACAAACTCGAAGATCTACAGGCGAAAACTAACAAGTTGACAGAAGAGGCCAGGCAGAGAAGGAAGACACGACTTGTTAGTTGGTTGGAGGCAATCAGTAGGAAGTCCCGGACCTAGGTTTCGTGCTTTTTGGCACTCGTCATCAAGGCTTATCTGCAACCTCGACGGAACTGATGTCCCGCCTGAGACTCGAACCCGCATCACCCAGTGTTGTAGTCAGCGACTTTACTACTGAGCTATTCAGGCAGAGATTGACCTTCTGTAGGACTGGCTTACATGTATTGATTGGTCATGGGAGTGCAACCAATTTCATATTGTCTGGTCCTGAGTGCAGACTGAATCCTATCGATCATATTTGCAATGTGGCAACGAAGCTAGGAAGCTCAGCATCGCAGTGCACATTGGTAGACGTAAGTCGGTTGGAGGCAACCAACCAAACAACTAACATCTACACTAGTGTGCACCGCAATGCTGAGCTTTCTGGCTTGGTTGCCACATTGCACATATGATCCATAGGATTTGGTCGGCATTCAAGACTAGACAACATGAAGACGAGACTTCAGGTGAACGTAGAAAAGACAGAGGTGATGAAGATAACCAAACTCACCAACAACAACAAGCACCAGTCACCGTGAATAGGAGAAATCTAAAGGAAGTTGTCTCTTTCACCTACCTGGGCAGCATTGTTTCAACTACTGGTGGACATCTACTGAACTCAACTCAGCATAAAGCGTGAAGAAGATCAGGATTTTCAACACCAATGTCAAGTCAGTGCTTCTATATGGTTCAGAGACTTAGCGCGTTACGAAAAGCATTTCCATCAAACTGTGAACATACATCAACAGCTGCCACCTACGCTCGATACTGACACTGGAGATTAGATGGCAGAATGATTAAGCCACAATAAATTCTGGCAACGAATCAACCAAAAACCCATCGTTCAATTAATGTGCAGAAGGAAGTAGAGATGAACTGAATTGAACATACATTGAGAAGACTATTCAAGGACATCAAGTGCCAAGCCAGACCGTCGAGTGGAATCTAAAGGGGAAAAGACGAGTTGGGCATCCGAAGGTGACATAGAGGAGATCATGTGAGAAAGAAACGAAAGCTTGTGAGTAGTCGTGCAACAAGGTTTGGAAGACTGCAGAGAAAAGAGAAATAAAGACGTGCTACTAAAGCCCTATGTTCTACTAAGAACCCAAGGGTAAAATAAATAATAATAAAATAGAATACAAGAATGTGTTCGTCCGAACTTTTAAATTCTATTTTAACAGGTTACCCTGTAACATAAGGAGGTGAACTAACACGAAAAAAGACACCTCAGCCCTGATGATTTATGAGGATTTAATGCACGTAAATGATAATATTGCCTTATAACAGTGCTTCTGCAAAGTATTCTATGAAGGTTGTATTCAGTGTCCGAGAAAAGTTTCCATCGATGACATTCCACGAACGAAGACAGTCCTCATTTGGGAGGTCCTCTTGAAGCCACTGAAGAAAACAGATTAGGGCGATTTCCGTGGTTGACATGAGTTGCATCCAGGCATATGACCGCTATTGGACATCGCCTCAAAATCTCCAGGTTGACGATTCAATATGTCTCTCAGTGAATCGAAATCGCTTATGAATTAAAAGAATGCTGTAATAATTTCTGTCAGTAAAAATAGTCATAAACACATGATGCATAACTTTAATCCGGCTAATTTGACTAACTTAGTTAATAGGTTCTTGAAAAGGTTATTTACGAAATCATCCTTTGGCGTTTTGATGGGAAAAACCTTCTAGCTATGAAACAGCATGATTTTAGAGCCAAGTACCCATGTCTAACAAATTTTATTATTTCAACATAGGACTAGACTGCCACTAACTGGCATAATGTTCATTGACTTCAGTAAAAATTTTGATGAAGTCCTTTACCTGAGCATCGAGAAGCTGGAAGTTACTGAGACCAGTAACATGGTTAGAAACTTGATCAAAGATTTCCATTGCAACATAAGGCAGAAAGTAGACAGGATTGTCTTCTGAAAAATTATTGGTGAAGACTGCAGGAAACTACCTTGCGATATACTACTGTCAAAAGTATGCGAATACAAAGAATTGGGTTTCATTATTTCTTCCACTTAGTTGTGAACCCCTGACACTTTGTATAGGATCAAATTGAGTCCGTATTCTCAAGTGACGACTTCACGTAGAGACTAAATCTTGATAAGCCGAACACTTTCGTTAATTATAATTGTCGCCACTACTACTGTTATTATCATTATCATAAGCCATGAGCGTACAGCCTTTATTCCTGTAGACAAACTACTAAATATCAAATAGACTATTATTAATATAATCGATAGACTGATTTCTAAAGCGAGCATGTTAATTGGTTCCAGTAGGTGCTCGTTAGATTTTGTCATGAAATAAATACGCATGTTGGCACGAATAGTTTTGTAGCTAAGTTATGAGTAATCTTATGTGAAATTTTCATTTGCATTCGTGTCTTACTTTAATTTTTTTCAAAGAATTTGATGCTTCAGAAACCATCATCGGCTGCTTATCCACCATATCTGCAGCCTGGCGGCGGATGTAATTGTTTTCAAGTTCCAAAAGATATATTTGCTGTTGCAAACTTTTGATATATTCATTTTCCAAGTGCCTCATCGTTCTATAGTTCGCGTCTAGATTACTGCAAAAGCTGTGAAAAATTTATGTTCTTACGCTGAAGCATCAAGCGAAAACCCTGTAACTGCCTTCCCGTATTTTGCGCTGGCTGTTTTATTTACTATAATGATGTGAACATAAAATGACAAAAAATTACATGACCGACTGGGTGATGAATTCTTTGAACGCAGTTGCATTCGCCAAGCATCAACACCATTATTATATGTTTTCACCCCGCCACTCATAACGAATTTAGCTCTCTATAATTTTGTTTTAGGATTCAACCTGAGTTCGAAATTGTGCGTTAAATCGTCATAGCATTTCATTAATCAATGCCCTACTAATAACCTTGAAAAATTAGTGCTCAGTCCATCTTAACAATATCAGCATAAGAACAAAAACTGCATATCAGAATAAGACAATATGAAGAGTTAGAAGATTTTGTTCTGAGGGTAATGGGGAATATGGAACACCTTAGGCTATATAAATTGGTTTGAAATCAAATCCTCATGTGGCACATGTGATGAACTGAAAGTCCTCCTGCTTCTCCTCTTTGTTATTACTGATGGATTTCAGCGTGGACTTTTTTTATTCTGTTTCTCATCCACTTTCTACAAGAAGTCAGATAATATATAAACCACTGAGAACTATCGTGGCTAGCTTTCTCAGAACATTGTCTATTAAAACTATATACCTGTTATAATTTCAGCCCACCCTAAAATACTAAGGTTGATGTCCGGATTCCATCAGAAGTCTTAGGCATAATGCCATCATAACCTTTGCAGTAAGGGATTCCATAGCCTAGTTATCTTCTTCAAAAACAGAGTGGCGTGAATATTTCATAGGTTATGTTCAAATGAAAGGCTGAGTAGCAGCAAATAATTCGTCGAAATCAGTGGCCAACATCCGAAGAGATTCAAAGTTGATGCTGGCCTTCATAGTTTAAGTGGATTCCATAAGATGAACACACAGTCAAGAACCTAGGCAGTTTGGCACGGTTTCATGTTACGTTGCGTTGCTCATAAGCTATCCCTTGGCCAGCTAGCAGAAACGCATCGGTATTTTGACCCGATCTATCGGATATGGTAATCCACCTGACTATCCAGGTGCGCTCTTCCTGAGTCTTGCACTCATGTATATATGAGAAATACGAATAACTGGGATTGATCTTTGTGCCTGTCAAATTTGCATAACATCAATGCCTAAAGATGTACCTTAAACTTAGAATAAGGACTGAATTGTGAAGAGACCTGTTAGTGAGAAGCAGGATTGTTCGGAACATGTTTCAGCACGTCACGTCCTTCCTATCTACCCACGCCTTGTACATTGCACTGAATTTGTAGGAAGGTGGAGTGATGTGGTGCAAATCTTAGACCGGCAACAAGTAAATTTTCTGGGGTGCGTACTGCCACCAAGGTATCATCACAGACTGACATCAGAGAAGCAGTCGAAAGGTAGGAGTACCTGAAAGCAGGGTCTTCCCAAGATGAGGCTCTTCATCAGTGCACCCATGCTGCGCCCCCTGTGGGTTGGAAGCCATGGACTTCAGGTCTCGGTGGGCACTTTACTGTTGGACAACTGGGCCAGAGTCCAATGGTCTGCATTTGCCCACCTCCGCCAATTCATCATGTAGCACAACCCTTATCCAATACCCTCATTAAGTATTCTTCCCTATGTGCGACCGCATTTGCACCACTAGTTACGACTTCTCACTAGAACTTTGGAAATCCCATCTGAAAACGCGTCACAAACGAGCAGTGGACAGTAATTCATTCCGGAAAGATCTTCCCTGGCTCTTACGCGTCCCAAAAGGCAAAGTTCATCTCTGACTATGCAGTTCACATTCACTTGGAAGTTGTTCACGGAATGGCTATCTTATTCTCTTGAAGTAACGAAGAGAGGAATTGAATCTAGGATTCACAACTGATCAGTAAGTAGCAATAATAAAACCTGTGGAATCTTCCACATGCTCTAATTTTCTAAATAACCACAACAGCCGCCTTTCGCTGGGTTGGGAGCACAGCTGGACCCAATATATGGGGGGGAGCAGGATTCCATCAGTTCATCAGCCTCATCTGAGGAGTGAACGGTCAACCTAAATACCTTAGTTAATGCTATATGGTGTAACCTCAGAAATTTGTACTCGTCAGGTGCTCCATCATTAACTAGTGGATTATCCTGAGGGGACAAAAACACTGTAGCCCAAAGAGATACGGAAAAAGAAGGAGTTGACGAGGACGGAACAGGAAGTATCGGGGTCTTGTTGCTATCGTTGTTGTTCCTGAGAAGTAAAAATGTTAAAAAGAAGCCTGAGGCAAATGTATCTCTGCCACACTGTAAATCCCAATAGGCTTTGAAATGCTTCTCACGTAGGTTGCAGCCAAACACATGAGGAGCCTATTTTGTTGCACGAACAGTGAGAGTAAAACGCACTATGGTATCCCCTCCATATTGTAAGACCGAAAGTCAGACAAGCTAATTAAAGGCATTGAAGAAAAAGTAGGGGTCATGGCTAAATATTTTGCTGAGGTCTCTACCCGAAGGTCTCCAACGGCTGGCATACCGATGCCCAACAGAATAGACTCTGTGGACATAGGACTATGGGATATAGGGTTTTTTGGGTATGAAATAATCAGCAAAACCAGATAGACCTCACCAACGGCTGCTCACAGGTGCTGCAGGCTAAATAGATGGCGTGTCAACTATGTTCAGACTGTCACTTAATGAAGGTACACTCCTACCATACTCGGAGGACGTCAAGTTAACGTCTATCCTTAAGACAAGTCCTAGGCGGTACCCATCAATCCGCAGACTGATAGAGTTGACTATCCCTGCAGCAAAACAATACAGGAAGAGTAATCAAGTAAGCCACAACAGCTTACTTAAAGGGCAACACCCTATTGTCCCGGTCACACGTGGCTTTCTTAAAAGTGCCTCCCGCCTGGCGAAACTTTCCGCCGTCATGAAAAGCCCAGGGACGACTAGAAGAATGTAGATGCCATATCCATACATTTTTGGAGGCCTTCGACAAGGAATCTCGGCCTAAGTCACTCATGAAATAAGAATTTCTAGAATTGCTGGTATTCTGCTTGGATAGATCACAGAGTTACCCGTTGAACAGTAAGGACAAATTCTCAACTCGCTTCTTGAAACTCAGTTGAGAGTGGAGTGCCATAAAGCACATTCCTGAGTTTCCATCTGTCTCTGCTGTGAGGAGATGAAATCCCGAATAGCGTGAAGTCCCCTACTATTAAACACAGCGCGATGTAAAAGTCTGACGTGAAATAAGGGACCATAAAGACATCAGCACACTTAAAGAACAAATAAACAACTTGTCTGGCTTATGGTTATTAACACAAGGAAGTCTGTGAACATGCACATGAAAAATTTTGTGCTGCGTATACCAAACGGTAATACTTGCAATCAAATGTTCTCATGCGAACACAGTGAGCGCAGATAGGCACAACCTCAGTCCGAGAAGAATGTAAGTGACCTTATTCCAGCTGACAGGCACTATAAAGTACGCGACAACAACAGGTAAATCAAAAGACCCTCCACTGGATTTGGAAAGGTGTGGTTAGCTGCGTTGTTCGGTATCCAATATGCATAAGAAGAGTCAGTTTCGATGATAATATAACGACGGTACGTAGTCTATTTTCAAAGATATAGGAATTAAGCCACATATGGTAAAGGACTGCATATATGTGGCAACACCTAAGAATTTGGTGCAACTTCTAGCCCCCACCATTGACCCACAATGACCCATGGGTCACAGGAAGACATAGGTCGAACACCAGAGCGTAGTGTCGATTTGTCGCACCTCAGTGTTTTAGAGTACCCTAGGTATTAGGCAGAAAGCATACCGAAACCGGTGGTGGTGTTTTACACACCCTACATACATCCTCATTTAGATCTAAACTAAGAAGCGTTCTACGAGTGTAAAATCCTTCCCCCGAAAGTGACTCTGAATTGCTGCAACTAACTGAGAAGAAGGTAGCCCACATGATCCCTGCCTTACCCACTGTGACTTACGAAGAACGACTTCAGGAACTCAACTTCTTCGCTTCATAGGATCACCGGTCGAGTGAAAGCCTAGAAGTGCTGCACGGAATTCTAAGAAATGGCTATGGACCTCATCTACCTTCCCTTTCCCACCCCACTAGGTTGCAACACCAGAGAGAATACAACAAAAGAGTAATAATCTGGAGAATAAACGCCTTCTCTGCAGAGTATTGGTGTTTGCATCAACCAATCACCATTTTAGAGAAGCAACGTAAGTTTGGAGAGTACTCTATCAGTTCTATTAACGTTGGTTTTTCCTAGAAGCTTCGGGATATTCACGACTATATGCGCCTTTTTCGGGGTCTGTCGGCAAGAATTTTTCTGGTCGTGTCGATGTAGAGGGGAGTGGGCCGTCCCCCATGCACCTTGCCCTCAAGGTATCAACAACTATGACATCTTGCCATCATAACCCGTCAGTGACAAAAAAACGTTTCCTCCTTTCTGATAACCTCGGGGTGCCCATCATTTGGTGTTTGTACGGGTTTACGTACGGCATCACAACCCACAAAAAAGTGTGTGCAATCTTGAAGTCGTTTATACAACCGTATCCATCTACACTGAACTCGTGTGGATGGGGCGTAGAGACGATGCATGTGTAACTTAAGAGTCTGAGCATAACCATGAATATCAGGGGGAAGGTGGGTCTCTCCTGATCAGTTCATCGGGCAAACGTAGGTTATTGCCACGAACCAACTCAGCAAGAGTACGCCGTACATCTATCCAAAGCGCTTAATGAACGCTCGAAAGAACTGCTGGTAGAGATTCGGTCCGTTTTATGTTGTCGACCCCTATTAGCACACCCTTAACACGCCAGCGAAACCGCTATAGCAAGACATTAGAAGCTGGATGATATACAGTGGAGCGAATGAGTCTGCATCTCAAAAGACCCGTCAGCTTCCGGAAGGCAACAGACTCAAACTGCTGACATTTGTCGGTTGTCGCAGTGGAAGGGCATCCCAACTATGAAGCACGTCTTTCGACGGAAACTCAACCAGCTGCTTCACCAGTAGTGTCTGGCAATGGGAAGGCTTTTGGTCAGTGGGTGAGTTTATCGACACATGTCAGTGGATAGGAATAACCATCGGATGGTGGAAGTGGGCCAAAGGCTTACAAATGGACATGGGCAAACCATGAATCCGGTTAAGCGAATGTCCCAAGTGGGGTAATGTCATGTCGACTCACGCTGGAAAGTTGACGTAGAGTACACGACCGTGTCCACTTCAAGCATACAGGTTAATGCCCAGCCATACAAACGCACCAGATAGCAGTCTGTCAGTAGCACGTACGCCAGAATGAGAAAGACCGTGCAGACATTCAAAACATGCTTACGCAAAGGTGGGTGGGCAACCGATCTCGAGGTCCCTGTTGAGACGTCGCACAGGATTGTTCCCTAGCTGTTCAGTAGCGGCGCACGCTACATCTTTGGGCAGACCAATTATTGAATTTTCTCCTTCTTCTCATCTGAACCCTGGACTTCAGGAATTTTCTGTAATTCAACTCCCTTAGGTAAAGTAGTGGTGCGAACACAAGACAGTGCTTCCAGGTTGTTCACACCCAAAATGTGACGGACGTCTGATGTGAATCGTGAAAATCATCCTGGATGCCGTAATTCACGTGGTGAATATCTATTGGTCGTGGTGTGCAGAGAGTAAGTCAAAGGTCTATGGCTGGTAAATACGACAAAATCGCGACCTTACACAAAACGGCGAAAATGCTTAAATGAAGCATGTACAAAGAGCAATCCCTGACCAAACGTTGTGTACGCACTTCGCAGGCGGATAGCTTCCCGGAGAAGAATGCAAGCGGGATATAGTTGTTACCTGGAAAGTGTTGCAGCATGTCTCAAATGGCTGTGTTGGAGGCGGAAACCATCATACTAAGGAGGAGGTTTACGTCCCGGTGAACGAACATTTTGGCGTCTGCTACTGCGCTTTACATCGTGCGAGACGCTTCCAACGCCTCGGGAGTAGCGCTGAAAGTTTTAAACTTACTTCTTAGCAGACTATTTAGCGCAGTTCAGATGTGCAAGGACTGGGGGGGGGGGGACAAAACGACGACAATAGCTAACCATTCTCAGGAACGAACGCAGTGCTATAATTGGCGTTGGTACTGGAAAATCTTGAATCGCTTGCACCTTATTCAGGTTGCGGGCGAGTTCCATGCCCATCAATTACATGACCAAGGAAGGTCAGTGAACGGACACCAAGCTGGCACTAAGCCAGATTGATGGCAACCACGTGTTTGGCAAGCCTTACAAAAACTTGCTGCGAGTGAGCGTGATGCCTATCTTCATCTGCACTCGCGATTGGTATATCGTCGAAACGGGCACAAGTGAAGTGTAAACGGTGCAAGACGTCGTGAATGGCGTTTCGTAGTCCAAAATGTATGCAGAGAAATTTGAGTAGACAAAAATCTATGATGACTGCCGTCCTAGGTATATCGTCCAGATGTACGGGTATCTGATGGTGAGCGCGTATCTGGTCAGGATTGATGAAGACCACTGCACCTTGCAGTGTAGCGGCCAAGCCGCGTACATGAGAGACTGGGTAACGATCTGGAATCGTTCTAGTGTTGAACCTTCAGTAGTCACCACAAGGCCTAGAGTCCATATCCGTCTAAAACCACATGCAAAGGCGAAGACCACGGGCCGTTAGATGGTCTGATCACCAACATCTCGGGCCCGGGTCTGACGGCACGCAGTTTCTCTGAGGACAAGCGCCTTGGTTTAGCGAATGCTGGCGGGCTAGTCGTCAGCATGTGATGCGTAACCTCTGAAGTCACAAAAGGTGCACTACGACTCGGCTTGAAGATATCTGGAAAGGAGTGAATAATAGACCAGTAAGAACTGGAAGTGCCCATCGTGGAGTACATTCTGCTTAGAGCGGGAGTCTGTGTGACGATACCGGAGGCAGAGTCCTATGGTAGAACCAGTCAACTTATGCTTGCCAGCATCTGCCAGCAGCTGACAGTTTTGTGACGGATCCATACAAATGATACTGGTGGTCACATCAGCCACCGTGAAGACCCAGGGGAAAGAACGGCGTGGTTTAAGGGTGAGGTCAAGGGATCTCTGACCATCAGCTGTAGTGGACGAACCGTCAGTGACATGAAGTTGTAGAGACCTCAGTCACAGACGCCCTTCACTAGCAGGTGGGGTGACGCTACCTTCTGCCCCAGTGTCAACCAGGGGACTCATCCCAGACCGTCGATCTGCGATGTAGAAGAGGAGACAAAAAAGCAGTTTACCGACGACCCCAGTCACTATCACGCGTTACCGCATGTGTTTCCCTCCTGTTTAGCCTCGAAAGGGCAAGGTCAAGCGCACTTTTTGGCACTGGCAGGGTAACGTCTATGCTACGGACACAACCCGGGATTTTCATGAGTTGAGAAGCCTGTTACTAGTGCGGGAGGCAGTTCTGCACTGTAAGCAAGACATGCGGCCGTAAGGAGAATTACCAGGTCTCATTTCTCTCTTAATGCTGCACAACTCGTACAATTTAGTGATGTGAGGAGATGCGTCAAAACCCCATGGCTCACCTGCTGAGGGAGGACAGGGGTTTTTGTGTGAGTCAGTGGCGGTGGGCATTGCAGCCGAAATGCTCCTGTCAGGCTTGGTAGCTTCAGCTGCTTCCGCCAGCTCCATCAAGAGGGACTATGAAAGAATGCTAGGATTCCCTGGCCCGTCTATGGTAATCTTGGCAAATACAGTTGCTTAAGAAATGTATCGCCAATACTGAAGTCTGCAACCAGCTGCCTCATCTGACGAAGCAGTTGCGTGGGCAAACGATTACCAAGAAACACATCCTCGAAAAGTACTTACACTTTCAACTGGTCAGTAAGTACAACGTGTTTGATGAGGGCTGCCTTGGGACGATTGTATCTGCTCGGTGCTGGGTCCCCTAACACATCTGAGATATCTTTGATGACACTTTCCGGCGAACTAATGATAACTAGGTTTAACTTGGTTTCCTTTGAGTTAATATGCTTTGAGGCAAGTCGAGCTTCCACGTGAGCGAATCACGCAGATGGTCTACGGGGACAGAAGGCGGCAAGCTGAAGAGTTTTAGCCATCTGCATAGAAGAGTAGTTATTCTCAAACACTGTTATGCGATATGATGAGGCACGAAGTTGGTAATAACAAAATTACAATCTAAAATGACCAACGGAAAACGTGGCACTGTAACGAAAACAAAACCATGCCAAAACAAGAGTAAAACGAATGACTCACCGTAGGATAAGTGAAGTACTAGACATACCAAGAGAATGACACTTGGGCTCAATAATTGTAGAGGTACTGCTTGTGTCACTATTAGGGGACGCTAAACCAACCCCACTTAACTCCCTGTGCCCTATACCTGCTTAATCTGCGCCTTATCTAACGTGTAGGTACTGTTATATAAACACAAATCAGAAGGATTGGTGTTCAGGAATATATTCGAAGGAGCAATATATTTAAATAGGATAAATGTGATAGTAACCATATGGGCAAACGTTTGTCCAACTTATCCGGCCAGTATGGCTGAGCTACGGACTCTGAGGATATGCGCACTAGCAAGTACAAAGCGAGCTCAAAATGGCGTTGAAGTCTGTTTGGATGCATGCTTGTTGAAACAATGCCTAAATAATCTTAAGCATGCGGAGGCGGGCGGAAGATTTACTTAATAAGTGCTTAGTTAATTCAGTTTAATCTATTTATTTTTGCCGTAGTATTATTTTGGTGACAGGAAGGTGTGCTACAGCATCATCGGCTAACTTCTTTAAGAGAGGACCAAAAAAGCATTACATTCTACTGATTGTGGATCAATGTAGTCTTGTAGAGGTGGTCTACTGGCGTTACTACTGCTTGACACTTGACCAGTCTTACGTAAATTGCTGTTCTCCAGTACACACCAATTCATTCCTTACCTACGTATAAGTGCTGACAAGTAAAGATAGCAAATCAGAAAACACGTTGTGATAAAAAGTAATCGTATGAACAGTTCATTTATTAGTCAAAGATGAATCGACTACTGTAGTGGGAATATATTAACCTGTAGGGATGCGTGTTACAGTTCCGTAACGCTTGATCAACCCTACTTAACTTGACGTGCTCTAGTACCTGCTTAACCAGTACTTTACCTAACGTGTAAGTACCGATAACAAAACACAAATCAAAAGAACTGATACGCAATGTATTTGAAGGAGCTATGTATTTTTGAAGTAAATGTAATAATAATGAATGAGGGAGAAGTTTAATCAACTTATCTGGCTTGTAAGGCTGAACTAGGGACTCGGAGTACGTGTGTGGTAATCAGCACAATGGAGCGTAAAATGGCGTCCAAGCCTGCTCGGATGCATGCTCGTTAAAACAAAACTTAAAACACCCTAAGCATCCGGAGGCAAGCTAGAGATTTATTTAGTTAATTTAATTTAAACTATTTATTTTAGCCTTAGTTATATTTTGGTGCCAGGAAGGTGCACTACAGGTTATCCCCCTCCTAGAAGGTTGTTGGGATACCGGCAACCTTCGATCCTAGGAGGCGACTGCGAGGCGGACACGCAACACCTTTCCATATTGGTGATGGAGTAGGTGACGTGTGGGTCTCCGAAGCTAGTGCAACTATGCACACCTACGAGGTAAGAGAACTTTGCGTCTAGACGCAACCCTTCTCGCAGTGGTGGAAGGTGACCCAAAGCCTCCGTCTACTTTTCCCTATTGCTTCTTAATCTACCGGGGAGTGTACAAGGGGAAATTGGTACAAAGAGAACCGAAGAACGATCCAAGTAGCATCGTCAGCGGCCAATTGTATCCAATTTTCAACGCATTTTCTAGGTTCTGCAAGAAGAAAGAAATGGGACATTAGAGTGCTACTAAGAGAAAAACCAAACAATTCGAAGTGGGAGGAGTACAGAAAAAAAATAATAACCAACCAAAAAAAGTTTTGAAATTTAAATTGTATTTTTGGTTTTTCTTTTTTTTTTTTTTAAAAAAAAACTGTTTGCAAAGTAGTGAACAAGACTTGTGAAAACTTTAGATATGAAAACGCATTGGTAGTGCGTGCCACGACAAAGTAGTTGAAACTCCGAATTCACCAAGTGTGAAGTTGCGCTGGGGCTAATTAACGAAATCGGCGTATCGTTTGGGCCAATGTACACGCCTCCCAGCACGTGTAGAGGGTACTGGATCAGTGCTACTAGACGTGGCTCTTTTAGAAGGTTCAGGGTACGCGCGACTAACGAGTCTGTTGGGAGTCTGGCGGCAAGGGTTTTTCTAGTTGTGTCGGTGTAGAGGAAGGTGGGTCGTCCTCTATATAAGCTGCCTTCAAACGATCGACACTTATAGAATCCTGCCGTCCAGATCTGTCAATGACGAAAAACTTTTCTTTCTACTGAGAACCTTGAAGGTCCGTCGTATGGTGGCTGTAAGGGTTTACGTACACCGTCACAACGCACAAAGACGTGAGTGCAATCTTGGAGTCTTTTATCCAACTGCACCCGTCTGCACTGGAGGCGACGCATGTGTAACTTAAGAGTTTGAGCATAGCCATGGATATCGGTAGGAGTTGGGTCACTACAATCTGAAGCGACCATCTCACCCGGCAAACGTAAGTTACTACCGTAAACTAACTCAGCAGGTGTACACTGTATATCCGTCTTGAGTGTAGAACGATGCTGAGAAGAACCAACGGCAGAGACTCAGTCCATTTCATATTGTCGACTGCCATTAGTGCGCTCTTAAGGTGTCGGTGGAATCGCTCCACCAAACCATTGGAAGCTGGATGATATGCGGTAGTGCGGATGCGTTTGCATCCCAACAGATTCATCAGCTTCTGGAAGGTAGCGGATTCGAACTGTTGGCCTCTGTCGGTTGTCACGGTGGAAGGGCATCCAAACTGTGAAACCCATCCTTCGACGAAACCCGACTTACTGTTTCGGCAGTAATGTTAGACAGTGGGATGGCTAACGGCCAGCGAGTAAACCTATCGACACATGTCAGTAGGTAACTATATCCATCGGAGGGTGGAAGTGGGCCGACAATGTCTAAGTGGACATGAGCGAATCGTGAGTCCGGTTTGGCGAAAGTTCCAAGTGGTGGGATGTTGTGACGATTCACCTTGGAACGTTGGCACTGAATACATGACCGTGTCCAGTTTCGAACATCACGGTTAATACCAGGCCAAACAAACCTAGCAGATATGAGTTTGTCAGTGGCGCGGATGCCAGGATGTGAAAGATTGTGCAAAGCATCAAAAACATGCTTACGCAAGGATAAAGGAACAACCGGTCTGGGTGTGCCTGTGGAGGTGTCGCACAATATTGACACTTCACTGTTCAGGAGCGGTAAACGCTGTATCTTCAGAGAGGATGAGTGTTGAAGTTTTTCAATCTCCTCGTCTGAATCCTGAAGTTCGGCAATCTTCCGTAAGTCGACTGCTCGAGGCAAAGTAGTGGTGCAAACGCGAGACAGTGCGTCCGCGACAGGGTTATTCGCACCAGAAATATGACGGATGTCCGACGTGAATTGCGAAATATATCTAGGTGACGTAATTCACGCGGTGAATATCTGTCAGTAGTGGTGTGTAAGGCATACGTCAGAGGTTTATGGTCGGTAAAGATGATGAAGTCACGACCTTCCACAAAATGACGAAAATGTTTCACTGAGGCATATATGGCGAGCAGTTCCCTGCCGAAAGTGCTGTACCGCATTTCGCAGGTGGATAACTTCCGGGAGAAGAATGCAACTGGGATCCAAGTGTGATCCGAAAGTTGTTGCAACACAGCTCCAATGGCCGTGTTAGAGGCGTCAACCGCAATGCTAAGAGGTAGGTTTACGTCTTGATGCACCAGCATCGTGGCGTCTGCTATTGCGGTTTTGATCTTGCGAAATGCTTCTAGTGCCTCAGGAGTCAAGCTGAAAGTTTTACATTTACTTTTCAGCAGGTCGGTCAGTGCAGTCAAAATGTGCGCACATTGGGGAACGAAGCGACGATAATAGCTCACCATACCCAGAAACACACGCAGAGCTTTAAGTGACGCTGGGACTGGGAAGTCTTGGATCGCCTGTACCTTTTCAGGTAGTGGGCGAATGCCTTGCTCGTCGATAACGTGTCCCAAAAATTTTAGTGAACGAACGCCAATTGGCATTTGGCCAGGTTGACTGTCATCGAATGCTCTGACAGTCTGGCGAAAACCTGTTTCAAGTGGTTAAAATGAGTGTCTTCGTCTGGACTAGCGATTAGTATATCGTCTAGGTAGGCATAGGCGAAATCGAGTCCACGTAAAACATCGTGAATAAAACGTTGGAAGGTTTGTGCTGCATTGCGAAGACCAAAAGGCATACGGAGGAACTCAAAAAGACCAAACGGTGTAATGACGGCTGTCTTGGGAACATCATCAGGATGAACCGGGATCTGATGATATGCACGCGTCAAGTCAAGCTTACTGAAGATAACCGAGCCTTTTAAAGATGCAGTCAAGTCGTGAATGTGAGGGACTGGGTAACGATCTGGAATCGTTTTAGCGTTGAGCCTTCGGTAGTCACCACAAGGCCTCCAGTCCATGCCATTGTTCTTGGGTACCACATGCAAGGGTGAAGACCATGGACTGTTGGATGGTCTGATTATTCCCATTTCAAGCATGTGTTCGAACTCGGCTTTTACAGCACGCAGTTTCTCCGGGGATAATCGCCGTGGTTTCGCAAACACTGGCGGGCCAGTCGTCGTTATGTGATGAGAAACGTTCGAAGTCACACAAGGGACACAACGACTTGGCTTAAAGACATCCGGAAAGGACTGAATGATAGACGCGTAGGGACTAGAAGCGTCCGTCGTGCAGTACACGGGACTGAGGGGCGGCGTCTTTGTGACTATACCGGAAACAGAGAGTGTTGTGGTAGAATCTATCAACTTATGCTTGCCAGCATCTACCAGCAGCTGATAGTGCTGCAAGAGATCCATACCAATAATGCCGGTGGTCACATCCGCCACTATGAAAACCCAACGAAAGGGACGACGCAATCCAAGGTTGAGATCGAGGAATCTCCGACCATAGGTTGTGATGGGCGAACCGTTGGCGGCACGAAGTTGCAGAGACATTGGCCGCAGACGCTCTTCCTTCGTAGGTGGGATGACGCTAGCTTCTGCCCCAGTGTCAACTAGGAAGCGTATCCCAGAATGTCGATCAGTGACGAAGAAGAGGCGACATGGAAGTGGCTCGCCAGCGACGTTAGTCGCCGTCACGTGCTGGCTCACACGTTTCCCGCCTGGTTAGCCTCGAAGGTGCAAGGTCGAGTGCACCTTTTGGCATTGGCACCATAACGTTTATGGTACCAGCACAACCTGGGTTGGGATTGTCGCGATTTGGAACGTCTGCTACGGTACGGGAGGCAGACCTGTTGCGCGAGCGAGACGTGCGACCTTTGAAGAACTACCAGACCGCATTTCGTTCCTGATGCTGCACAACTCTCATACAATTTCGAGATGTGAGCTATAACATCGAAACTTGTTGGCTCAACAGCCGAGGGAGGATGTGGGTTTTTGAACGAATCCGTGGCAGTAGACAGTGCAGCTGAGATACTAGTGTTGGGTTTCGTAGCATCCACAGCTCTGTCAGCCGCTTCCGCCAGCTCTATTAAGGGACACTTATGGAAGGGTGCGAGGATCCCTTGAACCGACTGTGGTAACCTCTGTAACCACAGTTGCTTGAGAAATGCTTCATCAATGTTGAAGTCAGCAATCAGCTGCTTCATCTGACGAAGCAGTTGCGTCGGCTTGCGATCACCCAGATGCACATCCCTGAAAAGTTCTTGCACTTTCTGCTGGTCAGTAAGTGCAACACGTTTGATGAGGGCGGTTTTGAGGCGATCGTAAAGATTCGGTGCTGGGTCATCTAGCACATCTGAGACGTCTTCGATCACATTTTCCGGTAAGCTGACGATGACTAAGTTGGACTTAGTTTCTTGTGATTGAATGTGTCTCAAGGCAAACTGAGCTTCCACATGGGAGAACCATGCAGATGGTCTGTGGGCCCAGAAGGTGGGAAGCTGGAGGGTTACGGCCATCTGCGCAGTCGAGTCGTTATCCGCCATTGATCAGGGAATTAACGAGGCACGATGAAGATAATATAAAAAAATTACAATGCAAAAATAACCAATGAGGAGTGCAATAAAAAAAAAACGCTAGACGTGCCAAAAACAAAAATAGGCCAGACAAATCAACGCAAGAGAACAAAGGTACTAGACAAAGTAAGAAGTGATACTCGGGCTCACCAATTTTGTAGGGATGCGTGTTACAATTCCGTAACGTTTGATCAACCCTACTTAATTTGATGTGCTCTAGTACCTGCTTAACCAGTACTTTACCTAACGTGTAAGTACCGATAACAAAACACAAATCAAAAGAACTGATACGCAATGTATTTAAAGGAGCTATGTATTTTAAAGTAAATGTAATAATAATGAATGAGGGAAAAGTTTAATCAACTTATCTGGCTTGTAAGGCTGAACTAGGGACTCGGAGTACGTGCGTGGTAATCAGCACAATGGAGCGCAAAAATGGCGTCCAAGCCTGCTCGGATGCATGCTCGTTAAAACAAAACTTAAAACACCCTAAGCATCCGGAGGCAAGCTAGAGATTTATTTAGTTAATTTAATTTAAACTATTTATTTTAGCCCTAGTTATATTTTGGTGCCAGGAAGGTGCATTACAAACTTATCTGTTTTGTAATGGCAAAGCTGGAGATTCTGAGCTAATTTCTGCCAACTCACAAAAAGAAGACGCAAAACCTGGTAAATGTCAACGGGTGGGTGCCTTTATGCTGAAACAAACTTGTGGAACTAAAGATACTTAAATGTTTGTCTGTTTGTTTAAAACCTAGCAATAATTTGGTCCCAAGAAGGTGAGCTACAGGCTCATAGCCTTCTATCCAAAATTGAAAAGCTGAATCTTAAACTGTTCTTAAACTCGTTTCAGGCTTGCAAGTACGAGATTGTTTGGAGAATAACAATATAATTATTGGTTAATGACGACCTACATTTGTATCACTGATTTCTTTCTATACATTTAATCTTTTTGACTATATTCAAAAAAGCTGATAACTGTAGTTGAATGACTGCATTGGAAGTATCCCACTGAGAATAGAAATGTCTGCGTTTGTTTCAGGTCGACGTTTGCTGTACTTCAAAAATATTCCGGTAGATAAATCCTTCAAATCAAACGCCATTGCTAAATGACACTTCACATGAGAAACGAACCTTTGTGGTTTTAATAGGCATACTCATCAGAAGTCATGCAGTCACGTAGTCACGTCATGTAACACTTCATCGTGTTTGCATGTCCATGTTTGTCCAGTGTATGTGATAACCAGATAGATCATCTCTATCTATCAGTGTAACAGTATTCGAAAGAATGTATTTTAGGTAACTGCATTACATAGTCCCTTGACGAGCATGTAACTCCTTATGAGCGACTAAATTGTACCTACAGAAATGGCCTGGATATCGTGTTTCTTGAAGAAAATATTATCGTTAGTCTTCCGATGCGACTTCTTACACACTTTACCTATTAAACTCCAGAGAGGGAAAATGACTTTGTGGTTTTTCAGTTTGCGGTAGACCTGTACAATTTCACTGTCCTTGAGCCTCTAAATTACCCTGATGAACGCTTGCATGATTATGTTTTAAAAGAGGTCTCGTTTTCATGACAATAGACATCAGATATAGATTTACACACATCAAAGAACAATGTTTGGAGATTAAGTGGTAAAGCAGTGAGCTAGATCTCTTCACGGTACCCGGGCCAATTTTTACAAACTGCCTGAAATAGTGAGATATGAGTTCCTGATCATATTTAAAGCCAGGAGGTAAGTATATTCTTAAAGAGAGATACGTACAACATTCAGGTCTTAACCACGAAGCAGACTAATGTTATTTTCATAAGTTCTCAACATTAGACGATGCAGTTAACTGAATTTAGAAGTTTCTATTCTACCCGGTCATTCGCTTCTGAAGATATGAATTCGCTGTTTATCCCTGGACGTGGGCTAACCGAGCGAATGCTCTGCGTCTTTAGTCAGCAGAAATGTGATACCATTAGAGAGAAGCTAAAAAAGTTCTACTACCTACATTCAGTCTCTGAGTAAGGGAGAAGATAAAATAAAATGCCTACTCCTGCTACCGTTACCCACTAAACATTTCATTAGGCTGAAAATTCCCTGCTTTGTTGGCGCGTCACTGCGACTGAGAAGAGTACTAACCAGGTTCAATAAACATTTTAAGACTTACTTAAGTTTGTATTCTGGCACTTTGTTGAACATTGAAGCATGCATATTTTCATTAGAAGTTGCATAAAACCATCATGCTTCACAAATGTATCTGCGACTTCCCTCTTTAATGCAGTTAATTGCTTTTACTCACTGAACTGATGATCAAAGCCATAAATGTAAATCTCTAATCTTTTTGCATCAGTCTTGACTATTGTATATTCATTGACTTCAGATTCGAATTTACTGTTTGTAGGTAGAGAGCTGTGAGCCTACATTAATCCTTTTCGAGTAGATTTCTGTCCTTGTTCAGTCCTCTTTTGAAGGAATCAATTGGTGATGAGGACACCACATTTTCTGGGAGTCGGTTCCAGGAGTTTATTACTCGACGTGAGAACCAGTACTCTGTGGAGACTATGTTAATTCTTTGCTTTTGTATTCTCCTGCTATATCTTTTTACGTGTCCTCACATTAGTTACTGCCTTTTTCAGTTTCCAACAACCCATAGTTTTTCTATGATTTACATTATGCATATTTCACACTTCTTCATGATCTGTCAGTGACAGCCTACGAGGCAGTTTATTGTCTGTTGTGCAATGATTATCTGTACTTATTAACACAGCACTACCACGAAAATAAACAATTGACATTTACTTTATGGCCACATAAATGAATAAATCCTCTGTCTTTTGAGCTTGTTTATGATTTCATTCTCTATCATTTACAACGTGACTTAAAGTGAAAACTGAAGTCATAATCATCACTATAATTTAAAGTAACAACTAACTTACTTTCAACTGTATCTTAAAAATAACACTTCTCCAAATGATTTATTCGATGAAATTTCTAACGTCCTTGTCAAAATCTAGTAACGTTTTCAGAAATAACATGTAGAATTAAGTTTTAGTAAACGATGACATTTCTAGTAATTGCTGCAATTTTCTAGTCTGTAACGACGAACTTTTGGCGAGGGAGTTCAGCACATTTTATCTCAGGATTTCAAATTTAATGTGTGAATCTGAATCATCTCAGTGCTGCTTAAGTCCTGTTCAATTTCGATGTCATAACCTGTCATCACAAACAGCTCGAAAAAGCCTTCGGTTTTGTACGTGTTCATCAGCGGTAATAAAAATAAAAAATGACATCCGACAATAAAGGACTTTCTGTGTATCATCCTTTTTCCCTTTTCTTATTTATTAGCCTATGAGTATGGGGCATGATCGTTAAAAGTAAAAGAAATGAAACGATTACAGAGCTCTGATCACATATGTCCTTGAACCATTTCACAAATTTTATGGAATGACCATGTGAGCACTGATGAAGTCAGACGAAACGTACTAGGAAAGACAGGTAAGTCAAATGATGAGGTCATGAACCTTAGTCGACTGAGAAGGCTCAGACATGTTCTGCACATGCCAAGCCACTACCTACCTCGATGTGCCATGGTAGGGAAATTGGGATCAGGTTGTGAGAAGGTTCACTGTGACCAGACGAAGACGTGGCACCAGTCGATGAAGTCTCTGACTGTCGGTCTGAGTTGTGGACTGCCTGGGTTGAGTTCTCGAGATGATGGGGATCAGTGGTTGTGGGTTCTTGGTGACATGGCTGAAAATAGGTCACAATGATGCAGATGCATCAACTCCTTGATACCTTCTTAAGTTTGAATATTTGCACCATGTGTTATCTTTAGACTGTTTATTGTCTCAAACAGATTTGTCTAATTTGATATCACTCTTATTTTATGCATATGTTCTATGTGTACTACCGTAAATTGTGGTACATTGAGTCGTTGCACTCGTTAGTGAAAAGTCCTGCGTTAAGTTTGTCAGTCAGTTATAAAAATTTTTCCTATTTCCAGTTTTCGCGGTAAAATGTGGTACGACAACAAGAACTCATCCCAGCATATCAAAGTGTTTACCTTACGTATTCAGTTAGCCAAAATGTGACTTCTATGTTATTAAGCAAGTCTAAAATTTCTTCATATCCGCTTAATATCAAAGGTTGTCGACTCATCATTCACTAAACAACGTAAAATTTGGAGACCAAAACAAAGTTGTAAGGAATTGTATTCAAAGGAGAAAGAATATCACATAAAAACAAACAAATAAACAACTGTCATGGAAACGAAAAAGCGTAAATTTTTAATGTCAGTAATAAATATCAAATTATGAAAACTGTTACTCTACTTCAAAACATAAATTTGACAACAATAATTGTTGAAATGAATGGGGATTTTTAATTTAGAGGTAGTATTTATTATGGACTGACATCAGTTGAGGAGCGAGGATGAATACTACCTCTGAATTAAAAATCCCTATTCATCTCAAAAATGCATTAATGTAAAATGCTCATTAATGACTTGCTTCCAGATGGATATCATGAAGCTCTAATGAGAAGCCGTGGCCTGTCGTGTGAACCAGTTGGAAGTGAAGTGGATGCTAACTGAAGACGTTGGGTGATAGTTGCGCTATATCATCGTGAACTGACAGAAGTTGGAAATTGTGAATCAGTGGAAACCGGCCCAGTGGCTGAATGGTTAACGCGTTCACCGTGAGACCTAAAGTCCTCTTGATAGATGTGAAGCAGACGAAAAATGAAGGAGGAATGATCATAACCAAGGTGATGATGGAGAAATAATTCATTGTCATCAATTAGAAGATAATTGGATTATTAGAAGCTTGTTAAGATCAGAGATTGGAATTCTGGTGCCAATATCAGTTACAAGTTTAGAAACTTTGCTCCTTTTAAAATGTTTGCTTCAACTAGAAGTGATTTGGTGATTAAAAATGAAACAGGTGATTGTTTTACATTTTTCTTTCGAAAGCAGAGCTGGGTAGCACTCACACATGCGTCTGCGAAGCGTGCGCTTTTTGTAAACAATGCAGTTAGCTGCATAGGAGCAATTGTGTTTGCAACCGCATACTGAGGTTCCTTAAAGTGGCAGCCTATGCTAGGCAAACTTGTTATTTGCTAACTAGAAGTAGGGTATAAGTGATCAGTAAAGAATGTTTCTCATCTTATTCTTGATAACTGGCTCTTTAGGAATTCACTTGCAATATCACCCCTTAAGTCAACATTCATAGGCACAGGTTGGTCAGGAGATGTATAGATTTGGTCATTATGTTGCTTGGCTTTCAAGTTTTTGTCAATCAAAGTGAATGGACATCCATTCTGAACAGAAGTTTGTCGAAGTCCATTCGACTCATCATCAACTGTGTGATCTGTGCACATTCTTCTAATTTTCAATGATGATCAATGACATAGGTTTCTGTTAAACAGTGTCAAGTGATAAAGACTTTCGCACTGGCTATTTCACAGCGGCTTTTTGTAAATTGACTCTTGAAGCAAATCGTCTGATCACATCCCCGACAAAACACAAAGGAAATGATATTATGATTTATCTCATGATTCCTACGAGGAAACGATCAATTGATAACAGTTAATAAACTCCGCAACTAGTACCTGACTATTTGTATTTTCGTGAGCTGACAAATTTATCACCCATACATCTCGTTTGTAGGTGGAAATCACCAACTGTTAACTTCAAAGAAGTCTTCTTCAGGTTGTACATCAGGCAATCAGACAGTAAAACATCAAGTAGTGATTTAATCACTAGTCAGACTATTTCAAATATCCTATAGCGCACTCAAATAGCGGAAACTTAGTGACAACAGTTTTGTTTGATTAAAGAAAAGCTTTCGATGAACTCTTACATGGTAGATTTCCGGCAAAACTCAACTAGTAAAGCATATAAGGGGATCTTCTTAGCTGGATAGACTCTTTCTTTGTGTGATCGTGATCTAAATACCGTAAGCCATACAAATTTTCTGACGATCTCATAATAGTATGCTATTTTATAACAAAATATTCTGTGGATATTCAAACTGAAATTGTTTATATAAGTAGATCACAATGGAAATTGGCTTCTAGTCTTGAAAAATGTAGCTACACATACTTTGATCACTGGAAAATAGAGATACAACTATGCCTACATGGGATCTGTCTTTTCAGCAATGATCCAGTCACTGACATTGGAATCGATTATTCTTATCCACGCCTTTGTGATTACGCTGGGAAAATGGTGTCCAGGTTTGGAAGACTAGTTGGGTTCATTTTGCCTAACTCTCCTACCATGAAATTCAAAGTGACTAGGTATAAGACATGTATATGAACTCAGAAAGAATATTGTGACCCGCTCTGCAGTGGTCTTACAATTTCTAATAAACCAAAATTGCAAAGTGTTCACAGACCGTTAACGAGAGGAGGAATCAACAAATCGACAACTTGGACAGATGTATGAGGACGTTCAAAACAATCGCGAAATACTGTTGTAGTGCCAGCACTTCAGAATGCCCTAGTCAGACAAAACAACCCCTCCTAAATCATGGCTGCCAACTTACAGTAGATAAACACAGCCGAAGAGCGAGGGAGTTGTTTTGTTCCTATCAAATACCACAGACTCTTAAGCCAACCGTCTGACCGAGTAATATTTGTGGGAACCAGAGATTCAGTTTCGAGGTTTATGAGGATTTGGTTGTTGAACTCAGGTTGGTATTCACCATGGAACGATATCAGTTGGTGAGACACTGAGACCTGGGAGCACTAGACAGATGCTTCATCTTAGTATGGGACTGTTCACAAGTGATTACCCTTGACCCCGCCAACGATCGAACCCAAAACCTCCAGGTTCCGCGGCTAGCACGTGCTCACTGTGGACTCTCTTTGAGAGGTGATTCCTAAATTTCGAATGAGAAGTCATGATCAGCGAGGCCAACCAAGTCGAACATTGGTAAAGTTAACCAACGACAACATTGAATAAAGGTCGTGCTTTATCGTGAACTGATAGAAGCAGACAATGTGGACC
Organism: Heterobilharzia americana; assembly: GCA_944470555.2. NCBI lineage: Eukaryota > Metazoa > Platyhelminthes > Trematoda > Strigeidida > Schistosomatidae > Heterobilharzia > Heterobilharzia americana. The sequence goes on along the minus strand of OX104127.1, from coordinate 68,629,869 downwards.
ACTGGATTCCGGCGCAGTGGGTCAATAGTAACATGCTGGCAGTGGAAGCTGGAGATTCTGAGTCCGATCCCTAAAGAGGTCATGGATGCGCACTGCTGAGGAGTCCCATACAAGAAAGAAACGTCTGTCTAGTGCTCACAAGTTTCCAGTGTCTCTTCAACTGATGTCAGTCCATGATGAATACTTGCCTGAGAACTAAGGACTTTTAAAATGTTTCCTGTGTAAATGTTTTCATTCATCTTCCATTAATATCATGAAGGACAAAAGCTGTTAGTGGCCTGCAGATAAGATAATTAACTGTAGGCACTCATGGAGAAAGAAAAGTTGTTATTTTATGGGAGCTTGCCTTTTGGAGAAGTCTTCCCATCTTCGAACAAAGTGAAGCGTGTCAAGCTCGTATAATTATGAAATAATGGAGAATATTTGTAGCTCAGGTGGATGGTCTTGGTTGTATTGTCTTCTCTGAGCTGGCTTGTCTAATCGTGAAGCTTTCCTCGTCTTGCTAGACGACAGCATTAGAACTAACTTCAGTATGAAGTCAGCTGTCAATATCTCTCCGTTAGTGGTTTAGTAGCTTGCTCTGACGATGTGGTCTGTGATTGGTTGTTTCCTTCGATTGTTGTGTCATTGATTGCATAGACTTTCCTGTTTGGCTGTTCCTCTGCTTCACCTCTGACCTTTCTGTCGTTTGTCATTTTTCTTATTGGTTGATAGATTTGGTCTATGTCTATACATCTATTGGTTGCTGACTGACTGACTGACCTGAATGACAAGCTTCTAGGAATTCTCTGACATTCTTCGTGTTTCCTCTGTCCAAAATTTCTACATTGTAGAAATTGAATTCATGTCCATAGTTGTTATCCATGTGCATTGAAATGAGTGACGAAATGTGGTGGCGTTTAATAGCCAATTGGTTTTCAAGTAGACGAAGGAGAAGAGGGTGGCCACTTTGTCCAATACAGTGCTGACTACAGTTATTGCAGTTGATTTTGTAAATGAAATTCGGTTTGTCTTCTTTGGTTGTTGCATCCTTTGGTTTGCACAATTGTGCTCGCAGGGAATTTGTTGGTTTATGAGCCACACCAATTCCACCAAGTGGTCTCAGCAATCTTGTCATGATTTCTGATACATTCTTTATGTATGGTAGGAAGATGCATTTGTTGATTTCCGTCGATGACTTTGTAGTTGGTGATGTACTGGATAGGCATCTTCTGATAAACTTTCGTGGGTAGCCGTTCTTCTTTAGGGTGGACACCAGGTAATTTTCTTCGTTTCTCCGTGAAGTTGTTGTGCTGCAGTGTGTTTTCGCTCTTTTGAATAGAGTCTGCACGCAACTGATTTTGTGTGTTGTTGCTATTGTAGTTGTGGATTTGATCAGTGTATGTTGGCTTCCTGTACACTTGGGTTTCCAGCTTTCCGGCGTTTGTCCTACTGACTAAAACATCCAGGAATGGTAGTTGGTTGTTTGACTCTTTCTCCATTGTGAATTTGATGTCACTGTAAACTGTGGGTGTTTTCTATATCATCTTTTTTAATGATGACAAAGGTGTCGTCCACATAGCGAATCCAAATTTTTGGTTTGATCACAGGTAGAATAATGGCTTCTGCATCACTGCTTCTGCAACTAATCCGAATATCGGTATATAAGTGGCAAGTATCTGACCTCATGTTGAGAAATCAATTCATTATCTTCCTGTGGCTGAATAGAATAACAAACACTCTCTTTAACGCTGCTTTCATCGTGTACTCTGCACCTCTGTTTATATTTCATTTTTTATTTCATCTATTTATTATTTATTTATATATTTTATTACATTTCTGTTTATCTGTTTTTATCAGATACCATATACTGCTGACGTCATCTTTCAAAATCTACTAAGATCATGTCTTGTGTTACTTAATAACATTTCATTCCCTACATATACCTATGGATTAAGTTTGACCAAAAAACTCGCCTGGAACCTTCCATCATTTTACTTAGCAATGAAAATGAGTCATCGAAAAGGTCATTATCTTCTCTGTGACCTCATTTTGTTTTCAAAAACGAGGATTTTTCCATAATAAGATGCTCATAAAGAAAAGTGATCACTAAAATACGTACATACACTCAGTTTCGTACAAATAACGTGCAAATGCACGATAATTAGACGTCTAACACTTGGAGTAAGATCGTTTTGTTCTGAGGTGTGTGGAGAAAGGACTACTTTTTGCGTTGTCTTTGAACAATCTTTAGTAGTGTATGAATACTCAGTTCGAGACCAAAGGCATGGCTTACTGCTTTAGACAGTTGACTTTCAACTAGTGGGTTCGAACATTTCCCCGCCTATCGAGGTTTGGGCAGCCAGATGGTATCATTAGCCCTCGAACAGTCGGTGTGGCGCATCGACTAGTGAATAGGGTTACTGAGTACGTTTCGATTTTCTCCAGATCCTTTCTAATCTTAGCTCCTGAACTTTTATACTTCAATTCGGTTGCTCCTAAAAAATGAGAATATACACCGACTTGATTTTTAAAAGTAGTAAAACGTCTTCTCTTAGCCCACCTAGTAACTACAGGTTATCTCATAGTGCTATATACCCCCCTACTTTTGCCCATGACCTTAAAATAGCTTTATTATTGCTGTTTTTGCACCCTCTTGGAGCCGTTGAACTCTGATTGGTTGTTGATTGTTTTTACTTATCAGTGAATTTAGTGTTATCAAGGTCTTAGTTAGATGGAGGGAATCGTTAAGAAGCTCTGGACCTAGGTTTCTTGCTTTTTGGCACTCGTCAACAAGGCGTTTCTGTAACCTCTATGGAACTAATGTACCGCCTGAGATGTGAACCCATGTCACCCAGTGTTAAATGAATATCGATCAGCACTCAGGTCTAGACAACATGAAGTTGGTTACTCTCCAGTGACCAGTCAGTGTTGTTAAGATCCTTTAGAATGTATATATTCACGAGAATTCTCAGCTGTTCTGTTGTCGAGACAGTAGAAACTGTGAAAATAGCCCATCTTCTGTTTGCGTGTCAGTGGTTGTGTTGTTGTGACTAGTGATTAGAATAGATTCTTCTGCACATTAGGTTTGAACCACTCGTAAACTGTTAGGTCGGATTACCAGTCACATCATATACATGTTAATAGGGCTTTTAATGTCATATATCTTGTACCGAAAGCAGTCCCAGGTGTAGCTTGCCAAGGCTACTCAACGCAGCTGAGGCTATAGCAAATAAGAATGATAAAAACTGAAGTTTGCACTCAGAATGAACATGTTCAAAGACTGTTCTTCCCTTGACCTTTAATAAACTAAAGGCTGTTTCCACCTCCCAAAATTTTTGTCTTTCGTTAACCATAAGATTCCTCATCCTAATATTGACAAATTGAAGGGGAAAAAACTGATTTCCATACAGTCCTTAAATTTTACTCTACTTTGAAAACGTATCTGCCCTCATAATTTGGCTTGTTTTTATACTGTACAACAGCATTTTATGACTGTAGAGCCTGATAAGAATCTATTGAAAAGAATATTCTTCCATCATAATGTATTTCCAAAATCATTTAGTCGATTCATACTTTCGTAATCAATTAAAGTGAATAAAAATAGAAAAAATTATGTGTACTGAAAACAAGATATAAATTTGCATAGAAAATTGTTCTATTTTCAGTCATAAATCACTGTTCAACTTGAACAAAAGCTCTTTTATTCGTCTTCATCATACAGTAAACATGAAATACACGGGGGAATAGACGACATACAAATGAAATTTAATTATACTAATGTTTCTCACATTTCAGAGGTCTAAAATAATCTAAGAGTAAGTTTAAGCTACAGGATTTTGTTGATGAAGTTGTTGTTGGTGTTTATGTTCTTCAACATCTTCACTGTGTACATTCTGCTGAGAATCATCTTCAGAAGGATGTTGTTGTTGTTCGTCTTCAAAATGTATATATACAGAATTCCTGGCTGTCTGAAAGAAATACACTGATAGACCAAAACACATAACAGGTATTGACAATGTAACAATACATACTAAAATAATCTTTGTAATATACGGTGTTTTAATTAATGCATGCACCAATTGATCAACTAAAGTATCATTCAGTTGGACAGACTCATTAACAAACATGATTGGTAAGATAACAGTTTGAATGTTTGAAAGCTGTTTGAATGTCTTAACGTTTTTAACTAGAATATTGACTTGTATTTTCTTCTCAGCCTTTACAATACTACCAGTGTTTGGTTCTAAATAAATGACTGTATTGAATTCATCATTTGGATGTATGCCTTCAACAGCATTCTGATATGATTCATTAGCCTATGAGAAGCAAAAAAAAAGTAGAAAACATGAATATTATGAGGCAAAAGTGGCAACTAAGGTGTCGGATAATCGATGCATGAGATTAAACTGATTGGCCTAACTATTTCGACGTTGAAACGTTCAAATGTCAAAACAACTTTGTATATATTACAGTTCGTTTGGTGGCTAGAAGTGGAGTCAACTATTTACCTTTCATCTTGTTTGGGACTCGTCGACTGGATGTACCTGATGCCCAGTGAGTGATGTTATTCCCAGGTTAGAACGAAGCCCAATACTCAACGCTTCACAAGTAGGATTCCACTGCTAACCACGAAGCAGATAACAAAATTTAGGTGATACTATCTAGAATGGCAACGAAAGCTTCGGGATTAAAACAATCCTCCAGCTGAAAGAAAAAACAACCCCACCTAAGTTGTTCCCCCAAGGTACAAATATTGGGTGTTATCTCAAAATGATTTATTCTATACTAATAAACTAACGATATCTGGCCTTCTTTTAATGTTTATCGATATATATTTAAAGCTTAGTGAGTAAGCGAGATCTCTCCCAGAGGTGTTAACCATTTTAAGAAAGTAAACCAAACTTTTACGTTTGTTACTGGGTCGAATGAAAATCTAGACCACAGATGGATTCAAACAGGCGACTTCCAGGTTTCTGGCCCAGCGCTCTACCAGCCAAGCTACGAAGCCCGACTGATGAGCGGATCTTAATGTCACTTCAATCACCAAGGGTTATTTTTTCCATTCTACTGTGTTTAACAGGATGAACAATTTACTTCTGGACACAGACTTCATTCGGTTCCAAGTATTCATGTTTATTGTATAGCCTTTGGTTTTGATAACAACGATGGAATCCAAGAAGGGCACTTTGTCCTACTAGGGATTCATCAGGTATAAGTCACTGCAAGAAAGGAGACTTACAAGCTATAGCATGAAAATTATTGCTTGTTTGTAGAATTCGTCCGAATTTATTAATCTTCCTCCTCTTACAGACTAATTAAACAGAACAACACAGAAACCTGGATAAATTCACATTCAATGAATGATGTGAAACTATAGAATAAAAAGAACGATCAGTGTGAAGTTTGAAATTCTCTGAGGAAATCTCACCATTTTGATGTTTCTATGTGCTAAATGTGCACCAACAGGATTTCGTTTGCTGAAGTGTTTTACTACAGGTGTTATTTTAGTCTATGCACAGAACAATAAGAGTGGTAGAGAGCTATACACAGGAACAGACCAACTCAAGGCATGTTCAGACAGACAGATTATAATGGTTTCGAGACTGAAATTCTAACTAGATATATTAAGGATAACTGTCTCTGGTCAACTAATCTAGATAGATTCTTACAGAATATGCAGTATTTGTGAAGATTTCATCAGCATACTGACACCCCTTACACTTAAGATACTCGTCTAACGTCTAATTAATAATCATCTCATCACCATTTTTACTAAACGTTACTCGCTTGTAAAAATATCGCATAACAAATATACGATTTAGTGGACAAAACTTCCAAGTGATTGGTAGACATGATATCGAACTAATTTCATTCTCCAATTCTGTGGGTGTGTGTGTGTGTGTACCTAAGGTTTCACTTACAACCTAACTGACAAGATTGCTGTTTAGTTCGGGAGACTAGGCAAGTATACACAAGACCAATCACGTTCAAGGCCGGCATTAATGCTGAAAAACCCGAATCACGTGCTTACGTCAGTTGAAGCCAGACCAAATTATAGCAAATTAGCGACTGAGTTATCTCAGGAATATAACAGTACCCGAGATGTTGGAGTAGATCCTACTCATGATATGAATAGTTCATCGGAATTCTTTCCGATCGATAAACCGACTGAGAAGCGTTAATTCGACGGAGGCAGTCGAAAAGAAGCATTCCAAGGGTTGTTTTATGACTTTGGAACTCGTCAGGAAGGTGGATCTGCAACCTGATGTCTCGTTTGAGATACGAACCCGCATTACCCAGTGCTGGAGTTAACGATGTTTCTCAAACATTTGAAGAATCTCTAAGGTTTGAGAGAACTTTCTTTACATAACCATAAAATCTAAATGAATGAATATTCTTGTTTACTGTTTGTAGAAATCAAATAAAAACCATGTTTTCGAACCTATTTGAATGAAGTTTCACATAAAGGCATTCAAGTGTGTTTATGATAGAAAAGCGGATTGCTTAAATTTCCGGGCTGCTAAATTTTTTATATTATATACTGCATCAAATGTTTCTACACTTTTGTTGGGTTTTATCCATTTTACTATATCCTCTGATCGCATTATATATTCACAAACATTTTTAAAAAGTTTACGGCCTTCTGCGATGTCATTATCAAATAAGATAAGGAAAAAGCATCACAGTGGATGGTAACGTGCTTTGAACCAAGTACAATTATATTAAATTCTCCAATGTGAACCGTAATACTGGAGTAATTATACTGCACGAGACTTGTTTGCATGAATTTTAGGATGAAAATTTGATTTCTCCAAGTAGTTTCAAAATTTTCCGTCAAGATTAATGAAGCTCTACTGAGAAATGTGGAGATGGTGTAGCTACCTTCATCAATACCCAGTGGTGGATTTCGGGTCATATATACTTCACATTCTCAAATGATTATATAGACTGAATCACTGTAAAATGCCGTCTAAAACAATTGGGTAAATATCGGTTTATTGGTATCACCAGGGTTGCAGTTACTCTGAATTATCTAGTTTCTCTGATATATCCATGGAACTCGCAGGCTCTATAGTCTGTCATTCCTTGATGGTAATATGTAGTGATTATAGTTCTTGTGACCAAAGCTTTCTTAAAACTCTTGGTTATCAAAACCTTAGCAACTACACAACACGTCAGAATATATATAACTCAAAAGATAGCTGTACTACCCAGCTAAGTTTATCACACGTGTGGAAAACTATACAATATATAAGAAAATTACACTATTCACACAGTAATATACTTAATCTAAGAGAAATGTACAGACCGGAATATATTTCACAGCGACATTTTGAACGACACTATTGATGGTGTCATATGCTATCTCAAGTTTTGCCTGAATATGTTACCCCAGTGAAAAACGTTTTCTACCCTTCGATCGTCTACCTTCTGCTAAGATTAAAAAAAAAGAAGAGAAAAAGAAAGACTAAATAAAATAAGTAATAATGCAGGTGCTCGTCGATGAAACGTTTTAATTAGGTTGGAAATTAAACGTGTGAGTCTATTATTGAACCAGAAACTTTTGTCATGCAAAGGTTCTTCCAGAATGTTGAAATTTTTTAAAGACCTCACTTGTAGTAGACACGTTAGTAAAGAAGCAGATCCTGACGGCTGTGCTTTGAACATATCAAACCACCTGTCCTATCCCACTTTGTCCGCACATTTGCAATAAAGAGTTTTGTTCAAAATTCACCGAGTTGTTTGCAAATATTTCAAATCCCTGGACCATTCACACAGTTTAGGCCCACATGGTATGTGGAGCTGTGTATTCACCGATGATGCTGATGTTTTATGCCATCCATAAGCTAACATGTTTGACAAATAGTTTTCAGAAAACACCGTACTGACTGCTTTAAAAGATATTAAGATAGTCTCCGTACCTAATTCACGGACTCCAGGTGCATGTTAGGAATTTCCTCCGATTGCAGTTACTTCTCCTTTCATGAAAATAATGGATAAGTTAATACTACCTGTACCTGAACCCTACTCAGTTTGCACATAAAAGCGGAAGAAGCACTCCAGATGTCACCATTGTCTATATCACAATACTGCTTGTAATCTTCATAGAAATGCTAAGTATGTCAGGTGTAACATTTAGACCACACTACAGCATTTGATTCTGTCCCAAGACATCTTTTGCTGGACAAGCTAAACAGGACACACACTAAGTTCTGGATAATCAGCTGGCTGTATTCCTAGTTCTCTGAAGGGGAACAGCATACTGTTCACAGAGGGAAGACCTCCACCTAAATGCTTACTGAGCTTGATCTTTATCCCGGGTCTTTCTTCGCTCTTTCTACATGACTTAACACCTTCAACTGGTATCAGTTGCATTGAATATACTGATGACCTGACGGTTTTCATAACTATCTCCTCTACAACAGACTGCCCCTAAATGAACGGTTTCCTATCTACTGTTAGACGATGGTCCTTCATGAATGACCTTATGCTTCATTTTTCACAACGTCAGACCATAAACTTCAGTTTTAGACATGAACACAACCTATGTAAACTGCTTAGTTCTCATGGTTTCTGTTCTATTGATAGTTGTGTATTGGAGAGTGTCACAAATGTGATTTATCTCAATGTATGTTTTTCTTCGGACCTCTCCTGGTCCTCCCATATCTTACTAATCTTCAAAAGAATCTTCTGCCTAACTTCCTTTATTAGGAGGCTGGGAGTATTCGGTATAACTCAACCTCTACTCTTACGTTTAATGAACTCGTTCATCTCAACTGTTCTCCTCTCTTCCTTCCTGAGTTGCTGGAGAAAATAGACTATGTTGTGTTGCGTAGGACTTTGAAGATTGTCAGCAGAACAAGTAGTGTACCTGTAAACTTTCTAATTGAAATTGTTGTGAACAAACATCTTAACTCATGTAGATATCTGGTTGTAGTTATTTTATCAGATGACCAGGATGCTGTTCATTCAACCCTGTCTGCTTGCCAGTCATGAGGTAAAACCGTGATTGAGTGTATAGGACTTCATGCAGGTACTACGAAGTATAAAACTCTACAATAGTGTAGTTAACTCGTCTGCTGTGTGATGAAGGAAGTATTAGAAATGAACTACTAACTAATCAACTTCTATTTTTGAAAGCAAACTTGCCATTATCTATATATTGTGCATCGAATTGCTAATGTGATTGTTTACTCTGCATTTTCAAGGAAGTTATGAATTTAGTGAATATTCTCATCTTTTTGTGTAATTTCTACTTATTTGATTTTGTTATTTGTACATATACTCTGTTTCTGTTCAACTGATGCTGCATAATATGGTGAAAATTCTGTAGAGTATTCCCAAAATAGCTTTCAGAATAAGGCCATTATTACTATTAGTGTTACTATTATTCTCACCGAGTCCCGGTGGGGAACAACATCACTCACTGAGAGGCAGGTACATCCAACTGACGAGTCCCAAATAGGACGAAATGCGCATCCTGGATTCCACTGCTAGCCATTGCCCATCATTACTATACATTATTACCATTGTTACTATCATTAATATTAGTATGATATGTGAATTTCAACTATCGGTATGGATTCTGCATGTTTTCATGATACTTTCAAGCAAGTTGTAAATAATTCCCTTTACTAGCTAACTAAGTGAATTATCAGCAAGAATTCGTGGTTGCAAACTTAAGGACTATAAATAATTACAAGCTAAGTAAGTGCAACTAATAAGCTCTTTGAAAAAAGTACAATCAATAAATAATAAGTTCGGTGGGCTGGCTGAACAAAGTATGAATATTTTAAATGTGACTGGTATATTTAAAACAAAATAACCTTAACTTTTCTATATATTTTTAGCTATATACATTACACCGTTATTGAGTTGAAAGAAAATCTATTCAATATCATATGACATGAAATTATTTCCACTAAAAGCTACTGATAACATAGAAAAATCGATAGAATTTAAAACATATCAGATTTGTTTATTTGATTTATCATACACAGTGATACAGTATTAGTTACTTCATAATAAATGATAATAGTAATAATAAATACTGTACCACTGTGTTATAAATCAAATAAACAAATGTAATATGGGACTACATTCTACCAGAGTGCCGAAGTTTTAACCTCTCCAGGTTAACTAGTTCACTAGTTATTAGCAAGTCCTAAGCCCAGATAAAATGCGAAGGTTGGCCATAGGGCTGCCAACCCTATCCCGTAAAACCAATCCAATCGCTAAAGAAACTTAAAGGTACAAAGAAAATATAAAAAATAAAAATAGCTAATCCCCTCTGGAATCGGGAGACGAAAGGACGCCAGTTGGTGAGAGCCTTCAGGAAGCCAGTAGGCCGACGTGCCTTCTCTTCTCTCGATGGAAGCAAAAGTAAGAATGGTGACATGGAATGTCCGCACAATATATGAACCTAGCAAAGCTGCCCAGATTACAAAAGAGATGAGAAGGTATGACATGGAAGTGCTTGGAATCTGCGAAGAAACTGCAGATGGAATGGAAGTGGACTTTCAAAACTGTCAACTGGAGAGCAGTCAAGAATCTACTCCAATATTGTCACACAGACGACAACCACAAGCACACTCATTGTTAGAGTGGCTATCATGATGTCACCTACGGCATCGAAGGTTCTCATGCAGTGGAAACCAATCTCCCTCCTCCAGCATCACGATCATGATAGCAAGATGGATTCAACTGAAAAGGAAGGGAAGTCACAATCATACAATGCCAATGCTACGCACCTACAAATAATTCAGATGAAGAGAAGAATGAGGAATTCTACAGACAACTGCAATCAACATTAGACAAGACCCCAGCCCAGTTGGCGACGGTGATATCAAAATTAATTCCAATGGGTGACATGAATGTCAAACTGGGAGCAGACAACACAGGAAGAGAAATCAACCATGGGTCGACAAGCACGCGGTGGAATGATGAACGAGAACAGAGAAGTGTTTGCAGATTTCTGCACATTCAACGATTTGGTGATTGGAGGCAGTGTGTACAAAGTAACATGGATTTCACCAGATCGGTCCATTGAATGTCAGATCAACTTCATTTCAATGTGAAGAAAGCTCAGATGCAGCCTGATGGACACAAGATCAAGTTTTACGGTTATACTAAAGAATTTAAAATATTAATTACAAAATATGCTGGTCCCTTCGATATCAAGTTTATATTCATGACGGAATTACTGACATCCGTTAGAAGAAACGACAGGACTGGACAACTGTTTCACCCCCGTATGAGATTCATTAGCAGTGCGCATGTACGACCACACAAGGGATACAATGCAAGACCTTCGGATTCCGTGACCAGCACGTTACTATTGACTTACTGGGTTGGAATTCGACGGTCCATATTTCCTTGTCTCTGTCAATTCGTGATATGGCGTCACCACCCAGTGTGACCGTTGAGTATTTAGTCTTGTGTCGGACTTGGTTCGCCCTACCGGGGACGACGTTCGATAAAAACTTCAGAAATCACATCTCAATGTAATTGGATGAAAGCCGCACTATGCTGAGAAATGAGAGAGGCAGGAAAACTTAGACCAGCAGCTCATCGGTAACGTTCTCTTCACAAAACCTGAAGGTCCTCGTTTCGACTCTTAGTGGGATCATGAGAGCACACTGCCGAGGAGTTCCGTGCAAGGATGAAACGGCCATGCAGTTATTCCAAGTCTTAAATGGTTCTTCATCTGATGTCAATCCGTGAGGAATGCTAACCGGAAAATAAAATTCTCACAGACCTTCAAAACGAATTTTTAATATCATTTCATACATTTTAAACTTTGTAAGTCATACTGAATGCAACGTGACCAGATTTATAAACCAATTTCTATGTGGTCAACTTTTTCATTGGGTATGATGAAGTGAGCATATTCTGTTTGGTGTGGGTTGCGTGTACCGCACAGTAGTCCGCTTTGTTCTACTCTATGGCTGTGAAACATGGTCATTGAAGGTGGAGGACATGAGAAGAATTCAGGTGTTTGACCACTGTTGCCTTCGTAGTATAGGCCAGATTCCGTGGTGCCACGACGTGAGTAACGCAGAAGTCAGACGTAGCGTTTCAGGAAGAAGTAAGTCAGTTGACATGGTTGTGAACCTTCATCGAATGAGATGGTTGGGACATGTGTTATGTATGCCTAGTCGCCGTCCGCCTCGTCATACAATGTTCACCGAAGCAGGTTCAGGCTGGAAAAAAGCCCGAGGCGGCCAAACCAAAACATGGCATCAATGTATGAAGTCTCTGACTGTTGGTTCGAGGCATGTGCAGCGATGTAGACTAACCGCTTGGGGTCCGCGGGACAAGAAAAATCAGTGGCTGGAGACTCTAGGTGATATGGCTCAGAACCGATGTCAGTGGCGCAGATGTATACATACATTAACGACACCATACCAAATCTCACCATTTTCTCATTCTTCCTTTCTCTCTTTTAGTACTTTATATTTCTTTTCACTGAATTTTCTTCTCTTCATCTCCCACTTCACTGCCTTTTTACTTGATGTACTGATATGAGGTGTGGCAACTCGGACCATTACGCAGTAATGCCTGGTCTTATGTTGATGGATGATGATGATGATGTTTAGTGTGGGCTGTTTTCTGTACATCTATGTAGGCAATACGTTTAATGAATTATTAAAGTTGACATCCTCCAATTTCCAAGACAATACTTTTGTACAAACGATAGGAAATCTAAATGAGCATTTTAAGTCATCAGCCATGAATGCAGACGTTTTGGATTTCAACCTTGGTTTCATGTTAAGATGTGCTCAGGAAAAACCTCATTGGATAACTTTGTCCTACAGTTGACCAATCAAAATAAGTATTAAACTTTCAACTTAATGGTTTTATAAGTTGATGAAAACTGTATATAAATGATGTATTTTTGTCAAATAAAGAGACCTCATTAGAGTCATGGACCGGTCATCGTCTTCTGATTTTCTCAGCTCAGTGAACTATAAGGTTCTCAGAGAGAATAGTTGCTTTTCGTATACCGTCCAAGTGTCTCATCGTGTTGTCATTGTTCAAATGTTTATTATTATCCACTCAGTCACTTCAGGGATTTCACGTCAGTTTGTGGAACTTAAGATGCAGTTCTTCACTTTCAAAGCATATGTTCATGAGAAATAATTGAGGTGGGGGGTTGAATAGAACAACTTTCTGAGCTAACCTACATGGAGTGAAACTTAAATGTAAGCTAAATAACTTAGCCTAATAGCATGTGTTCTCCTAAGATTGGTTTTCAAGCATAAAACAGGTTTCTGTTATTATGGAAACGCAAGCTCACGTCGAAACCTTTTAAAGCTGAGCAGTTCGCCAACTCTCTAGCTGCGATACGACCTTGCTAAAGGCCATCGAGATAAGTTCATTGGTATAAAAGTCTCATAAACTAACAGAAAATATTCTACAGAAGAAAATGAGAAGTTAGTGGATGGTCACACTATTGTACAGTTACTTGGTGTTTGAAGAATAATGAAAGGATACACAGAGGTTGGGCTATGTTTGCCACTTCTGTGATGTGTGTGAAAAAATGGATAAATCTGGTATACTGAATATTGGAGACCGGTTATTATAATGATCATCTTAGCCCTGAATACTGACCAAAGACCATACACATCAAATTTCCCACCTGACTACTCGGTCACGTGATCAGATATTATGCTGTATTGTCTGGGATGTTTACAGAAAAATGATAGCCAGTTACTGACCTTTGTTTCGCGCTTTATACTCACTGAACAACAGGTGACATTTACAAGTTCAGGGGAAATATAGTGTATGGGAATGACACAAAACTAACCTAAAATCAATTCATAAACTTCCAGATGATTAGCTTCGAGAGATTATTCCCGAAGTTCTAATGAGAAGCAGTAACCAGTGGAGTTAGCTAAGTCGAACGTGTGGACAGTTACTCAACGACGATAATGGATGTAGGTTACTTTATATCGTGAACTGACAGAAGTAGGAAATGTGGACGATTGGATTCCGACCGAGTAGGTCAATGGTAACGTGCTGGCCACGGAACCTGAAGGCTCTGGGTTCAATCCGTGATGGGCTCATGGGCGCGGAATGCTGAAGAATCTCACAATAGGATGAAACAGTTGTCCAATGCTCCCAGGTTCCCAATGTTTCTCCACCTGATGTTACTCCATGATGGATTCCAACCTAAGAACAAAGCCAGACATCTGAAAGTTCACGTGTTTCCTCGAGGTGAACTATGCTGACCATGGCCAGTTTACAACTGCTGGACACCATCATCAAAAATAAACATTAGGAAACTCATTCAAATCTTATCACTATTATAACTTCCTTTTGTTCAAGTGTACTAGCTTGAAATAAATAGAGATTATGTGACACAATAATTAAAAGTTTATGCCAATCAATACAGTTACCTTGACTGCTAGTTTCATTATTATTATTTGTCCCTTAAGTTCCAAGTGGAACATAGGGCTTCAGTAGCACGCCTCCATTGCACTCCATTCTCTGCAGTCTTTTGAACCTCGCTCAATGACTGCCCACAATCTTTCATTTCTTCATCACACCATCTCGTCCATGTGACCCTCTCCTCGGACGCCCGACTCGTCGTTTCCCATCTGGGTTCCATTCAAGTACCTGGCCTGGCGCGTGATGTCCCCAGTCGGCCTTCTCAGTGAATGCCCAATCCATCTCCACTTCCTTCTGCACATTTGTTGAGCGATAGGTTGTTGGTTGGTTCGTTGCCAGTCAGAGTGAGTTCCTCGTCGCTTATTCTCATCACTGTGGACATCTGAGCTTCAGTAACGAACCAGCATAGGCGGCAGTTATTGATGAATATCTGTAGTTTGTTGGAAATCCCTTTCGTGACGCACTGCCGAGTATCTCAAACATATAGAAGCACTGGATTGACTGAATTATTGTTGAAAATCCGGATGTTGTTGACGCTTTATGGTGAGCGCAGAAGATCTCCACACTGGTTCTAGGTAAATCAACCCGTCTTGCAGTCTTTCCGATCCTGGCTGCTTTGACGTCCTCGTCTGTGCCTGTGTGACCTCTAGTTGAAACGATGCTGCCTAGATAGGTGAACGAGGCTACTTCCTTTAGGCTTCTTGCGTTGATGGTGAATGGAGCTTGTTGTTGTTGTTGTTGTTGTTGTTGTTGTTGTTGTTGTTGTTGGTGGTGGTGGTGGTGGTGGTGGTGGTGGTGGTGGTGGTGGTGGTGGTGGTGGTTGGATATCTTCATCACCTTTGTCTTCTCTTCATTCACTTGAAGTCCCGTCTTCCTTAGCTGCCTTGCCTCTACTGTCAACTTGTTAGTTTTTGCCTGTAGATCTTCGAGTTTGTGTGACATCAGACACCAACCATAATCGGCGAAATCCAAATCTTCTAGGTTCTTTTCCCTGGTCCAGCCAGCGTATCCTCCTCTTCTCACTCCTCACAGTTAGCTGCATGATCCATTCCAGTCGACCACAATCACGAATATCATGGGTGATAGTAGATAGCCAACTTCCAAGACAATACTTTTGTACAAACGATTGGAAATCTAAATGAGCATTTTAAGTCATCAGCCATGAATGTAAAAATTTTGGATTTCAACCTTGGTTTCAGTTTGTGGAACTTAAGATGGGAGACATTAGGCAACATCCCTGAAGAACCTTCATAGACCTCTCTGAGAGAGAAATGAAAGTAGAACTGGATAACAGCGTGAGGAAGACCGAAAAAGCAAGATAAGGAATGGATCTCGACGAACACATGAAAACTGAATGAGCAGAGAAAGTAACGCGAAGCATAATTCAGTATAGTACAGTTTACGGATGAACAACAAATAGAGCAACTGAACACAACCTATAAATCACTACACCAGACAAAGAAGGGAAGAAGAGTACGCGCAAAGACAAAAGACACTTCTACGACACACTGGCAAGTGAAGCACAACAGGCTGCTGGTAGGAGAGACACAGACCAGACAACTTCATATCAAATAACCAGGTTACTTACTATCTGGGAGGGAAGAGATCAACTCAGAAGAAGTCAATCAGAGATAGTGAAGGGAACCTGATTACCACCAGAGAGGAGAAACAAAGAAACGATGGGCTGACCACTTCAAAAATCTCTTGAGTCGACCACCACCACCACCACCACCAGCACCTGCAACTAGTCCACAAATACCACCAGCAGTGCAGCCACGGAACTATCAGTGAACACAAACCCTCCGACAAATGCAGAATTTAAGTCCTGAATGCCATAAAACTGCTGCAATCAGGGGAAGCAACAGGACCAGATGGAATTTCTCCAGAAGCACTGAAAACAAATGCAGAGACACCAGTGGACATGCCCATACCACTTCCACTGTAGAAGGTTTGGTAGGAAGGAAGGAAAGTTGCCTGCTGATTGGAAGAAGAGCTACCTTGTCAAACTCCAAAACAAGCGTGGGCGACATCAGTCTTCGCAAGAACTGGCGCGGAATCATCCTCCCGTCCCAGTCCACTCAAAGCAACCAAGATATTAGGCCGCATCATCCTGCAGAGAGACTAAACAATGCTCTGAATTCAAAATTGCCACCGGATCAGACTGACTGACTGGCTTGTGGAAGAACAAATCATGTGCGGATCAAATTGCAACACTACGCTATGCATCATCATAGAACGAGGCATAGAATGACTGTCAACTCAACTCAACCTCAACTTCATCGACTTTGAAAAGGTCTTCGATAGCGTTGACCGAGAAATAATTTGTCAGGCAGCTACTTCAACACCTCGGTTTTAGTGCCACAAACCCTTATCAACCTCATTCAACAGCTATATGCTTCATGACGATGATGCTACATGCCAGTCAAGTGATTGGCAGTGAAAAGCTCAGAGATGCCTTTGAAGTGAATACAGGAGTAAGACAAGGTTGCCACCTACTATCACAGATGATCTTCCTGGTTGTGGTCGACTCGAGTGGACTGGATCATGCAAGAGACTGTGAGGAGCTGTGAGAAGATGGGCATACGCTGGCCAGACCGATGAAGGGAGTCTAGAAGATTTGGGTTTCGCCGATGATGATTTATGTTTAATGTCTTGTCGTACAAACTCGAAGATCTACAGGCGAAAACTAACAAGTTGGCAGAGGAGACGAGGTAGCGAATACGAGATCTCCTTCAGGTGAACGTGGAGAAGACAGAGGTGATGAAAATACCCAACCAACACCACCACCAACAACAACAACAACAACAAGCACCAATCACCATGAACGGGGGAAATCTAAATGAAGTTGTCTCTTTCACCTGCCTGGGCAGCATCGTCTCAACTACAAGAGGCGGCACAGATGATGATATCGAAACCAGGATCTGAAAAGCAAGGCAGGCGTTCGTTAACCTGAAATCAGTGTGCAGATCTACTGAACTCGACTCAGCATAAAGCGTGAACAAGATCCGGATTTTCAACACTAATGTCGGTCAAGTCAGTGCTTCAATATGTTTGAGAGACTTGGCGGCGCGTTACGAAAAGTATTTGCAACAAACTACAGACATGCATTATCAAAAGCTGCCGCCTACGCTCGCTAGATACTGAAGACCAGATGGCCGGAATAATAAGAACAAGCGGCAAGGAACTCACTCTGGCTGGCAACGAACCAACCAGCAACCTATCGTCCAACGAATATGCAGAAGGAAGTGGAGATAGATTGGGCATAAACTGAGGAGGCTATTCGAGGACATCACGCGCCAAGCCAGACCGTCGAGTGGAAGCCGAATGGGAAACGACGAGTTAGGCGTCCGAGGAGAGGATGACATGGAGGAGTTGGTGTGAGGAAGAAATGAGGGCTTCTGGGCAGTGGTAGCGTCAGATTGGAAAGACTGCGGAGAAGAGAGTGAAATGGTGACGTGTTACTGAATCTCTTTTTCCCACTAGGAAGCTTAAGGAAAAATAATTATATGGTAATAATACATCATCTTCATCTAGCGAACCACTGGGAATTCAGAAGCACTGAACAGCCGACGCAAGCGACATCCTCCAGTCAACACATGGATAGAACAAGAGTGATATCCAAGTAGATGAAGTTGTTTGAGATAACAAACAATTTGAAGATAAGGGTTAGTGAGAAAACCCAAGCTTCAGAATATGAAGAAAAGTGAATACGTGTGCACTATAGTGACGGATTTTCAACCATGTAACCAAGACTCCTCATCTTAAGAACCCCAACCAGGCGGACTACATCTCCCTGTGGGACTCAGACCAGACTTCCTTTTTCCACTGGTGCGACGTATTGGTCTGACTACGCTGAACCGTCTTCCAGCCTCATCAGCTTTCTCTCTGATAGCTCGTCGAGTTAGATGGCTTTGCGTGCCCACTACCTTTCCAAGCCACCCCAGTCGACCACTTTTCACAACATCGTCAGTCAACCTGCCTGTCTTACTTCGTACGCTTTGCTTGACCTCAGGGTGGTTCAGACGAACAATGCTTCAAAGATGTCTGTAATCAAAACCCAGTAATCACTTTTTGTCTTCCACTTTATCGGCTATATCTCACAGCCGTATAACAGGACAGAAGGGACTGCGAAGAAGCACAAAACCTATATCAAGTATAGTTTTCTGCCAACTGTCTTCAACCAACTAAGACCTACAGATTATAATGAGTACATTTCGTTTTATCGTTTGTCTTCAGATCCAAACAGATAGAAATTATAAGGGTTGACAGTAGAAACACACAAATAAATGGTACGATTTAACTGTTTGTGACAAATACAAAAATAAAAAGCTCACAATTGATCAAGAAAATCAGGCTTCAAAATGATGTTGAGGTGGATAAAATCAGGATTATTTATACTTTATGGTATAGAAGGTTCTAGAGTCACTTAAAAAAATGAACAGAAGGGATTTAAATCTGTAGGTGACCAGGTAATACAAGCCAAATAGAAGTTAAGTAAACGAATTAGAATCTGAAAAGCCCAAGGCGTTCTGTGCGAGATCCAAAGGGCCTGATTTCGATCCCTGGAGGGCAGTCTAACACCTGAACGAAGTAGCTGTCAAGTACCAGGTCGTGATGAATAGTGTCTTAAAAACACAATCCCTATAAACCTTAAACTACTTGATAGGTGAAAACTACGTGGAACTTGAAGTATTATTTACTGACTTCGAGCATTACGAAAAACATTAAATCACCAGTATTTATGTTCACGCTGCATGCTTGTTTCGAGGTGAAAAACATTTTTAATTCCCCTGCTAGGTACTAACAAATTTAATGCAATGACACTATCATACAACCGTGTCAGGTCTTATGGAGTGTTGTCTTATGAATTGACGGCAACTAGTGGTGTTCGACAGGGATGCCAATGTCACGGTTCCTATTTAATTTCTTTACAGACATTCTAATGGGCATAACCTTAGATACGTCTAAGTTCACAGGGATTGACCTACTCCCGGTCATCTGGTTGACTTAGAATATGCAGACGAAATTGTCCTGCTAGGTGAAGTCGCTGACAAAATGCAGATCTTTCTGCCCTGTTATACAGCTGTAGGACATGGTTGTTAAGAGTAGAAGACATTAAATGACTACAGAGTTGTGATCACAGATGTCTTCAAAATACCGCTCGTGTGAGCAATGTGGGGTCAGGCGACCTGTACAAGGCAAGACAGGCGAGTCGACTGATGAGGTTGTGAAACTGCATTGACTGAGGTGGTTTGGACATAAGCTGTGAATGTCAAACCACCGTCTACCCGGACGTAGAGTGCTGGGGGAAGTGTCATTAGGTAGGAAAAGGATTCATTGAGGTTTGACCAAGATGTGACATAAGTCCATGAAGTCCCTGATTATTGGTGTGAACTGTTCAGTAGGGTGTAGACTACCTAACTGTAGTCCCCGAGACGATTGGAATCATTGGTTGAGGACCGTTGGTGATATGGCTGAAAATCCGTCACTATAGTGCACATGTATTCACTTTTCTTCATATTCTGAAGCTTGGGTTTTCTCACTAACCCTTATCTTCAAATTGTTTGTTATCTCAAACAACTTCATCTACTTGGATATCACTCTTGTTCTATCCATGTATTTTATGTGTCCTACTGTGAATTGTGGCAACTTGAGTCGATACCCTTGTATACAAGGTTTTAC
Source organism: Heterobilharzia americana (assembly GCA_944470555.2). Taxonomy (NCBI): domain Eukaryota; kingdom Metazoa; phylum Platyhelminthes; class Trematoda; order Strigeidida; family Schistosomatidae; genus Heterobilharzia; species Heterobilharzia americana. The sequence continues at coordinate 68,609,811 of OX104127.1, read as the reverse complement.
GATGATTTTTCTTCAGTCACTCCGCAAGTTATGGGTTCGACTTCGAAATAGTTTACGGAGGTTCACTTCTTCGAAATTTCAAACTCGAAGAAACTTACTTTCAAGGACATCTTTGTTTTTATTCAGTCCAATCTTTGTTTCGTTTCATAAATGACGCAAACTTTAAGTCAAGTTAATAAACTCATTATGACCTAAAATATGTGATACTACATGTGATGTCAATTTTCAAACGATTATTTCAATACCAGTTTTCAACTAAATGTGTATCACTTATATCTTGTAAACTTTGCAAAATAGTGGTTTTTAAATCGTTTTAAATGTTGGTTGAATAAAAGCGTAATTAGATGAGTCATACCCTCAATGTATTCAATAAATATATTGATCTGAAATCAATTTCACCAAATAAATTAGCAGTCAACCTTGTCTGGTTAACTAGTACACTAGTTACTAGCCAGGTCTAAGCCCGGGTAAAGAGGGAAGGTTGGATATAGGGTTAGCAACCCTAAACCGTAAAACCAATCCAACCGCTAAAGAAACATCAAAGCATAGAAAATTATAAAAAAAACAACAAACATATTCCTCGCTGGAATTGGAGCGACAAGATAATGCGGGTTGGTGAAAGCCTTCGGGAAGTCAGTCGGCCGATGTGTCCACCCCAAGAAAAATATTAAGCCACATCATCCTGGAGAGACTAAATATTACTCTGAATTCAAAATTGCCACCGGATCAGACTGACTGACTGGCTTGTGGAAGAACAAATCATGTGCGGATCAAATTGCAACACTACGCTATGCATCATCATAGAACGAGGCATAGAATGACTGTCAACTCAACTCAACCTCAACTTCATCGACTTTGAGAAGGCCTTTGGCAGCCTCAACTGAGAGGTAATTTGAAAAATGCTTCAACACTACGGAATACCACAAACATTTATCAATCTCATTCAACAACTATATGAAGACACAACATGCCAAGTAATTCACAATGGGAAGCTCAGAGATGCCTTCGCAGTGAAGACAGGAGTAAGACAAGGTTATCTACTATCACCCATGATATTCGTGATTGTGGTCGACTGGAATGGATCATGCAGCTAACTGTGAGGAGTGAGAAGAGGAGGATACGCTGGCTGGACCAGGGAAAAGAACCTAGAAGATTTGGATTTCGCCGATTATGGTTGGTGTCTGATGTCACACAAACTCGAAGATCTACAGGCAAAAACTAACAAGTTGACAGTAGAGGCAAGGCAGCTAAGGAAGACGGGACTTCAAGTGAATGAAGAGAAGACAAAGGTGATGAAGATATCCAACCACCACCACCACCACCACCACCACCACCACCACCACCACCACCACCACCACCACCACCACCACCACCACCACCACCACCACCACCACCACCACCACCACCACCACCACCACCACCAACAACAACAACAACAACAACAACAACAACAACAACAACAACAAGCTCCATTCACCATCAACGCAAGAAGCCTAAAGGAAGTAGCCTCGTTCACCTATCTAGGCAGCATCGTTTCAACTAGAGGTCACACAGGCACAGACGAGGACGTCAAAGCAGCCAGGATCGGAAAGACTGCAAGACGGGTTGATTTACCTAGAACCAGTGTGGAGATCTTCTGCGCTCACCATAAAGCGTCAACAACATCCGGATTTTCAACAATAATTCAGTCAATCCAGTGCTTCTATATGTTTGAGATACTCGGCAGTGCGTCACGAAAGGGATTTCCAACAAACTACAGATATTCATCAATAACTGCCGCCTATGCTGGTTCGTTACTGAAGCTCAGATGTCCACAGTGATGAGAATAAGCGACGAGGAACTCACTCTGACTGGCAACGAACCAACCAACAACCTATCGCTCAACAAATGTGCAGAAGGAAGTGGAGATGGATTGGGCATTCACTGAGAAGGCCGACTGGGGACATCACGCGCCAGGCCAGGTACTTGAATGGAACCCAGATGGGAAACGACGAGTCGGGCGTCCGAGGAGAGGGTCACATGGACGAGATGGTGTGATGAAGAAATGAAAGATTGTGGGCAGTCATTGAGCGAGGTTCAAAAGACTGCAGAGAATGGAGTGCAATGGAGGCGTGCTACTGAAGCCCTATGTTCCACTTGGAACTTAAGGGACAAATAATAATAATGAAACTAGCAGTCAAGGTAACTGTATTGATTGGCATAAACTTTTAATTATTGTGTCACATAATCTCTATTTATTTCAAGCTAGTACACTTGAACAAAAGGAAGTTATAATAGTGATAAGATTTGAATGAGTTTCCTAATGTTTATTTTTGATGATGGTGTCCAGCAGTTGTAAACTGGCCATGGTCAGCATAGTTCACCTCGAGGAAACACGTGAACTTTCAGATGTCTGGCTTTGTTCTTAGGTTGGAATCCATCATGGAGTAACATCAGGTGGAGAAACATTGGGAACCTGGGAGCATTGGACAATTGTTTCATCCTATTGTGAGATTCTTCAGCATTCCGCGCCCATGAGCCCATCACGGATTGAACCCAGAGCCTTCAGGTTCCGTGGCCAGCACGTTACCATTGACCTACTCGGTCGGAATCCAATCGTCCACATTTCCTACTTCTGTCAGTTCACGATATAAAGTAACCTACATCCATTATCGTCGTTGAGTAACTGTCCACACGTTCGACTTAGCTAACTCCACTGGTTACTGCTTCTCATTAGAACTTCGGGAATAATCTCTCGAAGCTAATCATCTGGAAGTTTATGAATTGATTTTAGGTTAGTTTTGTGTCATTCCCATACACTATATTTCCCCTGAACTTGTAAATGTCACCTGTTGTTCAGTGAGTATAAAGCGCGAAACAAAGGTCAGTAACTGGCTATCATTTTTCTGTAAACATCCCAGACAATACAGCATAATATCTGATCACGTGACCGAGTAGTCAGGTGGGAAATTTGATGTGTATGGTCTTTGGTCAGTATTCAGGGCTAAGATGATCATTATAATAACCGGTCTCCAATATTCAGTATACCAGATTTATCCATTTTTTCACACACATCACAGAAGTGGCAAACATAGCCCAACCTCTGTGTATCCTTTCATTATTCTTCAAACACCAAGTAACTGTACAATAGTGTGACCATCCACTAACTTCTCATTTTCTTCTGTAGAATATTTTCTGTTAGTTTATGAGACTTTTATACCAATGAACTTATCTCGATGGCCTTTAGCAAGGTCGTATCGCAGCTAGAGAGTTGGCGAACTGCTCAGCTTTAAAAGGTTTCGACGTGAGCTTGCGTTTCCATAATAACAGAAACCTGTTTTATGCTTGAAAACCAATCTTAGGAGAACACATGCTATTAGGCTAAGTTATTTAGCTTACATTTAAGTTTCACTCCATGTAGGTTAGCTCAGAAAGTTGTTCTATTCAACCCCCCACCTCAATTATTTCTCATGAACATATGCTTTGAAAGTGAAGAACTGCATCTTAAGTTCCACAAACTGACGTGAAATCCCTGAAGTGACTGAGTGGATAATAATAAACATTTGAACAATGACAACACGATGAGACACTTGGACGGTATACGAAAAGCAACTATTCTCTCTGAGAACCTTATAGTTCACTGAGCTGAGAAAATCAGAAGACGATGACCGGTCCATGACTCTAATGAGGTCTCTTTATTTGACAAAAATACATCATTTATATACAGTTTTCATCAACTTATAAAACCATTAAGTTGAAAGTTTAATACTTATTTTGATTGGTCAACTGTAGGACAAAGTTATCCAATGAGGTTTTTCCTGAGCACATCTTAACATGAAACCAAGGTTGAAATCCAAAACGTCTGCATTCATGGCTGATGACTTAAAATGCTCATTTAGATTTCCTATCGTTTGTACAAAAGTATTGTCTTGGAAATTGGAGGATGTCAACTTTAATAATTCATTAAACGTATTGCCTACATAGATGTACAGAAAACAGCCCACACTAAACATCATCATCATCATCCATCAACATAAGACCAGGCATTACTGCGTAATGGTCCGAGTTGCCACACCTCATATCAGTACATCAAGTAAAAAGGCAGTGAAGTGGGAGATGAAGAGAAGAAAATTCAGTGAAAAGAAATATAAAGTACTAAAAGAGAGAAAGGAAGAATGAGAAAATGGTGAGATTTGGTATGGTGTCGTTAATGTATGTATACATCTGCGCCACTGACATCGGTTCTGAGCCATATCACCTAGAGTCTCCAGCCACTGATTTTTCTTGTCCCGCGGACCCCAAGCGGTTAGTCTACATCGCTGCACATGCCTCGAACCAACAGTCAGAGACTTCATACATTGATGCCATGTTTTGGTTTGGCCGCCTCGGGCTTTTTTCCAGCCTGAACCTGCTTCGGTGAACATTGTATGACGAGGCGGACGGCGACTAGGCATACATAACACATGTCCCAACCATCTCATTCGATGAAGGTTCACAACCATGTCAACTGACTTACTTCTTCCTGAAACGCTACGTCTGACTTCTGCGTTACTCACGTCGTGGCACCACGGAATCTGGCCTATACTACGAAGGCAACAGTGGTCAAACACCTGAATTCTTCTCATGTCCTCCACCTTCAATGACCATGTTTCACAGCCATAGAGTAGAACAAAGCGGACTACTGTGCGGTACACGCAACCCACACCAAACAGAATATGCTCACTTCATCATACCCAATGAAAAAGTTGACCACATAGAAATTGGTTTATAAATCTGGTCACGTTGCATTCAGTATGACTTACAAAGTTTAAAATGTATGAAATGATATTAAAAATTCGTTTTGAAGGTCTGTGAGAATTTTATTTTCCGGTTAGCATTCCTCACGGATTGACATCAGATGAAGAACCATTTAAGACTTGGAATAACTGCATGGCCGTTTCATCCTTGCACGGAACTCCTCGGCAGTGTGCTCTCATGATCCCACTAAGAGTCGAAACGAGGACCTTCAGGTTTTGTGAAGAGAACGTTACCGATGAGCTGCTGGTCTAAGTTTTCCTGCCTCTCTCATTTCTCAGCATAGTGCGGCTTTCATCCAATTACATTGAGATGTGATTTCTGAAGTTTTTATCGAACGTCGTCCCCGGTAGGGCGAACCAAGTCCGACACAAGACTAAATACTCAACGGTCACACTGGGTGGTGACGCCATATCACGAATTGACAGAGACAAGGAAATATGGACCGTCGAATTCCAACCCAGTAAGTCAATAGTAACGTGCTGGTCACGGAATCCGAAGGTCTTGCATTGTATCCCTTGTGTGGTCGTACATGCGCACTGCTAATGAATCTCATACGGGGGTGAAACAGTTGTCCAGTCCTGTCGTTTCTTCTAACGGATGTCAGTAATTCCGTCATGAATATAAACTTGATATCGAAGGGACCAGCATATTTTGTAATTAATATTTTAAATTCTTTAGTATAACCGTAAAACTTGATCTTGTGTCCATCAGGCTGCATCTGAGCTTTCTTCACATTGAAATGAAGTTGATCTGACATTCAATGGACCGATCTGGTGAAATCCATGTTACTTTGTACACACTGCCTCCAATCACCAAATCGTTGAATGTGCAGAAATCTGCAAACACTTCTCTGTTCTCGTTCATCATTCCACCGCGTGCTTGTCGACCCATGGTTGATTTCTCTTCCTGTGTTGTCTGCTCCCAGTTTGACATTCATGTCACCCATTGGAATTAATTTTGATATCACCGTCGCCAACTGGGCTGGGGTCTTGTCTAATGTTGATTGCAGTTGTCTGTAGAATTCCTCATTCTTCTCTTCATCTGAATTATTTGTAGGTGCGTAGCATTGGCATTGTATGATTGTGACTTCCCTTCCTTTTCAGTTGAATCCATCTTGCTATCATGATCGTGATGCTGGAGGAGGGAGATTGGTTTCCACTGCATGAGAACCTTCGATGCCGTAGGTGACATCATGATAGCCACTCTAACAATGAGTGTGCTTGTGGTTGTCGTCTGTGTGACAATATTGGAGTAGATTCTTGACTGCTCTCCAGTTGACAGTTTTGAAAGTCCACTTCCATTCCATCTGCAGTTTCTTCGCAGATTCCAAGCACTTCCATGTCATACCTTCTCATCTCTTTTGTAATCTGGGCAGCTTTGCTAGGTTCATATATTGTGCGGACATTCCATGTCACCATTCTTACTTTTGCTTCCATCGAGAGAAGAGAAGGCACGTCGGCCTACTGGCTTCCTGAAGGCTCTCACCAACTGGCGTCCTTTCGTCTCCCGATTCCAGAGGGGATTAGCTATTTTTATTTTTTATATTTTCTTTGTACCTTTAAGTTTCTTTAGCGATTGGATTGGTTTTACGGGATAGGGTTGGCAGCCCTATGGCCAACCTTCGCATTTTATCTGGGCTTAGGACTTGCTAATAACTAGTGAACTAGTTAACCTGGAGAGGTTAAAACTTCGGCACTCTGGTAGAATGTAGTCCCATATTACATTTGTTTATTTGATTTATAACACAGTGGTACAGTATTTATTATTACTATTATCATTTATTATGAAGTAACTAATACTGTATCACTGTGTATGATAAATCAAATAAACAAATCTGATATGTTTTAAATTCTATCGATTTTTCTATGTTATCAGTAGCTTTTAGTGGAAATAATTTCATGTCATATGATATTGAATAGATTTTCTTTCAACTCAATAACGGTGTAATGTATATAGCTAAAAATATATAGAAAAGTTAAGGTTATTTTGTTTTAAATATACCAGTCACATTTAAAATATTCATACTTTGTTCAGCCAGCCCACCGAACTTATTATTTATTGATTGTACTTTTTTCAAAGAGCTTATTAGTTGCACTTACTTAGCTTGTAATTATTTATAGTCCTTAAGTTTGCAACCACGAATTCTTGCTGATAATTCACTTAGTTAGCTAGTAAAGGGAATTATTTACAACTTGCTTGAAAGTATCATGAAAACATGCAGAATCCATACCGATAGTTGAAATTCACATATCATACTAATATTAATGATAGTAACAATGGTAATAATGTATAGTAATGATGGGCAATGGCTAGCAGTGGAATCCAGGATGCGCATTTCGTCCTATTTGGGACTCGTCAGTTGGATGTACCTGCCTCTCAGTGAGTGATGTTGTTCCCCACCGGGACTCGGTGAGAATAATAGTAACACTAATAGTAATAATGGCCTTATTCTGAAAGCTATTTTGGGAATACTCTACAGAATTTTCACCATATTATGCAGCATCAGTTGAACAGAAACAGAGTATATGTACAAATAACAAAATCAAATAAGTAGAAATTACACAAAAAGATGAGAATATTCACTAAATTCATAACTTCCTTGAAAATGCAGAGTAAACAATCACATTAGCAATTCGATGCACAATATATAGATAATGGCAAGTTTGCTTTCAAAAATAGAAGTTGATTAGTTAGTAGTTCATTTCTAATACTTCCTTCATCACACAGCAGACGAGTTAACTACACTATTGTAGAGTTTTATACTTCGTAGTACCTGCATGAAGTCCTATACACTCAATCACGGTTTTACCTCATGACTGGCAAGCAGACAGGGTTGAATGAACAGCATCCTGGTCATCTGATAAAATAACTACAACCAGATATCTACATGAGTTAAGATGTTTGTTCACAACAATTTCAATTAGAAAGTTTACAGGTACACTACTTGTTCTGCTGACAATCTTCAAAGTCCTACGCAACACAACATAGTCTATTTTCTCCAGCAACTCAGGAAGGAAGAGAGGAGAACAGTTGAGATGAACGAGTTCATTAAACGTAAGAGTAGAGGTTGAGTTATACCGAATACTCCCAGCCTCCTAATAAAGGAAGTTAGGCAGAAGATTCTTTTGAAGATTAGTAAGATATGGGAGGACCAGGAGAGGTCCGAAGAAAAACATACATTGAGATAAATCACATTTGTGACACTCTCCAATACACAACTATCAATAGAACAGAAACCATGAGAACTAAGCAGTTTACATAGGTTGTGTTCATGTCTAAAACTGAAGTTTATGGTCTGACGTTGTGAAAAATGAAGCATAAGGTCATTCATGAAGGACCATCGTCTAACAGTAGATAGGAAACCGTTCATTTAGGGGCAGTCTGTTGTAGAGGAGATAGTTATGAAAACCGTCAGGTCATCAGTATATTCAATGCAACTGATACCAGTTGAAGGTGTTAAGTCATGTAGAAAGAGCGAAGAAAGACCCGGGATAAAGATCAAGCTCAGTAAGCATTTAGGTGGAGGTCTTCCCTCTGTGAACAGTATGCTGTTCCCCTTCAGAGAACTAGGAATACAGCCAGCTGATTATCCAGAACTTAGTGTGTGTCCTGTTTAGCTTGTCCAGCAAAAGATGTCTTGGGACAGAATCAAATGCTGTAGTGTGGTCTAAATGTTACACCTGACATACTTAGCATTTCTATGAAGATTACAAGCAGTATTGTGATATAGACAATGGTGACATCTGGAGTGCTTCTTCCGCTTTTATGTGCAAACTGAGTAGGGTTCAGGTACAGGTAGTATTAACTTATCCATTATTTTCATGAAAGGAGAAGTAACTGCAATCGGAGGAAATTCCTAACATGCACCTGGAGTCCGTGAATTAGGTACGGAGACTATCTTAATATCTTTTAAAGCAGTCAGTACGGTGTTTTCTGAAAACTATTTGTCAAACATGTTAGCTTATGGATGGCATAAAACATCAGCATCATCGGTGAATACACAGCTCCACATACCATGTGGGCCTAAACTGTGTGAATGGTCCAGGGATTTGAAATATTTGCAAACAACTCGGTGAATTTTGAACAAAACTCTTTATTGCAAATGTGCGGACAAAGTGGGATAGGACAGGTGGTTTGATATGTTCAAAGCACAGCCGTCAGGATCTGCTTCTTTACTAACGTGTCTACTACAAGTGAGGTCTTTAAAAAATTTCAACATTCTGGAAGAACCTTTGCATGACAAAAGTTTCTGGTTCAATAATAGACTCACACGTTTAATTTCCAACCTAATTAAAACGTTTCATCGACGAGCACCAGCATTATTACTTTGGCTACTTTGGCTGAGGAGCTTGCTGCATTGTAGTCCTACCATGACAGAAAGGTTTTTTGGATAGTGGTAAGACGAAAAACCGGTACCGTTATTGTGTGAATCGCTAGACTATGATGGGCGTCCGAGAGTGAATTTATACTGATGGTTAGATGCAGTGTGACAGCAGTATAATTTTTACTTTGGATGACCAGCAGTACCACGCTGATGCTTCCTTCCCTGTAAGAATTTGTGGAGGAGGGGACAAACAGGTTGGCCCTAGAAATAACCCATCAAACCTGCTCGAAGGCTTCCCAATACCCACATTATGGGTTTCCTTTATCCAGTGTAAGAACAATCAAAACTCATACCAGCAAACCACAAAAGGCCGCATGTAATAGGCCTCATGTAGATGTCCCATGGGCTCTGAGGTTACACAAATCTTTTCCTCTTTCAGGTACCCTAAGTAGAAATAACCCTCCACAGTATGCGCTGTTAGAAAGTGTCAACCACCTGCACGCCTCCATTAGTACACAAAATGACCCAACTGGTATGAATTATATCGTATAATATGTCCGTGAGGTTCAACAGAACACCTCTAACAAAAATCAAGAAAGGTTAATCAAATATTTCACACTAGCGGAATGTAAGGTCATGCTTCAAGAGTGGTTTGCATTTATACCTAGTTTAGTAACAGAGGGCAAATTAGCTGACCATTTTACAAGCTGAAGTTGTTATATGTTGGGGATCAGTTGGCAGAAATCCGTGGATCTAAATTCCCTGCTTGTTGGCACTCACCAGTGAGACGTATCTGTAACCGTGAAGAAACCGATATTCCCTCGATGATTCAAGCCTGCAGCATTCACTACTAAAGTCAGATACTGCACCACTCAGATATTCATGATCCACATGACGAGTTTTTGTTCATGAATTGATCACTAATCGAAGTTTATCGACCACGTTTTTGAATGTAACCATCAGGGTAAATGACGTGTAGCTACAGTGCACTGTACGCTGTACAACATTGCTTAGCTTAATGCCCGTATTACAAAGGTTGTCGATAAACTTCGATCAGTGCTCAGCACTAAAGATTACACAGCTATATCGGTTAGCCATTGGTATTCACTTCGTGTCTATTGTCTCAGCCATGTTAATTTCTGGTGACCAATCAAATCTTGACGTGGATAGAAAATGACAAACTTGGCATATGTCTCACTAAGCCATCTGTAGTGTTGATGACACATTCAAATACCTATCAAAGAGAAAATATTCGTCTCACTGAAGTTCTCAGGTTTAACTTATCAGTAAGAATTTTAGATCTACTTTTGTAGATTTCAATTCTGCCTCGATTCTGTTCATGGACCCCTTTTATTAAACAGGGTTGCCAGAACCCACGTTGAGTCCTAGATTGCGAACTGATTTTATTCTTGTTTTTCCGATAGAAAACAGTACGCTCCATACGGAGTTAAGTGCTTTTCTTTGCTACTTAGTGAAGTCGGTATGCTTCTAGGTGCTGTTCATTCTCCCTTTATTTTCTCTTTCTTTTGCTTGGCTTACCAACCTCAACTCAGATGATCTAACAGTATCTAAGATGATCATTCCTCTTCAGATTGTTCTCAGTTTAATAGCTTCTTAACCGAAATAAATTACCGGTCTTCCTTAAAAAGTCTTACACTCAGTCCCTCCAAATGTTAAACTGTTAGTTTTGGCTTAAGACGTGACCAAGACCTTTGCACATTACTTCAGTCCTATTACTCTTGTCTTTTAGACGGCTGTATTATAGAGAATGCAACAAGTATGACCCGTCTTGGCTTATGCTTTTCTTCTGATCTTTTTTGGTCGCCTCATATCTTAGTGACTTCCAAGAAAATCATCCGCTATGATCTACTTAAGGAAACTCAGAGTGTCTTGCATAACTCAGCCTCTACTCTTACGTTTCATTAATTCCTATGTTTGACCTATACTCATTTATTTTCCCCTCTTATTCTTTCCTAAACTGCGGATAAAAGTCTACGTTTTATTGCGTAGGATCTTGAAGGTTGTTAGTAGAGCAAGTGGTACACCACTAACCATGCTCATAAATGAGGTTGTGGATAGACATCTGGCTAGAAATATTTTATCTTATGACAGATATTCTCTGGATCCCCACTTCTCTTCACGTCTTCCTTCATGGAAGACAAGTATATATATATATATATATATATATATATATATATATATATATATATATATATATATATATGTATCAAGTTGGTGTTCGTCATGGACCGAAATCAGTTGTCGAAACACCGGAAACCTGGTAACTCCGGAACTCAAGACCTTCAGGTTACGCGGCGGGGTCAGGGATGCACACTGATGAGGAGTCCCATATCAGGGCAAAACAGTTGTCCGGTGCTCCCAGGTTTCAGTATTTCGCTAATTGATGTCAGTCCATGATGAATAACAAATATTTCAATGTTGGTTTACTCCCCTTGGTTTTCTGTGTTTGGAGTGGTACAATATATGATTGATTAAATTCAGATACTTCCATTTAGGAGTTTTTATTGTCGTAACTTAATGCCGAAGTATCAAAGAATTGATTATGATCGGAACAGATGTAACAGAACTTTGTACCTACAAAAAAATGATAATGAACCATATAGTTGAACAGTTACTTAGATCTTGATTGTATTGGGTTCTCTGAACTGAGTTGTTTAATCGTGGATTCTGTGAGCTGCAAACATTCTCCCCTATTTCAAAGTCACTTAGACCTTTTATACTGTCAATTATAACAACAAGTAACACCTTGAAGTGTACTTCATTTGGAAAAATTTATTCATGTATTATGGAGAGCTTGAAAGGAAACGGGTGGCAGGGGGAAAAGAAGAATACAATACTAAGAAACAATTACAACAGTGCCTTCCATACGTGTCCACACTGCTTGAACTAGTGAAAATTTGCTAAACTGTGGAATCCACCATCATACATTACATTATCGACATAAGTAGATACAAATATCACTATTCAAAAAATGAATTTCGAAGAAATTGTTTGTATGAGTGAATAAATTATCATTAACATCATTCCGTATTTTTTTGTAATACATGGTGGTGAAGCAGAGGATGAATCAGTATAGTACAGTTTACGGATGAACAACAAATAGAGCAACTGAACACAACCTATAAATCACTACACCAGACAAAGAAGGGAAGAAGAGTACGCGCAAAGACAAAAGACACTTCTACGACACACTGGCAAGTGAAGCACAACAGGCTGCTGGTAGGAGAGACACAGACCAGACAACTTCATATCAAATAACCAGGTTACTTACTATCTGGGAGGGAAGAGATCAACTCAGAAGAAGTCAATCAGAGATAGTGAAGGGAACCTGATTACCACCAGAGAGGAGAAACAAAGAAAACGATGGGCTGACCACTTCAAAAATCTCTTGAGTCGACCACCACCACCACCACCACCAGCACCTGCAACTAGTCCACAAATACCACCAGCAGTGCAGCCACGGAACTATCAGTGAACACAAACCCTCCGACAAATGCAGAATTTAAGTCCTGAATGCCATAAAACTGCTGCAATCAGGGGAAGCAACAGGACCAGATGGAATTTCTCCAGAAGCACTGAAAACAAATGCAGAGACACCAGTGGACATGCCCATACCACTTCCACTGTAGAAGGTTTGGTAGGAAGGAAGAAAGTTGCCTGCTGATTGGAAGAAGAGCTACCTTGTCAAACTCCAAAACAAGCGTGGGCGACATCAGTCTTCGCAAGAACTGGCGCGGAATCATCCTCCCGTCCCAGTCCACTCAAAGCAACCAAGATATTAGGCCGCATCATCCTGCAGAGAGACTAAACAATGCTCTGAATTCAAAATTGCCACCGGATCAGACTGACTGACTGGCTTGTGGAAGAACAAATCATGTGCGGATCAAATTGCAACACTACGCTATGCATCATCATAGAACGAGGCATAGAATGACTGTCAACTCAACTCAACCTCAACTTCATCGACTTTGAAAAGGTCTTCGATAGCGTTGACCGAGAAATAATTTGTCAGGCAGCTACTTCAACACCTCGGTTTTAGTGCCACAAACCCTTATCAACCTCATTCAACAGCTATATGCTTCATGACGATGATGCTACATGCCAGTCAAGTGATTGGCAGTGAAAAGCTCAGAGATGCCTTTGAAGTGAATACAGGAGTAAGACAAGGTTGCCACCTACTATCACAGATGATCTTCCTGGTTGTGGTCGACTCGAGTGGACTGGATCATGCAAGAGACTGTGAGGAGCTGTGAGAAGATGGGCATACGCTGGCCAGACCGATGAAGGGAGTCTAGAAGATTTGGGTTTCGCCGATGATGATTTATGTTTAATGTCTTGTCGTACAAACTCGAAGATCTACAGGCGAAAACTAACAAGTTGGCAGAGGAGACGAGGTAGCGAATACGAGATCTCCTTCAGGTGAACGTGGAGAAGACAGAGGTGATGAAAATACCCAACCAACACCACCACCACCAACAACAACAACAACAACAACAACAACAAGCACCAATCACCATGAACGGGGGAAATCTAAATGAAGTTGTCTCTTTCACCTGCCTGGGCAGCATCGTCTCAACTACAAGAGGCGGCACAGATGATGATATCGAAACCAGGATCTGAAAAGCAAGGCAGGCGTTCGTTAACCTGAAATCAGTGTGCAGATCTACTGAACTCGACTCAGCATAAAGCGTGAACAAGATCCGGATTTTCAACACTAATGTCGGTCAAGTCAGTGCTTCAATATGTTTGAGAGACTTGGCGGCGCGTTACGAAAAGTATTTGCAACAAACTACAGACATGCATTATCAAAAGCTGCCGCCTACGCTCGCTAGATACTGAAGACCAGATGGCCGGAATAATAAGAACAAGCGGCAAGGAACTCACTCTGGCTGGCAACGAACCAACCAGCAACCTATCGTCCAACGAATATGCAGAAGGAAGTGGAGATAGATTGGGCATAAACTGAGGAGGCTATTCGAGGACATCACGCGCCAAGCCAGACCGTCGAGTGGAAGCCGAATGGGAAACGACGAGTTAGGCGTCCGAGGAGAGGATGACATGGAGGAGTTGGTGTGAGGAAGAAATGAGGGCTTCTGGGCAGTGGTAGCGTCAGATTGGAAAGACTGCGGAGAAGAGAGTGAAATGGTGACGTGTTACTGAATCTCTTTTTCCCACTAGGAAGCTTAAGGAAAAATAATTATATGGTAATAATACATCATCTTCATCTAGCGAACCACTGGGAATTCAGAAGCACTGAACAGCCGACGCAAGCGACATCCTCCAGTCAACACATGGATAGAACAAGAGTGATATCCAAGTAGATGAAGTTGTTTGAGATAACAAACAATTTGAAGATAAGGGTTAGTGAGAAAACCCAAGCTTCAGAATATGAAGAAAAGTGAATACGTGTGCACTATAGTGACGGATTTTCAACCATGTAACCAAGACTCCTCATCTTAAGAACCCCAACCAGGCGGACTACATCTCCCTGCAGGACCCAGACCAGACCGGTACGCGGAACCCGACTTGCGAACAGTAATATGTTCTCTTTATTCGCCTTTAGTGCTACAACTGTTCAACACAGTAAGTGTTTTCAGAAGAAGAATAATTAGAGCGAGTTAATGTTTTCAATAGTGACACTGGGATGGAACTAGAATGTGAAGATTTACTATAGTTTCCTTAGTACTACCCTCATGCCCACAATCGTTATGCTTTTGCTAGTGTCTACCAAAAAGCAAATTGTTCTTTGATGATGAAGGTTCACAACCATGTCAACTGACTTACTTCTTCCTGAAACGCTACGTCTGACTTCTGCGTTACTCACGTCGTGGCACCACGGAATCTGGCCTATACTACGAAGGCAACAGTGGTCAAACACCTGAATTCTTCTCATGTCCTCCACCTTCAATGACCATGTTTCACAGCCATAGAGTAGAACAAAGCGGACTACTGTGCGGTACACGCAACCCACACCAAACAGAATATGCTCACTTCATCATACCCAATGAAAAAGTTGACCACATAGAAATTGGTTTATAAATCTGGTCACGTTGCATTCAGTATGACTTACAAAGTTTAAAATGTATGAAATGATATTAAAAATTCGTTTTGAAGGTCTGTGAGAATTTTATTTTCCGGTTAGCATTCCTCACGGATTGACATCAGATGAAGAACCATTTAAGACTTGGAATAACTGCATGGCCGTTTCATCCTTGCACGGAACTCCTCGGCAGTGTGCTCTCATGATCCCACTAAGAGTCGAAACGAGGACCTTCAGGTTTTGTGAAGAGAACGTTACCGATGAGCTGCTGGTCTAAGTTTTCCTGCCTCTCTCATTTCTCAGCATAGTGCGGCTTTCATCCAATTACATTGAGATGTGATTTCTGAAGTTTTTATCGAACGTCGTCCCCGGTAGGGCGAACCAAGTCCGACACAAGACTAAATACTCAACGGTCACACTGGGTGGTGACGCCATATCACGAATTGACAGAGACAAGGAAATATGGACCGTCGAATTCCAACCCAGTAAGTCAATAGTAACGTGCTGGTCACGGAATCCGAAGGTCTTGCATTGTATCCCTTGTGTGGTCGTACATGCGCACTGCTAATGAATCTCATACGGGGGTGAAACAGTTGTCCAGTCCTGTCGTTTCTTCTAACGGATGTCAGTAATTCCGTCATGAATATAAACTTGATATCGAAGGGACCAGCATATTTTGTAATTAATATTTTAAATTCTTTAGTATAACCGTAAAACTTGATCTTGTGTCCATCAGGCTGCATCTGAGCTTTCTTCACATTGAAATGAAGTTGATCTGACATTCAATGGACCGATCTGGTGAAATCCATGTTACTTTGTACACACTGCCTCCAATCACCAAATCGTTGAATGTGCAGAAATCTGCAAACACTTCTCTGTTCTCGTTCATCATTCCACCGCGTGCTTGTCGACCCATGGTTGATTTCTCTTCCTGTGTTGTCTGCTCCCAGTTTGACATTCATGTCACCCATTGGAATTAATTTTGATATCACCGTCGCCAACTGGGCTGGGGTCTTGTCTAATGTTGATTGCAGTTGTCTGTAGAATTCCTCATTCTTCTCTTCATCTGAATTATTTGTAGGTGCGTAGCATTGGCATTGTATGATTGTGACTTCCCTTCCTTTTCAGTTGAATCCATCTTGCTATCATGATCGTGATGCTGGAGGAGGGAGATTGGTTTCCACTGCATGAGAACCTTCGATGCCGTAGGTGACATCATGATAGCCACTCTAACAATGAGTGTGCTTGTGGTTGTCGTCTGTGTGACAATATTGGAGTAGATTCTTGACTGCTCTCCAGTTGACAGTTTTGAAAGTCCACTTCCATTCCATCTGCAGTTTCTTCGCAGATTCCAAGCACTTCCATGTCATACCTTCTCATCTCTTTTGTAATCTGGGCAGCTTTGCTAGGTTCATATATTGTGCGGACATTCCATGTCACCATTCTTACTTTTGCTTCCATCGAGAGAAGAGAAGGCACGTCGGCCTACTGGCTTCCTGAAGGCTCTCACCAACTGGCGTCCTTTCGTCTCCCGATTCCAGAGGGGATTAGCTATTTTTATTTTTTATATTTTCTTTGTACCTTTAAGTTTCTTTAGCGATTGGATTGGTTTTACGGGATAGGGTTGGCAGCCCTATGGCCAACCTTCGCATTTTATCTGGGCTTAGGACTTGCTAATAACTAGTGAACTAGTTAACCTGGAGAGGTTAAAACTTCGGCACTCTGGTAGAATGTAGTCCCATATTACATTTGTTTATTTGATTTATAACACAGTGGTACAGTATTTATTATTACTATTATCATTTATTATGAAGTAACTAATACTGTATCACTGTGTATGATAAATCAAATAAACAAATCTGATATGTTTTAAATTCTATCGATTTTTCTATGTTATCAGTAGCTTTTAGTGGAAATAATTTCATGTCATATGATATTGAATAGATTTTCTTTCAACTCAATAACGGTGTAATGTATATAGCTAAAAATATATAGAAAAGTTAAGGTTATTTTGTTTTAAATATACCAGTCACATTTAAAATATTCATACTTTGTTCAGCCAGCCCACCGAACTTATTATTTATTGATTGTACTTTTTTCAAAGAGCTTATTAGTTGCACTTACTTAGCTTGTAATTATTTATAGTCCTTAAGTTTGCAACCACGAATTCTTGCTGATAATTCACTTAGTTAGCTAGTAAAGGGAATTATTTACAACTTGCTTGAAAGTATCATGAAAACATGCAGAATCCATACCGATAGTTGAAATTCACATATCATACTAATATTAATGATAGTAACAATGGTAATAATGTATAGTAATGATGGGCAATGGCTAGCAGTGGAATCCAGGATGCGCATTTCGTCCTATTTGGGACTCGTCAGTTGGATGTACCTGCCTCTCAGTGAGTGATGTTGTTCCCCACCGGGACTCGGTGAGAATAATAGTAACACTAATAGTAATAATGGCCTTATTCTGAAAGCTATTTTGGGAATACTCTACAGAATTTTCACCATATTATGCAGCATCAGTTGAACAGAAACAGAGTATATGTACAAATAACAAAATCAAATAAGTAGAAATTACACAAAAAGATGAGAATATTCACTAAATTCATAACTTCCTTGAAAATGCAGAGTAAACAATCACATTAGCAATTCGATGCACAATATATAGATAATGGCAAGTTTGCTTTCAAAAATAGAAGTTGATTAGTTAGTAGTTCATTTCTAATACTTCCTTCATCACACAGCAGACGAGTTAACTACACTATTGTAGAGTTTTATACTTCGTAGTACCTGCATGAAGTCCTATACACTCAATCACGGTTTTACCTCATGACTGGCAAGCAGACAGGGTTGAATGAACAGCATCCTGGTCATCTGATAAAATAACTACAACCAGATATCTACATGAGTTAAGATGTTTGTTCACAACAATTTCAATTAGAAAGTTTACAGGTACACTACTTGTTCTGCTGACAATCTTCAAAGTCCTACGCAACACAACATAGTCTATTTTCTCCAGCAACTCAGGAAGGGAGAGAGGAGAACAGTTGAGATGAACGAGTTCATTAAACGTAAGAGTAGAGGTTGAGTTATACCGAATACTCTCAGCCTCCTAATAAAGGAAGTTAGGCAGAAGATTCTTTTGAAGATTAGTAAGATATGGGAGGACCAGGAGAGGTCCGAAGAAAAACATACATTGAGATAAATCACATTTGTGACACTCTCCAATACACAACTATCAATAGAACAGAAACCATGAGAACTTAGCAGTTTACATAGGTTGTGTTCATGTCTAAAACTGAAGTTTATGGTCTGACGTTGTGAAAAATGAAGCATAAGGTCATTCATGAAGGACCATCGTCTAACAGTAGATAGGAAACCGTTCATTTAGGGGCAGTCTGTTGTAGAGGAGATAGTTATGAAAACCGTCAGGTCATCAGTATATTCAATGCAACTGATACCAGTTGAAGGCGTTAAGTCATGTAGAAAGAGCGAAGAAAGACCCGGGATAAAGATCAAGCTCAGTAAGCATTTAGGTGGAGATCTTCCCTCTGTGAACAGTATGCTATTCCCCTTCAGAGAACTAGGAATACAGCCAGCTGATTATCCAGAACTTAGTGTGTGTCCTGTTTAGCTTGTCCAGCAAAAGATGTCTTGGGACAGAATCAAATGCTGTAGTGTGGTCTAAATGTTACACCTGACATACTTAGCATTTCTATGAAGATTACAAGCAGTATTGTGATATAGACAATGGTGACATCTGGAGTGCTTCTTCCGCTTTTATGTGCAAACTGAGTAGGGTTCAGGTACAGGTAGTATTAACTTATCCATTATTTTCATGAAAGGAGAAGTAACTGCAATCGGAGGAAATTCCTAACATGCACCTGGAGTCCGTGAATTAGGTACGGAGACTATCTTAATATCTTTTAAAGCAGTCAGTACGGTGTTTTCTGAAAACTATTTGTCAAACATGTTAGCTTATGGATGGCATAAAACATCAGCATCATCGGTGAATACACAGCTCCACATACCATGTGGGCCTAAACTGTGTGAATGGTCCAGGGATTTGAAATATTTGCAAACAACTCGGTGAATTTTGAACAAAACTCTTTATTGCAAATGTGCGGACAAAGTGGGATAGGACAGGTGGTTTGATATGTTCAAATCACAGACGTCAGGATCTGCTTCTTTACTAACGTGTCTACTACAAGTGAGGTCTTTAAAAAATTCCAACATGCTTGAAGAACCTTTGCATGACAAAAGTTTCTGGTTCAATAATAGACTCACACGTTTAATTTCCAACCTAATCAAAACGTTTCATCGACGAGCACCAGCATTATTACTTTGGCTACTTTGGCTGAGGCGCTTGCTGCATTGTAGTCCTACCATGACAGAAAGGTTTTTTGGATAGTGGTAAGACGAAAAACCGGTACCGTTATTGTGTGAATCGCTAGACTATGATGGGCGTCCGAGAGTGAATTTATACTGATGGTTAGATGCAGTGTGACAGCAGTATAATTTTTACTTTGGATGACCAGCAGTACCACGCTGATGCTTCCTTCCCTGTAAGAATTTGTGGAGGAGGGGACAAACAGGTTGGCCCTAGAAATAACCCATCAAACCTGCTCGAAGTCTTCCCAATACCCACATTATGGGTTTCCTTTATCCAGTGTAAGAATAATCAAAACTCATACCAGCAAACCACAAAAGGCCGCATGTAATAGGCCTCATGTAGATGTCCCATGGGCTCTGAGGTTACACAAATCTTTTCCTCTTTCAGGTACCCTAAGTAGAAATAACCCTCCACAGTATGCGCTGTTAGAAAGTGTCAACCACCTGCACGCCTCCATTAGTACACAAAATGACCCAACTGGTATGAATTATATCGTATAATATGTCCGTGAGGTTCAACAGAACACCTCTAACAAAAATCAAGAAAGGTTAATCAAATATTTCACACTAGCGGAATGTAAGGTCATGCTTCAAGAGTGGTTTGCATTTATACCTAGTTTAGTAACAGAGGGCAAATTAGCTGACCATTTTACAAGCTGAAGTTGTTATATGTTGGGGATCAGTTGGCAGAAATCCGTGGATCTAAATTCCCTGCTTGTTGGCACTCACCAGTGAGACGTATCTGTAACCGTGAAGAAACCGATATTCCCTCGATGATTCAAGCCTGCAGCATTCACTACTAAAGTCAGATACTGCACCACTCAGATATTCATGATCCACATGACGAGTTTTTGTTCATGAATTGATCACTAATCGAAGTTTATCGACCACGTTTTTGAATGTAACCATCAGGGTAAATGACGTGTAGCTACAGTGCACTGTACGCTGTACAACATTGCTTAGCTTAATGCCCGTATTACAAAGGTTGTCGATAAACTTCGATCAGTGCTCAGCACTAAAGATTACACAGCTATATCGGTTAGCCATTGGTATTCACTTCGTGTCTATTGTCTCAGCCATGTTAATTTCTGGTGACCAATCAAATCTTGACGTGGATAGAAAATGACAAACTTGGCATATGTCTCACTAAGCCATCTGTAGTGTTGATGACACATTCAAATACCTATCAAAGAGAAAATATTCGTCTCACTGAAGTTCTCAGGTTTAACTTATCAGTAAGAATTTTAGATCTACTTTTGTAGATTTCAATTCTGCCTCTGATTCTGTTCATGGACCCCTTTTATTAAACAGGGTTGCCAGAACCCACGTTGAGTCCTAGATTGCGAACTGATTTTATTCTTGTTTTTCCGATAGAAAACAGTACGCTCCATACGGAGTTAAGTGCTTTTCTTTGCTACTTAGTGAAGTCGGTATGCTTCTAGGTGCTGTTCATTCTCCCTTTATTTTCTCTTTCTTTTGCATGGCTTACCAACCTCAACTCAGATGATCTAACAGTATCTAAGATGATCATTTCCTCTTCAGATTGTTCTCAGTTTAATAGCTTCTTAACCGAAATAAATTACCGGTCTTCCTTAAAAAGTCTTACACTCAGTCCCTCCAAATGTTAAACTGTTAGTTTTGGCTTAAGACGTGACCAAGACCTTTGCACATTACTTCAGTCCTATTACTCTTGTCTTTTAGACGGCTGTATTATAGAGAATGCAACAAGTATGACCCGTCTTGGCTTATGCTTTTCTTCTGATCTTTTTTGGTCGCCTCATATCTTAGTGACTTCCAAGAAAATCATCCGCTATGATCTACTTAAGGAAACTCAGAGTGTCTTGCATAACTCAGCCTCTACTCTTACGTTTCATTAATTCCTATGTTTGACCTATACTCATTTATTTTCCCCTCTTATTCTTTCCTAAACTGCGGATAAAAGTCTACGTTTTATTGCGTAGGATCTTGAAGGTTGTTAGTAGAGCAAGTGGTACACCACTAACCATGCTCATAAATGAGGTTGTGGATAGACATCTGGCTAGAAATATTTTATCTTATGACAGATATTCTCTGGATCCCCACTTCTCTTCACGTCTTCCTTCATGGAAGACAAGTATATATATATATATATATATATATATATATATATATATATATATATATCAAGTTGGTGTTCGTCATGGACCGAAATCAGTTGTCGAAACACCGGAAACCTGGTAGCTCCGGTACTCAAGACCTTCAAATTGCGCGGCGGGGTCAGGGATGCATACTGATGAGGAGTCCCATATCAGGGCAAAACAGTTGTCCGGTGCTCCCAGGTTTCAGTATTTCGCTAATTGATGTCAGTCCATGATGAATAACAAATATTTCAATGTTGGTTTACTCCCCTTGGTTTTCTATGTTTAAAGTGGTACAATATATGATTGATTAAATTCAGATACTTCCATTTAGGAGTTTTTATTGTCGTAACTTAATGCCGAAGTATCAAAGAATTGATTATGATCGGAACAGATGTAACAGAACTTTGTACCTACAAAAAAATGATAATGAACCATATAGTTGAACAGTTACTTAGATCTTGATTGTATTGGGTTCTCTGGACTGAGTTGTTTAATCGTGGATTCTGTGAGCTGCAAACATTCTCCCCTATTTCAAAGTCACTTAGACCTTTTATACTGTCAATTATTACAACAAGTAACACCTTGAAGTGTACTTCATTTGGAACATTTTATTCATGTATTATGGAGAGCTTGAAAGGAAACGGGTGGCAGGGGAAAAAGAAGAATACAATACTAAGAAACAATTACAACAGTGCCTTCCATACGTGTCCACACTGCTTGAACTAGTGAAAATTTGCTAAACTGTGGAATCCACCATCATACATTACATTATCGACATAAGTAGATACAAATATCACTATTCAAAAAATGAATTTCGAAGAAATTGTTTGTATGAGTGAATAAATTATCATTAACATTATTCCGTATTTTTTTGTAATACATGGTGGTGAAGCAGAGGATAAATCAGTATAGTACAGTTTACGGATGAACAACAAATAGAGCAACTGAACACAACCTATAAATCACTACACCAGACAAAGAAGGGAAGAAGAGTACGCGCAAAGACAAAAGACACTTCTACGACACACTGGCAAGTGAAGCACAACAGGCTGCTGGTAGGAGAGACACAGACCAGACAACTTCATATCAAATAACCAGGTTACTTACTATCTGGGAGGGAAGAGATCAACTCAGAAGAAGTCAATCAGAGATAGCGAAGGGAACCTGATTACCACCAGAGAGGAGAAACAAAGAAGACGATGGGCTGACCACTTCAAAAATCTCTTGAGTCGACCACCACCACCATCACCACCAGCACCTGCAACTAGTCCACAAATACCACCAGCAGTGCAGCCACAGAACTATCAGTGAACACAAACCCTCCGACAAATGCAGAATTTAAGTCCTGAATGCCATAAAACTGCTGCAATCAGGGGAAACAACAGGACCAGATGGAATTTCTCCAGAAGCACTGAAAACAAACGCAGAGACACCAGTGGACATGCCCATACCACTTCCACTGTAGAAGGTTTGGTAGGAAGGAAGGAAAGTTGCCTGCTGATTGGAAGAAGAGCTACCTTGTCAAACTCCAAAACAAGCGTGGGCGACATCAGTCTTCGCAAGAACTGGCGCGGAATCATCCTCCCGTCCCAGTCCACTCAAAGCAACCAAGATATTAGGCCGCATCATCCTGCAGAGAGACTAAACAATGCTCTGAATTCAAAATTGCCACCGGATCAGACTGACTGACTGACTGGCTTGTGGAAGAACAAATCATGTGCGGATCAAATTGCAACACTACACCACGCATCATCATAGAACGAGGCATAGAATGACTGTCAACTCAACTCAACCTCAACTTCATCGACTTTGAAAAGGTCTTCGATAGCGTTGACCGAGAAATAATTTGTCAGGCAGCTACTTCAACACCTCGGTTTTAGTGCCACAAACCCTTATCAACCTCATTCAACAGCTATATGCTTCATGACGATGATGCTACATGCCAGTCAAGTGATTGGCAGTGAAAAGCTCAGAGATGCCTTTGAAGTGAATACAGGAGTAAGACAAGGTTGCCACCTACTATCACAGATGATCTTCCTGGTTGTGGTCGACTCGAGTGGACTGGATCATGCAAGAGACTGTGAGGAGCTGTGAGAAGATGGGCATACGCTGGCCAGACCGATGAAGGGAGTCTAGAAGATTTGGGTTTCGCCGACGATGATTTATGTTTAATGTCTTGTCGTACAAACTCGAAGATCTACAGGCGAAAACTAACAAGTTGACAGAGGAGACGAGGTAGCGAATACGAGATCTCCTTCAGGTGAACGTGGAGAAGACAGAGGTGATGAAGATACCCAACCAACACCACCACCACCACCAACAACAACAACAACAACAACAACAAACTACAGACATGCATTATCAAAAGCTGCCGCCTACGCTCGCTAGATACTGAAGACCAGATGGTCGGAATAATAAGAACAAGCGGCAAGGAACTCACTCTGGCTGGCAACGAACCAACCAGCAACCTATCGTCCAACGAAGTGGAGATAGATTTGGCATAAACTGAGGAGGCTATTCGAGGACATCACGCGCCAAGCCAGACCGTCGAGTGGAAGCCGAATGGGAAACGACGAGTTAGGCGTCCGAGGAGAGGATGACATGGAGGAGTTGGTGTGAGGAAGAAATGAGGGCTTCTGGGCAGTGGTGTCGTCAGATTGGAAAGACTGCGGAGAAGAGAGTGAAATGGTGACGTGTTACTGAATCTCTTTTTCCCACTAGGAAGCTTAAGGGAAAATAATTATATGGTAATAATACATCATCTTCATCTAGCGAACCACTGGGAATTCAGAAGCACTGAACAGCTGACGCAAGCAACATCCTCCAGTCAACACATGGATAGAACAAGAGTGATATCCAAGTAGATGAAGTTGTTTGAGATAACAAACAATTTGAAGATAAGGGTTAGTGAGAAAACCCAAGCTTCAGAATATGAAGAAAAGTGAATACGTGTGCACTATAGTGACGGATTTTCAACCATGTAACCAAGACTCCTCATCTTAAGAACCCCAACCAGGCGGACTACATCTCCCTGCAGGACCCAGACCAGACCGGTACGCGGAACCCGACTTGCGAACAGTAATATGTTCTCTTTATTCGCCTTTAGTGCTACAACTGTTCAACACAGTAAGTGTTTTCAGAAGAAGAATAATTAGAGCGAGTTAATGTTTTCAATAGTGACACCGGGATGGAACTAGAATGTGAAGATTTACTATAGTTTCCTTAGTACTACCCTCATGCCCACAATCGTTGCTAGTGTCTACCAAAAAGCAAATTGTTCTTTGACCATTTTTGTCTTAAGATGGAAACCCAGTTAAGATTTTGAACTTTTTCCACTTGATTATGTCTACCTCATCTAAGACAATGTGTTTTACAGAAACTTGATTTAATTGCTGATGAGGAATTCACATCATTCAGGGTAGAGATTTGTGTAGTCAGGGCAATTGAGTATGCGGATGGATGGTTCTCGATTATTTTCTAGATATTACCGACTTGAAAAATCAGTTCGTTTCACCTTAACTTAGTGGTGTATTGATAATGATAAAAGCATTGTTGCTCAGTCTGGTGTAGGCGTTTACATATTAGGTTATAAGACAAATTCATTACCTAAAGGCATATAATATAACCTTTTAGCCAGCCAGGAACCACTAGCCTTAATTCACCGAGATACACCTTCACTAAAAAGATAATGAAATGGTCTAGAGGCTTTCGGATGGTCCCCAGAGTGATCTTAGGTGTGCAGTACTAAGGATTTTCAGGGTAAGACAAAACGATTTTGAAGTACCCTCCGATTTTCACGGGTTATCTAACTGACGTGAATCCACGAAGCAGACTGACCTTGAGGCAGATGAATTACATAATTACACACACAATTGTCCAACTTAACTCAGTGATATTACTACACAGAAAATTCCCTTTATTCTAGTAATCATTTTACTTCGACGTTTTCTTCGCTGTTTAAATTAAAAATATACACGAATATTTCACTACATAATGTGTAACGCTATTTGCTTCATATAGGCTTTACTTACTCGATATTAACACTCAATAGAACACTGAAACACATACATTCACAAACGTATGTGAGAGAACTCGAAAATGGGCCACAGGAGTTTCACTGGGTCAATAGTCTAACGGCTATATAAAGCATTTGTGGTATGTAGACAATACTCTATGTTTGGTTACGAATACGGAAAACAACTAGTAAGAATTTGTTTGTATGTTATATGATGATACAACTCACTTACTGAAGTTGAAGGAAATTACGGTTGGATGCAAAGTCATTGGCTGAGAAAAAAGTCTCTAAACTGTCATTCGATACTTGTAATTTCCTGTTGCGATACTGGGTAGAATTTCTCGACCTCTGTTAGCAGATAGGCTCGTATGAGAATGAATTGCTACTGCTGGATATTCAAATGTCGTATTCATCTAGGTGACTAGTAGTAGAATCTATGACATATGTCTGGTCCTAATTGTGACTTGCTGGCTGGATGTACCAACACTCCAGTGAGTGGTGTTGTTCCTACTGAGACTCAAACCTAGTACCCATCGCTTCAAATGCCAGAGAACTAACCACCAGACCACTGAGGCACCAGCACCAAGGTAGATGTATTTTGCCATAACTAGTTCTGGCTAAATAAATCCAGCTGATGAAACAAAACAAGGAAGAAATCACTGAAACTTACATTTAAAAAGTGCGGTTGCGACATTACCACAGCTGAACCGGGTTGACACGATGACATATCTAAGACACCGTCATCAAAGCAATCAGGCCAATTTAAACAAAATCCTTTATTCTTTTCATATGTTTTTGGTGATTTAAATGTATCGGGCATTGGTATAAATTTAATGACTGGTAAATTGTTAATCTGAGTCGTTAAATTAGCAATAAATTGTAGTGAACGACAGATATCTGCAGAAAAGATGTAAGGTTTATCTTCTTTCTTTATGAATGGATGAAATATTGTACCGTCAGAACCGTTAATCATATTAGCAGTTGGTGTTGTCCAATAGGATAATGTCTCATTCCCATGAAATTTAACTATTTGACCAACCATGCTACTATTGATTCGACCATTATCAACTGTAACATAATCGCTCACTGTATTGTTAATATTCATTAGTAAGCCAATATGTGTTGTCGGTATTGCTAGTCCAATTTTCGATAAAGCTTTTAAAAATTCATCTTCATAGCCCCACAACAATTCATTTACAGTTTTTGTTAATATTAAACCATCGTGAAAGTATTTCTCTATCTGTTCCACTATTCGATCAATAAACCACGGTACAGAATTCATCTTAGCTGCAATCGATATAAGGCTAAGTTTACACCCGTAATTAAATCCATTTCTGTACCGTTTGAGAGATTTGCATCAAAATAATATTGTCTGATTTCTCGATAACTGATTAATTCATTATCTATTGAAATATTGATTTTCATACGCTTTTCACGGTATGTATACGGTCCCAGTTGTTGTACACAGGGTTTTTGACCAGCTTGAAATTCGATTGGATTCGTTAGATTGAAGAAATAAAATTGTGCATAAACAGGGACTGAAGGTTCTAACCATTCTGGATACATAGTAGATCCTGGAACAAGACGCGTCTGTCTGCTAATTAGAAAAGAAATAAATGGATGCAGTAAGCATAAGGATAACAGCGATATAAAAATCAGTATGCTAAAGAAAACAAGGAAGGCCAAGCAGACACGAGACATGATTGTATACAAATGGCATATAGTTGTCAGCGTTCTGAACAGATAGTGTGGTAGACAGGTATTAAGATTCTATTAGCCAATCCAGCAACGATGAATAAGACTGCATGAACCAATCAGAAAGCAGACAGCTGACAATAAAAATAAATGATGACTAACTAATTAGCTACCCATTTCGATTTCGGTGACTAGCAGAATCCAAACGAGCGATTCCTCCTATTTGGAACTTTTCGGCTGGATGTACCTGCACCCCAGTAAGTGATGTTGTTTTTACTGAGGTTACCCATTTCTTTAGCCGTTCACTGACCAATGAAATTGCAAATAACATGTCGAAACTTATTCACCAAATGCTTACATGAGAAATCGTCAATAGGCCAATCTGCGCCCTACTTCACTAACGTATAAACAACTCATTGAAAAAAAGGAAGAATCCACATTTAGTCACTGAAGTACGGAAAGAAGTTCTAGTGAAGATAATTATCTTTTGGACCAGTCATTCTCACAGTTGTACATTCATAAATAAGCAGACAAATAAAATGATAGAATGTTCGAGTCAAGTTTCCGGTCGAAGATCAAGCTTAACCAGTAGATGTATACAGGGAATGGAATGATATTATGCAACACAAGACATGATCTCAATAGTTTTTATGAAATGCAGTGAACAGTAAGATTTGATATCTGGTAAATATAAATAAATGAACATAATGATGAAATATGTAGATAAGATGATAAACAGATGCAATACGAAATGAAATATAAACGAAGGTAGATAGTACATAAATAAGACCACGGTAAAGAGAAAATTCTATCATTGTATTTATCTATTTTCGAATGTACAGGTATAAAAATGAGTAGTCGAATGATCAATTTCCAACAATATTCAGTATAGCTATTTGTTGATATACTTGTAATTCACTGTTGTTATACTGCATCGAATTGTTCGACCTCTGTCGGCATATGGGCTCCTATGCATATGAGTAAATATTGCCTGAATATTTATTATGGTAATTTACTTGGGCATCCGCATAGGAGCCCATATGTTAACAGAGGTCGAACAATTAGATCCAGTACAAAAACAGAGAATTACAAGTATACCAACAAATAGTTATAACTAATACGCGTTGTACAAGAGATGGCAATCATGCATCAGTGGCCCAGTGGATAACGCTTTGGCGTTTGAAGCGGTGAGTATGAGGTTCGAGTCCCAATGGAAGCAACACCACTCACTGGGATGCAGGTGCATCAAGCTGACGAGTCCGAAATAGGACGAAACATGCGTCCTGGATTCCTCTGCCAGCCAAAACCAAGTAAATATTCAGTATGTTGAACAAAATTGCAAAGATTGCCGATTTCCAATGAACTCCGCCTAAAAATCCATTTACAGTGGTGTGGGAGGTAATGTAATACGACCGATGACGGACTTAATACATTCATTAGAATATTTTGCAAACTGCTAAATATCGGACAATCATCAGACTCTAACTCAATCAGCTGCTTACAGTGCGTTAAATTTTGAATGAGTACAATTTAACCAACCGCTAAAGAAACTTCAAAGCACAGACAGAATATAAAAAAATAAAAACAAAATTATTCCTCTCTGCAATCGGAGAGACGAAATGACGCCGGTCGGTGAAAGACTTCAGGAAGCCAATTAGCCGATGTGTCTTCTCTCGATGAAAGTGAAAGTAAAAGTGGAGACATGGAATGTCCGCACTATGTTTGAACCCAGTGAGGCCCCCCAGATTGCAAAGGAGATGAGAAGGTATAGCATAGAAGTGCTAGGAATCTGCGAAAGCAGGTGGACTCTCCCAACTATCAACTGGAGAGTCAATAATCTACTCCGATGTTGTCACCCAGACGACAACCACGAGCACACGGAGGGAGTGGCTATCATGATGTCTCCGAGAGCATCGCAGGCTCTTATACAGTGGGAGCCAATCTCCTCCAGGATCATAACAGCAAGGTTCAACCCAAAGGGAAGGGAAGTCACAATCATACAGTGCCACACTACGCACCCACAAATAATGCAGATGAAGAGAAGAGGGAGGAATTCCACAGACAACTGCAATCAACACTGGACAAAACCTCAGCTGGCGACATCAAAATTCTAATGGGCGATATGAATGTCAAATTCGGAGCGGACAACACAAGAAGAGAACTAACCATGGGTCAAGAAGCACTCGGTGAAATGAACAGGAATGGAGAAATGTTTGCAGAATTCTGCGCATTCAACGATTTGGTGATTGGAGGCACTGTGTTCAAGCACAAGGATATACACAAAGCGATATGGACTTCACCAGACACCAGGACACACTACACTAAAAGTCAGATCGACTTCATCTCAATTTGAAGAAAGTGGAGACGCAGCCTACTGGACACAAGGTCAAGTAGGGGAGCCGATGTAGACTCAGACCACTATCTAGTGCAAGAAACCTTCCAAATCGAATTGAAAGCCTTAAAGGAAGTTGGTGATAGACCATAGTCCAAGTAAAACACTCGGAAACTGAAGGACGAAAGTGCAAAGGAAATCTTCACGTCAGGCGTCAAAACAAAATGGGAGGTATCGAGCAGAATCCCTTAAGAAATCTGTATGGATGAGTACTGGAGCTCTTTGAAAGCTATGTGAAAAAAAACCTGCATAACCCTGTTAGGAAGGAAGAAAGTAGATAAAGAATCGGTCTCCACTGACACATGGAAGCTGATAAAGCAGGGAGAGGAGGATGGTGAAGCAGAAGATGAACCACTGCATGGATGAACAACGAAAAGAAGAACTGAACACAACTTATAAATCACTACACCAGACAAAGAAGGGAAGAAGAGTACGCGCAAAGACAAAAGACACTTCTACGACACACTGGCAAGTGAAGCACAACAGGCTGCTGGTAGGAGAGACACAGACCTGACAACTTCATATCAAATAACCAGGTTACTTACTATCTGGGAGGGAAGAGATCAACTCAGAAGAAGTCAATCAGAGATAGTGAAGGGAACTTGGTTACCACCAGAGAGGAGAAACAAAGAAGACGATGGGCTGACCACTTCAAAAATCTCTTGAGTCGACCACCACCACCACCACCAGCACCTGGAACTAGTCCACAAATACCACCAGCAGTGCAGCCACGGCCAGGTACTCGAATGGAACCCAGATGGGAAACGACGAGTCGGGAGTCCGAGGAGAGGGTCACATGGACGAGATGGTGTGATGAAGAAATGAAAGATTGTGGGCAGTCATGGAGCGAGGTTCAAAAGACTGCAGAGAATGGAGTACAATGGAGGCGTGCTACTGAAGCCCTATGTTCCATCCTATGTTCCAACCTAAGGGACAAATAATAATAATACAATTTAACTAATAGACTAATACTATATTGAGGTTTATTGATTGATTTTAAAATGGGATTCATTATGAACTAACATCAGTTGAGGGAATATTGGAAAACTGGGAGGACTAGACACCTGTTTCGTCCTAGCACGGGACTCCTCAGTACTGCCCACCCATGACTCCGTCCGGGCGATTGAATTCCAACCCAGTGAGTCAATGGTAACGTACTGGTCATGGAACCTGAAGGTCCTGGGTTCGATGCCTTGAGGGGAAGAGCCATGGGTGCGCACTGTTGAGGAATCTCATACTGGGATAAAACAGCTGTCCAGTGCCTCCAGGTTTCCAATGTGCCTCCAACTGATGTCATTCCATGATGGATTCCAATTTTAAAAAAGGCATTAATAGCTCATTCAATACACTATGAAATATTATTATCTGGCTCTCGTAGTAAAAGGTCTTTGAGTTTCTCATCATCGAGCATTCAGATAAGTGGTACGAAAGATTTAACTAGTGGGAGCATAAAAAAAGCAATACTAGTACTTCACATTAAGAAGTTTGTAAATATACTTCATAGTGGACGAGTGACAGTGGCATACATCGTTATCTAGATGTGAAGATTTAGTCTCAAAAGGCATTGCTGTATAACTCTTGGTTACATTCTACTCGTCTAGAAAGAACTGAACTTGAAATAGGATCAGTGGATTAGTTTGTACAAATTGTAACCCATTTGTAGTCGGTTAGGATCACAATACAACCTCGCCTGGTTAACTAGTTTACTAGTTACTAGCCGGTCCTAAGCCCACATAAAGAGGGAAGGTTGGGCATAGGGCTAGCAACCCTACCCCAGAAAACAAATATAACCGCTAAACAAACTTCAAAGCACAAACAAAATATAAAAAATGAAAACAAACTTATTCCCCGCTGGAATCGGAGAGGCGAAATGACGCCAGTTGGTGAAAGCCTTCGGGAAGCCAATTGGCCGATGTGTCTTCTCTCTCGATGAAAGCGAAAGTAAACGTGGGGACATGGAATGTCCGCACGATGTTTGAACCCAGTAAGGCAGCCCAGATTGCAAAGGAGATGAGAAGGTATCACATCGAAGTGCTTGGGATTTGCGAAAGCAGATGGAATCGGAGTGGACTCTCCAAACTGTCAACTGGAGAATCAATAATCTACTCCGGTCACCCAGACGACAACCACGAGCACACTGAGTTTGGAGTGGCTATCATGATGTCCTCAAGAGCATCGAAGGCTCTCATGCAGTGGGAACCAATCTCCTCCAGGATCATGACAGCAAGATTCAACTCAAAAGGAAGAAAGGTCACAATCATACAATGTTATGCACCTACAAATAATGCAGAGCAAGAGAAAAAGGAGGATTTCTACAGACAACTTCAATCAACACTGGACAAGACGTCAGTTGGCGATATCAAAATTCTGATGGGCGACATGAATGCCAAACTGGGAGGGGACAACACAGGAAGAGAACTAACCATGGGTCGAGAGGCGCTAGGTGAAATGAATGAGAATGGAGAATTGTTTGCAGAATTCTGCGCATTCAACGATTTGGTGATTGGAGGCAGTGTGTTCAAGCACAAAGATATCCACAAAGCGACATGGATTTCACCAGATACCAGGACACACTAAAAATCAAATCGACTTTATCTCAATCTCAAGAAAATGGAGACGCCAGTCTACTTAACACAAGGTCAAGAAGAGGAGCAGATGTAGGTTCACACCACTCACACCACTATCTAGTGCAAGGAACCTTCCAAATCAAGTTAAAAGCCTTCAAGGAAGCTGGTGATAGACCTCAACTCAAGTACAACACTCGGAAACTGAAGGATGAAACTACAAAGGAGATCTTCAAGGCAGCCATCAAGACAAAATGGGAGATATCGAGGAACATCCATGAAGAAACCTGTGTGGAAGAACACTGGAAGTCTTTGAAAGCTATGTGGAAAAAAACCTGCACAACAGTATTAGGAAGGAAGAAGAAAGAAGACAAGGAATGGATCTCGACGGATACCTGGAAGCTGATAGAGCAAGGAGAGGAGGATGGTGAAGCAGAAGATAAACGCAGTGCAAGGATGCTCAACGACAAGAGGAACTGAGCACAATGTATAAAACACTGGACAAAGAAGTGAAGAAGAGTGCACGCAAAGACAAAAGACACTTCTACGAAACACTGGCAAGTGAAGCAGAACAGGCTGCAGGTAAGAGTGACCTGACGACATTGTATCAAATAACCAGGTTGCTATCAGGGAAGAGACCAACACAGATGAAACCAATAAAAGATGAAGAAGGAAATTTAATTACAAAAGAAGAGAAACAGAGGAAACGATGGGCCGACCACTTCAAGAAGCTCTTGAATCGACCACCACCTGCACTTCGTCCAGAAATACCACCTGCAGCCGCTGAATTACAAGTGAACATTAATCCCCCAACGAAAATGGAAGTCCTGAACGCCATAAAGCTACTGAAATGCGGGAAAGCAGCAGGACCAGATGGAATACCGCCAGAAGCACTGAGAACAGATGCAGAGACAACAGCGGACATGCTCACACCACTATTGCAGAAG
Source organism: Heterobilharzia americana (assembly GCA_944470555.2). Classification (NCBI taxonomy): domain Eukaryota; kingdom Metazoa; phylum Platyhelminthes; class Trematoda; order Strigeidida; family Schistosomatidae; genus Heterobilharzia; species Heterobilharzia americana. The sequence continues at coordinate 68,576,517 of OX104127.1, read as the reverse complement.
GTGTGGAAGGAAGAGAAGGTACCGGACGATTGGAAGAAGGGTTACCTTGTCAAACTGCCGAAGAAGGGAGACCTCAGTGCTTGCAAGAACTGGCGCGGAATCACTCTCCTGTCCACCCCAAGTAAAATATTAAGCCGCATCATCCTAGAGAGGCTAAAGGATAAACTGGATTCAAAACTACGACCGGAACAGGCAGGCTTCAGGAAGTACAAATCATGTGCAGACCAAATTGCAACGCTTCGCATCATCATAGAACAGAGCATAGAATGGCAATCAGCTCTCTACCTCAACTTCATCGACTTTGAGAAGGCCTTTGACAGCGTCGACCGAGAAGTAATTTGGAAACTGCTTCAATACTACGGAGTACCGCAAACCTTTATCCGCCTCATTCAACAACTATATGAAGATGCCACATGCCAGCCAAGTAATTCACAATGGGAAGCTCAGTGATGCCTTTGAAGTGAAGACAGGAGTGAAACAAGGTTGCCTACTATCCCCCATGATATTCCTGATTGTGGTGGACTGGATCATGCAGCAAACAGTAGGCAGCGAGAAGAGGGGGATACACTGGACGACGGAAAAGAACCTAGAAGACTTGGATTTCGCCGATGACTTGTGCCTAATGTCACATAAACTTGAAGATCTGCAGGCAAAAACTAACAAGTTGATAGAAGAGGCAGCGAAGGTGGGACTTCAGGTGAATATAGAGAAGACAGAAGTGATGAAGATACCGCACCACCACCATCAACAACAACAACAAACTCCAATCACCGTCAACGGGAGAAACTTGAAGGAAGTAACCTCCTTCACTTATCTAGGAAGCACTGTTTCAACTACAGGCGGGACGGACGAGGACGTCAAAGTCAGAATCGGAAAAGCAAGACAGGCGTTCATTAGCCTGAAACCAGTGTGGAGATCTTCTGCACTCAGCATGCGGAACAAGATACGGATTTTCAACACCAACGTCAAGTCAGTGCTCTTGTATGGCTCAGAGACTTGGCGCGTCACGAAAGGTATTTCCAATAAACTACAGACATTCATCAACAACTGCTTACGCTCGCTGCTGAAGATCAGATGGCCAGAAAAAATAAGCAACAAGGAACTCTGGGAACGAACCAACCAAGAACCTATCACGCAACAAATATGCAGGAAGAAGTGGAGATGGATTGGCCATGCACTGAGAAGGCCGACTGAGGACATCACGCGTCAGGCCAGTTGCTCGAGTGGAATCCCCATGGGAAGCGACGAGTTGGGTGTCCGTGAGGGTGACATGGAGGAGGTCATGCGAGGAGGAAATGAGAGGTTGTGGGCTGTCGTGGGACCAGGTTCAAAAGATCTCAGAGAACAGAGGTCACTGGAGGCATGCTACTGAAGCCCTATGTTCCACTAGGAACCCAAGGGACTAATAATAATAATAATAATAATAATAATAATAATAATAAGGATCACAATACCGTCAGTATTTCCTTTGGAAACATTGATTTCCCGATACACATTTAAAACAAGCAACGAATGCCAAAAAAGTAGAATTTAATGAATTCATGAATCTTCGTAGTACTCGTCAGCTGGATACTTCACATACTTGATTATATATACTGTTAAACAATGAAAAAGACCATGCATACATATATAACATAGACTGAGACAGATTTAAGTGCAAACACATACTGAAGTTAGTGCTGATGATGTCATCTAAAGAGACGATGAAAGCTCCACGATTAAAAACACGCAGATCAGAGAACACAATACAGTCACTAGAAGTGAACAGTTTTTACGGGTCAAGTGGTGATACAAAGGGTAGAAATGGATATTCAAAATTGAATGGGTTGGGGATAGGTTAATAGAGTTTGGATAATAGCGGATTTCAGGTAGGAAAATAATTATAATAACAATGATACTGTTGACACAGAGGTGAGAACTGAATCGATCGAGCGCAGATCACGTCATTCAAAACGAGATAGTTAGTAGTACTTATGCAGACATAATAAGAAAACTAGATGTATATTGAGATCAATAATAATGAAGGGTTACTTTCCAATTGGACTAAGACACTTACTTTTAGGAATCTGATTAGTTGAGCTTAGATAAGCTACCTGTATTGAGATTAGCTTGTAAAATCACCATCACTTGTCACATAAATTGTTTTAAGAAATCAATCGCCGTCAAATTAAGATTAAATCCATGCGCAGGATATATGGTATGTTGCGTGACAACAGCATGCTACCCATGTGCCGGTATGTGGAATGAAGGTTAAGGCATCACTGTCGTCTATGTAACATTGGAACAGTTCCGTTACAACTCCATCAGTTTGGCGGAATAAATGTTCGTTAAACTGGAACCGGTTGTTCTTGGTGCATAGATTTTGAAGCTTTCTCAACTCGTTTGTTGTGATATTATCAGCTTCTCGACAAATAAACTCAATTGTTTCATCAGCTGGTGGTACATTTATGAAGAGACATACAATATCAAACGAAACAAGATGCTTACCAGTGATTTTGAAATCGGTGACGTATCGAACAAATTAGGTGTCAGAAACAGTGTGTTCTCCTAGACGTTTGCGCAATGGTTCGAGAATTCTGCATAATCAGTGAGCTACTTTGTGACAAGGTGAATTTATCATTGATAATATAGGCCTTAAACACGCATCTGACTTGCACGTCCATATAACCTTAGGATCTATGATCCAGTTGGTTTAATGTCTTTAAATGTGGTTTCATATATGTATTTAGCTTTGGATAGCTGCTTTAGTCGCTATACCATCTGCATTTCAATACATCTTGTTTGGTCTTTAGCATTACTATTCAATTTAAGTTTCAAGTTGTCAGACAGAATTTCATGGTGCTTTGTTACATAGTCTATTTTGTTTACAAGAGTAACACATTCTCCCTTGCCAGAACTCAGAATAACAATATCTTTGTTCTCTCGAAGTTCACGTAAGGACCTCCAATGTTCTTTAGAAATAATTCCATTATGACCAGAAGACGTTGTTCGAAATCGGTATGCAATATCCGCCATCTTGGATTTGAACCAACTTTCACTGTCGAACTCGTCAGCTGGATGTACATGCATTCCAGTGAGTGATGTTGTCCCTATCGATATTCGAATTCGGGAGCGATCGATTCAAACGCCAGAGCGTTATCCACTACACCACCGAGTCAAGATAGCCATTTCTTGTTCGACGGGTATAGTTCTAGTGCTATCACTTGCATCATACCGTCGTTCATTGGACCGAAATGATCGGTCTCTATTGGCATATGGGATCCTGTGCAGATGCCTCGACATTGCCTTTGTTTTAATAATATCTACTAATGATGGATAGTGGCTAGCAGTGGAATCCAGTACGCTTGTTTCGTTCAATTTGGGACTCCTCGACAACGATATGATACAAGCAATTATACTGGAACTATACCCGTAGCACAGGAAGTGGCGATCGTGACTCGGTGGTTTAGTGAATAACGCTCTGGCGTTTGAAGTGATTGGTCCTTAGTCGGAATCTCGGTGGGAAAAACAACACCCACCGAAGTGGTGATGCGTCCATCTCACGAGTCCCAAACAAGACGAAATGCACATCCTGGATTCCACTACTAGCCACTATCCATTATTAATATATATAATTCAAACAAAGGCAATATCGAGACATCCGCACAGGAGCCCATATGCCAATAGAGATCGGTCAGTTTTGTCTAATCAACAGCAGTATGATATAAGCAATATCGTTATTATTGTTAATATGATTATTTTCCTACCTGAAATCCACTATTATCCAAGCTCAGTTAATCTATCCCCCAACCCACTCAATTTTAAAAATCCATACTCTTTGTATTACCACTTGATCTGTAAAACCTGTTCACCTCTATGTTTTTACACCCAAATCTGTCTCAGTCTACGTTATTTAAGTATGTATGTTCTTTTTCATTAACAGTATATACAGTAGAGTATATCCTTTCTCAATCTCGTCAGTATTCCTGTGTGCGAAAAATAATTTGCCGACATAAACTTATCTCCGATAATCTCAATAATCTGTTTTAAAGGGGATCCCTCTAATATCGCATGATTATTGACAGTTCAAAGACCTTGCAGTGACACGTTCTGGTACTGCCTGAATACAGATACTGTTTAAGTTCCGATCACTATCGTTTTACATTCTCTTCAAGACGAAACTCAAACAAATTTAGATCAGAAAACTAATATGTATTCCCAATGTTTGCTATTCCTGACCGATAGCTGCTACCTTAACGTGGTCGCATATTACGATAGGCAAACGAGATATGCTGGTACAAACATTCCTTCCTTTAGGTCCAAGCATACAAGAGAGGTCAAACAGGAAGGAGTAATTATTAAGACAGTTATTCGCATTGTAAGGAGCTTATGCATTGGTGCGGGTCAGAGGACGAATTTGTGCTCCTGGTGGGGCGGGGTTTGGCAACGCTAATGTTTTCTGGTATATGTATGCCTACGCCTTAACAGGGGTGGAAAAACTACAACAAGATTATTAAGAGTGCAGCTCGACAGTGAGAATACTAAAGCTGTTTTCAGCGAGTAATTGGATAAACAATTATCAGGACACAACAGTGGTTTGTTATTCCCTGAGCTTTGGTATCTCGTCTAGGACTATTCATCAATAAGTTTGGCGACATCCTCAGTACTAACTTCATAGCGAAGTGAAGAATATTCGAATGTAACCCGAATGTCTAGGAAGTGTTTTTGTTGATCTTGTGTGTTGTTCAACTATGAGTTGCGAAAGACTGTTGCCACACCTTGACCTTTTTGACCTTACACTTCACTCGGTCACGGTGGTAGAGTGAAATTGCGCTATTTATTACTGTCATACTGTCTCACTATTAAATCGTCTAGTCATTTGTCCTCGGTTGATGGATGGCTGTTTGTCGTGTATTTCTTTGGCTTGCACAACATGCTCTGAAGTGATTTCGTTGGTTTGTATGCTATTCCAGTACTGAGCAGATGAAGCAAATATAATCTGCAAAATCAACTGGAAGGATTGTTCACAACACTATGTTGGACAGTCTAGCCAATGGATTACTCAAAGAATTCACCAACTAGTAGTGAGGGGATCTGACACAGCCTTCTTAGTTCCACTGCAGGCAGTCAGTCATGATCACAAATCCTACTGGGGGAATGTGGAAGTACTCCAAAGAGCAGCTTCGGAAGCTGTACGAGAACTTCTACAAGCATGGCATTCCAACAAAAGGTTATTCAACCAATATATGGACATAAAGTCACTCTGCAATCTACTTCCTAAGTATGTCTATGATGTGTTTCTTGCCATCAAATGCAAAGTGTTGCTGCAGGATTGGTCTGTGTTGGCGTTAATCTGAAAATAGGGAATGAAGTGGGTGAGCAAGCTGAACACTTCATTTACTTGGGGAGTCGAATCAACGTTGGTGAATGATAGACGAGATTTCAGTACACATATAAAAGCCTGATTAGCTTTTCACAGCTTCTGCCATCTGTGGAGCTATTGTCAAATAAGGGTCAAGTACGCTGCGCGAAGTTTTTAACTATTGGTCTGAACTGTTTAGAAAAATGTAGACTTTCATGTTGGGGTAGTCATGACCACCTATGTCAGTGATTGGCGACTCAAAATCGATCTCAATAGTGCAAATGTATAGACGAATTATCTTCACCCTAATTGACATAATGAATTCACTATTCCCTTATTCCTACTTGTTTTCTCTAGATGAGATTTTACCGATTTTCACTGCAATCTCCCTTATTTCTTCAAATTTGATCTTAGAGCAAAATCGATTAACGTATATGTATGAGATGTGGCAACTCTGATCATCAGGTTCCAATTTGACGCTGACAAACTAACTGATATTACCGATCATATGCAAATAAGATATCTTTCCAAAGCTGCACAGTTTGAAGATGAGTGCTGGCGAAAACGACAAATCTCACTAAAGTTTAGTTCAGTCTTCGACAAAAAATGGATCATCCAACTACTTCATTCCTTAGTTATTACACAACCTCTATATTCCTAAGTTATGATCAATATTGAACGTTTAAATGTCTGTAGTACCATGCTGCTCAAGAAAACCAGGCAAGTTTCACACCTGGACGAGGGTGCATCGACCGCGTTTTCCTATCCGACAGGTTCTGTAACACAAGCACATTTGTTAGAGGCTGACAGTAGTCCTATTTATTGACCTGAATGCAGCATTTGAGGTGTTGTGGCAGTGCTTGACTGTTAAGAGGAGTGCCAAGAAAGTAAATAACTCGTATCAAAGATCTCTACTCGAACTCACGCAGCCGTGTCAGGGCTTATGAAGAGTCGTCACGTACATTCACGACAACTAGTAGTATTCGCCAAGAATGTTTACTGTAATCGTTTCTATTTAACTTCGTCATTGGCATATGTCAAATGTAAGATGATGCTCTAAGACTAGTCTGCTGCAAGTGCTCCCAGTTTCATGACAGGAAGTGAAGTGGTGAAATGTGTTGACCACTTCACTTAATCAGGGAGTTTCGTCAGTCCAGACGAGATGGTTGCTGACGAAATCCCAGCTCGGATACAGAAGGTCCGTTCGGCATTCGCAAGCTCTGGTGGCGACTGTCAAGATATCCGACTATCAATCACTTGATAAGCATGCTGTCCTGTAGTTCGTTCTGTCCTGTTATACGGCTGTTAACAGTAAATACATGGAGCGGTTACAAGGTTTCGATCGCAGATGTCTTTATAGCATTGCTTGTGTGGACGATATTGAGGTTAAGCAAAACGAACAGGGTAAGTCGATTGGTGAGATTGTGAACTTTCATCGACTAAGGTGACTTGGACATGTACTGCGTACGTCGAGCCACCGCCTGCCTCAATGTGCCATGCTAGAAGTTGGGAGAAGGTTCAGGGTGGCCAGATCCAGATGTGATACTAGCCGATGAAGTCTCTAACTGCTGATCTGAGACATGTCAAGAGATGTAGTTCGCCTGGCTGTGGTCTCCCAAATGACAGGAATCAGTGGTTGAGGACTGACTCTTGGTGAAATTGCTGAAAATCTGTCACAATGGCACAGATATATTCACTCATTAACGTCTTCTAAAGCAGGGATATTCGCACTAACCTTCGTCTTCAAATTGCTTACTCTCTCGCATAACTTTGTCTACTTTCATACCATATATCCATCCACCAGTTCTTTGTGTACTGCTATGAAGTGTGGCAACTTGAAGCAATGAACTTGTATGCGAGGTTCTACGTTGATTTTGTCTGTTGGCTATTCTTATTCCTATCATAACTAGGATAAATATTGTTATTGTCATTTGGATAGTTGTTACCTGGTATACTTCATTACCTTGTTACCGCAGGGAAAACAATTCACTATGATTGGTTGGATGTTTTAAATAAAAGAAAAATTATGTGTATTAAAGTGGAGCCTGATTGGAAATAATATGGCCTATAAATCTGTGCAAATATTTCCACAGTCACTATCAGCTGACGTCATTTGTCAACAATAACCTGACGGTTACTATCAATAGTGTTTCCACACTAATATAACAATGTGTAAAATGTTGCAATGATATTGACATCGAAAAATCAAAGCCGAAATAATGCTGCTGATTTACGAGTGACTCTAAAGGCCACCACAGTAACCACTGAAATAGAAAATTATTTATGAAAAAGCCATCTTTTCATTCAAAACAGAAAGCTAAAATTGCTTATTTTAGCAGCTGCTTGGGTGGCCCCTAGAGTTGCTTCACACTTACCCAGAAACAAGTTTCTGGACTAAGCCATGAGAGTTTATAACTAGATTCGATCGTCTCAGCCGAAAGTTTCAACGCGCAAAACAGTTTGAAAACCAAAAACCTAAGCCATTTAACCATGTCTTCACTATCCTTGACTCTAACCCCGCAATTTTAAGGTTGACAAATATTTTGTGTGACCTATTTGTGTAAAGTGGGAATTCTCAATGAAAAAAGAAACGGGAGACAATGAATTTCAACCACTGGTAATTAAGGTCACAAGATGGATGTGTTTAGGACTGAAAGGGTGGGAAAAAATAAGAGTAGATGGACAAAAGACAAATGAGGAAGCTGTAAAACACTGCTAATAAACTAAAGCAGCACAAAATTTATTACCATGAAGAAAAGAGTAACATAAAAACTTGTTAAAGCAAACTTCTACAGTAAACAAGCAGCCATTGAAGCTGGTTCTTTAAATTCCGATCTAAACACCTGGTCAAAGGCTCTTTTCCGTAGACAATAATCAATTTTAGTTGACTGATACTTGTCATTTCACGTTGCTATACTGAGTGGAATTGCTCGACTTCTGTTGGCAGATGGACCCCTATGCCAACGCTTCGATACTGCCTGGCTATTCATTTTATTTGGTTGCTAACATTGGAATCGAGGACGCACGTTTCGTTCTACCTGGGACTCGTCAGCCGTACCCAAAAGCAAACCGGCGAGTGACAGTGTCCCCACCGAAACTTGAACCTAGCAGTCACTGCTTCAAACGCCAGGATGTTAACCACCAGGCCACTGAGGCACGAGAATTACAACTTGTGAAACGCATAGGAGCCCATCTGTCAAGAGGTCAAGCAATTCGACCCAGTATCGCAACGGGTTATTACAATCAATAAAAAACAACAACTGATACAAGCGGTGGCCCTCGTGTTCCAGTGAATAATGCTTTGGCGTTTGAAACGAGAAGTACAGGGTTCGAGTGTTAGTGGGAACAACACCGCTTACTGATGTGCAGGTACATCCAACTGATGGATCCTAAATGCAAAGAAACATGCATCCTGGATGCCGCTGCTAGCCATTAAACAGTCTGCAATATAATGGTCAGTTCTGATCAGGGCACATCAGTAGCATAAGAGAATGGATGCATAGATTACAGTAGAAAATAAACAGATATTATGAATAGATTGTTCTACGCTTGTAGTTCCACAGCCTTTCGTTGCATAAACATTAATGGATTCATTGCACAATGACTAGAGTAAGCTTCAATTCTGTTTCTAATCTTTAGCTTGAACAGTAGCTCTGCGACACTGAACGTTTAAGTGCGCGTTTATCAGAGTGCATCACTAAATAGGCGTTTTTCTCAATTCTGAGCGGTACCTGACAATAATAACCACGCTTGTCATCTCTCTTTTGCAGATCGGACAATATACTAGTCATTTAAGACCTATGTAACTGATAGGTGTGCGTTATTTCCAAAAGGCAGAGTGTAAGATTGTTATGAAGAGCATTTAATAAGTTTTTTAACTTATCAACTCAACAAGCATGTTCCACATGAACTTATTCTGCGATAGACATAACCAGTTTCACACTAAGCTCTAGAAAACTAACACCATAACCAAACTGAATTTCCCTTAGGATCTTTTATACGGGCTGTTAGATGAGTAGGTTTACATAATGTAAATGGAAAGAAAAAACAACTGGTCACCATATCCATCCACGTTCCTATCATCTGAAAACCAATTGCAATTAGGCATAAATCGCATCAGAAACTGTGGAACCACGGATCATTGGTCAAGTCACTCAACTTCCAATCAGCTAACTGTAGGTTTGATAATAGGGAACTTCCTCCACAGCTTAATTTAGATTACAATATTTTGTTCTAGCCATCACTTACATACCACTTTCCGTGTTTACTGTGTTTTCAAACAGATAATATTCAAATGAACAAGCGATCACACAATATGAAATGGGAATATAGCTGCCTCTGAAGCAAATAAGAAAAATACTTTGATGTCTGTCCGACTCAAATTGATGATCCCGAAAATCCTTTTTTTAAATGGATTAAACTAATTATATTTCCTACTATAACTGAAAGTTGACAAGATACTGAATGCACATAAGGCGTACGACAGGCTGGAATACAGTTATAAGAAAACGGCAATTAAAGACATTCGAAAATTTGTTAAACATCGCATTTAAATAGATTTTTAAAAGTTTACTGAAACCGCCTGATGTCCGTTTAGACGTTATCCCAACTGAGAATAAGTAGGTAAGGCAAATCCTAATAATCAGAGAGTATGACTAAAAGGTTGTAGTTTAAGTCAGTGTGTTAACGATAAGTATTTTAAAACTATTAACGGATAACGGGGTTTCAAAAAAACAAAAAGTGAATTCTAACTGTATATTTGAGAGATCTAAACAAAACAAAACAGCAACGTTCACAAACATACACATCAGGAAACAAGATTATTCTATATATCCCATCATATAATAAATGACATGAGAGTAATTGAGTCTTACATAAGTACTCAATCACACATTACAACGAAACCTTGTTGAGTTTTTGGCTTTCAGTTACAAAAATAATAGTGCAGTAAAACACGTTACACTACTCATGTCTACGGTTTCCATTGGCTTCTCAGTTGCTTTTTCCTACTGAGAGTCATTGATTTGCACATTGTGTTGAAGAATCGACTCTATTAAGGATATCATCAGGCACCTAAGATAAATGAAAAATACACATGGATGTTTGCAAATTTTGTGGACAAAAAAGCAGAAACGAAGACAAAGTTCATCATGAAAGTGACACTCACAGATGAACAAAACCAACGTAGTCTAGTATGCAAAGAACAAGCAGAAGGAGAAAGATTCGTATCACGGTAGATAAACGTGTGAAGGTGGAGAAGGAATTTGGATATATCGATGTTAGTGCAAATGCTCAAACTTTCAAAGACGTTAAGGACTGGTGTCAAGTCTTGGTCTGACTGCCCAAAGTGTTCCACCCATCATTCAAATCGCCTATCGATGATGGTTTCACTCACCATTACCTTCTTCTTACCCGCATCCTTAATAAGCTGAAATAACTGACGAATATTACCTAATGCCGATATTTGCTCCATTTCTTCTGCGTTCACCATCCACCATTCCAAGCAAAAACTGATAAGACTCTTAGTCAATTTACAGTTCGGGTGCTTTTTTAGGTCACAGCCTGCTGTAATGAGTCTTCTAGCATCAATCAGTTCAAATAAGATTGCAAAGTCCACTGGCATTTTCTAATCTTCAGATACACGTTACAAAATTTCTCCGTCACTGTTTGTAGAGCAGGCTGAATATCACGACAAGCTTTATCAAGATAATAGGTAGTAAGTTCAGACAAATACTCCGCGACCTCCTCTTTAAATATAAATTTAATTTTCGCATCGCCCAATCAAGCACACACATGACATAAGATAGTTGCAGTTTGAATTATCCTAACAATCCTATCGAAATGCTCTCTTATGGCCTGTGTTCACATCCTTTACCATGAAAATCCTACTCAATACATTCAAATGGAGAGGATTGTTTCCACAAAGTGAAAGGGAGAAATTGAATGTACGGCGCTACAATATATATATATATATATATATATATATATATATATATATATATATATATATATATATATATATATATATATATATATATATATATATATATGGAGATTACACTTTACGGAGTTAGAAAACGATTATTCCAAGCCAGTGTTGTAAACTAGCCTCAAAAACATGGGAATGCACCACCATACGCTCCTTTGTGGATCAGATATCAAACCAAAGGCATGAGGAATGTTTCTTCAAGACAACCACCTGCTTCTTTTTTAAGTATCGAGGACGTATCACAGCCCGCAAACATTTAATGAATAAACATTACCGATGAAGACTATCCTATGGGGTGCTCATCAAATCTTCCTCTACAAATCAAAATTCACGGTGCAACGAACTGCCTACTCAATCAAACCATTTGTCTTCAAATAGGTGTTATTCTTGTTTATGAACTATGCATCTGCTTCATTATCGTTTTCACTTTTATTTTTTGTTCCACTCAACTCCTTGTCACTGACTTAAATCCTAAACTGTATGTATCATTTTGAGTTATCAAATAGTCGTTTCCAGAAAGCTGTCCTTTAGTGTGCATCTTAGCTGTTCTGAAACCTCTGACCAATTTCAATGTTCAGACCTTGATCCAGATTCGACAATAAACAGGTTTGGTCAGGACTCCGGAAAGCCTCACTACTGATGTATGCTGTACTTCAAAACCCACATACAAGATCCCAGTAAAGTGCTTCGAATAACTTATGTATCTATTACCTGAAAAAGTGAATTCATAGTGCGCTTATCCAGGAACTCTGTGGCGTCAGCAGCTGGCCACGCTGCAGTTGTAATGAGTGCCAGAGCTGTAGCCGCATCAGTCGGCTGAATCTGCATCAACCTGTGCACTACTAAGCTAGAGGGTTCGATTACAGAGAGTAGTAATTGCTAAGGTAAACGATATCTTCTCGTCATCTATGCCTATGACCATATTGACTGCAGTAAGGATGATTTCTACCATGAAATGAATGACCTCTCCACCAGGTACAGTCAACAGATATCGCAATGGTAATTGAGAATTTCAATATATGGATGTCTCTGTGCTCGAAGCAAGGTAGATGAGGTGGCTAATAGGGATTAGTCGGTCGCATGTCAGGTAATAGGCAACGCTTTCTGCAGATCTCAACATATTTCTAGCTAGTACCAACTTTTGGTTAAACCATCGCCGTAGGGCTGCGTGGCATCTTTATTCTGTCACTCATACCTGGACTCAGATACATAACGTCGAAATTAGCTACCGATGGCATGAGTACATTCAAGACTGGTGCTCTTTTTGAAGCCCCTATATGGATTCTGATCACGTTTTGTTGTGCGTTAAGTTCATAAATTCATCAACTAAACCGCCGTTCTAAATAGTTCGACGTAAGCAAACTGGTTTTCTCCAGTACTGCAACTGAATATCAAACCGAGAGATCATGCGACTCGTTGCATTGATACAATAACAGACATCGTCCGGATTCGAAATTAGTGGCGATCACGCTGCAGCTTCCTTGTTTTTCCTGCTATCAAGAAAGAAACGACAGTAATGAGTGTGTTTCTGAAGGCATCTTTGACATTGCTTTAATAAACCAATTCTGGTTTTGTTCCCATTTTTCTCATATGTTTCGTTCCTTTTTTCTTTACATGCCACAGTTTTCGGTTCCTAATTTTACCAAATGTGTTCAAAAAATGAAAGTAATACATAGTTCTCGTTGTTATCTGCTTCTGTGAGTGAAACGTTGAAAACACACACCTGCTCGTACTAACGCATGATCGGAATCTAATCAGCTGTTTCCAGAAAGAGCGACAATCTTCCACCGATCCTCTCCAACGACGGTGTTCAAGTAGTAGTCCATTTATGTTCAGCGTTAAATTGATGTTGCAGTACACTAAAAATGCACCGTTTTTGCTCTTGATGTTTAAAGTGATTGCTGGCCAGAAAAAATAAGCTTCTAAGAACAAAGCTGTAAAAGATGCTATTGTTGGACACTACAGATACTTTCAAATGTCTTGTTGTTTAGCTCAGATTCCTCAATTGAGTGTTGAAGTCACGCATTACTAGTACTATGACTGCACGTTGAGTATTATTGTTGCAAAATTAACAGTTTTTGATAGGACTCATCCTTTGTATCATCCGAACTGGAGTTGATGAACGGGGCAGGTGGCGGTTATGAATAGTCATCGGCGAGTATCATGAGCCTTTCCAGTTCTTACCAATCTATCCATTCGAACAGCACAAAGGCGTTTGTCAAGGTAGCCACTGAATCATCAGACACTCAGGTGGCGAATTACGCATATTCATCACATTAGTCAGATGAGGTCGAATGATAAACTACACTTGAGCCCTGTATGCATATCTCATAAACATAACATACATCTATTGCTCAAGATTCCGAAGTTTTGACAGGTAGTGGCTGTTATCCGATTTGACATAAAGTTCGGACGTTGAAAGTCTCAAAGTGAAATGAACAAACGGGGTTTCAGGAGAGTAAAACTGCTTATAAAAAGCAAATAAACTTTGATATTTGTCTAAAATATAGACTTAAGAGAAAATGGACACCAAAAGATGTGTCTTACAAAAGTGAATATAATGAAGACACGAAAATAGAAACAAGAACAGAGATGCGCTATTGAAGAGGCAGTCTCAGAAACACCTTCGAAAAGGTATGTATTGCTTTCGTTTTGTTTCCTCATAACAGAAAAATAAGCTGCAACATGAATGCCACTGGTTACTAGTCCAAACTGTATCTGTTATCATCTTGATTGAATGAGGTGTTGGATCTCTCAAACCCCAAACGAAGGAGTCGTGAGGTGTCAATAGATGCTAAAGTAACACAACTATCCTTCACTCCACAGTACCTTGTCAAACACTGGTCAGCTATCTGCCTTTTCCAAACAAGAAGGAAACCAATAGTTAATTAATAAATGAGTGAGTGAACTTCGAAGTTTTTAGACGCATGCAGATCAGTAGAACAGTCCGCTCATATCAGTATCGATTCAACAAGGAGATATGCAAACCATTCAGTAATAATAACAAGGATATTGTGCACAAAATTCCTGATAAGCAAAAACACAAAACAAGAGAAGTTACCTCTTCACATTTATCCAAATGACAACGAATAAGCTGAATAGTTGAAGGAGTGATCGATGTCGCCAAATCTACATTATACGGGGGTGACGTAACTATGCGTATCATACCAGTGAGTTCGCTACTGTCAGCTGTAGACTTGGCTGAAAATAAAGCATAAGACTAACTTAGAAATCGCGACAAAAACTGTATCAAAGGAATTGATTTGATCTGGAAGGACAAAAGAATTGTAGGATCGAGACAAAATCAGGGGATACACATAAGTAATAAGCTGCATCTAAAATACTGTGAAGGCTGGTGATGCTAACCACCTACCTGAATCACGGTAGACGAAAGAAGGTTCAAAACCAATGACTAGAAGGCTGAAAATCGACTATCTAGACCAATGAGCTATAGGATTACCGGAGATCACACTGAATCAGCAACGCTTAAAGTTACTTCCAGTTGTAGTGGAACGATTACTAGATTATGCAGTGATAAGCTGCCAAACAATGAATGATAAGTTTCTAACCAACTCTTTTCATGTCCAGCTAGCCAGTGAAGAAAACGAACGCTGGATTGAATAGTAAATTTAATATGACTGATAGCCTGCCACTTTACGTTAAAAAATTTATCCCTTTTTTTATAACCGTCTTACCAATTCTGGTACCGTTACATTATTTTGATTCAGAAGACTTCTGAGAAAGATTTAGTCCTTTCTCACTGGCCATTATTAATCATTTTCTCCAATAAGGTATAAAATCACTGGCACTGGTCAACGAGATCAGATAGTGACTGTCTAACCTCGAAATTACACTTCAACTCAGATTTCATTCCATCCTAAGTAACTATCCATGCATGCTTACATAGTTTTAATGAGACAAAACTGAACGAAATCACTGTAGGACCACCTCGCACACAGGTAAATCAGCTCAATTTGCCACATTTCACAGTAGAATACAAAAAACAGATGCATACAGAAACATCGGTATAAAGGTAGACTAAGTTGTGTGACACAATAAACAGCCTAAAGATACACGTTAGTACAGATGTTCGAGCTTTAGAAGACATCAAGGACTGAATATATCTACACCATTGTCACCAATTTTCAGCCATATCACCAAGAGTCAGACATCAACCACTGAGTCCTATTGTCAACAGGACACTAAACAGACAGCCTATATCTTTCACACCACGCTTCAGATCAACAGTAAGAGGTTTCATCGACTGGTTCAACGTCTTAGTCTAGTTACCCTCAACCCTCTTACAACCTTATCCAACTTCTCCTAGCATCGCGAGTCGAGTTAGACAGTGGCTCGGCATGTGCAGTATGATGTGATGTTCAAGCCACTTCAGTGGATGGAGGTTCAAAGTCTCATTATTCGACTAGCATATGTGGCCCAGTACACTTCGTCTGACTTCAACATTGCTCACACAGTGATTCTGTCAAACGCAAGCAATGCTACGAAGACATATGTGATCGAAATCCCGTCATCGCTTCAAATCTACTTTCAATGGCTGTCTAACAGCCGTACAACAGGACAGAACAGATTACGGTGTTTGTTAGGAGATACTTTATTAAGCAAGAGTGATTCATGAGAGAATATTTAAATCCATACCTGCAATACGTAAACAATTTTCGAGAAATTCCGGGATGTGGTCAGGATCAGTAGTCTGCATAAATTTTATTGTCGAATGAAATGAAGATGCTGTCAAAGGATATAGATGACTACCAGCTAAAAATTCGGTTGGTATAGGTTCAGTAATCTGAAACAGTAAAAAAGAAAACTGTTTGAAACATATGACATAAATTCATTATATTGTGTAAATAAAAGTTAATTGAATCAGAGGTTGATTGTACTGATTTGATCGGTCTCAATACTGCCTGTATTTTCAATTTCGATATAATTGATGGATAGTGGCTAGCAGTGGAACCCAGGATATGAGTTTCGTCCTGTAAGGAAATCATCAACTGGATATACCTACCTCTCAATGAGCGATGTTGTCCTAATACTCAAGTTACGATTGTTTTGTAGTAGGACAATGATATTACTTGATGAATTAGGATAGACTATATAAAAATGGTTGGATTGGATGAAACTTAACACAAAGATCAATGTGACTACATTACTTCGGCGATGCAACACGTCTCTTATATCACCGCAAAATAAGAAAATACTTAATGAGTAGTAGTTTTACAGTAACTGTTAGATAAATTGCATATCTTGTTTTTAAAATGCAGAGTTTTGCATTCGTAGTGTCTTCATCATACTGTCACACACCTAGGAATCAGAAGTAAATTCAAGGATCACAGAAACCAATGTTGATACCGCTTGAATATTAAGGTAAATACTCGATATTTCGTGGGAGCGATGTATGCTGTCGACACAATAAAATATGATTTAATTTTTATTTCCAATACAAACTTATAACAACATGAGAACTAAGAAATATAACACAAGATCACATAAACATTACTGGGTAAGAACAATACTTTTAAGTCAGTCATTACGGAGACTTTACAGTTTTAACAGCTTACAACATATCAGTTCATTTTGATGGAAGAATTGTCACAGTACACAGTTTATTAGCTAACCAGAAAATTGATAATTGCATGATGCATGAACTTAGGGCTCATTGATCTATGCAATCACTTTTAGATAGTAGTAAAACTTGAGCAGTGCGGTCGATTGTAATTCCATTTTAGTCCGTTTCTTAGAAATGTTACACAGTGAAACAGTATCGTTTACTGAATAACGTATCAAACATAATTCTAATAAGCAGAAAAAAAATGTAATTCAATTTCAACCAGTGGGTTAGAATTCCACTCCATCCACTGAGCTCCAGATAGCAGTCAAACACAATAGGTGTAGAACATTGCCTAGTGCATGAAAGTGCAAGTAGTTCTTGATTTGTGCATGCATTACTAATTGAATTGAACTTTCTTATGATGGACTGAAAACCTCGCTTGGTTAACTAGTTCACTAGTTTTTAGCCGGTCCTAAGCCCACATAAAGAGGGAAGGTTGGGCATAGGGCTAGCAACCCTACACCGGAAAACAAATCTAACTGCTAAACAAACTTCAAAGCACAAACAAAATATAAAAAATAGTAACAAAATTATTCCTCGCTGGAATTCGAGAGGCGAAATGACGCCAGTTGGTGAAAGCATGCCTTAGGGAAGCCAATTGGCCGATGTGTCTTCTCTCCTTCGATGAAAGCGAAAGTGAACATGGGGACATGGAATGTCCGCAAGATGTTTGAACCCAGTAAGGCAGACCAGATTGCAAAAGAGATGAGAAGGTACCACACTGAAGTGCTTGGAATTTGCGAAAGCAGATGGGATCGGAGCGGACTCTCCAAATTGTCAACTGGAGAATCAATAATCTACTCCGGTCACCCAGACGACAACCACGAGCACACTGAGTTTTGGAGTGGCTATCATGATGTCCTCAAGAGCATCGAAGGCTCTCATGCAGTGGGAACCAATCTCCTCCAGCATCAGGATCATGACAGCAAGATTCAACTCAAAAGGAAGGAAGGTCACAATCATAGAACGCTACGCCACACACCTACAAATAATGCAGAGCCAGAGAAAAAGGAAGAATTCTACAGACAACTCCAATCAACACTGGACAACACGTCAGTTGGCGATATCAAAATTCTTATGGGTGACATGAATGTCAAACTGGGAGGGGACAACACAGGAAGAGAACTAACCATGGGTCGAGAGGCGCTAGGCGAAATGAATGAGAATGGAGAATTGTTTGCAGAATTCTGCGCATTCAACGATTTGGTGATTGGAGGCAGTGTGTTCAAGCACAAAGATATCCACAAAGCGACATGGATTTCACCAGATACCAGGACACACTAAAAATCAAATCGACTTTATCTCAATCTCAAGAAAATGGAGACGCAGCCAGCCTACTGGACACAAGGTCAAGAAGAGGAGCAGATGTAGGCTCACACCACCCACTATCTAGTGCAAGGAACCTTCAAAAACAAGTTAAAAGCCTTCAAGGAAGCTGGTGATAGACCTCAACTCAAGTACAACACTCGGAAACTGAAGGATGAAACTACAAAGGAGATCTTCAAGGCAGCCATCAAGAAAAAATGGGAGATATCGAGGAACATCCATGAAGAAACCTGTGTGGAAGAACACTGGAAGTCTTTGAAAGCTATGTGGAAAGAAACCTGCACAACAGTATTAGGAAGGAAGAAGAAAGAAGACAAGGACTGGAATGGATCTCGACTTCAAGTGAATATAGAGAAGACAGAGGTGATGAAGATACCGCACCACCACCATAAAAAACAACAACAAACTCCAATCACCATCAACGGGAGAAACTTAAAGGAAGTAACCTCCTTCACCTATCTAGGCAGCACTGTTTCAACTACAGGCGGCACAGACGAGGATGTCAAAGTCAGAATCGGTAAAGCAAGACAGGCGTTCATTAGCCTCAAACCAGTGTGGAGATCTTCTGCACTCAGCATGCGGAACAAGATACGGATTTTCAACACCAACGTCAAGTCAGTGCTTCTGTGTGGTTGAGAGACTTGGCGCGTCACGAAAGGGATTTTCAATAAACTACAGACATTCATCAACAACTGCTTACGCTCGTTACTGAAGATCAGATGGCCAGAAAGAATAAGCAACAAGGTGCTCTGGGAACGAACCAACCAAGAACTTATCACGCAACAAATATGCAGGAGGAAGTGGAGATGGATTGGGCATGCACTGAGAAAGTCGACTGGGGACATCACGCGTCAGGCCCTCGAGTGGAATCCCCATGGGAAGCGACGAGTTGGACGCCGAGGATGACATGGAGGAGGTCGTGCGAGGAGGAAATGAGAGCTTCTGGGCTGTCGTGGAACCAGGTTCAAAAGATCTCAGAGAACAGAGTGGAATGGAGACGTGCTACTGAAGCCCTATGTTTCACTAGGAACCCAAGGGACTAATAATAATAATTATAATAATAATAATAATGAGGGACTGAAAATAGTGAGAAGAATCAGTTCGATTCAGCCGTGGTTCACGTAGAATAAGAGTAGTCAACAGAGAAAAAACTAGCTCACACATAATCTAATTTGAAAAAATAATTATACATATATATATATATATATATATATATATATATATATATATATATATATCACTGATTGACATCAGCTGTAGAATCACTGAAAACTTCGGTGCACTGGAGAACTGTTACGTCTTAGTATATGACTCCTCAGCCGTATGTCACCAAAGCCTCAGCAAGGATCCAAGTTGGGACTTTCAGATCTCTTGGCGAACAAGTTAACCATACAGTCATTGGGCCAGGGTTCAATGGTCCACTGTTTTCTACTTCTATCAGTATATATACCAAGAAAATAACTCGTAATACTACTTCAACGTTGGGGAATTTTCTAAATCTTCTAACTGATCATTTTATATGCATGGAACACATTCATTGGACTGAAACATAAATTAGGAAACTCACTCTGAAGGCTGATCCGGCGACGACTGAAATAGCAAATTAGGTTTCTTTATTTCCGTTGGTAACGCAGATTTTTATAGAACACATAAGTCAAGTTGGTTATTTTAGTTATTATCAGAGTGACCTTTAGAAGCCTTCACTATAGACAAGAGTGAGAAGCAAGCCCTACGCATTTGACTTACTTTTTCACACCTGCTATCTGTTTGCCTGATCGATATCATTAATTGAGACTGCAAGAAGATATTGTGTACGAAAGTATTGCTGTGGGTGATCAGGATTACAGAGAATGAAACTGTAATTTCGAACAGTTCGCCCAAGTGACTGGCTGTGGAAGTTCAGTCTAACATCAGCTAAAACTTTAAGACAATGATCTATTTTCTCAGCTAGCATTCGTGATAAGGAAACGTTTTAATGTGTTACAGTAAACATTATGAATAATTTATGCAAAAGTAAATCGGTAACATTACTCACTTTAGTTAAGTCCCTAATTTCATTGTATAATCCTCGGTTGATCAGAACTCCTGCTAAATGTGAACTGACTGAACTAATTCCATTTTCTGAAATTCTGTTCACGATTGCTATCACTACAAGTAAATTGTGAAAACATATTACACGAACACAGCAAACATTTATATGAGTACAATTGTTGAATGTGAATAAAAACTTTTGCTACATATTAGGGTCATGACCGGACAGTCTCGCTAGCTTACTCATCGATCGCTGATGACTGATGATCAAGGATATCCAACTGGTAACCATTCTTCAATTTTAGTTAAATCAACAAGCTTGATAATAAGTGATAATTGAAGATGAAACGGAAATTTGGGCCGCAACAGGACTCGAACCAGTAGGATTAAAACCTGATTAGCAATCGGGTCTTGTAGCTCAATTGGTAGAGATCACCAGGTCAAAAACCTGATGGTCGTCTGTTTTGAATCCTTCCGCATCCAAAACTTTCATTTCAGATTCAATCATCATCTAGTATCAATACTAGTCTGCCAAACTACGGATATCTCAGATGGTCAATATATATATCAATTAGTGTTGACATTGCAAGTACATACATTCACGCAAAAAGATAACATATAGTTCGAAAAACGTTCAATGTACATTACTTACAGTATTTTGTGTGTTCAGTAGGCCAAAATCGAAATAAAGTATCCATATGTGGACCACAGATGATACTGGTCAAATGATCCGGTGACAATAACAATAATTTCCTTACCATCTTATAAGAACTGAAAATATCTCCGATATAAACATCATCACCCCTAGAAGTGGAATAAATTCTAGAAAATGAAGAAAAAGCGTGTCTTTCAATGATGGATGCACAGTTAAAAACGAAAGTTTTCAAAATAAATTAGACTGACAAAGTTGAAAAGTATACGAAGACGAATATGCGATCTATACTGAAAATATCTAGATTAGAAGGGAAAAGGTCATAACGTTTTAATCATTTGGAATGTAAACCAAACTATCTAGTATACGGAGAAACAACCAGCTTCATATGAATCGATCACTAGATAGAAACCAATGCAGCTATCGAGTTTATAGCGAATGCCATTTAAAAACGAAGTTTAGAATGTGACCACTCAAATAAAGGATGCCACCCTGAGGTTTATTACATCATGGTTCTAAATATTAGAAGTTTGCTGAGTTATTCCCGGTAGTCAATCCGTACAAATAACATAGTCCCAACCCAGTGATAGTCTGAATAACTTAGTAGTAAAACCTCTGACTTTAGCAGTTAGTGACGTAGGTTCAATAATCGAAGCAATACAAAGTTTGCTTATAGCTGCGAATACGCATTTTCAAGAAATATTAACAAATCGGAAAAACAAGATCTTAACCTTTCTGCTGATTGATTCCTACCATCTAACACCAACATGAGGTTTCCTTTCAATCCTGACGTATAGAAACATTAGATACTGGTTATATAACAGGAAAACAATAATAATACAACTCATTAACGAATGATGGAAAAAGAATTTAGTCTTGAGGATTAATAGCACTCCGAATGTGGATTGAATCTCCATTGGATCCACTGGATCAAATGTACTGCTTTAAACACCTATTTGTCAATCATTCGGTTTGTCACTTCATCATTGCTATTTTAACACACGAACTGTATTACCTTTTCGTAATTAATTTCAAATTCACTTTTATTTGTATCGTTTATTCACTCAGTTGTTCATCACAGACTAATTTTTTAGTCTGTCTACACCATCTTAAGTTGCTAAACAGGTGCTCCCAGGAAGCTATCTTTCAGTGTGATATTTAGCTTATTCGAGACATAAAAATGTTACCCTGTGGACTTAAATGCATAGGTTCGATGGAGAGTCTATTTAGGTCACCGATGGGGATCAATCACTTGCCGAAGGAACAATATGGATTCCATATATTCCATATATCAAACCTCCCTCTGGTCTGGTAAAGATTTCCAGCACAGATATCACCGCTGTACTATCTGGCATCCTTCTTCAGCCGTTCATGCATGAATTCAAACAGATCACATCACAAATAGTTAACATTATTGAGTAAATTCAGGACTGCTATTGCTTCAAAAGTGTTCAGATTTCGATAGTACCTAATGTGTGTAAAGTTCCTCTTGAATCTTAGTGCCACCCCGAACAGGACGAAGTAAGCAAGCCAAAAGTCTTTTGCATTGCAAATAAATAACAAACGGTATAAGACACAAGGTGGGTTCTCGAAAGCACCGATAGGCATTGGCTGAATCTGCCAGACATCATGAAAATGAAGGATAGATTTCCTTGCAAGTTCAAAGGATGACTTGCTAATGAACACTGAGTTTCTGTGAGTTCTTGCAACTTCTTGACCTCGTCAGTATACTCAACCAGATAGAGAGTACAATGGTATGTATGGGTCCCTTATACGATAGATCATACAGCACTTACGAAAGGATATCTTAGTGGTCAGAATGTGCCAGCGAAATTAAAGCAGAAGTAATATCAGGAAATAGTTGAAACCCATTTTAACTCATGAGTAGCCGGCAGCAGGAAACTTGATGTCAGTAAGATGGTCGGTAACGTAGACGGCGTGCCGACGACTAACTGTCATCGACACCTGAAACACTAGTGAGGCACCTCGAAAAACAAGCTGACTAGCCTCCTGTTCTAGAAAAGTAAACTTAAGACATTCGTGCTTTATAGCAAGTTAACACCAACATATTAACGAAGCGGAGGTCTGAAAAGAACTCTCACATATAAGGCGTCACAAGATACTACGCCGAAGAAACTTCTCTGGTTCTTCTCAAGGAGAAGTATGACACTAGGGTCAGGGAACTAACTATATTCTTAGAGAAGAGATCGAAGACTGAGCGTTTTATGAATCTAGAAGGAAACTTTCCACCTACTTAACTTTTTAAAAGGGTCTACAAAACGTTTTTGATGAATATTGAGGTATCAGTTTCCTACCAGAAGCTTATAAAAACTGGTCGCCATCAATCAGATTTTCGGCTGTACAGTGAAAAAAGTGTTCAAAAATTATTGGATTCTTACCGTATAGTACGTGCAAGGTATTTTAATGGAGCATACTTTGTTCCGTCTTCTGCCGATAAAGTTTGCAAAACACGTCTGACAAGAACTTCTGCTCCAAGATTCACAAGATTATGCAAGAGCATCACTTTCCCTGTGAAAAAATAAGAACAGAAAAGAAGAAAAAAACGAAAATATCTTACATTTTTAGATCTTCACTGTCAGTCTAACAATAATAGTGGTGATGCCTTCCAATTTCTGAAGCGTATTTACTCAGAAGACTAGTTTGTAACTTTGAATTTCAAATGTGACTGCCATCACAACATTCTGTAAACTTGTAGACAAAGAAAATGGATGCATGAGGTAGACGCCAACGTGTTATTGTCTTCTTCATTAGTGTGGAAGTGATAAAAAGTGTTCAACTTCTGATCAATTATGTGTGATCTGAAGGCCGTTTGATATAATTTAGTATATGAAGGTAGGAATGCCTCAGAAACATTAAATCGCAAAGTACATATGCTTGATTATATCCACACAGAAATCACGATCAGTTACTCAGTTGAACTCAGGTAGCCTGAAAGTGGATAGGGGTTTGATGGCAAGTTCAAAAGTACGGTGTGAAACTAGCGAAGTAGTGTTCAGGTAAATGACTTCAGAGCAGTTATTTTATAGTGAAGTGAATGGACATAAGGTGCAGAAATATTGGAAATCTGGTAGAGTTGGACATTTGTTTCGTCACAGAAGAGGGACTCTTCAGTGATGCGGACCCGCAACCCCACGAGGGGTAAAGCTAAGTACTATCAGGTTTAACGATGAGCTTATTATTATTCGGCTACTAGGTTAAAATTCCAATCTATATTTTCCTACTTCTTTCAATTGACGATAAAGTGCAACTGTCATCTTATGTAACAGATGAGTAGTTGTTCACAATACTGACTTCATTAATACCAACGGTCACCAATTCTCAATATAATTCATCTAGAAACTAGTCAAAAAACGGAGTTGGACGGTAATTCAATTAGTGGTTTTTCAGGAAATCAACTAATTTCAAAGTAATTTTCGTTGAGACGTCCAGAAGATGGAAATGAAAGTTGATGTTTACTCATGGTTTTTGACTAAAGGCATGATAAGTATGTTTTAGACTATATGAAGAAGATAAATAGATCAACGTAGAAGCTGGTACAGAAGTGCAGCGTTCCGAACGGAGAATGTATACTACCCGGAGTTATCGATTCGACTACAAGACATCAAACGTATTCAGTCATCAAAGTTAAGGATTTCATCTTGAAAGTACAGTGTTTAAACACATGAGAAACAGAAATAAATGGTATGTCACGAAGGCGACTGGAAGCTACATACACGCGAATAACCTGCACAATTGATTTGAGCATGTGAAGTGTGTAGCGATTTAGATCGCATGTTTAGCCGTCTAGTAAGGATAAATCGAAACTATATGGTATCAAACCAGCGAACGGATGAAATGCACTCGGCAACCTTGTGCACGTGCGCGCAGTAAGCAATGAGCCACACCTACTGTATGAGGGTTAGCTATACTAACTCAGTGCCCGAATCTCGGTAGGTGCAGCGGTACTCGAAAACGTGACCCACTGGTAGATAATCATCTACATAAACCAATGAAACCGTAGTTTCACTAACAAATCAACAAATCATTAGGCAGCATCACTGAAGAAACCTCCCTCGAACAACACTGGAACTCCTTGAAAGCTATGTGGAAAGAAACCTGCATAACCGTACTACAAAGGAAAAGGAAACAAGACAAGGAATCGATCTCCACGGACACATGCGAAGCTGATAGAGCAGAGAGCGGAAGATGCTGAAGCAGAAGATGAACCAGTGCACTGCACTGCACTGCAGGGATGAACAACAAATACAGCAACTGGACACAACCTATAAAACACTACACCAGACAAAGAAGGGAAGAAGAGTACGCGCAAAAATAAAAGACACTTCTACGACACACTGGCAAGTGAAGCACAACAGGCTGCTGATAGGAGAGACACAGACCTGACAACTTCATATCAAATAACCTGATTACTATCTGGGGGGAAGAGACCAACTCAGAAGAAGCAAATCAGAGATAGTGAAGGGAACTTGGTTACCACCAGAGAGGAGAAACAAGGAAAACGATGGGCTGACCACTTCAAAAATCTCTTGAATCGACCACCAGCACCTGCAACTAGTCCACAAATACCACCAGCAGTCACAGGGACTAAAAGTGAACACAAGCCCTCATATGAAAGTCGTAGTCGTGAACGCAATAAAGCTACTGAAATCAAAGAAAGCAGCAGGACCAGCTGTAATCCAGCAAGAAGCACTGAAAACAGACGCAGAGACAACAACGGATATCCTCACATCACTATCACAGAAGGTCTGGAGGAAAGGATAAGTACCTGGCGATTGGAAGAAGGGCTACCTTGTCACACTATCGAAGAAAGGTGACATAAGTGTTTGCAAAAACTGGCGAGGAATCATTCTCCTGTCCCAGTCCACTCAAAGCAAGCAAATTACTAGGCTGCATCATCCAGGAGAGACTGAAGGATGCGCTGGATTCAAAACTATGACCCGAATAGGCTAGCTGGATTCAGGAAGAACAAATCATGTGCGGATCAAATTGCAACACTACACCACGCATCATCATAGAACGAGGCATAGAATGACTGTCAACTCAACTCTACCTCAACTTCATCGACTTTGAGAAGGCCTTTGGCAGCCTCAACTGAGAGGTAATTTGAAAAATGCTTCAACACTACGGAATACCACAAACATTTATCAATCTCATTCAACAACTATGTGAAGACACAACATGCCAAGTAATTCACAATGGGAAGCTCAGAGATGCCTTCGCAGTGAAGACAAGAGTAAGACAAGGTTATCTACTATCACCCATGATATTCGTGATTGTGGTCGACTGGAATGGATCATGCAGCTAACTGTGAGGAGTGAGAAGAGGAGGATACGCTGGCTGGACCAGGGAAAAGAACCTAGAAGATTTGGATTTCGCCGATTATGGTTGGTGTCTGATGTCACACAAACTCGAAGATCTACAGGCAAAAACTAACAAGTTGACAGTAGAGGCAAGGCAGCGAAAGAAGACGGGACTTCAAGTGAATGTAGAGAAGACAAAGGTGATGAAGATATCCAACCACCACCACCACCACCACCACCACCAACAACAACAACAACAACAACAACAAGCTCCATTCAACATCAACGCAAGAAGCCTAAAGGAAGTAGCCTCGTTCACCTATCTAGGCAGCATCGTTTCAACTAGAGGTTACACAGGCACAGACGAGGACGTCAAAGCAGCCAGGATCGGAAAGACTGCAAGACGGGTTGATTTACCTAGAACCAGTGTGGAGATCTTCTGCGCTCACCATAAAGCGTGAACAACATCCGGATTTTCAACAATAATTCAGTCAATCCAGTGCTTCTATAT
Organism: Heterobilharzia americana; assembly: GCA_944470555.2. Taxonomy (NCBI): domain Eukaryota; kingdom Metazoa; phylum Platyhelminthes; class Trematoda; order Strigeidida; family Schistosomatidae; genus Heterobilharzia; species Heterobilharzia americana. The sequence continues at coordinate 68,549,720 of OX104127.1, read as the reverse complement.
GTTTGAGATACTCGGCAGTGCGTCACGAAAGGGATTTCCAACAAACTACAGATATTCATCAATAACTGCCGCCTATGCTGGTTCGTTACTGAAGCTCAGATGTCCACAGTGATGAGAATAAGCAACGAGGAACTCACTCTGGCTGGCAACGAACCAACCAGCAACCTATCGCTCAACAAATATGCAGAAGGAAGTGGAGATGGATTGGGCATTCACTGAGAAGGCCGACTGGGGACATCACGCGCCAGGCCAGGTACTCGAATGGAACCCAGATGGGAAACGACGAGTCGGGCGTCCGAGGAGAGGGTCACATGGACGAGATGGTGTGATGAAGAAATGAAAGATTGTGGGCAGTCATGGAGCGAGGTTCAAAAGACTGCAGAGAATGGAGTGCAATGGAGGCGTGCTACTGAAGCCCTATGTTCCACTAGAAAGCCAAGGGACAAATAATAATAATAATGTTGTGAAAGGCATGAAATCTACCAGAAAGTGTTAGCGAAACTGATTGGACATGACGGACTTTACTGAAACTAAATAGTGTTCATTACCCTTTTTATCTATTAGCTATAGAGGTGGAAACAAAAGTAACCAAAATACAGAATGACTAAAGATCTGTGCAACAAGTGTAATATAGGATCAATTGAAACAGTCACACTTGGCGATAAAACAGAATTCAAACCAACAACAACAAAAGACAGGATGCTACAATAAACAAGAAGTATGAGAAACAATCGACATGTGACCCAATTCAATAACGAGTCATATAATTAAATAAATGATTTTTAGTTCTAATAAGAGGGAAATAATTTGGGTAACTTACTTTGCGTATCCCATAATTGACTGATTGACATAATAACAGTCAATAAAATAGCTTCATTATTTTCTTCACTGTATCAGACAAAATAAAAAGAAAGGTAAATAAGATATGAAAGGAAAGACGAGGGGATTTATATGCCAGTGTTTAATCTACTAGCAATAATGTTAAATTAAAAAGGATATAAAAGATCATCAATATAAATTGTAACAATGATCATATCTCCAGTATACAATGTTCAATAACAGCTTAAAATTCTAATTTGTTGAACTTTTAACCAACATTATGAATTTTGATAGTAATCTGGTTACATAAGATTGGAAATGTGAAATTTTTTCTTTATCACCAGATACGAAATGAGCTTAGCTAGGAGAAAGGTAAATTGAAGTGCTCTATTGTTGAATTATGCATGTATAATTTACACTTATTATCACTTCAAGTACTACAAAGAGAGGTGAAACATTATCAAGTTAGAGAAAAGAGTAATTGTTAAAATTCATGTTTGTACTATTTTCCCGAAGGTCTGATCTAGTTGCATTGACGAACGAAATACAATTTTCTTGTCGAATTGTTCAGTTAAAATAAAGAAGACAATATCAGAGAAAAGAGTATATTGGATAGGGATACAGTTTTTCTTTGGGTTTTTTTTATGATTAAAATATCTTTGAGGTGGACACATAAATTAGTATATTAAATATAGAAGGATATTTGATAGGAAACTAGTATTATTGACAACGGCAAACATATGCAATATGCAAGAGGTGAGAAAAACGGGAAAAGTAGAAATCAGAATGTTTACCAGGTAATGTTTACAAATAAACGCCAGCTACATAATGATTGGAAGAAAAAAGCTCTTTATCGTTTTCTGAAAACTCTGATATCATAGTTGATGATGACAGTGTCCATGCTCATACTGAGTTGTTTCTCGACTACTTCTTTCGAAAATACACGCTGCTAAAAAATACACATAAGTAGTCTGGAAACAGACATTTGGATGCTTCAATTTCTTACATAGATAACACTTAGGTTATTCAGCTTTTTTCATCAATATAGCATAAAGTATGACTGCTAAAAACAATATAAGAAATTATAAAATGACGAAGGAATAAAAACTTTTCTTTTTTAAAGCATTCCACATGTCTAAGCATTTTTCTGAATGGCTTAAACACTCGATACATGAAAAAAGATTAAGTTGAGATGAATTTAAAAGTAAAGAAGGACAAATGATATTTTACGACAAGTAGAACAAACAACTGAGTAGCTGGATGATGAAGTGCTCACCGTGAAACCTGATAATCCCTAGCGGAATTGCTCGAAGAGTCGTGAATGCGTACTGTTGAGGAGTCCTGTGATAAGACTAAACAACTGCCCAGCGCTCCAAAGTTTGAAATGGTTCTCTAGCTGATATAAGTCTTTGATTAATACTGTCTTGAAAACTTTACGATAAGGATGAATAGTTGATCGCTTTGGTGTTAACAATACAAAAACCACAACTAAACCAGTATCCTATGCAGGTGATGACGCTGTAATAAATTTATGCTCTGTTTTACTATTAACGGTCAACCAACAAGATAATATGTGATAAAACTATATGCTTTCGATAGTAAAAATGAATAGGCTACGTTTTATCCAACAGAAAAATAGATTAGCTAGAAAAACTAGTTTTTAATCAATTTTTGGGAAGCGTTAGCTAATGGATTCGAGTCTCATTGGGGACAACATTATTGCCTGGGATGCAGGTACATCCAGCTGACGACTTCCAAATAGGAAGGAACGTGCATCCTGCATTCCATTGCGAATCACCATGATGACTACAATTTCATGATATCTGTTACCAGCACCTAATGGTTGCGAGTTAGTGCATTGTGAAGTTTTATACACAATTTACTAGGATTGCTCAGTGAAAAAACTTGCAAAGTGACAGGTAATATGTACCTTGATGACTGCTGGAAACATGTAAAGATTTCTGAAAGCTACCTTAAAACACTTTGTCACGAAATTTACTATACTGTCAGTTCTGTCGACTTGGTGAGACTCTATACATGCTTCTATAGAATCCGATTGTTACAAAAACAGCTGAGTTATCAAGTACTGGTCACAGCTGACTGTAGAAATGTGACTCACCGATCTAAGCACTTTGCTTTTAATCAGTAGGCCTAGGATTCAAACACAGCTTCACTTACTACGGCTTGGTTGACTGAGTGGTAATCAAGCCTTTATACAAGGAGTCTTTTGTTAAAAAAGATAAATTAGGCTGGTAACCTAGAGACGAGCTTCTTCTTTGAAACTCATCGAGGCTATTAAATAACACTGAATACCAACTAGTAATATTCGAAATCAAACAACATATTTTTAGTTCTTATAAACTATACTTACTTTACAAGAGATTGAGCAAAGTCAGGCATAGATTCTTCACATGGCAATTTCTGTAGAGAAAAAATACATAGGTTAAGTTATAATAAGGTTGAACGAGCTGACCGATAAATTGTATATATTTCAAAAAATGCATTTATGAGCAACAGAGTATTTTAGAGAAAATCGATTGAGTCACATCACCTTGAGTCGTCAGCCCCTGCTTTCTGTGGACTCTAAGTGGCTTGTGTGTATCTCCTGACATGGCTCAGACCAACGCTCAAACGTATCAGGTACTGATACCTTTTTTCAGTCTGGCTGTGGCTAAGCTTGCTCCAGTCTAAACCTGCTTCAGATAGCTAACATTGTGCGATGAGGCAAACGGTGACTAGGCATACGCGAAACAAGTTTCAGTCACCTCAGTCAATGAATGTTCATAAATACATCAAATGATTCCCTTCTTCTCCTAAAGACTTAACACTGCGGTTTCTGATGTGGTGACACCATGACACAAGGTGTATGTTACGAAGGTGGCGGTGGTCAAATACCTGAAGCCCTCTCATGTTCTCTACCTTAAATGGTCATGCTATTGTTCAATCAAAAGTGCAACCACAGTTTGGTAACCTAAATGATCCAACTGAAAGAACAGTTGAATTAATGAAATGTCTGAATGACTTTTAAGCTAAGAAGAGAATATTTAACTCATTGACGCTGATGAGATAAGCGTTGAGAGAATACTGGTATTTACCACTTTACAAAACTGTGATATTTAAGTAATAGATATGATTAAATTTCATATTCCTTGATTAGTCAACCAAAATGGGAACATAAGATAACCGTGAAACAAACAAGATTAAATCTACACCTTGTAACCTAAGTATAATTTGCAGATCGATACGAAACTTCATCGTGTTGAGTATCGATATTATTGTAACTATTACTAGGTGTGATTCATCGGTGATGCGGTTTGCCATTTAATTACCTGACTTCCAAGGCATGCATCCAAGTTGAAATATCGCTCTGGTTTAGGACACCGGGTAACATCATAAGCAATTTCAATTTTGTGTGGTTCACAGTCTATAACAAAAATCTGTACTCCACTGAATTATATTATTATGACTATTATTATCCAACGGTCGATTACTAACTCAAATCTCATCCCGCAGTTTCAAAATTGAAGCAGAGAAGATTGCACAACTGTTTACACTGACATAACTCGTATGAACAGTAAAGGAATGTTTACAGTCTCTTCTACCTTACACTAAATGCATCACCTAAGTATCCATTACGTGACAGTTCAGTAACATGTCAGCTAAGTAACAAACAGAAAGCTGGTCACTGGCCTTAATCTTCTTATCTCTCCACAATTATTGGTCATGCCACAACTATCCACAGAATGAAGCAGAATAAAATGCCTTGTAGTTCAATTAGATATCTCGTTAACGGCGTAGGTATAGCAACGCATCAAAAACCAATTAAGCCATTTGAATTTATACGAAGAGTTTGTCAGCTACCAAAAAACCAAAGCTGGTTAATTTTCTAAGCAGCTAACGTGATTGACATCATTAACCATAACACTTTTTATTGTTAGATGAATTATCGACATATACCAGTCTTAGGTGGTGAGAAACATATTCCTAACATTCTCAAATTGTTATTCAAATCGTCCAGGAGACAGTATTTTCCCGAAAATGTGGCACTAATTCATAAAGTCTCTTACTGTTGTTGTTTGATTTGAGGGGGAGGGCAGACACTGAAAGCTGTAAAATGTCGTTTGCAGTGATGTAACATTAGAGTATCAGCGAAGCTAATCGAATCATTATCAACGGTAAAAAAAAATAGTGACAGAGAGATAAGAAAAAAGATTAGGAAGAACGTTTTATGTGAAAACGTGAAAAACAAAAATCGATCTGAAGCAGGATACACATACCTTACAGTTCTGCAGTATTTCTATTGTTTCATTATCCTCTATAATTCAATGAACAAAAAAGGAAAAGATTTCAAACAGAAGGAATAGCACAAAGAGATTCAATATACTTTTTGTTAATTCAGTGTTGTGACTATGCTGCCAGATCTACTAAGAATAATGGGATAGTATATGCAGGTATGATTATCTCTAAGGTTCAGTCAGAAGGAGTGTACGCTATGTAAGTAAATTTCCCTCATTTCATGTATGTTAGGAGTAAAGCAGTGGAGGATTGGCTTAACCTTCCAACTTTCAACCAATGTGTTCTGGGTTCAAATCCTATTTCCCCCTTTTCGACTGGCCTGGGAAGCATAAAAACCCATAGTAATTATGTCTGGTTTAGTAATGAGAACTCCGGAATTGGAATAGAACGCAGTCAGCAACCTAGTGCATATTCGCAATGAACCATACCTTTTGTGTGAGGGCTAGTGATACTAACTGACTGTCCAAACCTGGGTAGGTGGAGAGAGCTCGAACTCAAGACCCAAAAGTTGGTGGCCATCTCTCTAAAACCCTGAGCTACAGCTAAAAAGTATGAAAACTTGAGAAAAACAAATGAGTTACACCACTATTATTACCACATGCAACAAAAATTCAACCCAGTGACATTGACGCAGTTATATTTCAACCAGTGTTAATGGGTTTCGAATGCCATACAACTCATCAAGGCTTTCTATATTCATCAAGGTTTTATTCGTAGGGCTGAGATTATTATCCCCAATACAATAACTTCAATTCACAACTTAGGGCAAAAATATGCAATTATTTGACCAATTACCTTATCATTGCTAAAAAGAGTAATTATGAATCGATTTTCAAAGGATGAAAAGAAAAATTCTTAGCTGAGAATCATGCTGGTTTGGTATCCACTGAGCCTAAGTACTTTGTCGTAGACGTTTCATCATGACGGTTTGATGACATCCTCTGCACTTACTTCATGAAGTGGAATGTTACGCATATAGCTAATGAGAGGTGGGATGAAGAACCTATACTCGAAAATGACGATGACTGACTGAAAAAATCAATGAAGGACCACCTCGCACACAGGTGAATCAGCTCAATTTGCCACATTTCACAGTAGAATACAAAAAACAGATGCATACAGAAACATCGGTATAAAGGTAGACTAAGTTGTGTGACACAATAAACAGCCTAAAGATACACGTTAGTACAGATGTTCGAGCTTTAGAAGACATCAAGGACTGAATATATCTACACCATTGTCACCAATTTTCAGCCATATCACCAAGAGTCAGACATCAACCACTGAGTCCTATTGTCAACAGGACACTAAACAGACAGCCTATATCTTTCACACCACGCTTCAGATCAACAGTAAGAGGTTTCATCGACTGGTTCAACGTCTTAGTCTAGTTACCCTCAACCCTCTTACAACCTTATCCAACTTCTCCTAGCATCGCGAGTCGAGTTAGACAGTGGCTCGGCATGTGCAGTATGATGTGATGTTCAAGCCACTTCAGTGGATGGAGGTTCAAAGTCTCATTATTCGACTAGCATATGTGGCCCAGTACACTTCGTCTGACTTCAACATTGCTCACATAGTGATTCTGTCAAACGCAAGCAATGCTACGAAGACATATGTGATCGAAATCCCGTCATCGCTTCATATCTTCTACTTTTAACGACCTGGTCTCACGTTGATGAAGATAAGGTAAAAGAATGAAAAATTATTTTGTCTCTTTCACCTGCAGAAGTAAATAACAAATAACTGCTCTACAGATGTTGCCAAAATACGTTACTAATGCCAAGAAATGTCATCTTGAGAAACGAAAATTCTGTCTTTGCATTAACTGAGCTGTGTCGCAGAGGATTAAATTTTAAGAAGTAAACATAAATCCTTTGGAAGGAATGAACCTCAGAGAGTTTGCATACATAACTAACTAATGGGATACGCTATCATTAAATAGGTACAATGAAATAATTTGAAGAACCGCATTAACTTACTTTGTTCAGTAGTTTGCAGTCCAAGACAAAAATAATTCAAACCAGATTGTGATAACCAGTCCAAGGTTTGACCACTATTTAAAAGCAGAATAAATACAGGAGGAAAGGGTGGGGGAATGAATCATCGAAATTTTCCCGCGAGGACTTAGTGTTCAGTATTACGAAAAAAAACAAGTAGATAGTCGACTGAAAACTAAATTCACAATACAGTTTAAATAAAAAACACCACTTACCTTAAACTCGATTCCGCCTAAAGCACTCTAATGTTATAGGATCAACCAAATAGCAAGTACTTTCAGGGTGGTGTGAATTACCTACTTCATCTAAGTGATTACCATGAAAATGGAGTCTTAAGATCATTCGTCAGCTGAGAAATTCACTGTATGCCTATTCAAACGTAAACTAGAATGATCAATTTCCAAATGATTCACAAAGTGAACGGTCCAGACTGAAAATTTCTCACAGTTGAGTAGTCTTTCAACTGACCAGGTCAATGTTATCTCCATTGGGAAACAACTATGCAGCCAAGATCACAATGTATGATATCTGAAACAAAAGTGTCATGAACTAACAAAGTATGGTACTACTTAACAACGTGAGTGGTAGGAAACCACTCAGGCTGATCTGCAGCATTTCGTCAGCTAGATCAAAGTTATTCGAGTACCGAATAGTCGTTTCGTTCGTTTGGGGCCACCCACGCTTATCAACGGTGTAACCGTTGTACCCCTGTTCAACATTTTGACGCTTATCCAACGAGAATCTATATCACTTCATAATGGAAAAAATGTTCCGTAATCCAATCGGGCGGAAGGTTTACTATCACCTCTATAGATTGAAAGTTTACGTCATCGAGTTTCCTGTTGCTAGCACTTTTAACAGTCTCAACAGAGTTTCCTACCGACTACATGATTTCATTAGAAATGTAAAGCGAAGTCGATATACCCAATAGTACTTTAAACTAGTTCACAGCTAGTGCATGCAACTTCATGATAGTTTATACCGATCCAGATAGTAGTAGAAAAACTAGGTCGTGAACTTGTAAATTATGGCATAGGCTACTAATAAATACCAACATGAATAAAAACAAACACTACGTACAAAAAACCTAATATATCAAAGTTTTCTGTTATGGTGTGGAATAATATTGCTATGGTCTGGATAAAAAACCCTAAATCCATGACGCTTTTTGCAGCCAATCGTTTTGTCCAGAGGTTTAGCGAGAAAGTATGTGGACCGAATGAGAACATCAGAGTGGTTGAAGAGACGGAAAATCAATAGGATATGCCATTCAACAAAAACCTAGACAAAGCCAAAGCCACTGTAAATATAGTATAAACCCTCGTATTTTGTAGATATTTTTGACGTGGCAATAAACCTTTCCCCTTTTTTGAGAAAACCAAGGGGTCGAACTAGAAGGTTAGTTGTTTAAGCGTTTATATATATAACTGAGGTTATATCAAGTAGTTAGTAGAAGGTTATAACAAGCGGCGATAAGAGTATAATATTTTCAAATATTTTATAACACCTCCATCAAAAACATTTAGTTGATAAAACCTGCTCACTCATATTGTTTTCTAAGCGCTTGGTAAGAATACCGTAGACTAATATTCATTAACGGTTGAGAGTATTCGCACAACATTTCGAACAATTCCTTGTGCTTATCAGTTGCAATAAGCAGCAATTCATTGATGTCTGAAAAGCGACAAGACACAAAGAATCAAAGCAAGAAAAAGGAATCACATATTCTTTACTCTTCAACTACCTATATCTTAAAACAGTCTCTCGTGCTTCAATGGTTTAGTGGATAACACAATAGGGTGAGAGAAAGCCACTGTACTTAAGTCCAATATCATTAGATGGAGGGAGAGATTGATTACTGAATCTTTGTTCATCGAATTAACATGTAACACATGTAATAAAAATGATGCAACACCTATACCAGATATATGGAAATTTTTGCTACCAATAAAAACAACTCATATAAGGTGACATAACTATAAAAATGAAATGCCGAAAGTTGTGTGATTACATTGATATGATTATGAGCAACAATTTATGCTCGAAACGTCATCAAGTAAATAACACTATATCACTGTGTGTTATAAATCAAATAAACAAATCTAATATGGAAAAGTTCCAGTCTCCGTGGGAACAGCACTACTCACAACGGGGATTACTGAAAATGAGTAAACGTATAACTTTCAACCGTACGATTAACTTCGACATGAATTAATAGGTGTCTCATTTGGTAAACCATGCGCATCGAAACACCGTCAACTGTGAGCAATAATATAATTCTTTGATTCATTTAGGCAATCTATCTTAGCATATTTTCACTCGCTGTTACCTGCACAACTTTCGAAAGAGAAACCTTAAAAAGCTACAGGAAAAAAATGCTCTCTTTCACAACTTTGATCGAAAATGTGTCTATTTCCGCTACAGTGTCAATAACTATGTACCAATGCGCATCGCTGCTGGCATCATTAGCCTTCGCTGTCTACCAACACTCATTATCACTGTGCAAACATTCTGTCAGTCTATATTTCAGTGAGCTCGAAGACTGTAGAAATACATTCATATGTATCCATTAATTCGGATAATATTGCTGAAATCTATTGACTGAATCATTATCTTCCAAAGATTAATTGCAGTCTCTATTACTGTTTTCCAAGTAGAATGAAAACTTCAAGTTATTTTGAATTTTGTGTCATTACCATATTTCGTTAACTGTCAGGATAATTCCTAAAATCAACCCTTGATATCCTGATTTTTCAGTAGAGACTGGATGTTTTAGTTTGTGGTCAACAGACTGCTATTTTAAGGTGCAGAAATATGCATTCTTACAGCTATGTGTTCCATATTTCAAAGACTCTAAAGAATGTATAGATCTGCACCTTTGTTAAAAATTCTTAGCTATAGCTTTAAGAGTCTTAAACTATTGATCTATAGTACTTTAAAGATCGAAACTGTGAAACAAACATCTCCCTGCACTCATGAAACCAACAGTCAGGAAATTCATAGTCATATGTCATGTCCTAGTTACGACCATTAAATAAGTCAATACATAAAATAACCCCAGTAGAGACAGCAAGCATTTTCATCGATCATATTTCTACCTTATTGATAAACCCAGTAAATTTAGAATACTGAACATCTTGAAAGCACCTAATGCTTCTGTCGTACTCACACCTACTTAAAGTGCTGAAATGATAAGTACACAAGATCAGTTGGATTCGATGAAGACTTGGATTGTTAACAATGTCCTCAAAGCCTCAACAACCAATACCAAAGCTCACATGACTGACTATCTTTTCTAGAAGCATAAAAAAGGATATTCTGACTAGGAAATGCCATTTCTTACCCTGTGCATTTCGGCTGATTAGAACAGAATAAACTAAAAATGGTACAACAATTTCTAATGTTTGCCTTTCCATGCTGAAAACAATACAAGTGAATAAAACAAATTGTCAAGTACTTATCAACATATTAATCAACATAAACAGTTAAGCAGAAATTGTATTTTGGAAGTTATCAACAAACAACTTGTAAGTGACAAGCAGAAGAATTTTCAATGTAACACTCATCGGAGATGTCACTAATCTTGCTTAACTTCGTTACAGACGTACTAATGGAAATAATCTTAGGTAAACCGGACTTCATAACCATTGACTGATTCACCCAAGACAATCTAGTTTACTTAGGGTACAAATACGACACTGTTATGTTAGGTGAAGACACTACCTGGAAAAACAATGTCCGCCAAAGTAGGGCAGCGTCGGTCGGAGGCTTATGGTGGTCAGAGAGAGATATGACACTACCTTGTGAAGCCTCTTAAAAGTGGTAAGTCACGGGCGAAAATAAGCCACAATGGTGCAGATGTACAGCCAGTGACGATCTCCAAAGTTTGAACATCTGCACTATCCTTAATATTCAAGCATCTTTCGCACCTTAACATGTTTGTCTACTTTGATGCCACACCTTCTCCTTCCAGGTATTCTTCGTAAACTACTGTGTAGTGCACTTTTGAAAGATATTTTCGGTCAATTTCATCTCAAGATTTGACACTTACATAGGTACTTCCAAACAAATGTCATCATCACTAATAATGCTGTGGTTTCCGTATCGACAACTTTAGCTGATGGTTAAGTAAAGTTCCTCTGTATCACGCCACCGAAAAGTTCTTCCACATTTATTTAGGCGGCGGTTTCAGTCTGCTGGCGACATAGAGATGGATCGACACGATCAAGATAGGACGATGTATTATTGGAAAAAAAGTAACTGATGGCACAATTCATAGCAGTAAATCAATCGAAAAAGTACTAGGATTAAAGACAAAGTAATACAGCAGAAAGAAAAGGCAATTCAGTATGATGACTGAGATGAAGCAAATGTGTCCATACATCCATACACCTGAGGTCGATTCCCAGCAACACCATTTATAGTCTCAAATTACAGAACTCCAATGGCGAACTCAACATTTTCGCCACAAGCGTCATACCAAAGGCAAAGTTTCATACACTCACGAAATCCTTTACTCCGGCTACCCATGACCTTCATCCACTCTGAACTCGCCTCGAATAACATCGTGCAACGAGAAAAAAAGTGACTTGGCATGTGTAACACACATTCCAACAATCCCAGTCGGTGAAGGTCATTAATCCCATCAAATGACTTTCCTACTAACGCTTCTTTTACTTGCTTCAGTTCCTTTCTTAATTCCTTGCACTGACTAGTCAGTTTTCTAGCTCTATCATTTAGACATTTGACTGAACCTGCCTTAACAAACATTGGATGAGATGACTATTGGGATGTATCACTTTTCTGTAATCGATAGTATCCAAGCCACCGTCTGTCCTTCGTTTTATCCTCCAATTCAACATAGATAATTCTCCTTGTTCATTTCCTACCTTGTAAGTGAATTGGACTGCGCCTACTACTGAGTTTATATGTTTGAGGAAATTGTCAATGTTTTCCGATTACGTCTACGTATTCCAAAATGACTTCCCTCCTCTACCAAACACTCAACACCTCGGCTTCTGCATTATTGACAAGGTAACATCACGACAAACGGTCTATGCTACGAAGTCAAAAATTGTCAAACACCGGCAACCTCTCCACATCCCCTGTGTTTAACAGCCAGGTTTCACACTCATATTGTAGAAAAGGACTAACTCCACCCCAACACACCCGACCCTCCATAGGCAATCCGATATCAAGGCAGTGTCACAAATGGTGTGATTTCGCAAAAGCCAAACGAGCCTTTTGCATCCCTGTTGTAATTTCATTAGTCACTAGAATCAATAGGGTTGAACCGACTTCTCAGTTAAGTGAAGTGGTCAACGCACTCAATCACTGAAGATCAGTCCTGAAGCAACAATTTATATATATAGGTCGTGGGGAACACACGACAAACATTCTCGAATTGACACTCAAGGTGTCCAGAAGACTTTGCATCTTGTTAGCATCCTCACCTAACGGGAATTTGTAATCTACCTACCATAGATCTACCAAGGATTCTCTTCAAACATGATCAATCCCTGGGAAGTCAAACCAATAGGGGGAGATCTCCATGAGCATGTGTATGAGGAAGCTGAGTAGGAATGAAGAGATCAAACACTTGATGAACACCCCTCGACATATTCAAATAGCGTGATACCATAATCATAGGCTCTGAACGCCAAAGGATTTTCGAGTGGAGAGCCATCAACAGAGTGATATACTTAGTCGGCACTCTTTTCAGTGAGACACTGACATAAAACCTATTGATCGAAGGCCTTGAATAGAACCTTCAGGTCGCGAACTACAGTCAGCGTCGGTAAGTCCCTGTGTTTTAGAACCTGACGGACAGTGAATATTTGATGGACGCACGCACCCTAGTCCATGTTTGAAGTCTGCTCAGTTTTGCCACGCCTTGTTTCCGAGCTTCATTCACAAATCTGATTATTACAGGGTCTAGAATCAATGTCAATGTTCTATTCAGGCTTTGATTAGATAGCGGGCAACGGAATAGTAAGTGGAGGTCAATCTAACTGCTCCACCCATCATTCCTGTCATCTCCCCTGTGAGCAAACCACAAACCCATCTTTCTCCACAACGGTCTTATTACCACTGACCTCTTCGCTCTAGTTTCATTGATTAGTCTAAGTAACTGTCTATTATAATTAACGCTGTTGTCTTTTCCATCTCCTTCTTCTTCATTACCCACCACTGTTCGTAGTCACGGTTTAAACTTCTTATCAGTCTACATTTCAGCTGCTTTCACTCTGCATGGTGCTCGGAGGCAGCAGGGCTGCGTTCGCGTGCACCCATTGCCAGAAGCTGTTGAGATTCAATGGTCCCTTATAACCACTTTCTAAAAGTCGGCTACGGTACTCCAGGCTGTTTTTACAATAGAGTGGAGATGCAAACAAGTCGTTTTTGAGTGAATGATGCGTTTGAGTACGGATAACAGTTCAACTAGTTCCTTGTTGAAAAATCTTCAGTATTTTCGTTGTCAAGCAGTGTTTACAATGGTTTTGCTGCTGTGGTTCTCCTGTGTCCGTTTAGGCGCAGACATACGCGAGATCACCGCCTATAGCAGTGCTCCAAGAGAGACGGTTACCATAAAGCGACCGCCTGTAGCGATGACTAATAGTATTCAGGTCTATCTGTTCACCATTGAATTGAGGTCGGTCAATGTCTCTCTCTCTCTCTCTCTCTTTTCATATCTGAAGTTTGTACTTGCCCGAAAAGAACGGTTGTCTGAGCATATTTGCAGGAGGTAGCCACCATTATCTATTCGTTCGCCTGGAATTCCGATAGTGCCACGTAATTGCCTTTCTGCCTGATTTAGCCAACACACTTGAGTATTGAAATCACCTGCATAACTAGTACATAAACATTTGGCTTTCTGTAGGAGCCAGGGCAGTTTTCCGTACAGTTCATCCTCCACTTCATCCGAACTGTAAACTGTAGTGAGTTTGTGTGCAGGGAACACAGAAAGAAAATGCCTGGCTTCACTACTCTTTTTAGTCTTCATTGTGCCATTTAGTAGAACAGCGCATAGAAAACAGTCAACATGAATCCAGTCGAGTAGTTCTTTTTCCTACACCCACTAGACCCCGAAAACTAGTCATTAAATCTCCAGACACGTGAATGCTGAATTCTGAGGACTCAACATAATGGCCAGATGGGGTTAAATGAATTACCGTACTTGGATCATGTCTGAGTGTCGCATAAATACTACACACATCCGTCGCCCGAGATCCCAGAGTTTCGGCTGGCGAGGATTATTGGCCTCTTTGACGGAGAGTATGGATATTTAAAGCTCAAATAAGTAGTTTGAAACGCAATTTCAAGAGATAAGTGATGTTATTCCATGAACCCAAATCATCATCGACAGCTACAGACCTGTGACAAATCAAAAATGAATTATGAATGTTGATAAAGAGATTCGAAGGAAAAATAGAAGCTACAGATGTGGAAGGATGATAATAATCTGGGGAACTTGAGTACTGACAGAGTTTTGAGAGGGGTTAACGCTTCCCCCACTGTCTATACCATGAAAGGCCAGTTCTTGAGGTGCCTAGAAAAGAAGGGTTGATGCATAAACTCGAAGATCAAAGGAGACTTGCTTGAGGCAAGTAACACCCAACGTTTTGGCGGTTACAGAAAATATTTTTGCGAATCTGATTAAGAACCCATTTCGTTGGGGAATATACGCCGCGGGATACAGGAGACTACGCTCTTTATAGAGTCAGCTTTTTCTAAGCCCTCATCCGACTGGGAAGGTAGCATCAGCACTCTACCGCTGGTCATCCAAAGGAAACAACATACTACTGTAACAATTCCACGAAGCCAGCAGTGCGACTTCGCCCTCCGACTCATACCATAGCGTAGCAATTAACACTACAACAGTAACTGCTTTTGTCTCACCACTATCCCATTGATCTTACTGGGATGCTTGGACCTTCAGGGAACAAGCGTTTGAACAACATAACTGGTTAAGTCATCATGATATAAGAGCTCGATCACTAGGTCAAAGAAGCTGTCTTAGTTAAGATTACATCGTTGAGATAAAATCCACACGGAGGTGTAGTATCATAACATTGGTGCTAAAGGTGTGGCTTGATGCTAAGAGAGTGCTGAGTTGCATATATATATGTTCCCACTGAAGTTTGCCTCAACAGAGTTCACCAATATCTAACCTGATTTAGGAAAAGACAATAAATCTTGATAAATGCCTGGAAAACTAACCTTTTCATCAACTCAACAGCGAGTGCATAACTGCGACACATCATCGCCGATTTCAAATCACAAAGAACATCATCAGGTAACACATTCAAACCAGACAAAATCCCAAAAAATTCTTCAACTATTAGTCTATCAGACTGTAAAAGAAAAAAAATGACACAATGACAGTGAAAAGCTTATCACTGTCTAACGAGATGCATGGGTAGAAAAACTGACTAGGCATGTGTAACACACATTCCAACAATCCCAGTCGGTGAAGGTCATTAATCCCATCAAATGACTTTCCTACTAACGCTTCTTTTACTTGCTTCAGTTCCTTTCTTAATTCCTTGCACTGACTAGTCAGTTTTCTAGCTCTATCATTTAGACATTTGACTGAACCTGCCTTAACAAACATTGGATGAGATGACTATTGGGATGTATCACTTTTCTGTAATCGATAGTATCCAAGCCACCGTCTGTCCTTCGTTTTATCCTCCAATTCAACATAGATAATTCTCCTTGTTCATTTCCTACCTTGTAAGTGAATTGGACTGCGCCTACTACTGAGTTTATATGTTTGAGGAAATTGTCAACGTTTTCCGATTACGTCTACGTATTCCAAAATGACTTCCCTCCTCTACCAAACACTCAACACCTCGGCTTCTGCATTATTGACAAGGTAACATCACGACAAACGGTCTATGCTACGAAGTCAAAAATTGTCAAACACCGGCAACCTCTCCACATCCCCTGTGTTTAACAGCCAGGTTTCACACTCATATTGTAGAAAAGGACTAACTCCACCCCAACACACCCGACCCTCCATAGGCAATCCGATATCAAGGCAGTGTCACAAATGGTGTGATTTCGCAAAAGCCAAACGAGCCTTTTGCATCCCTGTTGTAATTTCATTAGTCACTAGAATCAATAGGGTTGAACCGACTTCTCAGTTAAGTGAAGTGGTCAACGCACTCAATCACTGAAGATCAGTCCTGAAGCAACAATTTATATATATAGGTCGTGGGGAACACACGACAAACATTCTCGAATTGACACTCAAGGTGTCCAGAAGACTTTGCATCTTGTTAGCATCCTCACCTAACGGGAATTTGTAATCTACCTACCATAGATCTACCAAGGATTCTCTTCAAACATGATCAATCCCTGGGAAGTCAAACCAATAGGGGGAGATCTCCATGAGCATGTGTATGAGGAAGCTGAGTAGGAATGAAGAGATCAAACACTTGATGAACACCCCTCGACATATTCAAATAGCGTGATACCATAATCATAGGCTCTGAACGCCAAAGGATTTTCGAGTGGAGAGCCATCAACAGAGTGATATACTTAGTCGGCACTCTTTTCAGTGAGACACTGACATAAAACCTATTGATCGAAGGCGTCGAATGCTACCCATCCACAAGTGTCAGGTAACAGTGAGAGCGCATGCCTCTCACAACCTTTCGGAGAATCAAGATGTAGTTGACATACTCATGTCGAACTCAGGAACCCACCACGTTATACAGTGCTTTTTGTCTCCAAGCTTCAATTGGGCGTCTTATGACTTTAGAATCTACGCTGTTAGAGACATTGTTATTCAGACTAACTTTTTATGGTACTATGCCAATTAATATATCTTATAATCATTGTCGGTGAGTGAGATAGGTTCACTTGTTACTGAGTTAAGTGATACAGAACAACAAATAAATTAATCTGACATAGAATTATTATAAAAAACATTGTTGGAATTCATCATCCGATGTCATGAAAAGTAATCCTACAAGGATGAGATTTACACAGGAATTTACAAATGTAGAGAAGACTTCTTGAAACGAGGTGTATGATTTTACGGTATTTCTGTTTTCGTCTTTTATGATCAGTGGGGAATCTACCATATGGTGATTTCGGCAGTCAAACTTTTTAACGCGACCATTGTAATAACCTCGCAGCGTCTTAACAATATACGGTGTAGGATGCATCATGTAATTTAATAACTTGCAGAACTGCACACTAAGAAATGATAACCTATTATGATAAGATTGATGACAGTAACTAAATGCTCAACCCAACCTAGATACGGCGAAGTTGACATCTTCGACTCACTACTTGAAAATCGACAGTTCACACCGATGAGTCACAGCGCACACAGTGGCTGATTTGAATGACACACGTAACTTGAAAAAAAATTAAAAAAAAGTAAGAGCATACCATTGTTGAGGCACTTTTCGTTTCATCCACTGCACGCAATAACCATTTATTGACACAGTTCAAATTCGATACATTTACTGCATTCTTCGTAACTTTTGCAACATACGCCAAATGATTAAAACAGTTTGGTTTTGTCCCTGAAATTGAAAACGACAGAGCGAAAGAAAAAAGAATCTCTAGTTGATAGGGCAAAACTCAGTCACCAGATAAACATTTTGATACGAAGCAGACTAAAACATAATAAGCATCCAAGATCATCAGTAACCAACCTAGAAGTTTTGGATTTCAACTTGCTTTCATGTGTGGGAAGGTAAAACCTTATTGGACAATTTTGTCCTACACAAGACCAATCAAAATAAGCATCCAACTTCTCATCTAGTGGCTTGATTTCATGAGGAAAAACTGTATTTATTTTGTCAAATAAAGTTGTCTTCCTTGTAGTTGCACATACCTGTCACTGTCTCCTGATTTTCGCGGCTCAGTGAAGTATCCGGTCTGACCTGTTGATATATAGCTCGCTATATGGATGCCAAGATATTGTCTGAATATTTATTGTTATAATTGACTTCGTTGTAGCTAACACTTGAACCCAGGACGTGCATTCCGTCTTGTTTGAGACTTGTCAGATGCATGTTGTCCCCAGTGAGACTCGAAATCGGTACCCACCGCTTCAAACACCGAAATGCTTTGTGTTAGATCACTGAGGCAAGATAGACACCTCTTATACAACAAGTATCACCCATTATTACTATTTGTTGGCAACTACCCCATAAACCAACAGAGATCAATCAATTTCATCTAAGATAACAACGGGGAATTACGTGTACCAAAAAATAGTAATAACTAATACCCGTTGCACAATAAGTGACTATTGTGCCTCAGTAGCCTACTAGGAAGCGTTTCCGCGTTTGAAGCGATAGGTACCGGGTTTGAGTGTCACTGGGGACAACATCAATTCGCACTGGAGTGTAGGTACATCCAGTTAACAAGTCTCAAAGACGAAACGCGCGTCCCGGATTTCAATGTTAGCCACAACAAAGTCAGTTATAACAGTAAGTAAGATTACCAGGTTTCATTAACAAAAACATAAGGAACAGCACTAGAAGTCATAATCCTCGAGAAACAGCTCAAGAGGTGATGATTCTCAAATACTTTCAAGTATCCTCTTAAAAGATAAATTCATACCGACTAACAGTATGATTCACAAACTAGATCGCAGCGATTTACATGCTGAACAAATGTTTGAATTTTAAATTATCAAACCCTGTTCACTATCTTATGCTGTAATGATAGTATACAAATACTGATAAAATAAATTATGATGACATGAAAAATTCACATCAAGGGATTTTGAAAAAACCAAAAGACTTTGTTGAGTTTTTAGCAAGGTTCATCAGAAAACAACCAGTTTACTATCATAGATACAATATCAAATTATTAAAAGTTGATCAGTTTTCTTATACCCCCCAATTGTCACTTGTTATATTCCCGCAGTGACCCTCACCTGAATTATAAACTTGGACACATGAACAATAACCTTCAGATTCCACACCCAAGATAGTCACTCAGTATTCTCGATGAATGAATGGAAAAGGTGATAAGATGGTGTATTAACAAGGTCAACGACGAGTCTCAAACAGGATGAAACGTGCGTCCTGGATACCTCTGCTAGTCACAATCAACCGAATTACCGTAATTAACATTCAGGCAGTATCAAGGCATCCGTATATGAGCCCATCTGCCAATAGAAGTCGAACAGTTCGATCCAATAAAACAACCGAGAATAACAAGTTTGTCAATAGCACTTAAATTTTTCATTCGATGGTTACAAGGAGTTGGTAAAAGTCCCTAAACCTACATTCTATGTGCGTATCGTAGATGTTCTATGGTATGAAACCAAGAAGAAAATTGATATAGTCTAGCCAGTTTTCTTAGTTACTGTGGAAGTTAAAAAGCAAAGGCAACGTAAAACAAGCAGTCAAGACAGTTGAGAAATAAAATTTACTTACGTAATATGGTTAAAGTGTTACTGCAAAATGCCAATTGTTTTTCTGGATAATGTTCTGATACAAAACTCAACATAGGATTAAACCAATCCTCCTAAAAATGAAAGAAAAGAAAATGTAGAATTGATATTGAGTAGAAACAAAAAAGAAAGACCATTGAATCCATTTTCATGTCAAAATGGAAAATAGGCAGTAATTCATGTCCTAGATTGTTCTTTTAAAGAAGCTTTTCATCATACACTGTTCCACATATATCGTGTTGGTGTAATAGTTGCCATTCACGCATTGTTCACCATTTCATTCCCCAATTTAGAAAACTTATAATCAGAAATATTGTGAAGATAATTATCTCTTAACTGTGTTTTCATAGTGCCTAATTTATCGCAACCTTTTTAGGACTTTTATAGACAACATTTTCTTCTTAATTAACGGAGGATGAGGTTTTTGATTATGTATTGCAGAAATTTTACTCACCAGATATAAAACAAAATTTGTAGTGCATCAATATTTGCCACTTAGTGATTTCCCTATATATCGAAATAATTACAAAACTAATGACGTACATGAATGAGAACGGACTGCAACTATAAAGCCTTCACGTCAAATAACGAGTATACTCCACTTCAGTCCATCCTGTCCTGTTATACACCACATGAGACATGGTGACTAAGAGAAGAAGACATAGAGCCATTACTAAGTCTTGATCATACCTGCTTTTGTAACACTACTCATGTTAGGTGGAATCACCATGTGAGCATTTTTGAGGTCAGGAGAAGGGTAATAGGCAAGACATGCAAGCCGAGTGATAAGGTTATGAACCTTACTTGATTGAAACGGCTTGAACATGTACTGCTCAGGCTGAGGCACCGCCTACCTCGATATATCATGATGGTGAAGGAAGTTGGATTCAGTCTGAAGAAGGCTCAAGGTGGCTAGACCAAGACATAGCACTCATCCTTGGCTGTTGGTATGAGTCGTTTGGGGAGATGTTGACTGCCAGACTGGGTTCCCCGATAAGAAAGGAAATAGTGGTTGCGGACTCTTGATGAGGCGGTTGAAAATCTATCCACCGCTTGGATATTTACACTCACTTTTATCTTTTATTATCTCATATAACATTTTCTACTTTTGAAGTCACCCTATTTCTATCCACCTGTTCTTTGTGAGCTACTATGAAGTGTGGGAACTTGAGCCAATGCACCTCTGGATGCAAGGTTTTACATCCATTTTGTTAATAAGTCAACCAGAAGAACTGTAGCCAAAGGTGAGTAATGCCACAAACATATATAACCGAATATCTGAAATATATTCATTCAGCTCAACTTCAGTGGTAATATCTCATGACCACAAACAAAACGATGAATGACTGATGTACGGTATAATCGAAGGTTGGTAGATAACGAGATAACTTTATGAGTAACACAGATTCTACATGTTACAGAACGTCAGATAGGCTACTTTTAAAATTGAAAATATTTCTTAGTCAATTATCTTAGTAGTTTTGGTACAAAATATAAAAATGAGAGAAACAGTTAACACATAGAACCACTTCATTCCCCATTAATATAAATTAACTGACGATGCATACCGATTCTGAGGCAAGTACATTGTACATTTTTGTTATGATGCTCCAGTTCTATGTCAAACATTGTTATTGATCTGAACATTTTAACGTGTCATTTCCACACCATTTTTTACGGTATGGCTAGAAGTCTATTCTCTGCCCCCATTGTAATGTAATTTGCTAGTTAGTTAATCTTTTACTTTTGCGATGAGAATTTCTCCGATTGCGGACAAGGTCATATTTCATGCGTATACTTATTCACGTATTTTGAATTGATGGACTATTATATTCTCGTAGTTAGTAAACTCTCCCATCTGCCAGCTTCGGTCTTTCCTCTATTCGCCCCGGGGTTGCAGTCAGTGGCTCTTGCGTACTTAGTTAGCTGTCAGCTAAGTGAGCATATTATATTCGTTTCGGAATACATAAAACGGTTGACATTCGAAAATATAACAGTCTACGAAATCGTAAGTTTTGTAGATGAAAAATGCATATTAAAAATCCTCAAATTGTTAGCCGGCTTTTCTATACAGTATACATATTTTGCATGCAAAACTCTTGATGAGTAAGACAACATACGTGACAAAGTGATATTTATCAACACAGAGACCATCAACTACCTATCAGATCAGTGTTTATTGATCGATGCATAGTAATGTTATACGTCTACTTTCGAGCAACAGTAACAGATCTCACTTCATTAAAGAAGTACCAAATGTTGAACAGGTTTAAATCACTGAACGATGAGTTCTCGAAATAATTAGCCAAAAAATGAGTTTACCGTATCAGTTGAAAGAGTAAGTAGTAATCCTAGGGAACTGTCACTAACCTTAGCAACACACAATGCAGCAAGTTCATACATGGATTCATCTTCAGGCAATTTATTAATAATGTACTGTGAGGGAAAAACAGAAATAAAAATGAGATACTTTGTAAGATTAACGGAGCATTATGATAATAATTCAACTGGTGAGAAGGAAGCTTATAAACAAAAAACACTGCAAAATAGCCTGTGTTAACTCACTCATAATAGCAACATTATACAAACTAGAAAATAGTTGGGTGTATACTAAATCATTCTTTATTTGATCCCTCCTTAATAACCTTGATAAATACGTTACAGCTAACAGCATTTCATAGGTACAACATTATCTGCTTAGTTGGCTTGGCGAAAATATCTTCGCCGGCAGAATTTAGTTTACAATCTGTTTTCAGCACGTGTCACTTATGACATCTTTTAGGTGCACACTAACCCTGAAGTTTTTTAATTTTTTCTTGTTCTCAATTTTACTGATTTTAGTTGCTGGCACATACTACTAAGAAAAGAACAAGTAATATATAGATAAACAGACTATTTTTACATTACAGTAGACTCATAAAATTATACGATTATGTGGCCCGAAGATCATCTAAACAGTCCCTATGCATGAAACGAATTGAAGGGATGGCTGCATAGGTAATAAAGAGAACTACTGGTGTATAAGAGTAATTTTTCGAGTTGGTATAAGAGTAAGCAGCTACACTACCTGTTGCTGGTTTCCACACTGTGGGTTTACTCGCTCGCTCGGTCACTATAGACAAAACACGACACATTTACTAAGAATATAACTGAACAACATGAATGCATGAGTTAGTAAGTGAGCAAAGATGTTCGCATAATGTTAAACTTAAGGAATCACAGTAAAAAAGTTACCTGTAAAGTTGGAGCATTGAAACCATTCTTATATATTTCATGTGCAATAGATAAAGTATTTGTTTTACCAAATTCCGAAATAATTTCAGCTACTACAATGAATAAAGTGTATTATTTTCAAGAACAAAAGTAAATATTACCTAGGTTTTCAGAAAAACGTAATATATAGTAAAGGAAACCAGTGAAACTCACAAGTTAACGAACACTTTACCATGTAACAGGACTGATAGGAAGCGACCTAAATCGCAATCAGCATCCAAGATCATCAGTAACCAACCTAGAAGTTTTGGATTTCAACTTGCTTTCATGTGTGGGAAGGTAAAACCTTATTGGACAATTTTGTCCTACACAAGACCAATCAAAATAAGCATCCAACTTCTCATCTAGTGGCTTGATTTCATGAGGAAAAACTGTATTTATTTTGTCAAATAAAGTTGTCTTCCTTGTAGTTACACATACCTGTCACTGTCTCCTGATTTTCGCGGCTCAGTGAAGTAACAGGTCTGAAAAAGAACAGTCTTGTTTCATATACAGTCCCAGTGTCTCATTGCGCTAGTAGAGTTTTCGCTTTACGTATAATTCCGCTGGTCATTTTCACTGAGGCACTCCAAGGACCCAACTAATGACATTTAGTAAATGATTGAAACCAAAATAGTTGGGAAATAAGAAATCACTATTTGATGAACAATTTTCTAACCGAGATCAAAACTACTCTTTTCATCATCCTGAGCTTCAACTCCTCTTTACAGTATCAAGGTTAGGTTGGGGGGCTAACAACCAAAGGAAGATCAATCTGTCAAATAATCAATGAGTTACACGACCTTCTGGTGACATACAACCTAGATGAAACCTCATGCCATAGAATAACAGAACGATGAACAGGGAAGCACGCTACGCGGAAGAAGAGAATAAAATTAGAATAAATAAATATATAAATAGCAGATAACCTGACTGACAGACTGGTAAAATCCACAAAAAACCTCGCACACAAGCGCATCGGTTCCACCTGCAGTAGATCAGATCTGCATCGTCATATATGTTATAGGTATGAAACCTATGCCACACATACAGATTTCTGCGCAGCAGGTTCAGAAGATGCTGCATTTTGTCAGCGTCTTCACTTTGCAGTACAACACCGTCTGCATAATCCAAGTCAACCAGATGACCTCCAGGAAGTAGGTTTATCTCTGTGAAATTAGATGTACCTATACTTATGTCCATCAGTACGTTTAAGTCGAAGGTAAATAAGAACAGTGGAAGTGGACATCCCTATCGGACATGACTAGCTATCGTCAACTTAAATGACAACTTCCCATAAGCCTTAACGGCTGCGTGAGTTCGAATAGATAGCTTTCACTAGCGTTACATACCTCTTCGGTACTCCTTTCACAGTCAAACACTGCAACAAAACTTCATGGTCGACTGAGTCAAAAGTCGCTTTCAGGTCGACAAATATGCCGAGTGTCGGTCACTGGTGAGTAAGTATGTCTGTGCACCACAACCTGTCGTAGGTTAAAAATTTGATTGCTGCACCCTTGTCCAGATCTGAAACTTCCTTGGTTTTCTCGAATTTGCTGTTGTGGAAGCTTCCAGTTATGAGGTGAGATAACTATGGATCCTAGGATCTTGGACACAATATTACTCAAACTTATTAGCCTATGGTTGTCACAGTAAGACTTCTCTCCCTTCTTATAAAGGGAGTATTAAACACTGTTTAAGCCAAATATAAGGACTCAAGTAAGTTACCTTCAAACAAACACCATGCTTTAATCCCTTTAACAGTTTTATGAATCCCTCAGATATAATTCCAAAGGGCAAATAAGTTGAGACCTAGCTCCGAAATGCTGTTTAAATTTAGATATTATTAGACAAAGAAAAAGGTGTATTAAGTCAAAGAGACAATAGTTTTCTTCTTGGAAAACTTTCATATTAGAAACAAATAAAAGTCTACTACTGAATAATTATCGAAATAATACTATAGTGATGAGCAAAGAACTGAGCGTAAATATAGGAAAGATCACATAACAGGGAGATGAAAGTAGTATGGAAACTTCATAAGTTAACAAGATTAGCTCCAAAGTATTTTTAATCAGATGTATTAGATGTACCGCACAATCAAACATCATTACCTACTGTATAACGTTTCCGAAACGGTTTATTGTCAATGGCTGTAGAAAACAAATGGAGGAGATGGATGTAAGTGAACAAAAAACTGTCGAAAACATAATCCAGTAAACAATACTGTTTCATTGTGTAATCTATTTGATTTACAAAATAAAATGAAACTGCACTCTCCCCCAATGCCCACATTTAACTCATACATTTACATCCTAGGCTGAGAACATTTGGAGAGCAAACCGATAATTGATAGATGAATATATTAAAACAAGCTGATTACTTCAGCCATTTTGATGTACACCTACAAGTTTACTCGCTCCGGTGAAGCGAGTAATACTTACAGTACAACTAATGCTTTTCTCTTTGGTCATCAAGAGATGACTGCAAATAAATTAGTACCTGGATAATTGAAAACCTAATGACTTGCAGTCACAAAGCTCCATAAGGGCATTAGTTCAAATCATCTGAAAATTTCAATAAGATGGTTACAAAGGCGTTGGATCTCACAATCTTAGCACAGCGGAAATACTAGAGATTTATCGATTCAAGCTTAGCCTGTGTGTGTGCACAATAAATATGTTAAATCTCTTAATCTGTCTTGAACCTTTTCCTTCTTACTTTGGTAGTTTCAGCATCAAAAACTATTTCATTATTTTAAGACAGTATTCCTTATGAAATGACATCAGTTGGAACATTGAAAACCTAGGAGTACTGTACAGTTGTTCCGTCTTATTGTGGGAGCTCTCAGCAGTGTAAACTCACGAGATACTCAGGGATCGAAAACATGACCCTCAAGTCCCCTGGCTAGCGCGTTACAATTAAGTCACAGGGTCGCAGTCAAATGGTTCGCACTTCCCAACTTCTGTCGATTCTCGATACAGCGCGACCATCGTCCAGTGTTTTTCCCTATATAAACACCTTCGGTAAGGAACTTTGCTTCATTATTCATTACCCTCCTTGTATTTGTCCAGTAAATAATCAACTAACTTTTATGCCCAAGAAACTGGGGAAGTGTTGAAACCTTGTTCAACCCGATGCTTTTTTTCGTTACTAATCCTATGCTTTTTGTATTTACCCTCCTTTTTGTTTACATCTACATATGCTATTTCAATAATTCACGATTCACAACAACAGACTGGTATTTACTTCCTCTGATTATGAATATCATTGTCTAGCTTCAGAATATATGAGTTTTATCGAAGGAAGAATTTCTTTTCTGCAGACATCATCACCGAGTCCTTGATGAAAAGCACTGCAGATAATACATGCAGAGGGGTATATTCTCTTAAACACTTACAGTAACTTTGATTTTCACCGGAGAGTTGATTGAGAGAATCACAGACAATGACGTCATATATATTCAAAGGATTTTTGTGCAGACGTTTCATAGCCCATTCTTTAGATCTACAACGTAAAAAATATTTAAAATTTATATGTAGTTATAAAAATTATCAGTTTGGCTATCTGAAATAGCCATGGTTTAGAAGACTTGTATCATTGATATTGGATGATGATGACTGAAGGTGAAATACAAATTTTGACCCCGTCACTGAGTTACGAAACCCGAATGTTGACTAGAGTTTTATTTCGTACAAGTCCGTTGAACCACGGCCATCTCAAATAGTCAAACTAATGATCTGTAAGATGTTAACCCTTTATAATTCAAATAAATTAGAATCGCGATGAAAAGTCCTGACTGGGTGACCAGTGTATGACCAAGCGATAATAACGCATCACAAATCCACACAGCAATCAAGCAAAACTCATTACTGATTGGATTGAAATAAAAATCTAGTGAACAGCTCGGAGCTCAGTTAGTTAATCCCCTGGCAGAAAACCTGAAGATCGCCAGACCAAATGTTGCCGTGGTCTAAATTTTCACTTCACCTCTAATCATCACCCAATTATAAGAATGTTTCAAAATAACTAAACAAATGAAAACTAGTGAATAGAAGAACGACAACACAAACATATCCAAATAAATTATCACTTCAGCCTAACTGAGTGACTCAAAGATAGTATATACCACAAGAAAGCAAAAGTCTACAGAATTGTTAGTACAACTTTCAAGTAGGTGGAAATATATTCCAATTTGTTACCTGTGAGAAACACAGATTTTCAGAACTCTTGGCGATATGGCTCAGAACCGATGTCAGTGGCGCAGATGTATACATACATTAACGACACCATACCAAATCTCACCATTTTCTCATTCTTCCTTCCTCTCTTTTAGTACCTTGTATTTCTTTTCACTGAATTTTCTTCTCTTCATCTTCCACTTCACTGCCTTTTTACTTGATGTAATGATATGAGTTGTTGCAACTCGGACCGTTATGCATTAATGCCTGGTCCTATGTTGACATGGATGAATAGATGGAATCACCGTGCAAAGCAACCCTAGAGTCAAGTGGAAAACAATAGGTAAGACAGGCAAGTCGATTGAGGAGGTTATGAACCTTAGTCGACTGAGATGGCTAGGACATATCCTGAGATTGCCGCCCACCTACCTAGATTTGTCATCATGGAGGAAGTTGGATCACGTTGGATGACGGTTCAGGATGGTCAGACCAAAACGTGGCACCGGTCGATGGAGTCTCTGACTGTTGGTCTGAGTCGTATGGAGACGTAGACTGCCTGGTTGAGGTCCCTGAGGGAAAGGAATGAGTGGTTGAGGACTGAGTCTTGGTGACATGACTGAAAATCGGCCGATATACTGCACATGTATTCACTCCGTGACGTCTTCTAAAGCTTGAATGTACGCACTAACCATTGTCTTTAAATCACGCGCTTTCACAGCCTCTGCCAGAGAAGTTCTATTAACTGCCTTCAAGTGGCCGGGGTGCTTTCACAGATGTGGAAGGGCGCAAGCCAATGTCCGGCGCTTATCGTCACACTCATGGATACTAAAGGTTCACACACGGGCCTATACCTAGGAGCGTTCCTCAGGGCACTAATCTAGATCTCCACCTGCTCCGAGATGCTAATTAATTGCCAAAGATGCTTAGTTTATCATCGTTAGTATTTGCTGGTGACGTCAAGTTCTGAACAGTCATTCGTGCCAGTAATAACAGGTCTGAACTTACAAGCTCACCTTGATGAACTGAATGAAAGGTTTAAACGATAGATTCTAGAAATCAGCTGCAGAAAAAGTGCTATTACACACCGCGTATAGGCACTCTGGTTGCCGCCCAGTAATCATCTATTCCTTCGCGCAATGTTGATTGAAGTCGAGGTCAGGAAGACGGTTAAAAACGATCGAACTAAAACATGGCACCAGTGCTCAGGACGGATAGTTTTAGCTGCGTATGAAAACCTAGCCCTGTGTGTTGGGGTCTGTGTGATAACTGAAACCAATGAGCTCACAACTAATCATAGTGGTCCAGGTGCTTCCACATATCAGATTCATCTCAATCGTGATATCGTATTTCTTCATTGTTTAGTTCCCTTCTCTTCTCTTTTTATAACTCTACTACTTTTGATTACTCCCCAATTTCTTCATCTTATCTTTCACTTTTGTGCGGTCACTCTTGATGTGCTGAGATGAGGTGCGGCAACTAAAACCATTATACACTAATTCTAGGTCTTACGTTGATAGTAACTGATCATGAATAAATTACTTTCACTTTACATTCTAAACCAAAAAGACTTTTGTTATCATGAGTCACGATTTGAAGGCATATTGCATTGAGCTTGCAGCTTGAGTATCGATCGTATGCTTTAGTTGCTTGCTTCGTATAACACTCAAATACTTTGATGAAGGTCTCTCTAGGATTTCACACTGTATGTTTGTGAAACTTCATTCAGAGTATCGTATCCATTACTAGACTATTTCATGTAAAAGGTGATACGCTGGAACGCAACTAAGGAGTAAATACGAAGTTAGTAACAGAATTTGCCCACTCCTATAAAGAGCAAATCGCACTTTTTTCACTTGTCTTATCGCAGGATAAAAGCGACCTTATTTAAGTACTTCATTTCTTGAATAATTATCTACGTATGGGTTTATCTAACACTTTTATTTTCTCCACGACTGATTATCACAGGAACGACTAAGGAAAGATTAAGAAGCTATCATCAAACCATTTCCAAGTCAAACACCAGTCTCCTCACAGTCTCAAAAAACCACAACTCGCAAACGGTACAAGTGATAGCACTACCTTCGGTGAAAACTTCACGAGGAAACTAGGTCCCACACAGATAGTTACTGCAAGGATTACCAAAGACTTCCTACCTATTATTACTAACATTGAATACTCATAAAATCGAACGCCACCTTTAGGTCAAGAAATATGCCGGTAAGTCTCCACTTCAAAACCGGTCGGAAAACTAAACTCTCACTCATGAATGAAACCTAGTTTGTTTTCTCGAGCTTTGTGTTCTCGAAGTAGAGTTACATGTCAGGTGACCATAAACCACAGGCTATTAAAAACTCTGTTAGTCAGACTGATTCTTCTGTGGTTATCACAGATAAAATCTTCCTTAGAAACTGGGATGATTACCGACTTAGGCCGGGATGATTGGATTACCAACGACATGTTCTTCAAATCAACAGAAGATAAACTGATTTAAGCAGCCGAAGTATGTTACACATCAATAGCTAATTCCTACCTTATTTTATAAGAGCTAGAATAGCAGGACGAAGGGAATTTCATAAAAATTCGGCCAAGGAATAGGACGGGTTCGGGAAGTGATTCCCTACCATCTAAAGTAAGAAAGCAGCAAAAAAATGCGGGGAGATGCAGACTAACCGGAACCGAAGTCAGTGGCGCGGATATACACACAAAATAGCCTCATCTTAGCAACATGCCGAAACTCACTTCTTTCTCATTCTACCTATCGCTGCATATTGTACTTTATATTTCTTTCGACTGAATTTTCTTTTCTTCATCTTTCCCCTGACTGTCTCTTTACTAGATGCACCGATATGGGAACCTCGCCTGTTTGATTACTTCACTAGTTACTAGCCCATCATAAGCCCGGATAAAGAGCGGACAATACAGAAAGGGAAATGAACGAGAACACCACAGATGGCGACATCGAAATTCTAATAGGTAATATGAATGCCAAACTGCGAGCAGACAACACGGGAAGAGAACTAACCATGGATCGAGAAGCGTTCGGTGCCATGAACGGGAATGGAGAACTATCTGCAGACTTCTGCGCATTCAACGATTTGGTGATTGCAGGCAATGTGCTCAAACACAAAGATATTCACAAAGCGACATGGACTTCACCAGACACCAGGACACACTACACTAAAAATCAGGTCGACTTCATCTCAATATAGAAAAAGTGGAGACGTAGCCTACTTGAAACAACATCAACAACGGTTCACACCACTCACTATCTAGTTCAAGCAACCTACCTTCAAAATCAAGTTGAAAGCTTGCACAGCAGGTGGTGATAAACTTCACTTCAAGGTAGAGTTCAACACCCTAAACAGAAACTCAACTGAAGAACGAAACTTCAAACGACATCTTCACCTCAGCCATCACGACAAAATGGGAGACATTAGGCAGCATCACTGAAGAAACCTCCCTCGAACAACACTGGAACTCCTTGAAAGCTATGTGGAAAGAAACCTGCATAACCGTACTACAAAGGAAAAGGAAACAAGACAAGGAATCGATCTCCACGGACACATGCGAAGCTGATAGAGCAGAGAGCGGAAGATGCTGAAGCAGAAGATGAACCAGTGCACTGCACTGCACTGCAGGGATGAACAACAAATACAGCAACTGGACACAACCTATAAAACACTACACCAGACAAAGAAGGGAAGAAGAGTACGCGCAAAAATAAAAGACACTTCTACGACACACTGGCAAGTGAAGCACAACAGGCTGCTGGTAGGAGAGACACAGACCTGACAACTTCATATCAAATAACCTGATTACTATCTGGGGGGGAAGAGATCAACTAAGACGAAACCAATGGAAGATAGTGAAGGAAGGCTAGTCATCAAAGAGGAGGAGGAGGAGAAACAAAGGGAACGATGCACTGACCACTTCAAAACACTCTTCAATCGACCACCACCACCACCACCACCTGCAACCAGTCCACAAATACCACCAGCAACCACAGAACTACAGGTGGACACAGGCCCTCCAACAAAAGCAGAAGTCCTGAATGCCATAAAAATGCTGAATTTCAGGAAAGCATCATGACCAAATGGAATCCCACCAGAAGCACTGAAAACAGACGCAGAGACAACAGCGGACATGCTCACACCACTTCTACTGCAGAAGGTTTGGAATGAAGGAAGGAAAGGTACCTACCTGCATACTGGAAGAAGGGATATCATGTCAAACTTCTAAAAAAGGGTGACCTAAGTTTTTGCAGGAACTGGTACGGAATTATGCTCCTGTCCCTGTCCACAACAAGCAAAATATTATACCACATCATACAGGAGACTAAACAATCCTCTGAATTTCGAATTACGACCGGAACAGGCTGGCTGGCTTCAGGAAGAACAAAACATGTGCCCATCAAATTGCGACACTACGCAACGCATCATCATAGACCAGAGTGTAGAATGACAACACAGGCCCTCATTAATCTGAAATCAATGTGGAGATCTACTCCATTCAACACAAAGAACAAGATCCGGATTTTCAACACTAATGTCAAGTCAGTGCTTCTATATGGTTCGGAAATTTGGGGAGTCACGAAAAGCATTTCCAACAAACTACAGATATTCAGCAACAGCTGCCACCAACACTCACTCGATACTGAAGATTAGATGACCAGAATGATAAGAATAAGTAACAAGGAACTCACTCGGGCTGGCAATGAACCAACCAAGAACCCATCATCCAACAAATACGCAGAAGAAAGTGGAGACGGATTGGATTGAGCATACAGTGAGAACGCTGTTCGGGGACATCACGCGCCGGGTCAGGCCCTCGAGTGGAACCCAAAGGGTAAACGACGAGTTGGGCATTCAAGGGTGATATGGAGATCATGTGAGGAAGAAATGAAAGCTTGTGGGCAGTCGTGGAACAAGGTTCAAAAGACTGAAGAGAACAGAGTGAAGTGGAGATGTGCTACTGAAGCCCTATGTTCTGTTAGGAACTAAAGGGATAAATAATAAATAGTAATACTGATATGAGTTGTGGCAACTTGGACCGTTATGCAGTAATGCCTGGTCCTATGTTGATTTGGATGGATGATGAAGGCGATGAATCACACTTATTTTGTAAGGGATAGTGATACTACGTGGCTGTTCACATTTTAGTGAGTGGAGCAGTTGGAAGTTCCTCCTTCAACCAAGTTGTGGATAATAAGCCACATTATTTTGGGTTACTGATCATCGATTCATATCAAGTTAAGGACACTGCTGAAAATATGTGAAGTAAATGCTGGTGAAGCGTAAAATATATAAATTCGTCACCAACACAAATAATAAACAATTAGTGATGCCAATACGAACGCCAGTAAAGGTGAACATACGTGTACAATAAATATCGACACACTTACTTGGGATGAATAAGGCCAGCCACTAACATTGCAGCAGAAATATTTTTATTCGGTGCATACGTGTACCAATCTTTGTAACAATCCAAGTAACTTGGTAAACTATCTGTTTTTCCAAACCATTTCAATGCTAAATAGGTCCAATTTACAGGTAGTCGAAATACTGAACCCTCTTGTATTAAACGTTGACAAACAATCAACCAAGTGGGTATATCATTAGATAGAGGATCAATCGGCGTTACAAACAAATGACATGGGATATGCTGTATCAACCAGTCAACTGTTCTATCTATCACCTGATCCACACTTGAAGTAAACGGAATTTTAATTATTGGATCAAGTTGTCTGAGTGCATTACTCAATCTAACAGGGTAGTGAGCTGTTAATGTATGGCTTGTAAGCAGCAAATTATGATGATGATTAAATAGATCATTGTTGATTAAATACGGTGTCACAATGATTGACCTCAACGTTTTAGGTGGTAAGAAAGGTCCATATTTCAGTGCTGATTGTTGAATTGCGTAGACAATATCAGGAAAATGATGTTTACCTGGATTGGAACACAAAAAGAATAAGAAAAAAAGACAATAAAATTACCTGCTACCTAGACCACCTGAAATGGTTGGTAAACTAAAGTGAAACTCAGACTTAGGCGATAGTTGAGTCTGGTAGCAGCTTATTGGAGAGTCGTTGTTGCTCGTTGGTTTAGACAGTCGACTTTCAACCAATTGTACCTTTAACAATACCTAAATTATGGGAAAAGACAAATTCTTAGAAATAATTCTCTTTGAGATACCAATGGGAACTGCGTTGAAGACACATAAGTAAACAGATAAAAAGAACATAAATCCTAGAACGATTACATATCTTTCCCGGCTATCATGATTTTCGTTGTCTAGTGGAAGATGGAAGTCAATCAGAGAAGAGAAAAAGGATGAAAACAATAACATTAGTTGTCAAAAAGTACACAACAAAGAGAAGAAAAAATCAAGGTACATGGTTGATAAGATTTTCAGGGTTTGGATAGTGCATCGGTATATCCGTTTCACTATGAATATTTCCACACTACATAAATGAAAGTGACCAACCACAGATTTCCACTGTTTTGTGGAACTCAAACACAAGTCTACAATTCCCTTATATGACTCAAAGACTTGACATAAATACAACACATTAGTACAAACTAGCCTACGATATCCTACACAAATAACAAAAATAATTTGTGACTAATTGTACTGATGCACAAGATCTATTAGGCCACCTTGAAGGCACTACCACCAATCCGCTTCCCTCTAGAACTAAGAAAACACGTCAAGTTAAAACAAGATTAGCCTGAAATATTACGCTATGAAAGTGAACTTAGAGACTATATGTGAGTTTGTGTAGTCAGAAACTACCCAAATCTATCGTGTCGCGTCATGAAACATCCTAGTAGACAAAGTCTCAATAAAAAAGTGGTGTTCAGATTTATAATCCATCAGTTGCAGACCGTGGTCTTACAACTCCCCAATTATCCTCATCAATACAAACATACAAAAAAATCATATGATTTGATAAGAGATGTAAATTATTTTCTCTTAATGTGAACAAATATTATAAAGTCGAGGATAATATTGTAAATAGGTAGGTGATGACGGATTACAGTGAAGGCCAAGATGGTCTTCCAGTCTTGCCAGAAGGATATATGTGAATAAAACAACTTATTTTCGCGCGATAACAGTCAGGATAATATGCAGAATAATGATGATACAATTTCTGAGAAGAAAAATTAATATGTAACACTTGGGCGCTGTGGCAGAATAGAATTCCATATTACATTTGTTTATCTGATATACCACACAGTTGTAGAGTGATAATAATTTAATAGTATCACTACGTCCTACATCAAATAAACATATCTAATATGGAACTTTAGAGCGGTGATAAATAACCCATATATCTAAAACAGTTGAAAAAAGCCATCCTCGGTATATTGATGCTAGTTGGCGTTAAAGTTCACAGCCTATGCTATCTTTTCCTAAATAGATGTCAATATGAGTCCAGGCTCCAAACGATAGGTGATCAGTCAATGGAATAGAGAGTTAAGTAGTCACACACTGTTTAACAAATACTGTCATTAGAACTATCTACGTTCCTATCAGAAGTCGACTAGACAATGGTAATCAGTTTAGGGCAATACCTGATTTTCTTTAGAACGTAGGCTCCTTTAGGATACACATTACGAAGCGTGATTTCAAAAACACGGCATACAAAAATCTATAACAAACTCCTTGCTCGCATGGGACCATTGATAAGTGACAAACGTTTTTGTTTCTAGGACAATCCACATGATGTTTCACAGACGCATTGTAAGAGAGAGGGAATCTAGGTGCAGTACATTCAACTCTCAATAAAAATCTGTCTGTTTCTGGCATCATAAGCTGATCTGTTAGGCGAAAGAGGAAAACTTAGAAACACTAACTACTAAGCTTTTAATTCATACCATTAACAAGCTGAAACTACTATCTGATGGCTTGTAGGAAGTAATTATAACTCTCTGTGTCATGTAGGTCCACTCAATAGTTACGTGTTGGGGAATCAGCATGGAGCGGTTAAGTGGTACTGGGTCTCTGTTGCTGGCTAGTGAAAACGGGGGATTTTCTATGTACTAGGGACTACAGGGAGAGCGCAGCCGCATTCGACGGTGAGCTTCCTCGTGGCCTCGCCGGATATTAACCTATACGCCATCAAGTTGACTTAGTGAAAACCACGATTTTGTCAGCTGCCAGGATTCCGTTTAGTAAGCTGGGATAAGTAGGAACAAAAGGTAAGATGAATCGAGTTTCTTAACTCCGGTAATCATTGTTTTTGAACCAATCTCCCTAGATGGAAGTCAAGTCTTAAATAACGAAGGTAAGCGAAATTCGGTCTAGAATTACACTATAGTTAGCCCTAACCTTGGATGTAACTCGGTAGCTCGAAGAGATTTACCTCTACCGGCATTATGGGTACATGAGTCAGACTTCCTAGAGAAAAGATGAGCTGCACTTAGGTTCTAAAGCTTGTGCAGGCTTCAATGAGACACGCCCCCAAAGACGTCTTCCCAACGAGAAAGTAACTAGAGTAAAAGAACCGATTATCCGGCGAATGTGTATACGTTGAAGCCTGACAGGTGGGAGGATTCTGTGGTAGTGACCAGTTCGATGGCGAGTTAAAAGAACGCTCTGGAAAGGATGCTTGTTTTCATGCGGATGCGTTGCTTGGATGCTCCATGCTACCCAAGGAAACCGATTTACCAGGTTTGTGTTGGAACTTCTATAACACTGAAGACCGCCCTGGAACTTCGAGCTGGGCCGAAAATTGGAGTGAAACCTCAAAACTTAGAACTATTACCTGATGATTTGAACACAACTTCTGACCAACAAGTTGAGTTAGAATCCACTCTTCTTAGGTTTTAACAGTGATTGTATATTATGACCTGTGTGTATGCAATAGATGGGCATCACAGTCCAAGAGCAGTTAAACACTGAGTTGGTCAATATGGTCTGAGAAATACATGCATACTTATTTGTTGAAGCACTCAACTGGTGCTAGGTTTGAATACTCCATCACCTAGGTAAGTTTGAGCAGCCAGACGGTATCAGTAATCCCGATAAAATCTATGAATCTATGACTAGCTCACGTAACCAATACAGGCAATTTTTGAGCTACATTATTATCTTACATGCTTGTGACTGTTAGTGAAACGACCCCTTTCCATCAAGATCAAAGGTGTTGAAATGTTTTTGGACCGACAATCTAGTGGTTATATATATGTATATGTTTATAATTCATGTAAGTATACGTTTCTGATAGACAATATGAGAGTTGCTAGGCGAAAAAAACTACCGCCTTACAAAGCTTAAGGCCACTGAAATATGGATGAATAAAACAGGTCCAACAAAATATCATGATTTCATACAATTCTTTTCCTTCACAAGTTTGATTCGCACAACACCTGTAACAGAATGACGGGAATCCACTTTATTTCGCGGTTTCTCATCGGCTGTTTATAATCTAAGACAATTTTAACATTAATTTATACAGAATGTTTACGTACTCAAATCAGTTTCATAGAAAATTAAATGTGCCCCTAAAAAGGACTTATACACCTGTTAGGTATAACAGCAGCACTCTACCGAACGAATCGCTGACTGAGACGATCAAAGGTTGACAAGTCTGATCTTTATGTTACCTCCAACTGCATCAAACAACCACCATGTACACCCCTAAGCACATACACTAGACGACAAGAAAGATGGGTTTGTGATTGCATGTCTGAGCATATTTTAAAGGAATTGCGATTGAGAGGTGAAGATGTTTTAAACAGCGCTATTGTTTATTGACATGAAGTTGATATTCAGAAATCATTCAAAACAATAAAATAGATGAATTTGAATTTGTTGCGTTTCACTGAAGTGTTAACCATTAAACGATTAAAACCGAATTTGTGATCAGAAAGAAACAGTTATCAGTCTCTGCCTACCATGGCTTGTGTTCTGTTGACGATCATCGTGCTTTTCTACATACTACTGTCGATTTATACAAGTTTTCTTTGTTATTTTAGATTTCACATCCTTGATTTAATTATCTGAATTCCACTTATATTAATTCTTAGTTGATATACATCTTATTACCTTCTTTTACATATTTTGCGTAATCTTTCTCAATACCATTGTCTCCTCCTCTTATCCAACTTCTGCACTGGTATATATTCATCTAATCCTTTTACATATTGGGAAACTCAGTTCAGTATGTTAGTTCTGAATACTTGTTCACTCCATTCATGTTTTCAATTACTTCATATGGAGATCATGTGAAGAAATGAAAGCTTGTGGGCAATCGTGGCGCCAAGTTCAGAAGATTGCAGAGAATAGAGTGAAATGAAGGTGTGCTACTGAAGCTCTATGTTCTACAACGAATCCAAGGGATAAATAATAATATCGATGCTATCTTTACCTAAAGCTGATAATTTTCTAACTAACTTATTCGAGTAAGCAAACATTTTCTACTAATTGATCTTAAAATTGTCATAGGTTGTACACCGTTGATGACAAAACCATGAAGTAAAATGGCCAAATGCTATTCACCTAAACCTGTTGTTTTCGCTCTATTTAAAACATGATGAATAACAGTTAACTTTAAAATATTCACGTTTACTTACAGAAAAACTCAGAAATAAGATGAAGTTTGTAAATCTTTAGTCGATGACTGTCATTTTCCATGCGACGAAAGAATACCTATAGAGTAGAAAACAGTTGCAGCATCAAAGAATAATCATAAAACGGAAGTAAACAAGTTTAAAATATTGAAAACAGATGGTACCTTTTAAGAATTTCGATAGAGTAATTAGAAGACGAAGTTTATCTGAACAATGTGATGCATTTGTGCAATACATTTCGAACAATCTGATCACACATTTACTTGTCAAGTCAATATATATTAAACCGAAGAGTGGGAGGACAAATACAACAATTAGCACAATATGCGATTAAAATTAAGAAAGATTAGAACAAAGAGAAAGTGGCCTAGTTGATACTAATCTTGGTAAGAAAACAAAGTTTACCAACGTAGGTGTAGTGTAAGAACAAATCATTTCTGTACACATAAAGATGGTTTCAGTTTGTGTACAGCTATCACTTCCACAAATCTCAGAATATGTCCCTGTCTGTTTCTATGTAAAACTTTGGAAGCTGTTTGAACATTAATTTTGTGATATGTTTAGCTATAGATGAGAAGGGTCGTTTCCAACCAGCGTTTATCACTGTTTCACACTCTGTTTGTTCCTGAAGCCATTTAAGTACATGTTCTCCCACCCTCAGCTGCTTCCTATGTATGTATGACCCCATATATATACATATATATATATATATAGGTATATATATAGGTATATATATATAGGTAAACACAATGGGATGTGATATAATCATTAATGCAGTGTTTAGGTTTTTGGTGAAGCATGTGTTTTGGCTTTTCACAATGATAAGGTTAGCTGCCTAATATGTTCTCTTAATGGCTGGTGTCAGCCTACGTCTTAAAACTTTACTATTCAACTCCTCTCTGTATCGCAAAGTGATATGAACACTTTTCTTAGGAACCGTGTATAGAGTTGGCTTCTATGCTATTTGACCTCTACAACGGTTTATTAACTTCACTGGATATCGATTTTCCATAAATGTTTTGGTTAGTAACTTGATATCTTTATCCATCGTATCTGGTGTACTGATACAATAGATCCTATTAAACAGGCATCTTATTAGACCTCATTTAGATTGGAAAAAAACTGAAAATTCAGATATTGTCCTATCCATTTAGGGTTTCTGTAAACAGACCGTCTTATCAAACCATCTTCTCATCGACTCAGGAATATATCTAGGAATGGTAGATGATTATTATTCTCTTTCTCACAAGTCAGGCTGATGTCAGTTTGTACGGTGTTGTCTTTTTAGGAGACAAGCCATATCCTTATGCCTCTCACAAATCACTATGTTGTCATAAACATATCTCTTGTAAAGAGAAACTTTAGGGATGAGGTCAACAGCCAGATTTTCGATATATGACACAATTATCAGCTAGTAACGATCATAAGCTACATCTCCCACTCTTCGGTTTAATATATATTGACTTGACAAGTAAATGTGTGATCAGATTGTTCGAAATGTATTGCACAAATGCATCACATTGTTCAGATAAACTTAGTTTTCTAATTACGCTATCGAAAGCTTAAAATATCACTGAGAAAATATATGGAACCCACGAAAAAACAATCTAAAAAGATATTTTGTCAAGAGACATCAAACCCTCTTTTTTGCAATCTTTCCATTCCAGTGTACCAGTAAAGCAATTGTTTCATGAATAAAACTTTCTCCGTAAAGTGAAAAGAAAAACAACTCAACATCAACATTGGCGCATTATTCAATAATTAAGATTCAGTCAGACTAGACACTGTTTTAACAATGAATACTTTGAAGTAGAGTGTACTATATATAATCTCTGCGATGAAATTTTCATTCCATAATTTGACTACATATACTTACATCCCCAATAGCTTTTCAATAGTTTAGCTTTATGTATCAGTGATGACCCCATAACAGTGAATAGACAACAAACTCTGATAAAAATCCTTATAAGATCACAGGCGTGAAAACATCAAGACATAGTATATTATTTTACGTCAGCAAAGAACGAAATGTAATCATGTAAGAAATATATGTTATCTTCAACCATTCAATCGATTTCATATGATGTGATGATATCCTAGGTAAGAGAGATACTACACTATTTTTAAAAGGATGAAGTTATGAGAAGTATAAGAGTCCGTTAAACCAAGCATTACTGATGTTTTTGCAGAGGACACTCAAAATGAATCGTGAAGTTCTTGGAAAAAGTCTACAATTAACACAAGACGAACAAGTTGAAATCTAGGCCATGAGATTTTCAAAATGTAAAATGTGTAGACAGCAATTTAGAAGGGACAGATGGTAAACAATTCACGATCATAACGATAGTAATAATAATAATAATGGTAATAATAAACTTTATCCCAAACAATATGATACAGAATGGAATTCTCAGCAACAAATTTATTCCCAAAACAACATTTTGAAACGAAATGATGATTGCTTAGGAATAATGCTTATAATAACAGCCTTAAAGGCAATAATATGAAGC
This sequence comes from Heterobilharzia americana, assembly GCA_944470555.2. Lineage (NCBI taxonomy): Eukaryota > Metazoa > Platyhelminthes > Trematoda > Strigeidida > Schistosomatidae > Heterobilharzia > Heterobilharzia americana. The sequence continues at coordinate 68,509,658 of OX104127.1, read as the reverse complement.
AGTCGATTGGTGTTGTATTAGCGTCCTGTCTTTAGGGGTATTAGTTTATTCAGCTAATAGAAAAATGTGCTATTCCAGATACATATCCAAGGGATGTAAATATGATGACTATTGTGCATTCAAAAGTTCATCATGTCAATCTTACATGACACATTTGTGAAAGACATATTTTAAAAGATTAAAACAAACCGAAATGGAAGAAGTTGATATAATATACACCGTGGAAAATTTTATTGTGGTAGACTAGTGTTCAAGCACTCCGCCATAAAAAAAGATAGTTAATTCAAAGCAAAGGAAATAGAAAACCATAAAATTGATTACTATGCTTAGTAGACAAACATATCATCCATTCAAACAATAATCAAGGACATCAAATAAGGTACTCATGTATCATGACCCCGTACATGAGTTTATGTACTATACCGTTTTGTGAGGGTTTTTAATAATAACCGGTTTCCCAGGCCATAGAAGGTGGAGAGAGCTTTGAGCCCAGAAACCACTGGTTGCTCGAATCAATAAGTCACACTTTCACTTAAGTGCAATGATGGTGTCTAAAAAATTCATTCTTATGAATAGAAGTTGTATGATTTAGAAATAATGATATTTAAAATATACAAAAATATCCCACAACTAGATTTATAGCAAGAAATACCACCATTATCATTATTATCTTACTTCTGCTGCCCACGATGGCTCAACATGATGCTTGAGTGCGGGAGAAAGATGTCGTAGATTTTCCATCTCACAAACAGCCTTATATACAGTTGGTTCGCTGATACGTCTGACCATCAAGGCTGCAAAAGCCGAATATAGATGGATTTTTTGGATTGAATTATATAGGAATGAATGTTATCGAATGTGAATACCTTTCATTTTATATATATATATATATATATATATATATATATATATATATATATATATATATATATATATATATATATCAATAATTTGACTGAGGCACGGACAGACAAAATCAACATAAAACCTCGCGCATCGGTTCAAACTGCCACTCTTCACGCAAGCATACAAAGAACAGGTGAGTAGTAAAAGAGTGATATTAAAGTCGACAAAAACGTATGGGAGGAGAGGAAATTTAAAAGTTAAGGTTAGTCAAAACATTGAAGCTTTAAAAGAAATCAAAGAGTGAATACACGTGTGCCTGTGTAACCGACTTTAAATCATTTTAGCATAAGCCCTAAACCACTGATTCCCATCGTCTCGGGGACTACAGCCATGTAGTCTACACCCTACTACACATCAATCAAGGACTTCATCTTATCACATCTTAGTCTAGCCTCCTTGAACCCTTTTCCAACCTAACCCAACTTTCCCCAGCATTGCACATCGAGGCAGACGGTGGTTTGGCATGCGCGACATATGTCCGAGCCACCTCAGTCGATGAAGGTTCACAACCTCATCAATCGACTTGTCTTTCCTGCTTGAGAACCTTACCTTTGACCTTAATATTGCTCATACAATGATTCCACCATATACGAGACACATATATCAAGTGGAAACTACTGAAACGTCCCTAGCACCTAAACTTCAATTAGTGAAAGAGGTTTCTAACCTGTGGTACTGGTTAAAAACCAAGTGCATAAATCTACGGATTACAAATGTGAAACTGGCATAAAAAGATTACTTGAAAATTCCATCTCTTGAAGTGATAGGCGGTATAAGTGTATTAACCGGGTGACATGATAGAATAAGGTAACAAACACTAGTGGCTCTCAGTAGTGAACTTCGCAAATGACTTAGTGATTTGATTGGTGAACAATCAAGTACAAAGCAAAATATTTCCACAGAAGAATAAAATCATTCGATTCTATACACTTGAACTCCATCTTATTCTTCCACTGGAAAAGGTATTCGGCTAATCAGAGTAAATACCTTTCCTACTTGAGGGTTACGATCAAGAGATACTTTCCAAAGAGATAGCGATTACGTCAAAATCCTTTTATGTCTCCCGAAGAGTTTTGAATCTATGTTTCATTGCTAGTTGAAAATATGCATAGGATATCCAGTCACATCTTTTCTCCGTTAATTTACACAAATGATGCCGTCTCGTTTGACACTTAAAGATGTATCAACCGAAGCATGACCCCATGATAATTAATGAGCACAGCAAAAGTCTTATTTCTTGTTCGTAACTCTTTAACGTTACGCGACCGAGAACAGAACTCAAGACTAGATGATCCTGTGATGCACAAACTAGCACTCAAACAAAGCGCAACTTTAAAAGCTAACACTTCCTAGAAAGGATCAAATCACTATGTCAACAGATTAGTCTCACTTTGAATGTTTCTGACCATCGTTATTAAACAATTCGCTTGTAATAGCGGACTGAGTTAAGAACCACTGGTTATTGACAATTTATCGACAACAAAACCTGTCAAGCTTCTTCTCTAGAATGAGCCTACAACTGAAAAGAATACTGCTAAGAATAATCCGATTTCCACACAACCAATCAGTTTCCTTACAGACCATTCAGGTTTTCAGTATAAAAATGTACTAGGTAAACTGTTTTTCTTCGAATAAGTAAACATAGCTAGTGATATCGAATAATCAACTAGTTAGCAACTCAATAACTGTGCAAAGGTTTATGTGCCAGACTCTGGAGCAAAAATGTACGATGACACCATAATAATTGACTGGACAAAAATCCCCTCTACATGTTCAATACAAAAAGCCTTCTAGTTTTCTGTGTGACTATGATTTGTAAGGGCTTTAAACAAGTCAATCTATATAAGGCATATACTATCGTTTTCGTCTGCATGTTTAGTGAACCATTACTTTAGTGATCTACATACACAAAATTGTAATCATAACCTCGAATCCGATTTTGTCCGCTTCAGTTCAGTTAGATACAATCTGTCATTGTATATCGCAAGCATTGGGTGTGAAGAATTCCAGACTGGTACAGAGCATTGAATAATGCTGGTAACGAATGAAATGAAGAATACTTAGAACTACTGACATCCTAACGACTTCTGATCTTCTAGAGCGAAATCAAAAGACGGTTATTAACAAGATGAAATCACAAAAACAGTTCATGTGACCAAAAGATTGCACAAAAAACTGTGAAGATTACATTGACAAGATGTATCAGATTCACAAAATACGGTTACTTAAAATCAACTGCCTAAAAAGATAATACTTTGATGTCTGTAAACATGCTTGCTATGTTTGAGTTTCCCTAGAAATTTCAGTGCTCATTACAGTATATTTGTATGATCAGGTGATAAGTAAGAAACGCGACTTCTCGATTTCGCTGCTGATTACACCGCCTCCCCCTAAAGTATCACAACACAAAATATAGAAACATTTCAAGAAGAAAGAAAATGCAACATATGATTATATAAGCACTCACCAGATACAAGTAAGTCCCAATTTTGTTCAGAATGCACTTGCAACAATCCTTCAATCACTTCAGACTCCAAGATGATGACCGCATTTTTAGGACTGTGAGATATAATACGATTACAAAAGCTTTGAAGACTTCTATAATCTTTTCTACAGATATACAGTCGGAAAAATAAAAAAATTCGTTAAACAGTAATCATCAAACCTCAAAAAGTTGAAACATTTTCACTAACATCCATTTTCTCAAATTTTTCCTCTCTCATACACTTCAATGTACTTGATCATTGCTCTTTTTCTATACATTTGTTCTTCACATGATTAACTATACATCACTGGGGGCTCTACGCTTATAATTTAACAACAATAACAGACGATGAAGTCATAATCTATCTTAAGTGAGAAGGCAGACAACTGCTCATAAATCAATTACGAAATCAGACAGTGCATGACAACTCAAGGTATTCTCAGTGATCATTATCTCTGAAATGTTACTCACATATGCTGGGAACAGTGAATGTAGAGCCTATTCGATGTGTATAGTTCGAAATAGTTACCTAAGATTGTGAAGGTACACAGATTATCAGTTTTGAAATATGTGTTAACCAATACGAAGTCACCATCCATCTTATTATATAGTGATGACTGGAATAAACAGAAGTTGAAGAAGGCGTCACAGTGAACAGATCAAGAAATAAATATAGTCTATGGTTGATTGTTGGAGTTATGAGGATAACTGGTGTATGGCACATGACAGACGATAGAAATACCTGATTGGTAACCGCTAGACGCTGTTTCCAAAATGAGAATAATGACGTTAATACATAGCATTTTAATACCAAATGCCAAATGGGTCAGTCCTCATTCACTGATTTTGCGCTCGTGATATTTGGTTCACTGTCACAGCTTATTTTCAATGGTTGATTTCATCTATGTATGGTGTCCAAAGGTATGATAAAAAGCCAAATTAACGTATCACTATGCAATATTTCACGTCGCTCAGTATATGATGACGGTTGTATTATTTTCTTATTATACATTCAGAGTGATATAATCTAGAATGCAACCAGTCACTATCAAAATGAGACTTCACAAAACTGCTTACCGGGGCATTTCCCCCTCAACTCGAATCAGCAAATGAAGATATTAAGAAACAAAGTAGAAAATGGAGAAACATGGAAAATAAAGTGATTGAAAAATTATAAGAAGAGAGGAAGAATGGAGTAGAGTAAATAAAGGAATAAGATATGATGCTTATGAAAATAATGTATGGATACATCTACATCACCGACACTGATTAAGTGGTACATCATCTCGAGTCTTCAATCATTAATTTCGATTTTAATATGAACCCTAAACAAGAAGTCTACATTTAAATCCCTAGAGTGCTCAAACAAACAGTCAAAAACTTCAAAGACTGATGCCACTTTTTAGTCTTATGGTCTTTAAGCGACAAACGAGATAGGTATTGGGCTAACGAAAAGGAAATGCTAGATATGCGTTAACAAAAGAGGAAGTCCAAAGAAAAACTAAATTCAAGATAAAAAGTGACCTATGCATGAAGTCAACATTGGTGAACGAAATGTGTGTAGGGTGAAGGGAAGGTTAACATGCAACATTTACCATTCATGCAGAAAAAGAAACAACCAGACTGAGTGTATGCAGGTTCATCCACTACGTTTCAAGTCAAATCTCTCTCTAGTGGATTCGATTCACTAGCTGAAAGTTGAGTCTTCAATTGAATCAATCATAATTTAAAACCTAAGAACAACCACTAACATTTGGAAATAATGTGAATCACCAATCGATGACTAATTTTATGTATGCGATTCAGTTCGATAGAGTTCAGAGGACAGAACTAATCAATGCCATTTAGAAACTCAGAGAGGGCATGTGTTCTATGTTAGGTGGTTTAAGGCAACTAACAGGAAGTCTCGGACACATGCTTCGTGCTTGGTAGTTATTCTTCAGCAAAGCATATTCATAACCTCCAGATTCATGTTCTTCATCAGAGATCTAAACTAGTATCACCCAAAATTCGCATTCACAGACGTTTCCATTGCGCTATTCAGGTCACGATTGAATTCTTATAGGGATGAATTAGATAAACTGATAAATCACCAGAAAGTAACCAATGTTATGTTGCCTGATCTAAGTGCTAACAGAACTTTCCTGATTAAGTTCGCGACATGGTCACCAAACTAGGTGATGGGTCACTGTTATGCACTCTTAAGTATGAGTTTCTATCACTTAACAAGTAAATCATTTTATCACACTTATTCAATAAGAAGCCTAAGCGAAAGGTTTACCGCTCTTTGTAGTCATCTATTACAGAGAAAGCAAGCACATGAAATGTTAATCACGTAAATTCGTGACACCAAAAAAAACTTACCTCGCGATAAATAGATAACAAAGCTCCCTAATCGAGCCTGGAGCGTTGATAAGAGTATTTTTCATAAACGACTTCCAGAAGATTTGCTTAACATCATTAATAGGGAACGATATATTATGTCTTCGAAGTAACATACAAGAGGATACGAAAGGGTTGTGAATTCTTCGAGAAAACAGCTTGAATATATCGGATGAATTCATATTCAGATCGATAGCATCTAGAGTTAATGCGATAAGAAGACAGGGTTAAGTTTATATATATATATATATAGTTAGTAGCCTGTCCTAAGCCCGAATAAAGAGGGAAGGTTTGGCATACCGCTAGTAACCCTACCCCGTAAAACCAATCCAATCGCTAAAGAAACTTACAAGCACAAAGAAACTACTAAAAATAAAAACAAACTTATTCCTCGCTGGAATCGGAGGGACGAAATGATAGCGGTCGGTGAAAGACTTTGGAAAGCCAGTCGGCCGATGTGTCTTCTCTTCTCTCAATGAAAGCGAAAGTAAGCATAAGGACACGAAATGTCCGCATCATGTATGAACCTACCAAGACTGCCCAGATTGCAAACGAGATGAGAAGATATAGCATAGAAGTGCCAAGCAGAGAATCTGCGAAAGCAGGTGGGATGGAAGTGGACTTTCCCAATTGTCAACTGCACTATATATGTACCTAGCAAGGCTGCCAAGATTGTAAAAGAGATGAGTGCTTGGAATCTGCAAAAGCAGATCGAATAAAAGTGGACTTTACAAACGCTTAACTAGAGAGTCAATCATCAACTCCAATATTGTCATCCAGGCGACAACAACGAGCACACTGGGTTTTCGAGTGGCTATCAAGATGACTTCAACAGCATCGATGACCCTCAAGCAGTGGAAACCAATCTCCTCCAGCATCACGATCATGGCAGCAGAAAGATTAAACCCAAAAAGAAGGAAAGTTACAGTCATACAATGATACGCTATGTACCTACGGATAAACCAGATCAAGGGAAGGAGTAATTCCACAGACAACTGCAATCAGCTCCGGTAAAGACAACACCCCAGATAGCGACATCAAAATTCTAATAGGTAATATGAATGCCAAACTGCGAGCAGACAACACGGGAAGAGAACTAACCATAGATCGAGAAGCGTTCGGTGCCATGAACGGGAATGGAGAACTATCTGCAGACTTCTGCGCATTCAACGATTTGGTGATTGCAGGCAATGTGCTCAAACACAAAGATATTCACAAAGCGACATGGACTTCACCAGACACCAGGACACACTACACTAAAAATCAGGTCGACTTCATCTCAATATAGAAAAAGTGGAGACGTAGCCTACTTGAAACAACATCAACAACGGTTCACACCACTCACTATCTAGTTCAAGCAACCTACCTTCAAAATCAAGTTGAAAGCTTGCACAGCAGGTGGTGATAAACTTCACTTCAAGGTAGAGTTCAACACCCTAAACAGAAACTCAACTGAAGAACGAAACTTCAAACGACATCTTCACCTCAGCCATCACGACAAAATGGGAGACATTAGGCAGCATCACTGAAGAAACCTCCCTCGAACAACACTGGAACTCCTTGAAAGCTATGTGGAAAGAAACCTGCATAACCGTACTACAAAGGAAAAGGAAACAAGACAAGGAATCGATCTCCACGGACACATGCGAAGCTGATAGAGCAGAGAGCGGAAGATGCTGAAGCAGAAGATGAACCAGTGCACTGCACTGCACTGCAGGGATGAACAACAAATACAGCAACTGAACATAACCTATAAAACACTACACCGGACAAACAAGTCAAGAGGAGTGCACGCAAAAATAAAAGACACTTCTACGACACACTGGCAAGTGAAGCACAACAGGCTGCTGGTAGGAGAGACACAGACCTGACAACTTCATATCAAATAACCAGGTTACTATCTGGGGGGAAGAGATCAACTAAGACGAAACCAATGGAAGATAGTGAAGGAAGGCTAGTCATCAAAGAGGAGGAGGAGGAGAAACAAAGGGAACGATGCACTGACCACTTCAAAACACTCTTCAATCGACCACCACCACCACCACCACCACCACCTGCAACCAGTCCACAAATACCACCAGCAACCACAGAACTACAGGTGGACACAGGCCCTCCAACAAAAGCAGAAGTCCTGAATGCCATAAAAATGCTGAATTTCAGGAAAGCATCATGACCAAATGGAATCCCACCAGAAGCACTGAAAACAGACGCAGAGACAACAGCGGACATGCTCACACCACTTCTACTGCAGAAGGTTTGGAATGAAGGAAGGAAAGGTACCTACCTGCATACTGGAAGAAGGGATATCATGTCAAACTTCTAAAAAAGGGTGACCTAAGTTTTTGCAGGAACTGGTACGGAATTATGCTCCTGTCCCTGTCCACAACAAGCAAAATATTATACCACATCATACAGGAGACTAAACAATCCTCTGAATTTCGAATTACGACCGGAACAGGCTGGCTGGCTTCAGGAAGAACAAAACATGTGCCCATCAAATTGCGACACTACGCAACGCATCATCATAGACCAGAGTGTAGAATGGCAGTCAACTCTTTACGTCAACTTTATCAACTTTGAAAAGGCCTTTGACAGCTTCAACCCACATGTAATTTAGCAGTTGCTTCTACATCACGGAGTGCCACGAATTTCTATTAACCTCATTCGACAGGTATATGCTTTATGACAATGATGCTACATTCCAAGTGATTCACACACCAATGGATAGCTGAGTGACGCTTTTGAAGTGAAGATAGGAGTAAGACAAGGTTGCCGCCTATTGTCATCTATGATTTTCTTGATTGTGGTGGACTGGATCATGCAGCAAAACGCGAGGAGCGAGAAGGCGGGTATATGCTAGCTGGACGGATGTAAAGATTCGAGAGGAAGATTTGGATTCCGTCGCCGATGATGATTTATGTCTAATGTCATGTCGCACAAAGTCGAAGATCTACAGGCAAAAACTGGCAAGATAACAGAAGATGCGAGGCAGTTAAAACTGGACTGAATGTAGAGAAGACGGAGGTGATGCAGATACTTAACCAACAACAAGCATCGATCACCATCAACGGGAGAAATCTAAAGGAAGTAGTCTCTTTCGCTTATCTGGGCAGCATTGTTTCAACTAGAGGTTGCACAGGCACAGACGAGGATGTCAAAACCAGGATCGGAAACACAGCAAGACAGGCCTTTATTAATTTGAAATCAGTATGGAGATCTACTTATTCAGCACAAAGAACAAGATCCAGATTTTTAACACTAATGTCAAGCCAACGCTTCTATGTGATGGTTGAGAGACGCGGCGCGTTACGAAAAGCATTCCCAACAAACTGCAGACATATATCAACAGCTACCGCCTACGCTCGGTACTGAAGATCAGATGGTCAAAATAATGAGAATAAGTAGCAAGAAACTCTGACTGGCAACGGACCAACCAACAACCGACCGTCCAACAAATATGCAAAAGAAAGTGGAGATGGATTGGACTGGGGACACACTGAGAAGACCGCTTGGAGACGTCACGCGCCAGGTCAGACCGTCGAGTGGAAGCCGAAGGGGGAACGTGTCGGGCGTCTGAGGGTGACATAGAGGAGCTGGTGTGAGGAAAAGATGATAGCTTCTGGGCAGTCGTGGCACCAGGTTCAAAAGACTGAAGAGAACAGAGTGAAATGGAGGCGTGCTACTGAAGCCTTTTGTTTTCATATCTATATGAACAAATGATTTTGTTTTTTTCAACAACGAAACATGCCTACTGGGTCATAAAAAAAAGGAGAGACAATTCAGCGACTAAAATTTTCTTTTCGACGACATTAGTTTCGAAAGCCGCACAACCGTACTTACACATATCATTCAGTTTGTACTCAGGACTAGACAACATGAAATTGGTCGCTCTCCTGTGACTAATCAGTGTTTGTACACGGTCCTAATACCTCAGTGGTAACGTCGCTGAATGTAACACTGATAACGCGGGTCCGAATCTCAGACGGGATATCAGTTTCATTAATGTTGCAGATACGTTTTGCTGACAAGTGCCAACAAGCACGAAACCCAGGTCCAAGGCTTCATGCCGATTCCCTCCAACCAACCAATGTTATTGCTCATAATCATATTAGTGTAATCACACTATTTTCGACGTCTGATTTTATAGTTCCAACACCCTTTTCATATTCTTTGTTTTTATTGGTAGTAAAATCCTCCATATCTCTGGTATATGTGTTGCATCATTCCTATTACATGGGTTGGATGTTGATTCGATGACCAAGGAAGGATTCAGTAATCAGCCTGTTTCTTCACCTGATTATATTGGATTTAAGTACAGTGGCTTTATCCCATCCTATTGTGTGGTTGTATGTTAATGCATGCATTGCAATAGCTGAATTTGTTTCCTAGATTACTGATGTTATTGGGGTCTGTCATTCTATATTTAGCTAGATTCTTATGTTTCGCTAATTTAACTGCCCTGACCGGATACTGTGACTCATGTATTTGACCTCACATTCATTGCATGGAATTTGGTGAACTAAATTATTTCGCTTAATTGGTTCTATCGGATCCTTAAGCCGACAAAGCCTCTCTCTGTATGAGTTTGTAAGTTCAAATGCCGCCCTAATTCCAGTCTTGTTCAGAATCCTACCGGAAGCTTCTGATGTTTCTTCCTCACTATAGAAATTTTGAGCTCACTTCTACTTGTGTTGTCACGATTACTCGTATCACTCTTATTATTTCGTTTCTTGTGTTCGTACCAGTTTCTCAATAAACGGTAAAGGATAATTATAAACGCTTCTTTTATGTGTTTCAATTCCTTGTTTAAATCCTTGCACCGATAAGTAAGTTTTCTAGCTCTATTTTTAAGACATTTGACCAAACTCGCCGTAACTGACATTGGAAAAGATGATCTGAAGCCGAGATACCTGTTAGAATGTATCGGTTTCCTGTAGACCATAGTATCCAGGCTACCGTTTGTCCTTCGTTTTATTCTACAATCCAACATAGGTAATGCTCCTTGTTCATTTTTCACCTCGTAAGTGAATTGGATTGCACCTACTAACGAGCTTAAACGTGTGAGGAAATTGTCGATATGTTCCAATTTCAACACAGTATATATGTAATCCACATATCGCCAACAGGATTAAACATTTGTAAAGCCTCATTTCTCTAACTATCCATAAATACATCTGCTACGATAGGAGATATTGGTGGTCACATTGATACTCCTTCTGCTTGTCTCTATATATAATGATGCTACCCGGTTGGCGAAACCTCGGTAGGTGGAATACGGGTCGAACCCGCGACCCATTCGAAAGTCATCTCCCGAAACCAATGAGCCATCTGAGGGCCTTTTTGACGGATAGAAGTAAGCGAAAAATTTAGGTCAAAAATTCCTATCCAGCTAATTGGTCTAAATTCACAAACTTTACACTACCTGTCAAAGAATACGCTGGGACATAACATGTGTAGGCCCATTCGAAATAATGGGTATTACCTTTATAAAAAACATACAGGATTTACAAAACAGTAATATCGAACTACAGACTTTGTGTCTGCAAAATGAACTACAATGTATGCGTTTTTGATATCACATAATGATACATTTTAATATCATTCTTCTCAAGATTTCACTAACCTTCTGGGTTGTCTTCATTGGAGGTCGTTTGAACTTTCGCTCTTAAATTACTCGACTCTTCTGAAGTGAACTTTTTAAAATCTACAGAAAAAGATGAAACAATGTTTAGGTATAGACTTTAGGAAAAACTCAATTGTTTTAGATCACATTGTTCGCTTTCTTAAAATTATTTGCTTCACTTATCGACCAGCTTTTCCTAGATTGACTGGCTGAGTTGATGACAATACTTAGATACATTTTTCATACTTTACTGGCTATGACATCCACAGTGAAATGGAAAAGTGAGTATGAAGGACTGAGTCTACAACAAAGCAGTTAGATTGTGAAATATGACCACTGAAGTTAGGTAACAAGACCTTCGCATAGTAAAACAGTGAAAAATTGACAAATGACCGGTAGTGCGACCTAGCAGTCTACGAGCGATACAAACTTGATGTGAAGAACAATCCACTCTAATCGCTAATCAAAACAACAACAATACCACAGGTACGTGAAGATAGGAAGAGAAGATGGACCGTTGGTACGGTGCTTTTACTGTCACAACAACAGTCAGAATAGTTGAGTGATGGTGAATATATACATTCCAAACGACCTTGGCAAATACAGAATTCACCGAAGGGTTATCAACCAATGAGGGTTCAGCCTTCAGAAGCAATGGGAGAAAAAAGCTAGCAATGGTGCCAGGAGGGTGCGAAAACAGCAGCAATAGAGTTATTTAAAGGTTATAGACAAATATCAGGCAAACGTAAAGCAAAATTAGAGGTATATGACAAGAATGACTTCATATCCTGAATTAAATCATAAATCTTGATACTAGGTTTTCGAATAAGAAGGTTAGTCAGAACATACGATTGGGTACGATCGGGTTCGATTCCTGGTGGGGTCACGGATGCGTACTGATGGGGAGTCCCATACTAGGATGAAACAGCTGTCCAGTGCTTCAAGGGTTCTTCAACTGTTGTCGGTCCGTGATGAATACCGACCGGGAATTCAATATGACGATTAAGATGAAGATCATGTGAGGAAGTAATCGCGTAACTATGATTAATGTTCTGAGCTGTATCACCTAGGGTTTTTAACCACCTATTTTAGTTGTCACAAAAACTTTCAATCTAAGAGGCTACATTTTCATACACAGCTGAGACTAACAGTCAGGGACTTCATGAAGTGATGACGTTTTAGTCTGATCGTCTTTAACCTTCTTATGACCTTAGCCTAATTCAACCAACACTACGTATCGGAGTAGGTGGTAATTAGACACACATTACACATGCCCTAGTGATCAAAGACTTTGAAGGTGAATAAAATCATCGATTGACTTGACCTTTTTACCTTCACACCGAACTTCAGTATAACTAACAAGGTGGCTCCACAACATGCCGACAATAGGAAGGAAACAGTGGGGGAACACCTGGAGCCTTTCCGTATCCTCCTTTCCTTATTACCTAAACATTAACAACGACAGTATTGCAAGGGATACCATTCACGTAAACATGATGGACAAGTTCACGTATAAAATCAAGAAAATCGTTAATTCCCTTGCACAGCATACGAAGTTACAGTGCTAACGCTTCATTAATGTGCATGTGACCATTTCGTTGAATATGAATATGAAATTCTTGATAACTTACATGAACTGCTTAGATCACCAAGTAACTGAAGGTGTGAATCACTGACAGCTACAATTTCCCAGAAAGGTCGTAGAGATTCTACCTTCTATGGATTTAATATAAGCATGTCAAGAAGACGGAAAAAACAACGAATATCACAATGTGAATAGCTAAGATAATGGGAGCATGTGCATACTAAGACCAAAATAATGATGAAAGTAAATAAACAGATTTAAACCTGAAAACCATGAGTGCATCGGAGGATCTCAGATGATATTAAGTCTCATTAGTGATTTCTTCTCAGCCACAACTGTTGAATGCCCGTAAGTCGGCACAAACATTTAAGTTGCCAATTAAGAAAATTACACACACAGACCATACTTACATCTGACTTTAGAAGTTTGTAAATTTCAGATCAGTGTATACAAAAATAAAGGGCTAAGGCTATGGAGTCACCGATACCTGAAATTGTGGCAACATTAACGAATAAAATGTGGACAATAAGGGGGCATCTACAGTAAACTACATAAATAACTTTCATATCCAAACTGGTACGAGTAGTTCAAGTACTCCTATACCACTCAAGTTAACACGAGTTTGCGAGGTTGAAGCAATAAAATCAAATAGATTAACCAATTCGCTAAAATCATTATTATAATACTACATTACTGTATGCTAAATTAAATAAATCAACCTAATATGCGATAATACGATACCACGATGTGGAGCAATATGCACTAACCAGTGAACCACACCAATTATGCAGTAATGTCTGGCACCAAATCGCTTCCCAAAACTCAGTAGACGAAGTGAGGTTCGAGCCGTGAAGCGACCAGTTGAAGGTCAACAACTTAGACCAGTATCTCGCAGCTTCACCTCTTACTAATGTGCACAATTTCGATACCTACACCACAACCAACCGACAGCAGACAGTAATAAAACAATCAAGGTGACAATCTTTAAAAGTAGTATAGCTGGAGGGAGAGAGTGATTGATAAACATATCGTCTGTCCGGTCAACACCAAACACATCTATGATCCATTTACCTTTTTAAATATCTCAATGATTTCACCATATATTGCATGACGTGTTGAAGTGCGTTTCAATTAAACAAACACAGCACAGTCCACTAAGTAGTAAGGAATATATCAGTGATGTTTAAAATTTGCAAATCCTGGTCATCAAATACTTACAGTAACTCATACAAAGCACCAAATTTAGATACAATAGTAAAGAATGTGACGACCTAAAACTGATTGGTTATGAAGGAACTTCCAATGGTGTACTACTGGGAAACTTTAGTGCATGCTTAATATTAATTCGATTCACAACACACAATTTCTAAACACAAAGAATAACAAAAAAGGAATAAGTAGGAGGCAAATTAAGCGAAGGTAAAACTACTGACCAAACCACCACGAGCAGCATAGCGTGGCAATACGAGAAGGTCTTCATCCTCTATTTCCTTTGGATCGAATTTTTCGAAAACTTTGATAGCAGCTGCGCAGTATCCACCAGTCAACAGAATGTTGACAGCATCTCGGGCGAAAGTTTGTCGAACAGACATACGAGGTAACCACTTTAGTACCTGTGGATTGGAAACAAACGGTATTTCAGCAATTCAATACCGAAACTTACGATTATTGTAATCAGTTCGAAATAAAACTATAACAATTAGTTAGACACAACAAAAAACAAATGTATTTACCTCACTCAGATAATAGCCTGAGATGCTTCTTAAAAGTGAGTTGAAACCCAGCTCCGGCCAACTGATAGGCAGACGAATAGCAAGACAGAGAATCAAGCAAACGTTCACTAGCTCAAAATGCCATACTTAAGCAGTAGTGAAATATTATACCAAACAGGAACATAAGTGAGGATAAATAGTGAAATGAGTTATTGAAATATACCCAGCAGCCTTGCGCACATTCATATGGTGGGCAGTCAGCCAAACATATTGTATGGGAGCTAATAATACTATCCGCCTCCCAAACCTCAATGGGTGAGGCGGGGCTCAATCCGCGATCTACTTGGTTGAAAGTCACCACCTTAAACCAGCGAGCCACAGTAAATATAAAGTAACAGGATTTTGAAAATTTGAAAGAGACGGAATGGAAGAATCTTAACTCCAACCGGATTTCAGCCATCACCTAGGGTCTCTAGCAACTGATTCACACTACCGTAAGGACTTCAACCGAGTATTCTTTGCAGTTAAAAATAGCTCAAACCAAAGGTAGCTTTCTTCAAACCCAACGCTGTTCTTAGCACCATTACACACCACGGTAAGTGAGAGCTCAGTATGCGTAACACACATCGCAGCGAATCTATCCAGAATCAAAACCATACCGATTGGCTTACCGTTCCTTCACCTGTAATAACAGTATTCCATAATCTTGTTAACACGTCAACTCAATAATGGGTCCCACAAAACACAAAACAATAGCGAGTACCAATAATCCCGAAGTATTGTTTCTGATGAGGTTGGAAACAATCATAAAGAACACAGTATCAGTCCATTGCACCATGCTGTTTGCAAACAGGATGTCTTAATAGTATGTGTATACTAATTTACACAAAAATTCAGTAATCACGCAAAATTCGTACAGTAAGTAATGAATCGCACTCATTGTCTGAGAGGTAATGATACTATTTGTCTATCCACACCTCAGTAGGTGCAATGGAGTTTTTGAAATCATGATCTCTTAACGGAAAGCTGAGTATCTCAACCAATGAGCCACAGCTTCGCTCCCATAGAAATACTTTTCACAATAAAAACCGATGCAGTAAGAGATACTTCCTTTTCACTCATTGAAAAGTCAATGAAAGTACAACAAAAAAGATGAATATGACGTCATACACAAAACAGTGTATGATAAAATAAAATGCACCCAATAACCACCAATTAGATTAAGTTTCAGTCTGCAACAAAAAATGATGAGAACCAAGTGCATTAACTGATGGAATGCAGTTCAAGAGGTTTACTAAGTGCAACTAACACGCATTATTTCTGTAAAATCTGAAGATACCAGAGGATTGAACAGTTCAGAATAGAAAGAATGAGTTTACTGTTCGTTAACAGATGACTCAATATTATCCTAGTAAACTGACCAGCAATACTGAAAACACAAAAACGCCTCAGTATACGTAAACAGACCGTTAGGTTAAATGTCTTCCAACCTATCATGAGTCCACTTGCTTTCACTATACACACAACTAAGAGATTAAAAAGGTGAAGGTGAATGACAGGAGAACAGGAACTTTTCTGTCAGTCTTCACAACATTGTACACGTGCAGTGAAATCATTGGCCGAGTACTTTTTCATGAAGATAGGGCTCATCGTTTAAAGCATTTGATTTTCAACTAATGACTCCCAGATTCAAGTCTTGCTCCAATTCTTCAGCCTGGGTAATTGGATAGTATCATGAACGCCCATAAAATAAATCTGGCCCATATACTAGTAAATAAACCTATGCAGGGCTCACATATCAATTTTCAGGTTAAGTGAAGGATTTTGGATTAAAAAAACCACAGCGAAGGAGGCGGTTAAAAAAGGCTTCAAGTTTCTACCTTGAATGTGAGCTGTGACTGCATTTCTAACCGATGCCTCACGAGTACAAACCTAGCTTCGCCAGACGAGGTTTAGACAAGCAGTTACTATCATCAGCACGAAGACAATAGGTGTGACTTATTGCAGAATGAACGAACGTGCACAAGCTTACTGAGTGAATTCCCATTTTTGTTCGAACCTTGGACGTAAAACATTATTCAAGACAAAACCAAAATGACCGATGTCCGAATAGCATCGGAACGACGTGTATCACCTTACTAAAATGACAATTCTTAAAAGGATTCACGTGAGGTACTGACCGCATATTATTATCCCTGCCAGCTGCAGGTTAGGAGATAAAAGTAAACAATAGATGAGAACGGTGAATAACATGATTTGAAATTGATATTACTGATGTAGCCAAACTCAGCTAACGCCTGAGCCGAAATTCACATCCACCCATCACAACTGCTATTACTATTATTATTAATATTTGTGACTCGGATTCCTAGAAGAATATAAGATTTCAGTAGTATGTTGCCATTTCACTATCTTCTATGCAGTCTTTTCAACTTGACTCCACAACTGCTCAGAAGCTATCATCCTTTCCTGACACCAGCTCCTCCATGTCACCCTCAGACGCCCGACACGTTCCCCCTTCGGCTTCCACTCGACGGTCTGACCTGGCGCGTGACGTCTCCAAGCGGTCTTCTCAGTGTGTCCCCAGTCCAATCCATCTCCACTTTCTTTTGCATATTTGTTGGACGGTCGGTTGTTGGTTGGTCCGTTGCCAGTCAGAGTTTCTTGCTACTTATTCTCATTATTTTGACCATCTGATCTTCAGTACCGAGCGTAGGCGGTAGCTGTTGATATATGTCTGCAGTTTGTTGGGAATGCTTTTCGTAACGCGCCGCGTCTCTCAACCATCACATAGAAGCGCTGGCTTGACATTAGTGCTGAAAATCCTGATCATGTTCACGCTTTATGCTGTGAGTGCAATGCAGTGCAGTAGATCTCACACTGATTTCAGACTAATGAAGACCTGTCTTGCCTTTCCGATCCTGGCCTTCACATCCTCATCTCTGCGGCCGCCTGCAGTTGAGACGATGATGCCTAGATAGCTGAAAGAGCCAACTTCATTTAGATCTTTCCCGTTGATAGTGATTGGTGCTCATTGTCGCTGTTGTTGGTGATGGCGGTTAGGTATCTTCATCACCTCCGTCTTCTCCACGTTCACCTGAAGTCCCGTCTTCCTTCGCCGCCCCTTCTGTCAACTTGTTGACAACTTGTGTAACCTTAGACATAAATCATCATCGGCGAAACCCAGATCTTCCTCTGGGGTATTTTCATCGGTCTGGCCAGCGTATACCCATCTTCTCGCTCCTCACAGTTTCTTACATGATCCAGTCCAGTCCAGTCGACCACAATCAGGAAGGTCGTCGGTGATAGTAGGCGGCTACCTTGTCTTACTCTTGTCTCCTGTCTTCAATTCAAAGGCGTCACTCAGCTTTCCATTGATATGCGGATCACTTGGCATGTATCATCGTACAGAATATAGCTGTTAAATGAGGATGATAAAGGTTTGTGGCAGTAGGACCGCAGTTTTTAAGCAACTGCCAAATTATTTCTAGTTCAACGCTATCAAATATATGCTAATTTATTTTTTTCTTCTAACTTAATGCTGTCAATCGGTTAACAAAATATATATACACAGAGGGTAAACTTCATACTCGGATTTAATCAGTTGATTAGTTCTCTTGATTCTACTAGAAAACCAAACTCATACCTGCTTACTATGAACTTCAGTAAGCAAAAGTAATGAACGAAAATGAGTTATGACTGGTTATAAGAGGAACTGAAACACCCAACTATTCAATATATATATATATATATATATATATATATATATATATATATATATATATATATATAATTACGTCAGGAAAGATATCATACTTTATCACAAGTTGCGCTAGTATCTCCCTTTGAATAAATTATTTTCTGATAAGTATCCACAAGAAATCTAGGAGAAAAGGTGTGAGTTTGTCTAGCAATATCGTTTAGTGGAAGGAGAGAAGAAGCCTCGTCTAATATTCGAACTACAGCGGTTTCGTCCCCAATATCCGCATAAGCAGAAAGTAGACCGTGATATGCAATTCTAGTTGGCCATAAACCGGATTCCGACAATATACTTTGAAAAGAAAGAGCTTCGTTGATTAGGCTGTAAAATAAAAACATTTTTGTGATAAAAATTAATGGGGAACTGGTATCATAAGATGGCGTCAAATTTTTTCGCATTTTACTTTGAAAAAACAGCTCAACATCGCTGTAACTATTGAAAGAGCGGTGAACTTCGAAATCATGTGCAAAAAATCAACATTGATTGGTGATCATTACTGGACTAATCTTTCCGTTTATTGGGTTTAGAACGAAGTGGAACGATATGGGCATCAGGAAATCCACTTTACAACAAAAGGTAGCATTAAGGGGGTATAAGGAGGGATGAATATTAAAAAAAACACAAAGACAAATGGTTTACGAAAGAAACAGTCTGTAAAATACATCCGAAGAACTTACAACTTTCATTTTACTTTTCGATAACAGAAACAAAAAAGCTTCAGCATGATCGCTACTGGTTTCCATTCTGAGCCATGGCTGCTATCATCTCAAACAACTAGGCAGCATGATCGCACCGAAAACATTTAAGGCGAACCAAAAACAATTATTCTTCAACCCACGATGCAACATCACACACTGGTCACCTTTTCAATTCCTTCAAGCCGTCCTACAGCAATCGAAAAGTGAACGATATGAGTCGCTGGGATGACGCTTATAACATTTGTCCAAGTCACTGAAGCCCATGTTTCAAGATTCCACTCAATAAATGACTATTTCTATCACATCGAAACACATCCCACCTTACCTCAGAATTATTAACATGTTTTCACCAGAAACCAGCAGGCCTGAGGAGACAACAGTGATAAACCGTCGTCGGACACCTTACCTAAAAGAGGCCAAGACTTCCAGATGTATGTGAGAAGTATCTACATCAATGTGTTACTTACCAACCTTTTACAACAAGACTAACGTCACAACGAAGCTAAAAGTAACCCGGATTGGCGTGTCACTGGTTTTCAACATACCACTGAAAATCACGTCGGTCGCACCCATAGTAACACTCACACAACTATCCCGATACAAACTTCCCAAAGGTTAACTACCAAGAGTAAGTATATGCTCATTTAAACCTTGTGAAAGCAGTTTTCACTTGAACAGTAAAAAGCATTCACCATACTGTACCCAATGTCCTGTTAGAATCATGTTGGAGACTCGCGAATGGGGGTATATTCTCATAAGATGTGATAGATGTATAAATATCCCATTTGGTCGGTCACTTGATAATTAGATAAAAAGAGAAACGTCTCAGTAAAATTTCAGCTAGAAAAGGGTGATCAGTGCTAAAAATATCGGGTTTTCTGGTAGTGAGGCATCAGCAATCAATGCTTTTGAGGTTGGTTTTCATGAGACAAGTGGCTTCACAAACAGCTCACTAGTCTGCTACACTAATACTCGTAGTTTCACGAATAAAATATTCGAGTCGAGGAACTTAGCTGCGTGCTCGAAACCTGATCTAATAGGGATCACTGGAACGTCGTTCACTGTAATTGTGCATGTCTCAATCTATCCCGGGTTATGTGCACACCAGGATGAACACGATGAGTATGCATAAGGATAGAAGTGGAATCCTATTTATTCAAGAGAATTTGAGTAAACGCTCAACTACATCTAACGTGCATTGCAGTGGTAGACGTTACATTCTTAGTTGCACAGCTATGGCTGTGGTTTAGATAGTTGAGTTTTAAACAGAAGGTAACAGGGCCGAACTGCGCTCCAACTATAGGAGTTTCAGCAGTCAGCATCACCAGCCCTTACACAATAGGTGTGACTCACTGCATTGTGTTTAGACACATGAACACAGGAAATTCAGTTCAGTTGGTTGCAAATTCAGGTTTAAGAAAGACATCTTGGTGATAAAAGCAATTTACTGAAGTTAGAAATATCTTGATACATAGTCGTGCTAAACTTAAGTAGAGCAATAGCAACATACTTAATTGTATAGGACCTTGGTTCACCCAATATAGTAAGGCAAAATGCCATAGACGGACATGTGTTTTGAATAAAATCTGTTATTAAGTGCTCTAAAGTGTGAATTCGCACAGAATGAGATAGAACAAAAAGCACACTCTTTTATACTTAGTTTATGCATATCAGCGTGATTTGGAAGATCTGATTACTTACCCCCATCGGTGAACAGTGATCATATCGTGATTGCTACTAGGTTTAACAGACAGAGCACTTTCCCTAAAGAAATTGTTTGAAGCACGGGTATAACAAGGATTCACGGTACCGCCAATCAGCCAAACTGATCTCTTGTGATAGATTTATCCGTAAAAGGGGCTTAGCATAGGCTTCGTAATACATTTGAAGCTTCAAAGTTACTGTTTATTCTTTGATCGACCCTTTGGAGACCTTCTTCGGTTAACACTCAAACTTAGAAGGTATTAGGAAGGAGAAAGCGTTCTTCGGACTTACTCATAGCTAAAAAGAAATGCTAAGGTTGGGGAACTCCAAGATTAGAAATACCTGTAGGGGTTTCCTCACTAGATGTTGCATAGCTTATGAAAGGTTAGTGTTGGTTGATCATCAGAGCTTTCCTAGACATCTATTCTCTCATGTTCATATTACGAGATGAACTTAAAGCCACGATGGGATCTCCATCCTACTACTTAATACGGGTACAGACTTAGTAAAGGAATCTAACGCAACTAAAACGGGAAGCTTATCTAATGGTCTTAGCCAATTTCATCTTGTCAACGTGAAAGATCAGCACACTACTCACTATAACTGCTGATAACACCCTTCTTCAAAAGGACTAGTTCCAATCATAAGAGACTACCCCAATTGTTAGAAAATTTTCAGGTTTAGAAGTCCCTGTACTCTGATGAGTTGCATACAGGATAATTGTAACTGTTGATCAGTATTTTATTGATGAACCATCGACTAGGCTCTTAAAAAAGGTACGTTTCTCAGAAGCCGCTTCTTTCTAAGTGTAGCATAGCTAGTCCTGTATATAGATGTGATACGTAATTAACTACCGACTAGTTGACCACATTAGAATTGTTATTACGGCAGTAGAGATATTTCAGGATAGTTTATAAAAGCTAAACTGCATCATCTGTGACGCCGAGATATCCAACTATCTATCAAAGGAAGAGCATACTGAGCTTCATTCCGTTCTGTCCTATTATACGGCTGTGACAAATAGCCGTTGAAAGTAGAAAACATGAATCAGTTACAGGGTTTTGATCATAAGTGTCAACGTAGCAATCTGGTGAATCCGCAAAATCCACCCTTCAAGTTTCTGGGGATTCGATGGCCAGCTCTCGTGATCTTGCAGGTGTAGGCATAGCATTAAGCACTAGGGCAGAAAACTCATCACTAGACTGGATCCCAGTTGATAGTCGCCTCTGTGCTGTCCAACTGAACGGCACAGTGAGAACTGAAAGGAGTAGTGAAACTCACCGCTTACACACCCACTGACTGCAGTTCGGATGCAGTGAAGGACGAGTTCTACAGAAAACTGTCTGCCTAACGGTGATCGGCCACTACAACTGTGCTCAGATAACCGCCTATTTTTAGCTAGAACAAATGTCAGACACAAAGAAAGACACTGGCTGACGTGGCGTCCACTGAGCCCAACTCAGCGATGGACACAGATAGACCACATTACTATCAGTCATCGCTAAAGAGGATCGGTACAAGACTGCCGCTCTTCCTACATACAGTACGGGTTTGGATAGCCACCATGCGGTGGTCCGAGCGCCTATTTGCCTGCGTCTCTCCATAGATGTAGGAAAAATTTGGCAACAAAACCTCTACGAGTGCAGCTCGATAACGAAAACACCGAAGTCCCTTTCAGTGAGAAATTGGCTAGGCAGTTATCGGAACAGAACAATACCACTCATCCAGAAGAAGCTTGGTGCCACCTCCAGTCTGCTGTAAACGCAGTGCTGAAGACCGCAGCTGACTCCGAAAACGTGGCTAAAAAGAGTCAGTGGATATCAGCAGCTCCTTCCGAACTAATGCATGCACTTGGACGCATCCCTCAAGGCTCTGAGTACAATGAAGAGCGAGCGCAACTTAAAAGCAGATTGAGAAAAAGTCTATGCAACGACCGCAAAATGTGGTGGACAGCGAAGGCTAAAGAGAAAGAAAAGGCAGCGGCGACTTGTAACAGTAGACAGTTACTTAGACTTTTAAGGAAACTGGGGGGAAACGTCAACAACGGTTAGTGAGACTATTGCGGAGAAGGACAGGTCTGCGACTCACTCACAGGAAACGACCAGAACGATAGGCAAAACACCTCGAGGAGCAGTTTAACTGGCCTCCAGCCACCATCGCGTTGCCCGCTATCCAGTCGAACCCTGAATGGAACATTGAGATAGGCCTCCAATACTAGCAGAAGTCGAGAAAGCGGTAAGTAACCTGAAACAAGGAAGGGCGGAACGACCAGACGGACTAACTCCAGAGGTATACAACGATGATGGTAAGGTGCTCTTAGTCAGGTTAACGGAAGTGTTAACCAGTATATGGGAATCAAATACGACCCATTATAACTGGTCTAAATCACTCATTATCCCAGTCTTCAAGAAAGGCGAGAAGTCCTCTTGTGATAACCACAGATGAATCAGCCTGACGAATATAGTGTCCAACATCCTAGGTTCTATAATTCTTCGACGCCTAAGTAGAGCTCGGGAACAGCAAGCCAGAGAAAACAAGGCAGGCTTTAGACCCGGTCGCGGGTGTATTGACCAAATATTCACACTACACCAGGTTCTGGAACACAGGCATGCTTACCGACGCCCGACAATACCTGTACTTTTCGACCTGAAGGCGATATTCAACTCTGTTGATCGAGAAGTTCTGTGGCAATTTCTCTCACTGAGTAAGTACATCACCTTATTGAAGGTTCTCTACTCGAACATTTGTGGGCGTGTTAGAGCCTATGGTGAGATGCCCGGGGAGCTGTGCTCATCGAGTGGCGTCCATCAAGGCTGTCTACTGTCTCTATTCATAGTCAATTTTATCGTAGATATTCTCATGAAAGTCTCCCTTTCGTTACCCGATTACACAGAGGTTGACCCAATCGCAGGAAATTTTCGTTAGACCTAAAATATGCAGATGACGTAGTCCCGTAAGGTGAAGACGCTGACAAGATGCAGAGTATTCTGAACACTTTGAGTCGCAATTTGAGAATGTTTGGGATGAGTTTCTTACCACCCAAATGCCAATTGTTGCTCCAGAACTGGTCTTCAACGGTGCCACGACTAGTAATAGAGTGCGTTGACCACTTACTTCACTTACCTGGGAAGTTGGATCAGCCCTGATGGCTCAGTGGCCGATGAAATCTCTGCATGAATACATAAAGCTCGACTGACTTTTGCCACCTTAAGCCACATGTGGCGCCGCCATAATATCTGACTGTCTATTAAGGATCGCGTGTACTGCTCTGCTTTACTCTATGGCATTGAAACATGGTCACCGAAGGTCGAAGACTTGAGAAGGCTTCAGGTGTTTGACTACTGTTGCCTTCGTAGTATAGGCCAGATTCAGTGGTGCCAACACGTGAGTAACGCAGAAGTCAGGTGCAGAGTTTTAGGGAGATGAGATAAATCAGTTGATGCGGTTATGAACCTTCATCGACTGAGATAGTTGGGACACCTATTGCGTATGCCTAGTCACCGATCGCCTCGTCATACAATGTTCACCGAAGCAGGTCCAGGCTGGAAAAAGGCCAGAGGGGGCCAGACTAAAACGCGGAATCAATGTATGAAGTCTCTGACAGTTGGTTTAAGCCGAGTGGGACGATGCAGACTAGCCGTTTGGGGTCTGCGAGACAAGGGAAACCAGTGGTTGGAGATTAACTCTTGGCGATATGGCTCAGAACCGATGTCAGTGGCGCAGATGTATACATACATTAACGACACCATACCAAATCTCACCATTTTCTCATTCTTCCTTCCTCTCTTTTAGTACCTTGTATTTCTTTTCACTGAATTTTCTTCTCTTCATCTTCCACTTCACTGCCTTTTTACTTGATGTAATGATATGAGTTGTTGCAACTCGGACCGTTATGCATTAATGCCTGGTCCTATGTTGACATGGATGAATAGATGGAATCACCGTGCAAAGCAACCCTAGAGTCAAGTGGAAAACAATAGGTAAGACAGGCAAGTCGATTGAGGAGGTTATGAACCTTAGTCGACTGAGATGGCTAGGACATATCCTGAGATTGCCGCCCACCTACCTAGATTTGTCATCATGGAGGAAGTTGGATCACGTTGGATGACGGTTCAGGATGGTCAGACCAAAACGTGGCACCGGTCGATGGAGTCTCTGACTGTTGGTCTGAGTCGTATGGAGACGTAGACTGCCTGGTTGAGGTCCCTGAGGAGAAAGGAATGAGTGGTTGAGGACTGAGTCTTGGTGACATGACTGAAAATCGGCCGATATACTGCACATGTATTCACTCCGTGACGTCTTCTAAAGCTTGAATGTACGCACTAACCATTGTCTTTAAATCACGCGCTTTCACAGCCTCTGCCAGAGAAGTTCTATTAACTGCCTTCAAGTGGCCGGGGTGCTTTCACAGATGTGGAAGGGCGCAAGCCAATGTCCGGCGCTTATCGTCACACTCATGGATACTAAAGGTTCACACACGGGCCTATACCTAGGAGCGTTCCTCAGGGCACTAATCTAGATCTCCACCTGCTCCGAGATGCTAATTAATTGCCAAAGATGCTTAGTTTATCATCGTTAGTATTTGCTGGTGACGTCAAGTTCTGAACAGTCATTCGTGCCAGTAATAACAGGTCTGAACTTACAAGCTCACCTTGATGAACTGAATGAAAGGTTTAAACGATAGATTCTAGAAATCAGCTGCAGAAAAAGTGCTATTACACACCGCGTATAGGCACTCTGGTTGCCGCCCAGTAATCATCTATTCCTTCGCGCAATGTTGATTGAAGTCGAGGTCAGGAAGACGGTTAAAAACGATCGAACTAAAACATGGCACCAGTGCTCAGGACGGATAGTTTTAGCTGCGTATGAAAACCTAGCCCTGTGTGTTGGGGTCTGTGTGATAACTGAAACCAATGAGCTCACAACTAATCATAGTGGTCCAGGTGCTTCCACATATCAGATTCATCTCAATCGTGATATCGTATTTCTTCATTGTTTAGTTCCCTTCTCTTCTCTTTTTATAACTCTACTACTTTTGATTACTCCCCAATTTCTTCATCTTATCTTTCACTTTTGTGCGGTCACTCTTGATGTGCTGAGATGAGGTGCGGCAACTAAAACCATTATACACTAATTCTAGGTCTTACGTTGATAGTAACTGATCATGAATAAATTACTTTCACTTTACATTCTAAACCAAAAAGACTTTTGTTATCATGAGTCACGATTTGAAGGCATATTGCATTGAGCTTGCAGCTTGAGTATCGATCGTATGCTTTAGTTGCTTGCTTCGTATAACACTCAAATACTTTGATGAAGGTCTCTCTAGGATTTCATACTGTATGTTTGTGAAACTTCATTCAGAGTATCGTATCCATTACTAGACTATTTCATGTAAAAGGTGATACGCTGGAACGCAACTAAGGAGTAAATACGAAGTTAGTAACAGAATTTGCCCACTCCTATAAAGAGCAAATCGCACTTTTTTCACTTGTCTTATCGCAGAATAAAAGCGACCTTATTTAAGTACTTCATTTCTTGAATAATTATCTACGTATGGGTTTATCTAACACTTTTATTTTCTCCACGACTGATTATCACAGGAACGACTAAGGAAAGATTAAGAAGCTATCATCAAACCATTTCCAAGTCAAACACCAGTCTCCTCACAGTCTCAAAAAACCACAACTCGCAAACGGTACAAGTGATAGCACTACCTTCGGTGAAAACTTCACGAGGAAACTAGGTCCCACACAGATAGTTACTGCAAGGATTACCAAAGACTTCCTACCTATTATTACTAACATTGAATACTCATAAAATCGAACGCCACCTTTAGGTCAAGAAATATGCCGGTAAGTCTCCACTTCAAACCGGTCGGAAAACTAAACTCTCACTCATGAATGAAACCTAGTTTGTTTTCTCGAGCTTTGTGTTCTCGAAGTAGAGTTACATATCAGGTGACCATAAACCACAGGCTATTAAAAACTCTGTTAGTCAGACTGATTCTTCTGTGGTTATCACAGATAAAATCTTCCTTAGAAACTGGGATGATTACCGACTTAGGCCGGGATGATTGGATTACCAACGACATGTTCTTCAAATCAACAGAAGATAAACTGATTTAAGCAGCCGAAGTATGTTACACATCAATAGCTAATTCCTACCTTATTTTATAAGAGCTAGAATAGCAGGACGAAGGGAATTTCATAAAAGTTCGGCCAAGGAATAGGACGGGTTCGGGAAGTGATTCCCTACCATCTAATGTACGAAAGAAGCAAGACTTGTTAGTAATCAGCAATGTGACTAACATCGGCGATCCAAATTATTAAGTGATAGTGCTAGATGTTACACCGTGACCATGAAATGAGATTATTCACTGTATTTTTGAAACTTCATGAACAATATTCGGTGGTTCACTGGTTACGATGTCAGCTGCGACCACGTATCTTATCCATAAACCGTTGGAACCATTTGACTGAAGTGAGGAAGAATTTCTTGACTCATATTTATCAACAGCTCATGACGTGGACCTATATTCCGAGAATATTGAGGGAGAAGGAAACGATGCTCAAAACCTATTTATTTCGTTGCGTTTTAGTACCTAGCTTGATGTCTAAGTATCACTTTAGAAGCTAATAAAGCATCAGCACGGAATAACCTCATATATCATGGAAAAAACTTTGAAAATTGGGTGATAGAAGCGTAACTAACCCAGCTTTAATATAACCATAAAGCATAGAAGAAGAAATATAAACGTTTGTCTCCATTCCAAAACCTTTGAGTGAACGCACAAGCAACCTGGAAGCGAATAATCTAAAGATTTTTCCTTACGCTGCTTGTTCAACATCTCCTACGGCACAGCTTTGAAGAACAAATAAGCGAAAAATTGTCTAGGAACGATAACAAGTAAGGATGAACATACCTTAGTGGGTTTCATATCAGCTTTCTTAAGGTCATTCAAAACCTCATTCACGTCGAATTTAAGACCTGCGATAATTCTCATGCTTAAATATTTCTCCGCAAGTGCGATACTGCCAGCTGCAAGTAATTAACAACAGGATAAGAATACCTTTCAGGACTTCATTCCATATACCAGGCATGACACTTTTAAGTTCCTCCGCACAATAGAAAACTGCATTTACTTTATACGATAGTAAGAAGCTTTTGACTTCGGAAAGACTCGTCAGTGTGTTGCCGTGGAGTGTGCTCAAGTTAAGACATAACATCGGATCACATTGATTTGGAGTGGGAAACAATGTCCGTTTGTAACTATCAGTAACAAACTAAGTAATAACTATGAGGTACCTGAGTACAGCTCTGTAACCAGGTATTCGATGCTGTATATATGAATAAAGGCGGGATATCAACATTGTAACGACCAGTTGTTGATAGGTTTTCGTCTAGCTTGTATATGTACGTTGTTGCAGATACGCAAATCCAGTGGTGACCACGAAGATCGGAAAGCGAAAAGAGGAAGAAAAAATACGAGGGGATGACTCATACAGGATACACTAACATTTAATAGCATACTTAGAAAAGAGAAGTGACAAACAATCGTCACTATATCGCACGGTACAGCTTGACGACTAGGAGGTGAGACAGCTTAGAAACCGAGACTTGAAAGTGAATGATTAAGGTTCCGAATGTGTTACAACATGACATAACGTTGCCACTACCTAGTCTCTGTCGCAGGACGCCACCCCAACCGTGCCAAATGGAATACCAAACTTCGCGCGTTTACGAGCGTTAACTGTCGTTGCTCTGATTTTCAGTACGATACAGCCCTCAGAAAAGCCAATGCGTTAGTTTTTAATCGCATCCTAATGCCCTGTCGTCATTTGATTGATATGCAGAGAATTCTGTCTCCTGACGTTGATAGGTCTTCTGAGACATTAGTTCACTTCTTTGCAGATATATTACGAAGCTACAAAATGGTTACGAGACTATAACCACGCACGTATTGAACGTCACCTGAAGACTTTGAACATTAAAGAAATGCGAATGCTTACTTCTACAATGATGTATGAAATGCAGTTATTGGCTTGGGAAAACTCGGAGAGAGCACGTAGACTGTAGTTATAGGCTTACACCAGAGCTTATAAGGATCACCACCTACAGGGTTAATCTTCAGTAACCTCACAGACTGCTGAATACCCGCTAACTACTTACGTACATACTATCCCATTCCTTGAATAAGTTTTGAATACATTTTCCATTGTTCATTGAAGCGGAAAGTGATGGGTTAAAGTGATAGCAGTAGCAATGGGAGGACTCGCTGCTGTATTATGATCAAAGGGTAAAGGCACTTGACCATTAACCGGTGCGTTATACTTTCGAAGTTTGCCCCACCAGCGACAGTTTGATCAGCCAAGTTGCCCAGCTGGCGTCGCAAAGTAGGAGTGCTTTCTAAACTAAGTAGCTGTGTTACTTCTGAGGTCGTCACCTCGTGGGGACTACCCATCACATGGAGCCCTCGACATTTGCTTCTGCACAACAACTGTCCTTGTGCACCATAATTTACCCTCTAAGTCTACTCGAGTGCCAACTAAAAGTTTGTCTCACATCTCTGAAACACAGGCCGACACCGGAAGCATCAGCATGGGAAGAGGGTCAGTCGCTTGCCGTTTACACCTTCCATACTTCACTATGCAACCTGACGACATTCAAAGAAGCACTGACAAATTGCTCAGAAACTTATTTCCATGAAAGCAACATTCTTTAGAAATACACGAAACAGTATAAATACCAGGTATTAAGGTTGGGTCCTGTATAGTTCAGAGACTTGGTGCGTTACGTAAAGCATTTCCAACAAACTGCAGACATTCATCGACAACTGCCTACCCTCGTTACTGAAGATCAGATGGCCAGAATAATAAGAATAAGCAACAAGGAACTCACTCGGGCTGGCGACGAACCAACCAAGAACCCATCACCCAACAGATATGCAGAAGGAAGTGTAGATGGCTTGGGCACACACTGAGAAGGTCGATTGAGGACATCACGCACCAAGCCAGTCACTCGAGTGGAACCCAGATGAGAAGCGACTAGTTGGACGTCCAAGGTGAGGATGACATGGAGGAGATCGTGCGAGGGGGAAATGAGAGCTACTGGGCTGTCATGGGGCCAGGTTCAAGAGGTTGCAGAGAAGAGAGCGCAATGGATGCGTGCTGCTACTGCCCTATTTTCCACTAGGAATCCAAGGGATAAATAATAATAAGGTTGGGTCCAGACGTCTATTACTCTGCAAAAGAATGATCGCCTGCCTTCAGCATACTCCTGCTCTAAGACAGGCTTCATGTCCTACCGTTGTATCAAAGCCCATGACTTTCCGTTCAATTATTAATAGGACAGAATTAAAAGTAACTTTAACAATTCATTTCGAGTAAAGAATCGTGCGAAAGTATGCCACCCAACAGGCAACAATTTATGTGAGGCTGAGAAAATTTTAAAAAATAAATAGTCACGCCATGCGGACTCCCCCGGAGTAGGCAGCTGTTCATGTGTTACTACTCATACATCATTCCCAGCCACCTTACTATGACACATTCGCGACTGCTGATATTTGTTCGGGGACAACATCACAAAAACAGTCTCCATTACCATTAAAATGTTGGGACCGACAATTTCCCGTTTCGCCCACAAGGAGATATCCTACGGGTTTTCACAGTTATATGGAGATGGATAACACGCATAATATTATTGTTTGTTCCTCGGATTCCTAGTAGTATGTTGCCATTTCACTATCTTCTATGCAGTCTTTTCAACTTGGCTCCACAACTGCTCAGAAGCTATCATCCTTTCCTGACACCAGCTCCTCCATGTCACCCTCAGACGCCCGACACGTCGTTCCCCCTTCGGCTTCCACTCGACGGTCTGACCTGGCGCGTGGCGTCTCCAAGCGGTCTTCTCAGTGTGTCCCCAGTCCAATCCATCTCCACTTTCTTTTGCATATTTGTTGGACGGTCGGTTGTTGGTTGGTCCGTTGCCAGTCAGAGTTTCTTGCTACTTATTCTCATTATTTTGACCATCTGATCTTCAGTACCGAGCGTAGGCGGTAGCTGTTGATATATGTCTGCAGTTTGTTGGGAATGCTTTTCGTAACGCGCCGCGTCTCTCAACCATCACATAGAAGCGCTGGCTTGACATTAGTGCTGAAAATCCTGATCATGTTCACGCTTTATGCTGTGAGTGCAATGCAGTGCAGTAGATCTCACACTGATTTCAGACTAATGAAGACCTGTCTTGCCTTTCCGATCCTGGCCTTCACATCCTCATCTCTGCGGCCGCCTGCAGTTGAGACGATGATGCCTAGATAGCTGAAAGAGCCAACTTCATTTAGATCTTTCCCGTTGATAGTGATTGGTGCTCATTGTCGCTGTTGTTGGTGATGGCGGTTAGGTATCTTCATCACCTCCGTCTTCTCCACGT
The DNA here is from genome assembly GCA_944470555.2 of Heterobilharzia americana. NCBI lineage: Eukaryota > Metazoa > Platyhelminthes > Trematoda > Strigeidida > Schistosomatidae > Heterobilharzia > Heterobilharzia americana. The sequence continues at coordinate 68,478,372 of OX104127.1, read as the reverse complement.
TCACCTGAAGTCCCGTCTTCCTTCGCCGCCCCTTCTGTCAACTTGTTGACAACTTGTGTAACCTTAGACATAAATCATCATCGGCGAAACCCAGATCTTCCTCTGGGGTATTTTCATCGGTCTGGCCAGCGTATACCCATCTTCTCGCTCCTCACAGTTTCTTACATGATCCAGTCCAGTCCAGTCGACCACAATCAGGAAGGTCGTCGGTGATAGTAGGCGGCTACCTTGTCTTACTCTTGTCTCCTGTCTTCAATTCAAAGGCGTCACTCAGCTTTCCATTGATATGCGGATCACTTGGCATGTATCATCGTACAGAATATAGCTGTTAAATGAGGATGATAAAGGTTTGTGGCAGTAGAACCGCAGTTTTTAAGCAACTGCCAAATTACTTCAAGGTCGACGCTGCCGAAGGCCTTTTCAAAGTCGATGAAGTTGAGGTCGATTTGACTGCCATTTCAAACTCTTTCCTGTGATGATGTGTAGCGTAGCTCCGCAATTTGATCCGCACGTGATTTGGCTTACCTGATGCTAGGTAGCCTGTTCCGGTATTTATTTCGAATTCGGAGCATTGTTTAGTCTCTCCAGGTTGATGTTGCCTAATATTTTGCTTGCTCTGGGTGGAGAGGGATAGCAGCATGATTCCACACCAGTTCTTGCTAAGGCTTAGGTCGCCCATCCTTGTTTGAGAGCTTGACGAGGCAACCCTTCCTTCCCACCCCTTAAACCCTCTGCAGTGGTCGGGAGAGCATGTCCGGTGTTGCCTCCGCGTCTGTTTTCAGTGCTTCTGGGGGAATTTGATCTGGTCCTGCTACTTTCCCGGATTTCAGCAGCTTTCTGGGGTTCAAGACTTCGGCTTTTACGGGAACGCTTGTGTTCACCGGTAGTTTTGTGACTGGGCTGCTGGTGATATTTCTGGATGAGTTGCAGGTGGTAGTGGTCGACTGAAGAGTGTTTTGAAGTGGTCAGTTCATCGTTCCCTTTGTTTCCTCTCTTTGCTAACCAAGTTTCTTTCACCATCCCCCATTTGTTCCATCTGCAGTGATCTTCTCCCGTTTAGTGGTAGCCTGATTATTTGATGTGATGTTGTCAGGTCTCTGCCTGTCCCATCAGAAGCCTGTTGCGTTTTACAAGTGTCTTTTATCTTTGCACGCACTCTTCATTTCTTTGTCCGGTTTGGCGTTTGATATTTTGCACCCCGTTCCTCTTTTCGTCGTTCATTCCCTCACCTCACTGGTTTATCTTCTGTTTCATCATCTTCTACTCTCTGCTTTGTCAGCCTACATGTGTCCATCGAGATCCATTCCTTGTCTTGTTTCTTCTTCCTTCCCAACACGGTTATGCAGGTTTCCTTCCACATCTCCTTCAAAGAGTTAAAGCGTTTCCCCCCGCAGGTTCCTCCAAAAATGTTGCTTAATGCCCTCCATTTCGTCCTAATAGCTGACGTGAACATGTCGTTTGAAGTTTCTTCCTTCAGTTTCTGTTATGGGTGTTGAACTTGAACTGTGGTGTATCGCCAAATTCTTTCAAGGCTTTCAACTTGATTTTGAAGGCAGGTTGCTTGAATTAGGTAGTGAGTGGTGTGAACCTACATCTGCTCCTCTTCTTGATCTGATCTTGTTTCCGGTAGGCTGGCTGCGTCTCCACTTTCTCCACATTGAGGTGAAGTCGATCTGATTTTTAGTGTAGTGTGTCCTGGTATCTGGTGAAGTCCATGTCGCTTTGTGAATACCCTTGTGTTTGAACACACTGCCTCTAGTCACCAAATCATTGAGGGTGCAGAATTCTGCAAATATTTCTCTATTTTCGTTCATCTCGCCGGGTGCTTCTTGACCCATGATCAGTTCTCTTCCTTTATGGTCCGTTCCCAATTTGGCATTCATATCACCCCACCAGTTAGAACTTCGATTTCACCGTCGTCAACTGAAGTCTTGTCTGGAACTGATTCCAGTTGTCTGTAAAATCCCCCTTATTCTCTTCATCTGCATTATTTGTAGGTGCATAGCGCACCATTGTATGGTTGTGGCTTTTCTTCCTTTTAAGTTGAATCTTGCTGCCATGACCGTGATGCTGGAAGAGATTGGTTTCCACTGCTTGATGGCCTTCGATGCTGTTATGGGCATCACGACAGCCACTCGAAAACTCGGTGTGCTCGTTATTGTCGTCTGCGTGACAGTATCGGAGTAGACTATTCAAACCTCTCCAGCTAAAAATTTGGAGAGTTCACTTCCATCCCATCTGCTTTCGCAGATTCCCTGCATGGCACTTCTACGCTATATCTTCTCATCTCTTCTGTAATCTGGGCAGCCTTGCCAGCCAGCTCCAAACATTGTGAGGACATTTTGTATCCCTATTCTCTTTGTTCTTTTACCGAGAGGTTAGAGAACATCGGCCGACTGGCTTATTGAAGGTTTTCACGGACCAGCGCTATTTCGCCTCCCTTATTCCTTTGAAGGATGCGTACATCTTTATATTTCTTCCTCGCTTGGAAATTTTTTCTAACGACTGACTGACTTTTTGACGACTGTCCTGGTGTGAACTAAATCCAGTGGTGTGTGCGTGAGCTCGTCTATCTCTCTCTGATGTTCCCAGTGTCATGGATTATCAACGTCCGACAGCATTTAATCAAACCGCACTCGTGCAGGCTTGAGGCAAGGCAAAGGCAATAAAGTTGAACTGCACAAAGGCACCCGAAAAGCTTTCCGGGAGCCAAAAACTCACTTTTTGGGTTGACAGACAAATATTATCCTACAGAGTGAATGTTCGACCCGTAGCTAGTGTTGAATGGAATCTGCCCAAAATCACCTCAAAATGGATGTCAGCTAAATCACCCAGTAAATAATACTGTTTCATCGCGTGATGCCAACAACGAAATAGACCTACTAGAGTTACAATGTAAGAAAGTGTCCAAACCCGGACTTTGTGTACCTGATGGAGTTCGCGCCGACTCTCTCTGTTAGATTTGATCATAGCGTTGGAAAATAAGACCATAAAAGTTTAGGAATTATCCTGGTGCGAACCTGAAAAACACAGAGGCCAATCACTAATTATTCCAACCTGTCATATACCCACGAGTACAAGACCGAGAATAAACACGATAGCCCAGTTGGATGGAATAGTATATTCACGGGGTCGTGCAAACACACCAGTGCGTTCAGATTAGCTGGCTAGAGGGTTGAATACGGGCAGGGTAACGTAGCACGACAGCGTGCCAAACGACAAGAGTGCTTGACCGGGTGCCTTCAGCTTAGCGAGTCTGATGGCACCAAAATATAACTAAGGCTAAAATAAATAGTTTAAATTAAACTAACTAAATAAATCTCTAGTTTGCCTCCGGATGCTTAGGGTGTTTTAAGTTTTGTTTTAACGAGCATGCATCCAAGCAGGCTTGGACGCTATTTTACGCTCCATCGTGCTGATTACCACACACGTACTCCGAGTCCCTAGTTCAGCCTTACAAGCCACATAAGTTGATTAAACCTCCCCCTCACTCATTATTATTACATTTTCTTCAATCAAATACATAGCTCCTCTAAATACATTGCGTATCAGTTCTTTTGGTTTGTGTTTTGTTATCGATGCTTACACGTTAGGTAAAGTACTGGTTAAGCATGTACTAGAGCACATCAGGTTAAGTAGGGTTGATCAAGCGTTACGGAATTGTAACACGCTCCCCTACAGAGGTATGAAGATCAGCACTGATGTTGAGGCTCGCCGAACCCTAGGCTATTGATCCCAGGGAAATGGGAGACGCTACAGATCACCTCCTGCCAGTGGGTTCGTGAGGAACCTAGAACGATGCCAGCCGGAGGTAAAAACCTAGCGATTTCTCCTTTGATGAAACTCTTCCGATAGGCTCGCTAGTAGAAGTGGCTCCCGATTGTCTGAACTTATTCTGAGGAGTCAAAGGAGAAGGAAAAAATAAAATACAACACATCGGATTGCACGTTGATCGCGGCCTTCTGTGTCCTTTGACGTTTCGTGCAGTGCCCGTTGCACCAGCAACATAAATGAAAGTCTTTAATACGACGAAAATATTTCGAAAAAAAGGGAAACATTTATTCATAAGTGTGTCGAAAATTGATTTTATGCTTATCTCCATTTTTTTAAAGTTTCACTGCGCGGAAGTAAAAAGTGATCCGTAAGGTAAAATGTAGCAGGGTGTTTGCATTCCCGATAAACAAGAAAAATGGTGCCCCGAAAAAATTTTTGAATTGAAAATGGTTGGCACGTTTCGTTTCACACTACCTAGTTAAATATGATTTTAAGTACTCCAGGAACCTGACGGTTCGACCTGATCATGTTTTTGTTGCGCCGGTGATTGTTGTAACTGCGCATCACCATGCACATCGTCAGGAATTTCGATAATCGGGCCATCCGCCGGTCGGCTATAGTGAGCTGAGACGTCACCTATGATGGGGTTGCCTTCGAAATGAGCTGGTTTCAAATGGTCCACACTAACAGCATCTCCATGTCCGTTTCTCCCGATTATGTGGAACTTCTCACTCCGCTTGCTTACTTTGAATAGTCTATCGTAAGGTGGTTCAAGTAGTCAGCAAACGGCATCGTGACCAATGAACATGTGTGATGTCTTCTTTAAAACAGTCGTTTGAGGTCCAACAGGAGTAGGCCTACATGGACGCATTGCTTTGTTATCCCAGTCACGTAGGATGTCCGGTCGAAGACATGTTTGAATTTTGAAGGGGAAATAAGCTCACCTGGTGATCGAGGAGTAGTCCCACAGACGAGTCCCGCGAAGGTGCATCCATCATCAGCTTTCAACGCGTTGCGAAAACCTAGTGGGACCATAGGCAGAGCCTCGGTCCACTGAGGTTTGTTTCGCAGCTGAAAAGGAAGCTTTCAGCCATCTATAAAAACGTTATACAATCACATTTATTTGTGGATGGCAAACCATCGTTAGGAACCGAGTGACACCTAAAAGTGCAGTTAAAGCGTGAGATAATCCACACTCGAATTGGCGTTCACGGTCGGTTGTTACGCAAGACGAACATCCAAAGTTCGCGATCCATCTTTCTACGAAAACAAGGGCGACAGTTTCAGCAGTAATATTCCTAATAGGTGATGCTTCTGACAATCGCGTAAAACGATCCACGTGGATGATAAGGTAAGCACATCCATTAGATTCTGGTAGAGGTCCTATAATATCCATATGGACAAGGTCGAAAGGCGTGCATTGGGCTAGAAAAGAACCTGAAGGGCTTTTCGTGTGTCTCGCAACTTTACGCCTCTGGCAAGCTAAGTACGGCTGAACCATTCCTTAAAGTCTTCGTTCATTCCCAGCCAGCAAAAAAGTAGTGCAAGTCGACTATCATGTAAACTTTCTCAGTCTACCGAGTTTATCATCATTATTTGTCCCTTGGGTTCCTAGTGGAACATAGGGCAGTAGCAGCACGCATCCATTGCGCTCTCTTCTCTGCAACCTCTTGAACCTGGCCCCATGACAGCCCAGTAGCTCTCATTTCCCCCTCGCACGATCTCCTCCATGTCATCCTCACCTTGGACGTCCAACTAGTCGCTTCTCATCTGGGTTCCACTCGAGTGACTGGCTTGGTGCGTGATGTCCTCAATCGACCTTCTCAGTGTGTGCCCAAGCCATCTACACTTCCTTCTGCATATCTGTTGGGTGATGGGTTCTTGGTTGGTTCGTTGCCAGCCCGAGTGAGTTCCTTGTTGCTTATTCTTATTATTCTGGCCATCTGATCTTCAGTAACGAGGGTAGGCAGTTGTCGATGAATGTCTGCAGTTTGTTGGAAATGCTTTACGTAACGCACCAAGTCTCTGAACCATACAGAAGCACTGACTTGACGTCGGCGTTGAAAATCCGGATCTTTTTCACGCTTTTTGCTGAGCGCGGAAGATCGCCACACTGGTTTCAGGTTAATGAACACCTGTCTTGCAGTCTTTCCGATCCTGGCTTTGACGTCCCCGTCTGTGCCACCTGTAGTTGAAACAGTGCTGTCTAGATAGGTGGAAGAGGCTACTTCCTTCAAGTTTCTCCCGTTGATGGTGATTGGAGCTTGTTATTGGCTGGGTATCTTCATCACCTCTGTCTTCTCTATATTCACTTGAAGTCCCGTCTTCTCTGCCTTACCTCTTCTGCCAACTTGTTAGTTTTCGCCTGTAGATCTTCAAGTTTGTGTGACATCAGACACAAGTCATCGGTGAAATCCAAATCTTCTAGGCTCTTTCCCCGGCCCAGCGTATCCCCCTCTTCTCGCTCCCCACTGTTTGCTGCACGATCCAGTCGACCACAATCAGGAGTATCATCGGTGATAGTAGGCAACCCTGTCTTACTCCTGTCTTCGCTGCAAAGGCATCACTGAGCTTCCCATTGTGAATTACTTGGCTGGTATGTGGCGTCTTCATATAGTTGTTGAATGAAATTGATAAAAGTCTGTGGTATTCCGTAGTGTTGAAGCAACTGCCAAATTACCTCTCGATCGACGCTGTCAAAGGCCTTTTCAAAGTCGATGAAGTTGAGTTGGCTGTCATTCTATGCTCTGTTGTGTGATGATGCGTAGCGCGTAGCGTTGCGATTTGGTCCGCACATGATTTTTGCTTCCTGAAACCTGCCTGTTCGGGTCGTAGTTTTGAATCCAGTGAATCGTCTAGTCTCTCCAGAATGATGAGGCTTAATGTTTTGCTTGGGGTGGACAGGAGAGTGATTCCGCGCCAGTTCTTGCAAACACTTAAGTTGCCCACCCTTGTTTGGGAGTTTGACAAGGTAGCCCTTCTTCCAATCGACCAGCAGGTACATTTCCTTCCTTCTAGACCTTCTGCAATGGTGGTATGAGCCTGTCTGCTGTTGTCCCTACGTCTGTTCTTGGTGCTTCTGGCGAGATCGCATCTGGTCCTGCTTCTTTCCCGTATTTCAGTAGCCCTATGGCGTTCAGGACTTCGACTTTCGTCGTGTTCACTGGTAGTTCTGTGTCTGCAGGTGGCGGTGGATTCAAGAGCTTTTTGAAGTGGCCAGCTCATCGTTTCTCTTCCTTGGTAATTATATTTTCTTCATCATCTTTTATTGGTTTCATCGGTATTGATCTCTTCCCTACCAGATAGTAACCTGGTTGTTTGATACAATGTTGTCAGGTCTCTCTTACCTGCAGCCTGTTGTGCTCCACTTGCCAGTGTTTCGTAGAAGTGTCTTTTTTCTTTCCGTGCACTCTGCTTCACTTCTCTGTTCAGTGTAGTGTTTTGTACACTGTGCTCAGTTCCTCTTGTCGTTGTTCATCCTTGCACTGGTTTATCTTCTTTCTTCTTGCTTCCTAATACAGTTGTGCAGGTTTTCTTTCCACATCTCTTTCAAAGACTTCCAGCGTTCTTGTACACAAGTTTCTTCAGGGATGCTGCTTGATATCTCCCATTTTGTCGTTATGGCTGCCGTGAAGATTTACGTATATATATATATATATATATATATATATGTATATAATGCGCATTGTTATCGGTGACAGCTTTTGGTTGTCGTTGGGGGGTAGGCATTCAATAGATTCAACTTTTTTCTTCTGACTTTTCAGGAGTAACTATGCCTTTTGTCTGAGTTACATAACTCCACTTATTAACCGGCAGACTGTTTTCCACGATAGGTGACTTTGGCATAGCATGGAGATTTCAGTCCAGAGTAGTTATTTAAATGTCCACTGATAGCGCAATAGAATAATTCGCCGCGGTTTTTATGATGATTATGTTTGTTAAAGATTTGAGTAATTGTGAAGTTAAATATTCGCTTAATGTACAGTATTTTTCTTAACCAAAGAGAATATGAACAGTTGATTATCAGTCTAAGCACTAGGCTTTCAGTTCACGTATCACAATTCTGCAACACGCTTCATTTAGAAGCTATTGGAACCTTTGGATGATATCAAATAGCGAATTCATTGCCTGTTGGATGTTAGTTTATTACTTCAGTAGTATTGTATATGGGAAAAGAGTTTTCGGTCAATTTCGTTACATATCATCCGAAATTTAACATGTGTCACTGTTGGGAAAGTTTTAAGACCTAAACGTTTCTTTAAGACAGAAAGTCTGTATACAAGTAGTGCCATCAGTATTATGTATAGTTTTCTAAACTTAATGGAAAGACGCAATCCGAAGTCTTTCCAAACCTCATGAATAAGAAAACTCATTCGAGACTATTTTTTTGTCTGCTATATCATTCCACTTAGAATAATCAAAAAATACCGTTTACATTTCTGGTCGGCAGTCCTCATGAGTCCCTAACAGAATCAGCTTTTCGTTCAACAATGAAATATATGGAGGAAGTTGATCCCAAGCACATCTCAGGTTTTGTGGATTATTGTCTTCGTAATGCAGGTAATACTCGTTGAATTTAATGTCTATATTTTTTTGTTTTTGTGTTCTGAATAAATAATTCTTTATATACTATGAACACTAGGAACTGTTTACTGTTTCATTATGGAATATTATGCTACAGTTTTCGTATGTGTGCTCATATATACTGAAGTGACTTGGGCATGTATTTCTCATGCTGAACCACCACCTGCCTTAATGTGCCATGCTAGAGGGAAGGTGGATTAGGTCGCCTGAGGGTTCAGAGTAGCCAGACCAAGACATAACACGAATCCGTACAGTCCCCAACTATCAATCCAAACCGTGTTGGGAGATGTAAACTGCTTCGTATCTTAATATTGTTTGAAGCTTGAATATATGCGCTATTCGTTATCTTTAAACTTTTTATTTTCTTACACAGCTTGGTCTAGTTTGATATCACTTATTCTATCCATTTTTTTGTATACTACTGTGAAGTGTGCAAGTTGAACCGATGCACATGTATACGAGATTCCATGTTGACCTTGTCTCTTTCTCCCTTTAAAGTTCTACATTTATTCGTTTGTCTGTCTATGTCAAGAACCTGAAAAATTATTCTGTTATATATCTTGTATATGTTATTTTCTATTTTTCGTTTTCTATCCACAGCCTTATCAAACGATGAGACCAATCTCTTTCAATTAATACGTGCAACTGTATCACCACCGTACAATATGGAGTTGTCAGAAGTTTGTATCCTACCTACTCTTCAAGTATTATGCAATCGTTTAGAACAGTGTAAAACGGTAATTTCCAACTCCATTTTTTGATGATATTAATGACTTCGTTTTACGTGATATTTGCCTTTTTCTGGCAGCATCCAAGTCTTTTCGTTTACAGACTGCGATCGTTCATCTCATCTGCTCAGTCTTTTGACGATCATTGTGTGGGGTTCGACGGTATCCTAACCGTGTTTGATAAAGATCTTTCGGTCAATGGCATGTTACTGATATATGCTTGTGGTGGATATATACAGTTATATGTGAACTGACTTTTGCACGATAACCTTGGACTTCACCCCTGAGGGTCTCTCAGTCCTTCGAAAACAGAAAGAAGCGGCAAAAACGATAAAGGTTTATTGTCAAGTCAAACGTGTACAAAAAGTCATGGCGTACATACATTTTTGATGGCTTAAGTGTGTTCTACGCTTTTCCAGAAAGTCCTCTAGCTAGTCTGACAGTCATACATTAGATCACGTGGTTCTTCGCGAAGGTTCAGCATGCTATAATTGACTGTGAAAGCTTTCCAGGGAATTCCATGCTTCTTTGATGTGTCTAGGAAATATTGTTGCACTGCATAATAGTTTTGTGGCTTCAGGTGACGTTCTTTCGCTTATCCTAGTTTTTACTGAAGATACTTCAGTCACTAAGATTTTGTTAGAGGGTATTTCAGGTGTTTTTTTACATTCAGGATGGGATCATGTGCTTCATATTCGCTTTTATTAAACTGATTTGTTGTAAAGCAACTAATCCCTTTGATAAATTTAAACAGCGTAATGAGAAGACGAAGATTATCTGAAACACGTGATGTATTAGCGCTATACTATTCGAACAATCTGATCACACATGGACTTATTGTAATTTTTTCCTTTGTTTCAGTTGCCTGAAGATGTACTACAAGCAACGGGGTCATTAGTTCAAGTTTACAATTCATCATTGAACAACAAAGCAACGAACTGAATGATGTACTCTTATTGCAAATTTCTGCCGTTTTCGTTTGGAAGATCGTGATATAGCTGTCCTGTTTATTTAGGTGGACTTAGTTATCATCTTGTGAAATAAATCGTTTAATTAGGTTGATTCCTACCTATTCTACTCTCATAACTTAATTTATTGACTATTCGACATGTGATTTTGCTGTTGGAGATTCTCTTGGCTATGATCACGCCTGTAGATTGATGGCGTAACTTTTTCTCTTCGTGTTGCAGTTGAATCGCCCAGTGTGTAATTCTGTAGTTTGTATTCGTTTCATTGCTACCGCAACATCTCTCGCTGTAAGGCACTCCTCTCGATACCGTGATATGTTGTAGGTGTCATTTAATGTGTGTACATTTCGAAACTCGCTGATTAAAACCTCTGTACTCTGTCAACTCTTTTCGACTTACTGTGCGAAGTTATTCTATCCGACACCACATACGCTTTTGAAGATGATCAGTTTTCAAACTTGCCATTTATTGCCGAAAAAACAACGGGTACCTTGACCTTCGCTATTAATATGTGCTGCTTTTTAAGGACCCGCATACAAAAAGCGAAGTGCTTGGCTGTTAAATGTAATAGCATGTTCCATATGTGTCTGTCCGGAGACCCTGTATCAGTCACACTGATTGACTGGATTCCAGATGCCAGTTATTTATCTATCGTTATGTTCGGAGGTTCAGTTCAACTGAAACGTTACTGTCGAGTATGACACATATTGTAACATCCATCCCTGTTTGTCGACGTCATTTATCCTAGATGTGGGAGGAAGTATATTCATCCGTCACGTAAATGGCTTAAATCAAGTATGATGGCATCATCTTCCTCGAAGCCACACGGTTGGAGTGTGCAGGTTGGTCGTCTGACTCAAAGGAGAGTGGAAACTATTCTCAATATAGATATGACTGAAAACTGTTATACTTTCAGAACGGTTGTGTTTTTGGAACTTTATGGTCATGCAACATTGACCTACTTTCAGCTGCCTGCCTTACAGTCTTCATGTTTCAGTTTTGTAACTTGCAGGCAACTAAAGCAAACTCAACGCGAACCATATAATTTCCTGGCGGGGAGCTCCCTGGTGAGATTGCATCTGGTCCTGCTTCTTTCCCGTATTTCAGTAGCCCTATGGCGTTCAGGTTTTTTTCATATAGTTTTCAAAGAGTTCCAGTACTCATCCATACAGGTTTCTTCAGGGATGCTGCTCGATACCTCCCATTTTGTCTTGACGGCTGACGTGAAGATTTCCTTTGCACTTTCGTCTTTCAGTTTCCGAGTGTTTTACTTGGACTATGGTCTATCACCAACTTCCTTTAAGGCTTTCAATTTGATTTGGAAGGTTTCTTGCACTAGATAGTGGTCTGAGTCTACATCGGCTCCCCTACTTGACCTTGTATCCAGTAGGCTGCGTCTCCACTTTCTTCAAATTGAGATGAAGTCGGTCTGATTTTTAGTGTAGTGTGTCCTGGTGTCTGGTGAAGTCCATATCGCTTTGTGTATATCCTTGTGCTTGAACACAGTGCCTCCAATCACCAAATCTTTGAATGCACAGAATTCTGCAAACATTTCTCCATTCCCGTTCATTTCACCGAGTGCTTCTTGACCCATGGTTAGTTCTCTTCCTGTGTTGTCCGCTCCGAATTTGACATTCATATCGCCCATTCGAATTTTGATGTCGCCAGCTGAGGTTTTGTCCAGTGTTGATTGCAGTTGTCTGTGGAATTCCTCCCTCTTCTCTTCATCTGCATTATTTGTGGGTGCGTAGTGTGGCACTGTATGATTGTGACTTCCCTTCCTTTTGAGTTGAACCTTGCTGTTATGATCCTGGAGGAGATTGGTTCCCACTGTATAAGAGCCTGCGATGCTCTCGGAGACATCATGATAGCCACTCCCTCCGTGTGCTCGTGGTTGTCGTCTGGGTGACAACATCGGAGTAGATTATTGACTCTCCAGTTGATAGTTGGGAGAGTCCACCTGCTTTCGCAGATTTCTAGCACTTCTATGCTATACCTTCTCATCTCCTTTGCAATCTGGGGGGCCTCACTGGGTTCAAACATAGTGCGGACATTCCATATCCCCACTTTTACTTTCGCCTTCATCGAGAGAAGACACAGCCAATCGGCTTCCCAAAGGCTTTCACCGACCGGCGTCATTTCGTCTCTCCGATTCCAGCGAGGAATAAGTTTGATTTTATTTTTTATATTCTGTCTGTGCTTTGAAGTTTCTTCAGCGGTTGGATTGGTTTTACGCGGTAGGGTTGCTAGCTCTAAGTCCAACCTTCCTTATATACCCGGGCTTAGGACCGGCTAGTAACCAGTGAACTAGTTTACCAGGCTAGGTTCAGCCTACTGAATACGAGGTTCAAATGTTCAAGGCAAGCTTCCTTGTCTGAACTCGCAACGAGACAGTCATCGATGGGGGTTGGACAAAATCTAAGCCGTGGAAAACATTTTCCATAAAACGTGGGATTGTCTGTGCTGCATTCCGATGACCGAATGGCATGTGTAGGAATTCAAACAGGCCAAAAGGAGTAATAATGGCTTTTTCACGATATCTTCCGCTGCCGTGTGTATCTGATTATACGCTTTGACCTGATCGGTTTCGGAACATATGTTCATTCCACATAACGTCACAGTCAAGTCGCAAACATGAGGTATCGGGTAGCAGACCGGTGTTGTTTCGGCTTCAAGCCTTCGGTAGTCACCGTTTGGACGCCTTTCCTTGTGATCCTTTTTGGGAACCGTATGCAGTGATGATGCCCAAGGACTGCTTAAAGGTTTGATAATGCCGGTTTCGAGCATGTCGCGGAATTCACTTTTCTCCTTTTTGATCCTATCAAGGTCTAGACGGCGTGCTTTGGATTCCGCAGGTGGACCTGTGATTGTGACGTGGTGCACAACATTGCCGGTTATGCACGGAAGGGCATGCTTCGGTTGTTGTAACTTTACGCATTTCTTTAAAGCTGCTGATAGGACACGTCACCTGATTGTCCAGTTGTAACGATGGCTAGACTTGGACCTACACAGGTGGTGCAGCCAATAGATAACTTTGTGTTGTCATCTATCAGTCGTCGACGACGACCATCTTCGAGTAAATCGTAATGGTTTTGCAAACTCATTCCAATGATGGGCATAGGAACGTCAGCTGGGAGAAAAATCTAGTGAATAGGCTTGCGTGAACCTAAGTTGAGGTAGACGTACCGTCTCCTAAATGTTGCGACTGCCTTGGCGTTAGCTGCTTGAAGATTGAAGGATGCGTCGTGATGAAGCGCCTTTGTGGGTGCAGGTGTCGACGAGGTAGCGAACTTTCGTTTTTACCCCTGAAACGTGAAGCAAACGGCCGTTTCCGCCGGCTGCACTTGCTGTGAACATGTGGCGGCATAATAGTTTCCCGAGTTCGTGTCCGTGGTGAAACTGCATGGCCTCCGGCATTTTCTAGCGTCGTCCTGTAATTGTTGCGAAACCGGCACCATTCAGGGTCCTTCACCATGTTTTGTTTAGTTTTGTACAACGTGTGAGTTGTTGCGATGGGCTGAGAAGCGTTTCTCGGATGAGCTACGTAACCTAGGGTTTCGAGTTCGTAGCAGCTGCCTAACGGAAATGCAGAGCTTGGTTACTTTTGAATCGTGGCTCTCGGGTTTATCGCAGAACGAATATACGTTGGAGACGAGTCCACTTGAGATCTCCAGCATTTATCTGCTGGGGCCGCCAGGTTATCGAATGGAACTGACTGAAGTGTCACTAACACGGTTTGCTTCGGTTTTAATAGTTTCCGGAGAAACAGTTCTCGGAAAAGGCAATTATCTAACGTTCGTGTGCCCCTAACTACTCGCATGTGTGCGAGAGCTTTAGTAGCTGAGTTGCTGCCTAGCTCGGTGTGACGAAGCGATTAGCCTAGGGGCTGGAGATCTGTGAGATCACTTTTCCTCATTAGTGCAGCTTTGAGAAGTGCATAAGGATCACCAACTTCAGGACTAAACATATGCGCTGCAACATGTCTGTTCAACTTCTGCGGTAGTGAACGCATGACAGCAAGAAACCTAGAATGAGGGTCCACTACTTCCTTTTCTCGACACAAAGAAAGCACGTTTCTACATCATCTGGCCAGTACGACACTAGCTGGATGTTGTTCGTCGTTGGCTTAATATGGATGAGTTTCAGGATATGGTAGGGCACGGGAGGGAGTATGTGGATATATAAAGGTTATCAAAATGAGAACAATATACAAGTAAAAAAATGGAAAGTGCTCACCGATTAAGGATTTTTCAATGGCCGGGATTTGTTGTCACGTTGAGCTCAACAGTTAAGGAATTGTTCTGATGTGAACCTGAGAAACGAAGAGGCCAATCACCAATTATTCCAACCTGCTATATACCCACGAGTAGGAGACCAAGAATGAATACAATAGCCCAGTCGGATGGAATAGTATATTAACGAGGTCGTGCCAAGGTAATAACAACAATTATACATATATATAAATATATATATATACATATGCATATTTCATACAACTCAGGTTATGTGAATACAAACCAGTTTATAGGTTTGGTCATTTTGGTAGTGAGGAATGACTATTATGTACAGTGTTAAGCTATACATTAGGCACCGTTATTCGTGGCATATAAGAGGTGTGTTGAAGCAGGTGCAGTACGAATTTAGGGATTATTCGGTTATTGTTTGAATCTTCCAACATTCCTGAAGGTGGAGTTGCATCACAGTCACGACCTTGGGGTGTGTGCGTTCGTCATAAGGTTGTGATGGCAAGGTGCACACTGGCAAATGCGATTTCTGGGTTTCCATTTGAATGCGTGACTGGTTAGGTAAACCTGAAAGGTGAATAAGAAAAGCGAGCAGCAGGCAAAATTCGAAACAGGGGCACAAAAGTACTACACAGGAGTTGATCAACCATGATGCATCTGGGTGATTTCTTTGTACTGACTGCAAAACTTTCTTCAAGAAGTGTCCAGAGTCAACTGTTCAGGGTAAGCTTAGGTGGAAAAAGATGAAGGTGCGCACGATGGTAATGAAAACTGGTCTGAAGCTGAAGATATCACTACGAACTAGAGAGATTAGAGGATTTCGGACCGGGTGTTCACTTGTTATATACCTATGTACAAACGTTTGATTAAGTTATAAACATTCAGGTGAGATTCGTGGTTTTTTCTAAGACGGTAACCACCCTTTATCTGGTCACGGAGGGGGGATGATCATGGTGTTGCCTGTTGAGTATTGCCATGTTGGAGCTACCGAAACAATATGGTGGTGCAGAGTACTTACATGTAGGTACTGATAACAAAGGGCAAATAATGCAACATGTTACACGCTATGAAAATTCACCGATAGACAGTTCTTTTATCTTTTCGGAGTACAGAGATTATTTTAAGGGACAAATTTTAGGAAATGGGTGTTAAGCCGTGAGATCAGCTGGGTTATGAAGAAATGTAGGTTACATTAGAGTAGCTGCTGAGTTCACTGTTGCATATCGTATCTCACTCCGACTCCTGTTCACTCTTGGTCAGTTTTCATTTTTTGGAAATTGGATTTTAAGTTAACTAATACGTTTAGTTTTCGGCATTGTATACTTTTGTCGTTGCTGTTAGCCTCCCTTGAGTCTAGGTACCAGTAGCACCATTGTACATGGTATTACCGTTTGTGGTTTGGCTGTCAACGAATTGATGAGAATCGTTAGATAGGAGGAATTCACTAAGTAATCTTCGAGACCGGCCGAGAGATCGACGTGCTCGTATAGTAGCGGGAAGTTTGTTCCACAGCATACTGTATTGCGTTATGAAAAACCTACATCGAAGTTTTGAGCGATACTTATTTATTGAGATGGTGTACTCGCTATTGAGCAGATTGTATGCCTGTGTTGATTTAAAAGTGGTGGCACATTTCGTTTCAGATTTTCCAGATAAAAGGCGAAAAAGAAATGTTAGGTTGAGCTTCAGGCGTCTCAGCCAGAGCGATTCTAGTTCTAGTTTTTTGCATCTTACTTCGTAAGGAAGTCCTTCGTTATATATTAGTAGGCGCCGAGTAGAGTTTCGCCGAATGCTCTCTACTCGAATTCTGTCCGAAACTTTCATGTTACCATAGATCACCATGCAGTACTCTAATATTGGGCGAGTCATAACCTTGTACAGTATAAGTTTTGCCTCAGGTATGAGTATGTTTCTGTGTAGAAGACCGATGAGTGTTCTGCTTTCGGAAACTGTTGAATCTTCATACTCCGTAAAAGTCAGACTTCTGGAGTAAGTGATTCCGAGATCCTCACAGTGTTGTATATCTGCAGTGCGATGTCACCCGAGTGTAGTGTTGCTTTGGGTGGGTTTTATTGAAATGGAGGATGCCACTTTTATTCGGGTTTAGAGGGAGCTGCCAGATCACGCTCCATGTGAATATTCTCTTCAGATCTTGTATTTGAGAGAAATCCTGTGCTAGTGCTGCAGGAGGAAAGCTATGGACTATCTTCAAGTCGTCTGCGAAAAGGTAACGTATGCCATTTCGGATAACACTGCAGACATCGTTTACATAGACTGGGTAAAGTATTGGTCCTGGCACACTACCCTGGATGACCCCACTTTGTATAGGTCTAGGGGAGGAGTAGCGACTACTGAATTTCACTACATTGAAGCGATGCTCTAAAGATGTTCTAAGCCAGGACAGTAACAAGTCTTGGAAACCATATGATTGCAACTTGGTGACCAGGCGTTTGTGAGGCACCTTATCGAATGCTTGCTTTGTCCCGTTTGGCATACTTGTAGTTTCTAGTCAGAACTGTTCCTGACTTTTGGGCTAACTGTGTGCTGGATACGTTGAAGTATCCATATGCAACCTTGTGATCGCTACCTGGAAATTGTTTACCCACTTGGAGTTTTGTGGGTGTGGTTCCGTTTGTGAAGACTAGGTCCAAGACACTATTGTACCTGGTAGGGTGTTCCACATGTTGTTGCCAACCCTCTGTTTCAAGAATGCTTATGAATTTATCAAAGCCCTCTGAATAGCTGATTGGTTGCCACTTTATATCTGTCATGCTAAAGTCACCACATATAATTTTCTCTGTGTGAGGTAGTGTTGCCACACTAGCGAACATGCTTGTTGGCTTGTCGTCGTATTCGACTAAGGAGGAAGGGGGCCGGTGCATTCAGATTAGTTGGCTAGAGGGTCGATTACGAGCAGTGCAACGTAGCATGACGGCGTGCCAAACGACGAGGGTGCTTGACCGGGTTCCTTCAGCTTAGCTAGTCTGATGGAACTATGAAGGTTGGCATCGATGTTGAAACTCGTCGAACCCTAGGCTGCTGATCTGGAGGGAGGTGCGAAGCTACAACTTTCTGGGATCGGGTCGCTAGCTGTATGCCCATTCTCCCCACTTTTTCCAAGCTTTAGGACCAGCTAGTAAACTAGTGAGGCTAGATAACACGTAATATGGCATAATGAAGTTTTATATTGTCTCCCCGTGCTCAATCATAAAGGTCAAGGACGACATATTCGTTGTATGTAATGGTGACGCGGAGGCAGAAGCACTACTGAAGAGCCTCAGTTCGTCACCAAAACCTGACTTTTACGATTGAGCCCGAGGAAAATAACATGATTAGTTTCCTAGATGTCTCATTAGTGAAAAGAATCGATGGATCTATAGAAAGGTCCATCTACAGGAAACCTTCTTGGACAGGACAATGCCTTCATTCCAGGAGCTTTGTTTCAATCCAATACAAAATGAATGCAGTTAGAATGCCGTGTAACAGAGCCAGGAAAATTTGTTCCGACAGCACACTAGACTACGAAATAAAGACTTTGACAAGCGTGTTGGCGAAGAACGGGTACCCAGAAAGCTTTCTCAACAAGCACACAAAGTGGGTAGGGAGCGGAACAATGGCCCCAACAGTGCAGAAGAAACCAGCCTGTGTCACCTTGCCATTCAAAGGTGATGACGTGCAGGGGTAGTTAGACGAAGACTGGTGAAGTTTACCAGAAGGACTTACTACGCAGCTTAACTGATTCCCCTCAGCACCACCAAAAGGGTATTGCAGCAATCAGGGAAAGACAGGACTCCGATCTTCGACACATCTAAATGCATGTATCAATTCGAATGTACCTGCGGAAGCAGATACATCGGTCGTAAGAAAGGGCGTCTGTCCACCCGAATGGTGGAGCACATACAGAAATGGTTGAAGCATGTCCCAGTTCACGTTATATGTATGTATAATCAAGTACGTACAGTATCCAGCTGACGAGTACTACTGAAATTTATAGATTCATCAAATCCTGCTTTTTTGACGCTTTTTACTTGTTTTAAATCTACGTGAAACCTGAAACTTACGTATGAAGCGCTGTTCATTCCACTTTTTGCAGCGTTAGGTCGTATCCATCACAGAAACAGCCTATAAGTAAGGGAGAAATCGACCTTCCAGCCGAAGTTTCACATCATGACAAGCATATATTGGGTGGTTACAACTAAATATTCTGTAGAATGTACCTGATTCACCATAAATTCTTCATATCAGTAGACAAGTCTACCACACGGAGTGTAGATGTTGCAGACAATGACTACAGGCCATCTGACGGACGGAGACTAGTGCCGACATGCCCAGTTTAATGTCGGGCAAGCTGACTTTCTGCACAACAAATCGAACCATTTGCTTAAAAATACTGCAGCAAATAAAGGGATTATAAAATTTCCGCCAAAAAATTCGTTCCACCTGCTATATGAGTGAAAAAATGACCATCTATGTCAGTCCCACCACGTTAAGTTCACGTGACAACGTGCTACTTACAGGCACTCTGACTTGCCAAAGCACACGTGTAAAGAAGGGATCCCCGCCGACCTTTGACCTATAGTTTCAGGCTTAAGGATGGCACGTCAACTAGCTATTTTGCTTCTTGCAACTAGCCATGACGTGAAGATCTAACTTTACCTTGGGATCATCTACAGAAAGCCCACTTGATGCATGCTGCAACAGAGTTCCACTAATTCCCAACTGTTGAAGAAACGCATTTTTAAATGTTGAAAGTTTGATCTCGTTTTCTCAATTCCTCGATGATTTCCTCTTAAATGAGACTAGTAAGTACGGGTTAAATTGGAGTTAACCCCTTTCTTGCTTGTTCTTGTTTACCCCATGGGATATTGTCTTTGTGTCCCTCTTTACACCTTCATTTTTATAATGCTTAGGACTAGTGAGTAGCATATTTCATGTTTCTCCGTGACACTGATTCATTTGCAGCCTTGACTATTCGTTCTGGTCAATCGTATATTGTTCACTGTATAACGGCCCCAGATATTAGTATGTTTCACACTTCATGATAGTGTTGTAACTCCTTTCGTTGTTCCCTGATATTCTATCTCACATTGGATGCTCGTTTTTCTTGCTCCTTTGCGTCATTGTGAGAACTCAGGGTTGTATTTCGCGTATCCACTCGTTGCTTGGAAACAGCTCTGCCTTTTCATGCTGATATACCCTTTTGTGGAATGATCTGATGGCGATGCACCTGCAGGGGCCTGACCGTTCTAGGTTTTTATTTTATCAGCCAACATTGTTTATCAATACAGAACCGTATTTCAGACTGCTTCTATGTTTTGGATTATGCGCTTATCTCGGGTGGTTGGTCTATTGTTTAGAAATCTCTTGTTTGCTTCAGTTCCTGATTTATTGGATGGAAATTCACAACGAGGTTAATCTTCTCACAAGTTGTTTGAGAGGTTTCACATTGTTAGGAGATCGTCCATCATGCCAGGCCGGGACTGTGGCAAGTGACTGAGTCTTCAAATTTTTGAGCTGAAGAAGTACGGAGGTGTAGGGCTTATGGGCTCACAGCTAGTAATAGTGGAGTTGGGTCTTACTCGTAATGTTGGGTTCCTGCTTATTTTTTCCAAGGTCCTGGATGAAGCAACCAAGAACATTAGTACCCGTCATTCTCCGTGGATGGTATTGCCAGTGGTCAACTTTGAATAACCTATGCCTAATATAAACGGCATCAATCTACCAGAGGTGGTGTAGATATTTATCCTCCATTCTGAAGCTTTTAGCGATGCAGCCATAACCATGTCATCAAAAAACGAATTCCATGGAGGACACAGCTTTACTGCACTAGCTTTGGTTCGAAATTTTGTTCCTGCTCTTTCATCCTGGAGGTAAGTGCAGTTTGAAAAGAGGAGTGACTCTTCACATTCAGCTTGATCCTGGTTATTCGTTGTGTTGACACATCAAAGACTGTTGTATTTTTGCTCCAGTCGGAACGTTGTTCTGGTGAAGTAAAACAGGAATCTTTACTGGGTGAACTTCTGTAGTTTCTGCTACATAGTTAGCCAAGAGTATCATGAAAATGCTTGTGGTAGGGCCAGGTGTCACTTTACAGCGGCCTCTGGTATGCAGCGTAGCGAATGTAAGGGTTGGTTCCACGATAATTGTACAAGCTTCATGCCCTTAGCATACAAGAGGTGCAGCAAAGCAGTAAGTGTCTGGCTTTGCACGCTGTGCTGCTCGGACATTCGCACTATGGTACAAGAAGCAAAAACACTTTTAAATACGATAGCTGAGAACTGTCGTCGGAAGTCAAAGCTGACAACTGTGACAGTGATAACGACACAGCATTCATTGACATGCAGATCGCTTTGCAAAATTTTAAGGACGTCGATCGACAGGCTGTAAGTCAGGCGCGTAGACTAGCTAGTGGGTTTGCTGACAGTGATTTGGAAAGAACTACACCTAGCAGGTTGAAGCGAGTATCTTCTGGATCTCGCATCCCCAGGGCTGGCAGACCCAGTCCGAAAACAGCTGACCGTGAGACTAGGTCTACTTCAGACGAAAGAAGCAGGAGTGAAGCGCTCTCAGCTCCAACTACATAACCGCGCAGACCGCGGGTCACACCCAGTTCTGCCACCCAATCATTGACGGAAATAGCAGCGAATGGAATGCAAGCCCATTCTGGGGCTCTGAGTGTCAACGTCATTGGACTAGGCTTTAGTAAACCTTGCATACCCGAATCTGGAGGATGGCAAGTGACTAAGCATAAACGACATGCAGAGAAGCCTGTAACGGTAACCGAGCCAGCTGTCATCACTCTACGTAGCCAAGACAGAGTAGAGCCCCCTGACAGGTCCGTAATTTTCACAGAGCGGAAGAAAGTAGAGACTGTAAACGTTTTGAAAATGGCCTTGGCAAGGTACAACGTTCGATAACTCAGCTTTTACCAGAAAACGTGCCAGGAGTCACCCTGCTCAAGATACATAGATTAGGAGAACAGGGAACGGCCGTTATCGAAAATCAGTTTCGGCTAATAAAGATCATGTTCAAGTCAGCAGAAGAGAGAGATCAGATTTTGAAGAATGCACAGACTTAGAGGATACGGCTCCTGCAGATGGAATCAAAAAACGAGAGGCAGAAGCAGGACTAAAATACAGATTAGCAGCAGGGGGGCAAGACCAGAAGGTATTGGGTCACCGCGTAGTGAGGCGTCGGCGAAAACTGATACCGAAGCCTTTAAGGATAAGACGCAAACTCATTCAACAAATTTCGCTGTATTGCAAACAAAAGCATATAGTCTATAGAACAAGTGAAATGAACAAAGCAGTGTGATAAGCAAAGAAAGACTTGAAGAAAATCCCATCTCGCAAAATTGGTTCTCTTCTTGGATCGGTGACTGTGAAACACACGAGGATTCGTCCCCTTTAGATGAGACAGGTTAGCGAGCAGAGGTAGCGGTGTCATCCTTAACGTTAAGAATAACTCAGCTGTAAAAGCCGTAGAAACAGCTTCACATGAAGGTGGGACATGTGAAATGCTGCTCTACCGGCTGGAACGCAAGAGGTATGACGTGAACCTATTCATCGTATCTCGAAGCCCTTATTGTGGAGCATCATACTTCCTTCTAGTTGGGCTGACCCTCTGTGCAGATGAATGCCTAGGTCGATCTGTTGGAGTCTTCCAACCAGCGTGAGATTTCTCCGGTTGAGCAACAACAAAAGCAGCAGGGAATTAGTTTTACCAGAGTTTATTGGAGTCATCACTTTCCTCAGCCCTCATACGGCACATTAGGACACAAGCCGGATGTGATCCTCAGCGTGCTTCATCGGTTCTGCACTTGGTATTCTCACATACAGATGATGTATACTTCATCCAGCATCTTGCACCTCTTGGTGAAAGTGATCACACTGTGATCATCTTCAGATTCACAGTAGATATCTTTTACCAGGCTGGTCCCCCAGCCAGACCCAACATATGGAAAGCGAATACGGAGGCTATTAACCTGGCAGCATCTTCGAAGGACTGGGCAGTCAATCTAGGAGCCTCAGTTGGAGGTGCGTGGTGCTACTTCAAACAGTTATATGCACCAGCGACCCAACCGTTCATTCCATGATCTGTCCCGAGGGAACGGGAACACTGTCCTCCATGGATAAACCACGAAATCCGAATCTCGCTACAGCGCAAGGAAAAGTGTTGCGGTCCAGACGCCAACCTTGGTACACCCGAAGTGGTAAAGGATTACAAGGAAGCTGGCAGCAGGTGTACCGCTGCTATCCGCCGTCCTCGAATACGCTTTGAAAGGCGTCTTGCCGAGGCTGCATTGCAACATTCAAAGAGGTTATTTTCCTACGTGGACCAGAGAAATAAGGTGTATCGTGGTACACCCGCCCTAATCAAAAGGATCGAGACTGACTGTTTGATTGAGGACGATGTGGAAAAAGCAGAAGTCGTGGCTGGGCATTTTGTTGAGGTCTTCATTTAGGAATCTTTAGACACTTATTGAACTGCAGAGACACTGAAATCTAACAGAATAAACCCTATGGATATCGATCGCAATGATGTATTTTGGATATTGAGTAGTCTCGATGTGGAAAAATCAACGGGACCGGATGAGCTACACTCAAGGCTGCCCAGAGTTTGCACTCCATGTAGCCGGCCCATTGACTACCATGTT